>BPQB01000015.1:0-610579 GCA_019973155.2 Phanerochaete sordida | reverse complement strand
TGGACGCGGAGCGCACAAGAACTGGCCCCCGAATGGGCCATTTGGACGCGGAGCGCACAAGAACTGGCCCCCGAATGGGCCGTTTGGACGCGGAAGGAGCCCTGCTTCCGGGATTTCAAATATATAGCTCCATTCACTTCTACTATTGCAACTTCTCCTGACCGCCACCTGAACTTTAGCGCGTTTTTGCACCCATCCTTTTCATCTGTCACTCTCTTTTTGTTGATTTGCTTGTTTGTGTTACTACAATCTCCGTTTCCATCCACCAGCACACGGATTTTGCACTATTAACCACTACATCTGGGCTTTTACAGCCTTTACCTCTTTCACTTCTATTGAACTGTTAACTGTCGGGGTTTTAGTAAGCTGAATCTTTCACAGCAGCACTGGGGGGGGGACATTCGGGTTTGCTAAACACTTAACAAACTTAGCACTGTGTCTCTCAACTGAAAACAAAACCAAACAACACCACCGACTACTTACTAAACTCCACAAGTTTTGTGTATGTGCTTTCAGTGCTCACTTCTGCTATTGCAACTTCTCTTTACTGGCACCCGGACTTAGCATATTTCCACTTTCTTCCCTTCTTCCTGTCTCTCTCTTTTTGATAACCCACTTGTTTCCATTACTGCAACTTCTGTCAACCAATACACAGGTTTTACACCTTTACACTGCTTGACTGTGCACTCTGCCAAATCAGCTTTATGCACTTGCTTTCACCTTACTGTTACTGGGTTTACGCATGTGCTTCTATTATTTTGCTATTGCAAGCTTTACACACTTTTTATTGGTTTGTTGCTGCACTTGTTACACATGTCCTTCAGAGCACTTTTTAGCTTGGTAGTGTTTAAGTGTGCGGCGAGAAGCTCGATAGCCAACGACGACGAGATCGACGCGAGGCCTGGGCGTTCAATGTTTGTGCACATCTGGTTGAGAGTCTGATTCGTCAGACTCTGAGGATGACTTATTCAGCAAGTCATTGCATGCACAACATAACAAAAAGCGTACAGCGGCAGGTACAACAACATCATTGCAGTAGTAGCAGCCGAGCTGCCGCCTGGCCTGTCAAGACGCCGACGCGACCGCGCGAGGCGTCGCGCCAGCAGAGGACGCGGAGACCCACCGCATCGGCGAACAACAACGGGCGGCGATGTAAGAGGTACGCGAGCAGGTGGCGGGGCGGCCAGTCGGGGTTGCTGGGTGCGCCGGAGGGGTCGACGAAGCCGACAAAGCGCTGCGGGACGCGAGAGTTTGTGGGAGTGATGCGGACGGCAGCGAGGGCGTACTGTGGCGGAATGGCTTCGAAGGACTTTTGCAGCTCTTTTATCGCGCGGTCTCGGGCGTAGCGGACGACGTCCGGACCAGGAAGAAGGGGCGCGCTTGGGCGCCGTGAAGCGCGTCATGGACGACGGGGATCTGCATGGCATGAGAGCTGCGCACGTCGAGAAGGGCGAGGTGGGATGTACCGTCTCGAGGGACAACGCCTCGTCCGCGCTCTGCCAGTCGCGGCCTCCTTCCCATCCCAGGCGGATTTGGCGACGAACGCGGGGAAGGCGAACCTGTCATCGGAGGGTCACGTGTAAACAGCCTGAAAACACCGCAGCGAGCGAGTCGCGCTTTGGACCTGTACCACAATCCAGGCGACAGCTTCGAGTCCTCTCGGCTCCCCGAACGGCACAGACTGATGTGCGTGCCCGATGGCGACGAGAGGCGGCAAGGTCCAGATCAGGGTCATGATCAGGCACTGACCATCGCACCGCGCAGTTCCGCGACCGCGAGAGCCTGGCACGCCAAGCTGCCTTTCTATCTCTGGCGGCGATGCACCTCGCCCTCCCGTCCATGACCATCCCCCTAACACCATGGCTTCTGTAGCGATGAGGTCTGGGGCTGCGTCGTCGCGCAAGGGTGTCTTGAAGATGACAAAAGCGGGAAGGCCGTTTCTACGAGTGCGTTCGCTACCTCTACCCTTGGACCATCGCCAGGCTCATTGAAAGCTGCTCTACAGAACCTGCTCGACATCTACGCTGCGTTCATCCTCGCACTTCCCCTTCACACCACATTCCGTTGGTTCACCAAGTACCATGACGCATTCGTCTTGTGCGTGTCCCTCTATCTGCCGTGACACCCCTTTGCTGACTTCACGCTGCAGTGACGACGCGATGCACATCCTCGCCAATCTGAGAGTTTCCCAGCCCGTTTCTGGCGCGTCGGCGTCCGAAGAGCCCGGAGTCACCATGGTGAAGACAGTTGCGTACAGCCTCGCGCAGGACGCCGCGCGCCAGCTCTGCGAGCTCTTCCTCGCCGCGCGCCTCATCACGAACGCGACGGACGACCGCTCATGCTCGTTCACCCACATGGGTATCTTCATGATCACGCCCAAAGGTCTACACGTCACCGAGCAGTTCATCGCGCGCAACGGCGGGTCGGCATTTTTCGCGAAGAGCAAGACCGTGCACGCCATGACGAAGAGCGTCGGCGCAGAGGCAGAGCCCTCCGTCGTCCGATTGGTCGCGTCCTACCCGGTGTCCCCAGTCCTCTTGCACGTCGTGCGCAGGTGGGAAGACGACGAGATCATCGCCTCTACGGACGTCGTTCGCGCGGTCTTCCGATGGATCCTGCACGACGCGTCCGCCCGTGTACCTCAAGGTCCTGCAGTCGGCAGCCCAGGCAAGGTGCGCGCACGCCTCGTATTGAGCGGTCCGATGTCGGCGGAGGACCTCATGACCCAGCTCCTCGACTGCACGTCTCTCGTCAACGCAGACGAGGCTGGAACGATGCTCGCCCACTGCGTACGGCTCGGCCTTCTCGAGCTCGCGAGCGACGCGTCGCCGAAGCGCAAGGGTGGAAAGGTGTACACGGCACAGATGGATAGCAGCGAGGACGGCGAAGGGGCCCAGGTGCGTCACAGTGCCATAACGTTCTGAGCTAGATGCTGACACGCTGTGCAGACGGTGGGCGAGTTCCGTGCAAGCTCGAAGACTATGTACCGAGTGACTGCTGAAGGGCGGCGTATCGCTGGGCTTGCAGAGATCCCGGCACAATCTGAGGCACCACTAGCGCAGCAAGACGACGGTAGCGACGCTTCACACGAAATACCACTCCTCGCTTCGACGTACTCTACGCCGTCCGCCTTACCTCACTCGACAGAAGAACGCACCGGAGGGGTGTACGTGACGAAGCGGAACGCGGCCACAGACGGTTGAACGTATGGGGAGCGCATCCGCGCCTGTCCTTGCAACGGATTGGTATGGACCCAGACATCTCGCGACTGCTCGCGAGCTATATGTATGCGCTGCAGTACAGCGCCACGCGTTCTGGGATCGCTGTATTTATGGAAGCTCGCGCACGCGCAAACCGAAGGGCGCGGCGGGTCGATGCCTGGTATCTCTCGGGGTTCCTTTCTTGTATACTACCTCTGTCACTGCGTGGAACTAGGATGGAGAACGGCAGCTTGTAATTTGTAATCGACTGTCCGGATGGAAATAAAATACAGGTCTACTACAGATATCACAAGTCCCGGTGGAGTATGAAGTGAGAGCAAGCATTGAAAAGCAAAGAGGAAGTCGAAAGAGCGATACGGCTACTACTGATATACCGTGTCTCATACCCGCCCTGACCCTCGGTTCGCCGACACAAGTCTTACACTGCCCTCGGGAGGATAGTCCTGGTCCGACAAACTCTCCTCGTCGCTCGGTCGATTCGGATGCCAGAGGCTCTCACTTTCCTCGCGATCGTCGACGCTGTCGCCGCCAGGGTAGTGTCGTCCACTACTCGTGCGGTCAAACAGGCGATGCCGGTTGCCGTGCGAGCCGCGGTCGCCGGCCGTCACAGGTCCTTGCCGCGCGCCGACGAACTCGGGGTCGATGCTCACTTGGGAGCCGGGGCGGCCGACTGTTGCTGTGCTCGACGAGAAACTGGGGAAGCTGGAGACCGTCGTCGTCGACGGCGAGTCCGCGAAGGGATCTATCGCGCGCGTGCGATATGGGTCGTCGTAAACTGTTGGTGGCGCCGAGCGCAGGCCGACGCCAATCTCGGTCTCGTCTGTGTCGGTTGACAAAGTCGACGCTGAGTCGTTCTCGGGTAGGTGCTGCAAAGGCGAGGTCAGCTTGTGCCGTGAGACGAAGTGAATCTGCGTACGCTGAGTTGTGCCGTCCCGCTCCATAGCGCACTCCGGTGTTCGTGCGTCGCCTGGGTCCCTGTCGCGTCTCGCCCAGCTACAGGATAATTATGCACAATATCCTCGTCGCCAAACTTGATCGTCTGCTTGCGCGGCGTTGTGGCGACGTCGCTGGCGAGCGAGATGTTGTCGGCCGCGGGAACAGGCGGGTCGTAGAGCTGGTGGCGCTTCATGCCGGAGAGACGATCGTCGTGGCCGCCCATCGCGTTGTAGTGCGGGCGGTCGTCGTCGCTGAGAGTGTGCCCGTGGCGATTCCGGAGGCTCGTGCCGGTGGCGCGGCTGGACATGCTCATGCGCTTCGCGGTGCGCGCGCGGATGATGCTGCCCATGGTGCCGAAGCTGCCACGGAGCGTGTCGATGCCGGGGTCCTCGACAGCGGAAAGGTCCTTCTCGTCGACGCCAGCAGTGTTGCTGCGCGAAGCCTGGAGGAGCATCGTCGAGCGACGGTCGAGGCCTGGTACCTTGAGCTGTGTCGGGTCGATCTTCGAAAGCTGGAGAATGGTGATGCCGACGCATATGACGAGGAAGCCCATGACGAGCGTGATGATTTGCATGGGCGGCGCGGACAGACCCTTGAAGAGCACGATCGTGGTGAGAATCGAGAAGAATGTGACTGCAGAGGGTCAGCATAGATGGCGCGAGCTTAGCGGCGGAAGAACTCACAAATCACGTAGTAGGTCGGTGTGACTAGCAGCCAATGAGGTCAGCACTGAGGCAGGAGAGCACAGCAGATTATCTTACCCATTGCTGCGGCAAAGGCTCATTAGCAAACGCGTTCTTCGTGATGGGCCGTAAGCACGTACCTGTATTGAACAGCGCCAGCGCCACGTTCAGATAGTACACCTCGGTAACTACGCGTTTCGCGTTAGCATGCGCTGCGCTATCACGGATCTGACGCGGCTCTTACTCAGGGTAATGGCGATGAATACCATAAGAAAATAGATGAACCAGTGCTTGAACTGCCCCGACCTGCGTCAGCGGATGATAGAATGGAACTGCGCGGCGGCACGCACCTGGTTGTCGCCCATCGCAGTCGTGACGATGGCGGAGCCCAGTCCGGTGGTGACAGACACACTTATGCCCCCGATCATGCTGCAGACCATGATGTACCACAGCATGCTCTTCTTGCCGTATCTGCCGAACGATGCGGGAAGAGGAACTGGGTCGGTGCGGGTTCTCAGAAGCGAGATGCGAATGAACTCACTTGGGCGCGAAGTAAAAGACGATAACGAGTGCTGCAACGATGAGGATGCTGCCGTAGACGAGGAAGCCGGGGCTGAGGAACAGGTGCTGGAATTCGACAATCTGGCCGACGCTCTGCTCAGATGGGCCATTCAACGCGATGATGACGGAACCAATCTGCGTGCATGCTTGTGTGAGCGAATGCGGATGTGGTGGGATGCTGCACAGGCGGACGCACGATACAAAGCGAGCAGCCGAGCCAGCCAAAGAGCGTGAGCGTCTCGTGCAGGAAGAAGGACGAGAGGATGGCGCAGATGACAACGGAGAGTGCGCCCATTGGCGTCACGACGATGGCTTCGACGAATGCGTACGCTGGGGGATCGCGGATTTGTTGGTGGGTTCATTGGGGATTTGCGCAGAGGACGTACCTGCGAAGTTACACAATTCGCCTGCAATCATCACTGGAGGCAAAGTCGGTCAGCGCGGGTAGAGAGAGGGCGGCTAGTATACGCACTGCTCATTCCTAGCCACCATAACGGTGATTTGAGGTATCCTACGCCCTCGCCTGCTACACCGCCCGCCTGCGCCCGCAGAAGGCCTTTCTTTTTGAAGACAAAGCTGCTGCCAATGAGGACGCCAGAGGCAATGGCAAGGATGATTCCTACAACCTGCGAGATGGATCTGTGAGCATGTGTGTTCCCCGAACGCGAGAGAGCGGAAGTATATTGGCGGGTTGAGCTCCGCGCGGGGAGCCCGAGTCCGTGTCAGAGCACCTGCTACGCGCGAAGCGCGATGTCCAGGGTGTAACCAATACACAGGACACACTTGCACATGTCTGCGCGACGATGCGTGTATCCGGGCAGCGGCCATCGCTTCCCCGCCTGGGCGTGCCAAGCCTCCTGGCCACAATAGCATCGGCGCGACCGAGCACAGAGCACGATACTCCTGCCTTCCTGCAGCGCACACTGGGAGGGTACAGTCAAGGCATACACACCTTGAGGTTCCCCGGTGCTTTGAAAGCTGCCGCAGCGGTACTCGAGGCCGAGGCAGAGGCCGAAGTTGTCGTGGTCACTGTGACGGGTATTGAAGACGTTGACGACATGGCTGGAGTCCTGTCGACGTCCAGCAGAGTCTGCTGGTGGTATTACAAGGTGGTGATGTCGTTACGGGATGTCGTGAGCGAAGAAGAGTCGTAAGCGTGAGTGAGGAGTCTAAGCCCGCCGGTGGAGCGGGTACACAGGTGGTGATTGTACAAGTCCCAGAAGCCCCAGTAGCCAGACGAGGATCTGAGGGACGTGGCGGCAGAGAGGCAGCAGGAGAATGAGCCTGTCGGTGCCGCGCGGCGGGTCGTGGAGGAGGAGAGAGATGGAGGTTTGTTTCAAGTCTCGAGACGAACGCCGTGCCGGACACTGGCGGCATGCCCAAACCGGGCACTACCATGGCGATGCTCTCGTGCCCAGCCTGGCCTCCTCGTCCCTCGAATCCTCAGGCTCATATCACAATTTGTATTCCTTCTCGCCGTTGCCATATCCCCATTCTCGAACGACACGATGTCCGGACGTCACAGCCTCATGCGGGCAGCGCACGTCTATCACGTGACCAAATATTGCCCCAACGGCGCAGCCGCCTCGCTGTTCTCCTCCGTCATCCACGACCTCCAGTATCGTTGCCCCACTTTCGTTTCGCCCTCGCTGTCTCTGTGTTGCACGCTAGGCTTCGCTTGATATCACATTCCTTCCCAGTCTTCCGCACAGCTTTCGTTACGCGTACATCCCGAACAACACCCAGCTTGCGACCTCAACACACAATCGCGTCGACTAGTCCGCATCGGATTCGGAGCGAACCTGGGCGACTTTGACGGACATCAGCAGGGTCAGAGGCACAGGCAATGCTCCGCAAGTACGTCACTATCCTCTCTGCAGCTGGGGCTTCTGAGGGATCCGCCTCGCAGGCTTCGAAGCTCCGGCGGTATCTGCGCAACCAGCCAAAGTCTGTTCAGCTTCACTGATACCACCCTGCGCGACCCTTACAAACCTCTTCATTGCACTTTATCCCCTCAGTAACCTACGTCGACGTTATCTTCGCCGTCTCTCTCACCACCGCTGTCAAGGCTATGCCGGGCGCAATGTCTCGTCTTCTCTGTAATAGAGCGGCTGTCTTGTTCATGTTCTCTCGTGACGACGGCGACATCCATCCTCCACTGGGCAATGAGCAGTATTTCCACATGATCTAGGTACCCCCTGCTGACTGGACAATGCGAGGGTCGGCCCTCGTGCAGCCCCCGACTGTCTCTCTAACACGTTGTCTACCGGCAACAGCGGACTGGAACTGTGGAACGCTATCCCTCCTCATACTCTGCGCGCCTCGACAGTCGTCACGCACGCGTCCGGACTGCGCGCGACGCCGTTTAGTCAATCCGACAGTGCTGACTCGGTCTTGCCCCTGTACGAAGGCGTCTCCCCCGCGTCGCATCGCGAAGCGATCGCTGGATACTCACAGCAGGCCAGAATGTATGATGTCCCAGCCGCTGCTTACCCGCATGGGAACGTGATGCTGAGTATGCGATCTCGTGCCTCACGGATGCGGGTCCGGGCAAAGCTCCTCCGGGCCTGGTATAAGTACGCGTCGATCCGCTGCCTACTTCCCCACTCCTCTCTGGCACTCACCGTCAGCACATCACCACCTTGCTCGCCATGGAGCGTCTCGAGAACATTGAGAAGTATGGGTACACCGCTGTCCCCCGCGACCCCGAAGTCCTACTCCACGGACACCCAACCGCGGGCGGGCCTAACCCCCAGCAGGCGGACTACACGCTCGCCGAGGTTCCCTTCCCCGACTCCGAGCTTGTTCGCCGTAGCAAGGCATTCGTCGAAAAGGAGCTGAACACGCCGACCTTCAACCATAGCCATCGCGTCTACATCTACGGTACGCCCTTCTGCATTCGCATCCGAGCCGTGTATTGACCTGTGCCGCGCAGGGACGGCGCTTGTGAAGAAGCACTTCCCGGAGTGGAAGTACGACCCGGAGGCGTACTACCTCTCCTGTTTGTTCCACGACATCGGCACCGCAGACCGGTACCTTGCGACGACGAAGATGTCGTTCGAGTTCAAGGGCGGGATCGTCGCGCGCGAGTTCATCCTCGAGCACGGCGGCGAGGAAGACCTCGCGGACGCGGTGTGCGAGGCGGTCATCCGCCACCAAGACATCTTCGTCAAGGGCGGGAATATCACCGCCGTCGGGCAGGTGCTCCAGCTCGCGACGATCATCGGTACGTCACCCACTCTCCTTCGCGTCGACTTTGGCTGACATTCACCCCTAGACAACGTCGGACTCCGTGCGAACCTGATCAGCAAGTCGCTCGTCGAGGCCGCCGTGCGCGCGTTCCCGCGGCTCGAATGGGCGTCGTGCTTCGCGGGCACCATCGAGAAGGAGCTCGCGCTCAAGCCGTGGTGCCACACGAGCACGTTCGAGGTGCCGAACTGGACTCACGGCGTCCAGAGCAACTTCGCGACGGACGTGCGCAACAACGACTACATGAACAAGTACGACAAGGGCCTGTAAAGTACCACGAGAGAAGTCAAAGCCAATGTATTTGTGACCGTTCAGTACCCCTCCGGAGTGCTCGTTGTCTGCGCCGACTGCATCGGCCTCAGTTTGCGCCTCGCGGACGTGAGTACGTTTCGTGGCCCGAAGGTGGCGAGCCCTGCCATAACCGAAGCCGCGATAATGTAACGAAGCAGCTTCGGCCCTGCCAGCGGCGACGCCACCGTCGGCTCTGGGAGACTGGATCCCGTTTAACGGCCGAGAAGCAAAGTTCAGGTATCGCGGCTTCTCGATGAGAGTCATCCTGTGCAGTAGTGTGCCGTCTATGTCCGCCATGCGGTGGAGCACAGTTCGTGCTCTCGACCCGTTCGATGAAGTCTGCCCGCCATTTGTGGGTATTATTGGCTCACGGGTCTCCAGCTTCTTCGAATCGTGCGTCATCTTGATCATTATGGGGCCACCAAGGGACTCATCAGGACACTATGGACACGCATGCAGTACGCTGTAAGCTATGGCGTTTCCCCGCTCGCGTCCTGGCCGCCCGCTTCGAGCTCGAACGGCACGTTCTCGACCCAGTGGTGCAGGATCTTCTTCACCAATGCTGGTTGGTCGCCCGTGACCTGAGGGATCGCCTTTCGCGTCAGCGCTGGCTCGCGCGCGGTCAAGAGGGCACTTACAAAGTGTCCTGCGCCGTTCACGAGAACGTACGTGAAGTTGCCCGCACCGGGACCGATAGCGCGCACCGTCGCGTCTTCGCCGACCCAGGGCAGATCAGGCGCGGAGAGGAACGCTGTTTGGTACTGGCAGCGGATGAGTCGGAGCTATGCAAGGTCGTCAGCCGGACGAGGTACTCGAAGGACGAGAGAGCAGGGCTAACCATGGACAGGACGCCCGGCCAAGCGCAGTTCGCGTCGAGCTTTCCGATGTAGTCTGTGAACCACTGCCCTCAGTCCCGCAAGACAGCAGTAGGGCGAGAGGAACGCACGTAATAAGCGGTAACCTGCCTTCAGCAGAGGCTCGTAGAGCAGGTACGCTTGCTGCACCCTGGTGATAGCACAGTTTAGC
Source organism: Phanerochaete sordida (assembly GCA_019973155.2). Classification (NCBI taxonomy): domain Eukaryota; kingdom Fungi; phylum Basidiomycota; class Agaricomycetes; order Polyporales; family Phanerochaetaceae; genus Phanerochaete; species Phanerochaete sordida. Next base: position 600,612 of record BPQB01000015.1, on the reverse strand, counting down.
GCGACGTACAGGGTTAACCGAGACTACACTCACATGTCTCCTTCCGCGACAAACTCCTCGTGCACCTGCCTGTTGACGAACGTGAAATTGAGGCGTGCAGGCACGCCGAGCGTCGCCTTCGTCTTGGGCATGTTCATGAACTCGGCCGCCCAGACGGACTCGGGCATGCAGTCGCCGATACTGCCGTCGCACTGCGCCCCTCGCGTCAGCTCTGCGCAAGCACCGAAGACACATGAGCGCGACTCACGCGCACGTTCACGTTCTCGAGGCTGCGCCCCGGGATGCGGTCGGGGTAGACGTTCTCGCAGGCGTCCATGGCGTGCCCGCGGAGGGCACGCGTGTCGTGCATGTACGCCATCTGCACGGCCTCGAGGCACGCGGGCAGCCGCGCGAAGGCTTCCGTGCACGTCAAGGCATTGTAGAAGTCGGTGTTGTAGCAACGCTGCTGCAGCGCCCAGCGTTTGTGGCTCAGGAGGTCCTGCATGGGGCCAAGTTCGGATTTGAAGGACCAGCGAGGAAAGAGAGCAGGGCACGCACGGACATTGGGTTGCTGACCATCAGCGCGTCGAGGTTGAGGCGCGCCGCGCCAGGTTTGCCGCGACCCAGGGTGAGGGCAATGTTTTGTTCGTGAATGACAGTCGCGATATGGGGAATATATACCTGCACAATGTTGGTGATTGTCATGGTTCGGGCTCTAACGGCACTCACTCCTCCGTACGAGCCTCCGGCAAGGATGAGTTTATTGCTAGAGTCCTTGGCGGTTAGGTCATGTCGCATTCCAGCTCTCCAAAATCGCGTACTTCGAGAGCTTCGGGAACAGATGGAAGAATTTGACAAGGAAGTCGTATGCGTCATGAGCTGCCGCTCGAGAGTTGTTCACATGCGTGCCGTAGGAGAAGCCGACGCCGACAGGCTGGATGAGGACGTTCAACTTTCGTGGTCACGGAAACTGCACCGGTACTGACATGATCTAGGGCGACGAGGTTGTAGTTCTCCGACCAAGCATTCTGGTTGGCGACTGTCGTTCTGTTCTCTGTGACCTTGCAGTGCGACTCTGCGGCATGAGTGCTTGTGGGTTTCTAGCGGACGACGTTCGCCGAGATTACGCACGTCCGAAGAGCGGGTTGGCCATTCCACTGCTGCCAGGACCTCCACCAATCGTCAAGCTAGCATGGAGTGAGCTTGTGAGTCAAGACGAGCCAGAACTTAGGGATAGCCCCACATGACCGGCGCGTCTTCATGCTTGTGCTGAGCCTCGAAGTACCTTCAAAAGCGTGGCTGTCTAAGTCCGGCGAGCTGTGCGTTCAAGCTTACATACGCACCAGAAGAACGACCTTTTTGGACTGGCTTCGCTGTCTCCCGCGAGACCGATATGTCCAGAGTGCGACGTACCTCCGAGGCAGAGGCTGTCGTGGGTTGTGACGTTGTGATAGAATGGCTCGAGCCCGCGCCCATATCCGACACTGTTGATCGTAAGCGAAGGAGACCAGCCTCCGCAGAATGCAAAGAGAGCGGTGGTGGTGGTCAAAAGGAGAAGTCTGAACATTGCCGTGTGCCATGTCCCTCGGCTATTTCTCCTCCGCTGCCACGGATCCGAGTCTTCAGCGGCTTTCTCGGCGAGGCTGAGCCGTTCGCTTGACGTGAGCATACTCGCTGCCCTCGCTGAATATTTTCCGCGCAGATCTGCAGGCAGTGAAGCCCGGGAGGATGAGCCAGATGCTGAGGGTCGTCGTAAACCGTATCTGTGCAGTGCGTCTCAGGGCGACGACGTCACGCGCACGCGCATGCAGCAATGCTGACATGCTTGTATGTTTAAAAGTTAGATACGCCGAGGTTGTCGTCCTGATTAATATTTTCATGTCGAGAGACAGCAGCGGGAGGGGCGGCGTGCGATGAGGATAGTGTAGATCTATCACAAGCCTGGCGAGCGTGGACGCAGGGATTCGGACGTCGCCGCGCCACGAAGCTCGCATAAACTCTTCCGTCAACCACCATGTCTGGAGTGGAGATGTCTCAACTTTTGCTACTGCGTTTCTGCTTTCTTTCTTTTGCCGTCTTGAGCGCAGCATATCAATTCATAGCCACCATCCTTCGCTTTTTCTTCAGAGTTGATTTTCCGAAGAATAGCAGCGCGTGCTGCATCGCACGCACCTCGTTATTGCGCTGCTGTGCTGTCCTCGACGCCCAGTTGAGACAAGGATGGCGTGCCCGTTCGGCGCTGTGCGATGGCTTCTATGTCTTGATTCACAGCCTGACCTTGCGAATGGGCAGATTCGAGGCTTGTGGGAACCCGATGAGGTCGAGCCGCCCTACAGCTCGGCTGCACAGCCGGCTGACGTGACGGCCAAGGTTCGTCCCCCAGTCTTCACCAGCCATACAGAACTGTCACGTTTGTTCTACAGACAAGCCACGTATATTTCCTGTCCCGATTGCGATGCTGGACCCTTGCCAAGAGTCTCGGCCTCGAAGATAGGATCACCCCGCTGGCAGCTTGGATGCACGGAAGCTCTGCGATAGCGAGATATGAAGTGCACGGGGCTTGCATCCCCAGCGAGCAGTCCCTCACCCCGCGATGTACGCGAGGCGAGATTACCGTGGTGCCCTGGTGCGTTCACGATCGTCATCGTCGTGTCGATCTTCATTAACGGTGCCACTTCCCAGGATCGAGATAGTCGCGATGTGCAGGGCACTCCGCGACGACCAGGCATGTATCGCCGAGGGCAGGGCACGTCTGCGACTCTGGCACCCCTGGAGCTTCCGCTGGACAAGACGAAGAGCATAGGCAGCGATGCAAGCGACACGAGCTCGCTACCGAGCCCATCGTCAGAGGACGGTCGATTATTTGAGGACGATTTTATGGTGGGTTTCGATGGCTCCAGTTTCACTCTCAAGTCCCCTAAAGCATTGTATAGCCCTCAACATCCCGGTCCGAAGGTGAACGTCGTCGTCCTCCGAACGCTAAGTGGACGATGATGGATGGGATCGTCCGCAAGGCTGACAAGGGGAAAGTGAAGAATTGCAAGGAGGATATTGATACCCTCCTTGTCTTCGTGCGTACAAGGCTATATGTGCCATGAGGAGAACAATCTCTGACTACTCTGTAGGCGGGTTTGTTCTCCGCAGTCCTGACGGCCTTCGTCGTCGAGTCCTACCACAATCTCCAACCTGACACGTCGACGGAAGCTATCACTCTCCTTCGCCAGATATCGCTTCAGCTATCTAGCTACACTATCAACACTGCGTTTGCGAACGCTACTCACTCCGTCACCTTCGTCGCTCCTCCCCCTATGAATTCTGCGGTCCTCGTGAATGCCCTCTGGTTCGCGAGCTTGATCCTCAGTTTAATCACGGCGTCGCTAGCCATGTTGGTCAAGCAGTGGTTGCACGAATACCTTGCTGGCGACTACTACTCCCCCCAGGCACGGCTGCGCATCAGACAGTTCCGCCACGACGGTATGCGGGACTGGTATGTCATTGAGATCGCTGCTGTCCTCCCCTTGCTACTCCAAATCTCCCTCGGCCTTTTCTTCCTGGGACTCTGTAACTTCACCTTCTCCGTCAACTCCAAAGTTGGGTGGACTACGACTCCCCTCGTCGTCGCCTGGCTGCTCTTGGTTCTGCTCACCATCGCTGCCCCCATTGTCTCCCCGCGCTGTCCCTACAAGGTCACGTTCCTCGTGAATGCGTTCCGCATCCTGCGGAAGTGGATCGGCCGACTCACCTACATCATGCGTGAGGGCCGATATTCCCACTCGGACGACGCAGAGTCCGACACACTTTCCGGATCCGCCGAGTATTACAAGTCAGGGTGGTTCGAGGAAGAACGGGATGCTGTCACGAGCATGAAGCGAGACCTCCACATTTTTCTCGACGTAGACGCCATGCTTGCCGACGACCATCTGGTCGACAGGTTCTACCGCGACCAAATAAAGCAGTTGCGCAGCCCTGGCCCGGATGTCGTCGATTTTGTGCTGACCGTTATGGGCCGACGTACACGCCAACGGGATCGAGTCTCTCGCTCGAGGCTGCCTATGCGCGATCTACGCCCCATGAGCAAGCTCGCGTGGGTGGGGCTCACCGGTATACTTGCGGACGCCATTGAAGACACCGTCGTCCAAGAAATGCTCGAGGTCGAGAAGAGTCGCTCGCAGACGTGGGCTCTGGACGGATGGATGAAAGACGCGCTGAAGATTGTTATGTCCGACTCCGGATACACCTTCCAGTCAAGCGAGGCGAACATCATTGTCTACGCGCTGCTCTACGACTGTGAGGGCACTATTTCAGTCCTGCGCCACACCAAGCGTAGCATCTCTCCGCACGACTTCACGGATATCGTCGACCTCGCACAGGATACACTGCGAGCGTTCGATGCTGACCGGGCCTTGAGCTGCATGCTGACGCTCGGGAAGTGGGCGGTGTCGCGCTACAGCGAATCGCTCTGCGACGTGCTGCAGTCGCGCCGACTCGGCGTCAAGGGCGTCATGGCCGTTGCGCGGGTCCTCGTGGGCTCGCTCGCCCAGGAGCTGAACTGGCAGCACGAAGGCAACAAAGCCGTGTGGGGCGAGTGGTTTGACGACGCGCTTGGCTGTGTCGTGCATGCTTTCTCGCGCTTCGAGGTCGAGCCTGACGACACGAGGCTCAGCGAGGACATGGACAACATCGCTGGGGTAGTCTGGAGGCTGTGTGCAGAGGACACTGAAACCATGGCCAAGGTGGTTCACCATCTGCCCGAGCACGAAAGCACCGCGGACGAGTCGAGCTGTTCGTGCCTCTTTGCCGCCGCGATTGGACATTCCTGCATTGTTCAAGACGGTAAGTTTCGCGGCAACCTCAGCGAAAGTCGGTCGCTGACACCACATCCTTCAGCACGATCACGGATCATCGACAACTTCGAGAAGCTGGCCAAATCTGCGATCGCTTCCCAAGCTGCGAATAATCTGCAGGACAAGTTGTACGACATCGCGCGTTGCATGCGCGGCCACAAGACTTCCTACGCCAGCGAGGTTCAACGCTGGCGCGCCATCTGCTCGATCTTACGGCCGAGTAATCATGGGATGGCGACGTCGGACGCTACAGCTGTCGACGTCGACCCTCCGTTCCTGCGTGGACTTTCCCGAGAGCCGTCCGACGCGCAGCCAGTGGATGACTCGCGAGAGGAAGACGTGCTACTAGACGACATCCCAGAATCAACTCAGGCGGACATCTTCGACGGACGCCCGACACCGGAGCACAGATGCAGCTCCCCGATACCGCTCGGCCATACAAACTTTTCGGGCGACTCCGACAACACCGCTGTCGACATGAGCCTCATCGTCCCGCAGACAAAACGAGCACACGCGAATACAATGAGCACGGCGGGGGCCGCATGGGACGCAGGTTACGGGGTACCGCATGGCGACGGCTCGTCGCCGCGCGAGCGTGGATTCGGCGAGCGGGATATGGCACCGCCCATGCAGTCGACGCCGAAACGTCCCAGAGGGAGGGCTGGCCGGCTCCTGTCGCCGTTGCGACTTGGAGAGCGGCGCGTCCGGTCTCAAAGGGAGAGGGCGAAGTCATTGGACTCCACGTATCCGGACATGACATTATGAAACAGTTGTCGAGACTTACTAGCTGAAAATCTGACGGTGTAGTCGACGTTCAACTAGTGTGCATTCATCCGACGAAGGGGACGTGACTGCGGTCGGTAAATCCCCCCTATTCAACAAGAAATTCCAGAGAGCAGATAGCGGCGACAGCAATATGGCTGAGTCTCACGGTTTGATAACATCGCGCGTATACATGCATTACGAGACTCAGATGCTTGTGTTCGGTAATACAGCTAGCTGATCAGAACGCAGTACTTCTCCTCGAAAGCCATGCTTTTGTACCAGAGCAGATGGTTCCGTTCGGCGTCGTTGAGGCGCTGGGTGCACATCTTGAAGTCTTCTGTTTCGGAAAATGCCAGGAGGGAGAGCACGACTTCCAGCGCGTCGTTGTAGTTCTGGCCAGGGTTCAGGTAGTACGGGCGGCCGACGTAGATGCACTTCCCGACACGACCGTCGACCACGCCCGAAATTTCGGCGACAGGATAGCCCTCGCCGGAAGCAGTAGGAAGGTACATGTAGTCTTCGATGAAGGAATGGGGCTCGAAGTTCTTCGAGCTTCCGTGCATGGGCTTCCAGTTGGGAGGCAGGCGGCGGCGATCGCATACTTGCTTGGTCCAGACAGCGTGCAGAACGTCCCGGAGTGAGCCGATGAAGCGGCGTTCCTCGTCGTTGTACACCTTGAAACGTTTGAGGACCGGCGGGAGCATGTCCAGGCACTCGGGCTTGGGAGGATCGCCCCAGACAGCGATGTAGGCTTGGGTCTTGGGTTCGGAGCTGGCGATTGTCTGCCACATGGTTGATGTCGGCGAGAGTGTTGGACTAGGGGGGTGAGGTGCGCTGCGATGTAGGAGAACCGACGCCTCTTGTATGATTTTATATTCCCTCGGGCCCTATTGCTTGCTCGGAGTGAGGTCATCGGCCAAAGCAATTTAGTCCTACAAAGGCTGTTGTGGCCGTCTATGATGCCGATCCTTGGATGGAATTCATTGAAAACGTCAAAGGAGGAATTTCTTTGTGCCTGTGGCGAAGGGAAATGATGGCAAAAGAACCCGGTTTGAAGGAGCATGAAGGTGCACTCACAGCGCCAGACATGGTCTGAGCACAATCGTTGCGACCCGATCCTTGTCTGTCAGGACGTCACCTAGATCCAGAAAGAGGGCCACAACCCACGGCCCTGGTTACGGTCTTGCAGGGCAGTCAATACGGTGGCCACTCGTGCTTACCCTTTGTCATGCATTGAAGGGCCACGTCCGGGTGGCTTCTCACATACATAACGCGAGCGGCCTCGCCCCTGGTCCGCCATACTACAGCATTGACAGAGATGTCCCGTTCACAAGACATCAAGCCTCGCTTCGACTTCGTCCCTAGGCCGGTCGCGCGGCAGGCCGCAGCCTCCGCCCACCCGAAGCCCAGCACCACCAAGTCCACACCCAAGCAGGGCGACAACAACGTGATATTCACCCCCTTCTCCCCGCCCGCCACGTCTTCAGATGCGTGGTCATACCGCCAGACCACGCAGGCAGAATACGAGGCACGCTGGGGCACGCACGACCCGCGCCACACGCGGCACGCGATCGCCCAGCTGCGCGAGCTCGTCAACTTCGGGCACTTCCGCACCGGGCCGCTGCGCCTGACGGACGACGAGCTGCGCGTGCTCGACGTGCTCGAGGCGTGCCTCACTGGGGACGGGTACTGGGCCACACGCGGCGAACCACGCCCGCGCATCCACGCGCGCCCTCGCGCCCCCGTGCCCGAGGCGCTGGCCGTGCAGGAAGAACGGGAGTGCCCGGTCGCGACCGTGCAGCAAGCGCGGCGCGAGGGACGCACGCTGCACTACCGCAAGACGTGGGGCACGGTGGGCGTACGGCCCGCGGTGGAGCTCGTCGCCGAGCTGCGCGCGGAGGTGCCTGGGAAGGACCGCGGGCCGCACGACGTCGTCGACGCGGTGCACGCGTTCGTCGACTACGCGTGCTCGGCGGCGTTCGCAGCGCAGTATGGTGCGCTCGACGCGTTCGAGCACGGCACGCTGTGCGTGCTGCGCCGGCATGTCGTGTGGTGGGAGCACGAGGTGCAGCGCAAGGGACTGGAAAAGCCTGAGGAGAAAGGCAAGCTTGGCGCTGCAGCGGTCTATCCCACCCGTGACTGGACGTCAGGGCACAACACGACCGTAGTTTTGCCGCGTAGAAAGGTCGGGATGTAGCAGGACTGCGCTCTTCAACGTTATCAGTGATCTGCAGCCCGATGGCGCCATGCCGTTCAGGAATCACAAGGCAGAGGGTCGGAGAGCATACTTTTGATTACATTGACACTGCTATTAGGGAGTTTGCGAAAGCGCCGGCGGTTGCCTAAACCGTTGCGAAAACGCCCCGGCGGATGGTGCATCTCCGCGCCCAGAGTACTTCGGGAAATACTGTATATTAGAATAGGTCTAGAGGGCTGCCAGCAATACATTCCGCCAGAGCAGACTGTCAGAAACGGCGCGAGTCCAGAGAAATAACGAGCTCGCGAAAGCGCCGGCGTTTGTGCAGGCAACCGCCGGCGCTTTCGCAAACTCTCTATTATCCATTGCTATCTCCCCTATGAAGTCCCGAGATGCACACCCAGCGTGGCAGGAAAGCGAAAAGGTTCTACCAATTGGAGGTAACGAGAGCGTGCTGCCCACGCACGTTCAGCAGCGAGTACTGCGGGGCGTCGTCAGCGTTCGACTCGTGACAAAGGAAGGCTGAGACACACCTCGACAACGTCCGGTCTCGCCTGGAGATGGCTGACGTGCACGATATTGGGTTCGGTGAAGAATGGCCGCAGGCCCGCCCGCTCGAGGAGGGTCCACCAGGGGTAAAAGTACGCGAAACTGCCGAGGTCGCCCCACGCGTGTATCTCGATTTCGAGCTGACCGATGGGCAGCGGCGGCGCGTTCGGGCCCACGAAGGGCTTGAGGAACGCCGCGAGCGAGTCGAACTCGGAGCCCTCGACGTCGACCTTGAGGATGTCGATGAACTCGTGGCCGTTGCGGCGCATGAGCTCCTGGATGGTGAACTCGGGCGGCGAGAGGTGCGCGTTGTCGTGCGCGCCGAGCTTGTAGGGGAAGAAGTGCGTCTTGGACGCCAGCACCGGGTTGTTGTGTATCTCGGGGCCGAACATCGTTACGCTGTAGTCGAAGCCCCAGATCTCGCACTCCGGCGCGCGCTGGAGCAGCGCGGCCTCGTACGAGCTGTCGTGGTTCACGCCGAAGCTGTACACGACGCACGGGTGCCGCTGCCGCGCGATCGCGTCGATGCCGCACACCCACTTGCCGCCGTCCCCGAGCGCGCCCAGGCGGTCGAGCCGGTGTGGGCAGTTGAACGCCGGGATGAAGAAGTCCCAGAGCGTGTAGAAGATGTCGCCGGGCGGGAACCTGCAGCGACAATCAGCGACGGCGGCGTGCCATGCAAGTAGGATACGCACGAATCAATGTCTTGTGGGTTCGGGCCGTAGTGCTTGATCATGTCCTGGCGCTGCGCGAGGACGTCCGCGTAGCGCAGCTCCTCCTGCCGCACGAACTCCTCGAGCGAGACCGACCCTCGGAACTTGTTGGGCAGGTAGCCGCTGATTGACAGAGAAGACTCAGGGTGCCATGGGAGCAGAAGGAGCGTGCTGAAGGAGAGGAAGACGACGAGCAGCAGGACGAAGCGCGGGTTCCGCTGGGCGTAGACAACGGCGCCGGTGACGCCGAGGACGGCCATGGCGTCGTCAGGGGTCGAGGAGGGAAAAGGTGGAGGCCAGGAACGAGGTGTCAGAGTTTTATACGGTCCAAACGTCCATTGCGGTCTGTGCTGGCCGGCGACTTGGGCATGAGCAAGCCTTGTGGAGGATCAGCGAGCGCGGAGAGGCTGTCCAACGCCCGACCTCGGCGCCGCTGGCTTGGCGAGCGGCAGATGAGTTCACCACGCCGCGAAAATTGTCCGCCGGCTCTGTCCTCGCCTTCGGCCCCGATCTCTCAGCCGTGTGGCGAGCCGATGCGATAGAGCCTGGCCTGCTTTGCAGCCAATTTAAAAGCCATGAGACTCCGTGGCGAGCCCTCTCTCGCCGGCGCCGCAGCCAGCATCAGCGTCTCTGCCTTCACGACGAGTTCGGATCGCCAGCTGAAGCAGTGCGCTTGAGTTTGAAGCTTGTCATTCGCGGCGTCCGCCCGGGCGGACAAGTGGAAGACAACAAGATGCAAGAAGACGTCGCCTATTCACCCGCTTCCGCGTAGACGCCACCTTCCGCTGTTCCCAGGCACACAGACGACGTCGGACGACGCTGAAGGACCTTCTGAGCTGACAGCGGGTCGTAATCTGCTCTCATAAAGACGTGTATCTAATAATAGCGGGAGAGATGCTTGCTCCGCTGCCCCAGTCGTGAAGTGAGCTACATATCGTCTGAATCGCGGAACCACGACACGGAGCAGAACCATGAACAAAAGCTGACACCGGCGATGACGGTGATGTGGTCTGGCCTAGAAGAAGAAGAGCTCCGCGTCCGCATGAGAAATATATACTTCTCCGCGTTACACCGTGTATGCTGCGCAATTTTGTTCAATAATCAGTTTCTCTCTGTTTCTCTAAGTACGTGATCTCACCGCGAAACCATCATGCTTAGACCAAGGTGGCGCGACGATACACTGACGATACAGCACTGTTCTCTATCAAACATTTGGGGTGCTCTGGTGTCTCTGAAATGTACGCGAACATCCGCTCCGCGCTCAAAGGGTGCGAATAGTGGCGCCGCTCTACCAGACGAAGGCGCCTTGCGAGCCAAACGTTCAAAACATTGGTCAAGATCAACGTACACGCACGAGCAAACTGCGTGGACTGACAATATCTCCAGAGCACGAACGTGCAAGATATTCGCAAGGATCCCCTCTGCCCGGACACCAGGGCCTCCCACGCACTGCGCCACATCTCGTACAAGCTGTCCAATCTGAACATTCCGAACCTTGTCCAGAGATGCTTTTCCGCTTGTCTCGAGCGAGCATGCTACCAGCGTCGGCGCCCTAGGCTCGAGCGAGTGCGCTCGCGACTGGGTATCCATGGAAAAAGCTGTCAGCGCGCACCCGCTGGGGGCGGAAAGCAATGGCAAGCGTGGGATTTCCATCGCGACGAAGCGCGTGGACGAGACCCGCATGCGCGCTCGCGCGTCGCAAGAGGACGCCCAGGACCGCTGTGGGCTGCTGCAGGACAAGCCTTCAGGCCTTCGAAATTCGTGCGCTGAGACACAGCGGGCGAAGCGCAGAGGCAAAAGCCTATTCGTCGTGCGGAGCGCGGCCATGTCCGGAGCGCAGGGCGATAGGCTTTCCGCCAGGATCCCAGGATCAGCCCCGGCGGTGCTTCGCGAAGACAGCAGACGGCCAGGGGGTTCCGGCTGGGTCACCAAGTCCTGTTGCAATGTCGCGAGTGGGACGCGAACCGTTCGCGAGGGAACGGTATGAGGACCACCGGACCTATGTCTCGCGCTCTCGTGCGAGCATGAGCATCTGACGCGACCTCGCGGACTCCAGTCTGTCTGAATGACCGGTCTCCCAGCTTTGAGGACGGCTCAATGCTCCGTGAAGTGCATTACCATTGCGACAGCATTCCAGCTCCAATCCATGTCTATCCAATCCACTCTAATCATACAAAGCATCGAGCAATTATTTGGCACTCACGTCCGCCTCGCCCGCGCCCTTCGCCATCGCCCTGGGGCGGGCGTGCCCGTTCAGTTTTGCGTCTAGCGAGACGACAACGCGTCTGAGCAACACGGCAGCGCGCGTTCAGTCCATGCTACCGACCTGCTCGGGCTCGGCGGGCGAGTTCTTGAGGAGCGCGTGCATCTCCTCAACCTCCTCCTGCACGCGCTCGATGGACTTGAAGTACTTGACGGTCTTGACCTTGAGCTCGGCCGTCGCGTCCTCGTCCGCGACGATGAGCGCCCAGGGGTGCGTCTGCAGCGCGCTGAGCGTCCACTGCGCGCGGGGTCAGCGTAGGCGGGGGTCAGCGGGAGAGGCGACGCACAAGGTGGTTCACGCCGCCCTCGATGGCCTGGCTGAGCGCGAGCGCCTTGCGCTGGCCGGTGACGACGACGACGACCTCGCGCGAGTCGAGGACGGTCTGGACGCCGACGGTGAGGGCCATGCGGGGGACCTTGGAGATGTCGTTGCCGAAGAAGCGCGCGTTCGCGAGGATGGTGTCGTACGCGAGGGTCTTGATGCGCGTGCGCGACTGGAGCGAGGAGCCGGGCTCGTTGAACGCGATGTGGCCGTCCTCGCCGATGCCGCCGAGGAAGAGCTCGACGCCGCCGTAGGACTTGATCTTCGCCTCGTACGCGTTGCACTCCGCGATGAGGTCCTTGGCGTTGCCGTTTAGGATGTTCACTTGCGATGGCGGGATGTCGACTGCGAGGCGACGCGTTCGTGCGGGGAGACACATAATGAGACGCGTGACGTACCGTGTGAGAAGAACTCGCGGAACATGAAGGTGTGGTAGCTCTCCGGGTGGTCCTCCGGCAGCTGGACGTACTCGTCCATGTTGAACGTTACGACGTTCTTGAACCTGGACGCAGTCAGAGCTGCGCACAGAGTGCAGGAGAGCGGGTCACGCACGAGAGCTTCCCGGCCTTAACGAGCTTGATGAGGTGCTTGTAAGTCGGGATGGGGGACGAGCCGGTGGGCAGGCCGAGCACGAACGGCCGCTCCTGCGTTGGGTTGAAGTCGAGGATTCTGCAAGCACGTAAGCACATCCGTCGTTCAGAGACAGCAAACACGACGCACCGCTTCGCGACGTAGTTGCCGATGTACTCGCCGACGGCGGAGGCATCGTCACGGATGATGAGACCTGCGCGAGCACTGTCAGCGTCGTTTCCTCACAGCGTGTCCAGTACGCACGCATTCTGTCCTAGCAAGGGCTTCCGGGAGACGAGGAGGGTGGCTGGAGAGCGGGCGGAGGTGGAGGCCGGAGGCAAGGGGCTCGCTGCGCCTCGCGGGGCGCAGGGGCCGTTATATAGGGCCCCGCGGTTCGCCATCGATGGTCCTCTTGCGCCAGGCTATCGAGGGCGCATCCGAAAGGCTATCAGCCGGCGTGTGCACGTTGCTCGAGTCAGCCCGCCGTTCGAGGTGCGTGCTGCGAGCGCTCGAAGCGCGGACGGTGCGCATGGTCGCCGTGATATCGCGAATGCCGCCAAGATTGTGGAGGAAAATGCAGCGAAATTCGATAAGGGAGGCTAGAGACGTGTGTATGCTCGAGGTGAGATAAAGAAAGCGTGGTCGATGTCGGTGACGACGACGAAAATGCGCGGAGAGTTGCAGACCGAGCGGGAGACAAAGGTTGACCTCGGACCCCGGGACCGGTGTCCGGGGATGAGCAGCATGGCGGCGGGAGCACAAGGTCTGCATCTTCGACGACGATGAGGCACGCAAACGAAATCAAAATCAATCTGGGGATTTCGATGCCTAAGCAAGTCTACGCGAGGCCAAGAAGTCGCGAGCCTGAACGGACGGAACGTGCAGCGAAGACGCCGCGTGCAGTAGAGCGCATGGTGCAGTCATGTGGCGTAGGGTCAGCGGCGACAGACTGACGGGCAGGCTCGAGATTTGGCTGCGAAGATCACTAGGGTGGCACACAGTGTATGGCTATCCAGCTGAGTATGGTCCCAAGCAGATGAAGAAACCCCGTAAGTATACAACATGTGTCAGACAAGACCCGCAGCCTGCCCAGCGCACCTCTCGCGGCGAGACTGTCGGCGTTGAGCGTTCATACGCGTCGCACGCAGGACGTCTCGACTCTCGAGGGAAAAGAAGGAAATAAATGAGCTACATAGCAATATCGACAGGTGCGTGCAGTCGTGTAGGATGGTACCCTAGGCTGCTTATTCCCAGCCAGAGGCGCCAGCGGTCGCGTCGGCGCCCCAGCCAGCACCAGCGGGCTCCGCTGCCCAGTCGGTCGTGCCGGGCGCAGTGGGCTCAGCAGACCAGTCAAGGCCTATATCAAGAGTCAGCAAGCGCAAAATCGAGCAAAAATCAGCGCTACGCACCACCCTCAGTAGCCAGTGTGGGGTCGATGCCACCAGCGGGGGCAGAGGTCGCGGCCCAGTCGGTGACGGGCTCCTCGGCGGCAGCGGCAGCCTTGGCCTGAGCCTCCTCCTGCTGCTGCTTCTCGACCTCCTCGGGGTCGCGGTAGAAGAACATGTCGACCATGATGTTCCAGCCGTCGGGGGTGCGGGGCACGGTGCCGCGGAGGCGGAGGACCTCACGGCAGAGGAGCCACCACATAAGACCGATCGAGTGACGGGACTTGTTGTTGGTGGGGATGGCGACGTCGACGAACTTGAGCGGCGCATCGGTGTCGCAGAAGGCGATGACGGGGATGTTGACGTAGGACGCCTCACGGATCGCCTGGTGGTCGACGCGGGGGTCGGTGACGATGATCAGACGGGGCTCCTTGAACGAGCGGGTGATGTAGTTGGTGAAGCTACCGGGGGTGAAGCGGCCAGCGATCGCCTGGGCACCGGTGTTGGCGGCGTACTTGAGGACCGCGCGGTGGCCGTAGGGGCGCGCCGAGATGACACAGACGTCGTTCGGGTTCTCGATGGCGGCAATGATACGGGCAGCGAAAACGAGCTTCTCCCAAGTCTTGCCGATGTTGATGATGTGAATGCCTAGAGGCGACCAGGTACTCGTCCAGCTCTGCGCGCGGCCGCATAATTGCTCGGAAACGCACCGTCAGACCTCCTCTTCCAGACGTACGGCTCCATCTGCTTGTCGCAGTTCTTCGTGCCAATGTGGGCCTGGGCCGCGAGGAGGAGCTGGATCTCCTCGTCGGTGGCGGAGAGAACGGAGGGGAGTTTTGACGACATGCTGGGCGACCTAGGCAGAGAAAGCGCAGAGGATCAGCATCCAGTCCACCCGCCGCGCATCCAACACAACGCCATAGCCGTTTTCCGCCGTTCTTTCGCAGACGAGCAGCGTAGGGGCATAGGTACGCACCGCTGGGGTTCTTTTGAGGGAGACGTCGAGCTGGACGGCGTTGGCGGCGATTCGGGCGACGAGTTTGACGGTCTGCTCGATGCGGCAGGAGGGGCTGCCGGCGCTTGTCACGCGTATTCCCACGCCCTGCCGCCTTAGCGCCTGGGCGCGCCTCCCGACTTGGCCTCTCGCGACCACCGCCTGTGCTCAGACTATCCTCGGCCATACTCTTGAACGTTTAAACGGCTGGGAGGACCCGAGAAACAATGTTGAGTGAGTTTAATCTGCTGCAATACTTCTGTGAGTTGCCCTCGTTATCACACGACAAGTTTCCCGTGTACCACGGCTTGAAGCGACCACCATCCGCTGAGTATATGCGGCCTAACTGCGTCATGGAAGCATACGCGAGCGAAGAGACCGCATGCCATGTTTCATGAGCATGGCTCCCCTCTTCCGTGAGTCGCGCTTCCGCTCGCCCACGCCGTCGCCCGACTGCCAGTCAAGCATGGAGGCGTATGGAGGCGTTCGAATCGGGCCCGACGCTGCCATTTCTGCGCTTCCGCCATCCACACACCTCAACATCCGCCTGGCTAGCCCGAACTACAACTCCTTTTGGAAGTATCCCGCCTACCTGAGTTTGGCATCCACGGACTCCATGCTCGCTCGTCGTTGTAATCGAGACCGATGCGGCTGTATGCAGCGGACCTGGACGACTTTCCGAGATCGCAAACGTCGGAGGGCCCACATTGCAGCGGATGGCTTCTTTGGACGAGGGCCTCGAAACGTATAAATTCCCGTTGTGGTTGTCGAGAGGTTCAGAAACGATTTGACTCTACACTCTCACCATCTCTTGAAGCAGGACTTCACCTCGCATATCTCGCACTCCAATGTCTATCAGCATGACCTCTCGTCCTTCGGACTTCTTCACCCGCTCCATATCTCTACCCTGGCCCTCTCGAGTTGCAGCACGACGCCCCATGGGTCCTGTGCGTGCAGACTCTGCGCCCAACGCCATGCGCCGCACGGCCTTCATGCGCGGAACCAAGTACGGTCCCAGGCGTCCGCCTGCAGCTCGTACGTTCACGCCCCCCATCCTGGTGTTCGCACCACTAACATTCATTTCCAGTCCACCGTGAGCCGCTCGACGCCCCATCCGACCCTGCGCGGCCGTCGATGGCCTTGCGCGCCGACATCCTCCTCGCGATCATGCGCACGCTCGCCGTGCGCGGCGCCAACTTCGACCGGCTCGAGGCCACGAGTGTCGCGCTCTCATACGCGCTCGCCGTCCCCGTCACAGTCGTCCGCCGCCCAGGCGTGCTCACCTGCTACGCCGGCGAACGCGCGACACGCCGCCGCTGCGTGCGCATCCGCCGCACGCACTCCGCTCAGGTGTTCGGCCGCATCGGGCTCGGCACCGTCGACTTTGGCGCAATTTCACTGCCCATTTACGTTGTCGGCGCGGCTGTCTTCGCGATGGTCGTCTCAGGGGTGATCCTCGACACTTCCGTGGTCGAGGCAATGTTTACGTTCGTGACGATGATGCTCCTCGGCGCGATACACGCCTTTGTACGCAAGGCCGCTCGCAATATCATCCGTGAGAACGTCTTCTCGTGAGTATCCAGTTCATCTTTTCGTTCTTCTATCGTCTGACGAGGAGGGTACAGCGCCTGTATGATGACGTTCCTCACCTGGCTCGCGCACACTCCCTTCGCCTCCACAACTCTCGCAAGCACCATCGCCGGATACCTTCTTCGTACGTTCTCCTCCGTCGTATCTATCGTCACCTTTCCTCATCCTGCGCCAGTGTGCTCCTCATTCGCCCAAGCGCGCCGCTCTCGCGCTCCGCCGGCCGGAGTCGTCGCGGTTTTCGGCGTCATGTACGCTGTGCTGCTCTCACGCTGCCTTCCCGCACACATGGACTTTTTCTTCCTCGCGAATATCTGGAGGTTGGCTGCCATAGCAGTTCCCGACAGAATCCTCCACGCATGAGTTTTGTCCAGTCCGGACTTTGCGACATGGACGCTGTAATGTGTACTTGTACGTTTCCCCAGAGAGTGAGACATGGGCGTTCATAGATGCGCGACTGTTTCTGTATCCTCGTCTTACTCGTGGAATGTCATTTGGTGACACATCGTCCGGCTCTTCGAGCCGTCGGAACACCTTCGTGGCGCAGGCAGGGCTTACGTAAGCACACAACCCCTATTTTTTGCGACCTCTGCACTGCTTACTGGTGCGTTCATTCGCTTACTACAACGGCTTGTCTTGGAGGCTAACTCTTCACAGCACTCCCTTGTGCTTTGTTGTACACAGGTTTCACAACCCAAACGTTCCAGACCGCTCGCCACATCGAAGTCTGCGGTCTAGCGCTGGCAAGCCGCGAAAGCGCCATCCGAAAGCGTCACACCGGAGTAATGAGCGGGTGAGGATGCCAGCTTCTGACCAGAGCGCAGCTGATGTCGACTTGTACATGTCGAGTGGATGTAGGGCGGTCTGGGCTCCAGCTTCAAGGGTTGGAGGCGCCATCACAGGCTGAACAAGCGGTGTTCCTAGGCCACATCGAAGATGCCACCCGCTCCCCCGCGCGAGCGCTGCAAAAAACTGAGACATCGTGCATGATACCCGGAGAACAAGCGTATCATCCCGCGCTTTGTATGCCAATGTTGTTCTCGAGCTAAGGCTGTACAGATAAACCCCGGGGCCGCTACAGATCTCGGCTTGTCTCCGCGCAAGATGCTACCTACGCCACGGCGCTGCCCTTGTGGTACGCCTCTGCGGCCTACCTTGGCTGGCGGCCTCGGCGGCCCAACGCTATGTGAAAATGGTATATAATCTGCTCGTGAGCTGACTTTATCCGCACCAAACTCGAGACTCAGGTTCCAACGCCTACGCGATAGCACACCCCCACCTCCTCACCGTCGACTTCCTCTGCCCTCTGCGATGTCGCACCACCAGCCGAAGACTGCCGCATACTCTCTCATTTGGGGCATCCCACCGCACCCCGAAGACCTCACCGCACTCTCCAACGAGCTGCAGCACTACATGCTCTGGAACGAAGACGAGCGCCGCTTCCTCTACGTCCTCAGTGCGATGCTCAACGCCTGCTGGTCCGCCGCCCCGCTCGACCGCGGCCGCCTCCCACAGCCCGCGCACAGTGCCTGCCGCGGCTTTCAGGCGTACGCCGTCTGCGAGAAGTTCAAGCCCGAGGCGTGCCCGCCTCCGCGGCCAGGCTACGCGCCGAAGCCGTCGCGCGTCGTGGACGGCTTCGCGGCGCACTGCGCGTACACGGGCCGGCCCTATCAGCCCGGCGAGCACTACTCGAACACGCTGGATATCCTCAACTCGCTCCTCGCGTACGTCGACACGGAGGCCTTCGCGGAGTGCAACAAGCCTGGCCGGCTGACGCATGACGAGCGCAACCACCTCTTCTGGTACAAGCGGATCATCTCCGACGCTAAGTGTGGCGTCCGCTTGGCGTAGACCGGCTGCTGCTTGCCCTACTTTAACTCTATTTATCATCGTAGAGTCTACTACCGTATAACCAAAGCTATAATGTGTACTATTTCCTATCAGCTGTCACACCTCTCGCCACTTGTTCTGTCAGCACAAGGCCAAGGCCCCGTCCGAAGCCTTCTTACTGTGTCCCGGTTCCCAAGGTACGTACGTCGAACTCCATGACGCCGTCTACAACGGAAGCCTAACAGTGCAACATGTATGCTATCGAGTGCTTTTTCTAACGTCGCCTTCGACGGCAGCAAGCGTCCCAGCACATATTGCATGATATGGGCGGAAGGTTCGCGATCACGCACTACAATTGACTCGTGTACGTCGCGGACTTAGTGCCGCTCTTCTCCTGTTGACATTTGATTAGGGCTTACTTGGTCAGATGCAGGGTGTAAGCCTCAAATTAATCGATTGCTTCGTACTTCTCGGCGAACGTGGCGGTCTTCGCAAATTGTGGATCGCACCGATAGCGTCGACTCCGCCGGCGGGCTTATCAAGGTCAGACGTGCGAGCCGTGTGGATCACCTTGCGGGGATTACTGGCGCCTTACATCCTGTCGAATCTAGTCCGCCTTCCAGCCATCGTCGTCGCAAGCTACGCATGTGGTGGTACGACCTGGAACTCCTTGAATTGGTCGAGGCTGATGGTACGACTCCTGGCCAGCTCGCTACCTTCGTGCAGCTAGGAGCACCGTTGTATCAAGCACATGAAGCCGGCATGGATCATGTGGTGCAAAGGATCGACGTGCAATATTGCAAAGGGGATGTATTTGCTCGTGGCACTGATGAGGAAGCTACATAGCCCACAAAGATCTAGGCTGCAGCGATTGTGCTCAGACTCATAGTCACCGTGAGTACGTTCCCTCGTGCCGTTTTGTCTCGCTGCGTGTCCACCAGATCTCATTAGATAAACAGTCGTCGCCATTCACCGGATACAGCGTCAAGGTAATCGACAGTGCGGCACCTACCAATCGTCTGCCTTGTGAATTCTGCACCCGGGTAATTCAAGGATAGTCTTCCGTAACACGGATGGTTATCGATAACGCTGGACCTTACAGAGTATGTACTCGGGACGTAACAGTAGCGGTCTACCCCTTGACCTTCCTCCGCGGCACCACCACGGTTGTGTTCTCGGTAAGCTTATGCTTCCCCTCGGCCTGTTCCAATGCCTTGCTATTCTCCTTGGCCACAATCCAGGCCTTGAGCCGCGCCTCGCGCTGCCACCATACGACGTGCCGTCGCAGGAGGAACAACGTGCCGAACTCGAACTTATCGAGCGCGCCATGCACTTCTGCGAAGGCCTCCGAGGTGACGTAGTCGAAGAACACGCTCGCCGCATCAATGTGGTCGTATGGCCCGTCGCCCTTCTCGGGCTCCGTGTCGCGCAGCTCGGGAGTGAGCACCAGCCCGCAGCCGAGCTCGCCGCTAGGCTGGTTCCGCATGCGCCACACCTTGCGGTAGCTCAGCGTGCGGCCCTCGCGCCGCGCGCGCCGCACCATCGCGAGGTCTTCCTCCCATGTCTCTTGGATGACCGGGACCAGAGGCTCGCGAGGGCTAGCGCGGATGGGCGGGCGGGGCTCCCCGCGTGCGATCCAGTACGCGTCCCCTGCGAGGCAAGACTCCAGCACGTCGAGCACGCGCAGCTCGTCGCCGGTCAGGCGCAGATGCGAGGCGCAGAACTCTCCGAAGTTGACGAGCTCGCGCAGCAGGGCGATCGCGCGCTGCACGTGGCGCGGGTTGTGCGACCCCCAGCGGACCTCGTACATCTCTTGGGTGACCTGGGGATACGACCACGCAGGCTGGAGCGAAGCGGGTGGTGGGGAAGATGGAATGGATATAATGTCGTCGTCGGCTTCCTTGGCGGTCGATTTGGTGGCAATGGGCTTCGGACGGACGTGGGCTGCGGCCAGCGCAACCGGACGAGGGACGAAGTCGAAGCGAGATTTGGCGTCTTGGGGATGGGACATTTCTGTGTTCGTGCTGTTGGATGGCGTACCATGTCCTCGACTGCTCACTTTATACCTGTAGGCTTCCACTCCGAGGGCGTGGCCCTTGCTTACGTATGACAAAGGCCAGGCACGAGTGGCCACCGTGTTAACGTCTTTGCAAGAACGTGACCGAGACTTTAGGATGTGGCCGTCTCTAGGAATATAAGCGGTGAAATCAAAGGCAACCGCACGATCGCAAAGATTGTGCTTGGATCAATGAATTACTTCTCCCGAGTTCTCCGATTCCACACCCATTCAAACATGAACCTGGGAAGGACTTCGAATGCCATTGTTGCTGCGAATCCATTGAGCTCATTCATGGCTCGATACCGCAGAGGGTCACGCCAGCCTTTGTCAGATTCAATGCTTGAGATGATCACCTCATCCCGAGCAAGCAGTTCTACGGCAGCCGCCTGCCGCAAGACGTGTTTCCACGACGAGATCGCCACGTTCTGCTGCAACGACCATCATGTCGATGACGCTGATTAAGCAGCCAAGCAGCCTGATACTTTCTCGTGCGAGCGGATGGAATTTCAGGCCATTGCAAAAATATTTTGGCAACACAGCCGAGGAATATACATACGTATACCGCAGAGTCGCCCGAACTCAGTGGCGCCAGTGGCAACATACGCCACATATAGCGACGCGGTTTCGGTCCCCGGACATAACAGTGCCATAAGTCAGACAAATTCTACAGCAGATGAGAACATCAATATTGTATATTAGGTGTACAGGTAAACATGTATCGCCAAACAGGACATGACTTCTACCGCCCCCAGTTCGCTACTAAAGCATCGCCTGGATCTTCGCCTGGAAGGTAAAGACGCGTTTCAGCGTCGACAAGAGGCGAAGCTCGTCGTCTGTGAGCGCGCCACGCTGGTCTGCGACCAGATCCGTGCGGAAGTAGTCGTAGAGGACGTTCGGGTTGTTGAGGACCTGGTCGTAGCTGCACTCCTCGCCCGGGGCCGAGGCGACGGACGGCGTGTACTCGACGACGACGGTGCCGTCCGCGCGCACGGCGGAGGTGCACGCGTACACGACCTTCTGCACCGCCGCCACGAGCCCGGGCGTCTGCACGAGGTAAAGGTCCGTCCAGCAGTCCGGCGCGAGCCACTCCTCGACCCAGCCGGCGTGCTCGTCGGGTGCGATGCGCGTCCGGGTCTCGCACGGGAGCAGGATCGGCGCGTCGCGTCTGTCGGGGCTCTCGAACCAGTCGCTGAGCCCGTGGAGCAGCTTCTCGTCGGCGGCGGAGAGCGCCAGCGCCTGGCGGATGGCGGCCGAGAGCGTGTAGAGGGCGAGGACCTCCTGCATCGCGAGCGGGACGTCGAAGGCGCCCCACTTGAGGACGAAGTCGCGCCAGGGCATGCGCGCGTAGCCCGGGGTCTCGTGCGCGCGGTGGATCGCGACGCGCCGGAGGAGCATGAGCGTGTCCATCTCGAAGCGGGTCAAGGGGCCGGACGCGGTCGCGAAGTCGTCGCTGCGCAGGTAGTCGCAGACGATGTTGATACACTCAAGCATGTCCCGCGGCTCGCCGGGCCATTCGTGGACGTACGGTCGGTAGTGGAGCACGCCGTCCTTGCACGAGCTTGTGTAAAGGATCGAGTAGATGCCTCCGTGGTCGACACCGTGAGGGAAAACGCGTGAGAGCTGGTCCGGGGCGGGCTGGTCCCATTTCTCCGGGATATTGGGCATGCGTCGCAGAGGATCGGGCGTGGACGGGGCGGTGTCCCCGAGGATAGACGGACGCTGTCGACCAGCGAGCTTGCGTTCCATAGCGTAGCGATACAAGTTGTTGAAGACGCGGCGTTCGTCACCGGTCAGGGTAAGATCGCCCAGGAAAGGTTCATCTTTCATGACTGCGGTGTGCACGCGCCGGAAGGAGATGAGGGGATCGTACTTGCCCCATTTGAGGGCGATCTCCTGCTGGCTGAGACAACGGTACACTGCTGGGGAGGCCATGTCGATAAGATGGAAGTGCGTGAAGGAGTTCGCAGAAGTGAGCAGAGGAAGGTTAGCGGAATACGAGGCCAGATAGGGTATATATACATATCGACACCACGCACGTATTCGTATTCGTGCCAGAGGTGGCCAGGAAAATAATCATAGCGACATTGGAAGCCCTTTGGGCCACATCGCCAGGCTGCCCACGCTGGCAGTGGCGATCCTGCCAGTAAAATGAAAAGGTCCTTGTCAGCAGGCATCGCAGAAATCACATCTGTGTGGCACGCACCTTTGTTTCATCGGAGCAAGCAGTCAAGGACGGCACGAGGAGAATGAAATGGACGCCGAGTCGTCTCCAGGCCAAAGAGTGTCCAGAAAGAAGCAGCGTGTCGCTGCGGCAAATTGCATTACGTACGAATACAAAGAAACCAAATAGACGGGGTATGTAAATATGTTTGTGGACGGACGTGGTACGAAGGGACCGAGTGGGCGTATGCGATGTGAGAGTGCGGTGGATGGCAAGAGGGTGTCGCAAGAGCGTGGCGGAGTGGGGCGCGTGTCGGGCAGCACAAGGAAACCAGGAACCTGAAGCCATGGGAGACAAAGAAATAACAGTAAATATCGCCGGCGATCCGTCCATGGATGTCTACTCTTGGTGTTTGTAGGGCGGCGAGGGTCGGCAGTCACAGGGAGCGCAGAGCGCTATGTGCGGAACGCCAGCGCCTTCCGCGCGTCCTCGCTCGCGTTCCGCGCCTTCTGTATGCTCGAGCGCACGTTCGCATGCACCGTCGGCGCGGCGCTGGCAGTGCGCACGGGCGCGCGCGCGCCGAGCGCGCCGGCGCTGCGGCTCGTCGCGACGCCGTGCGTGTGCGCGGCGTTCACGACGGCGACGGCGCGCAGCGTGTGTGCGCCGCTCTTGCGCGGGCCGGCCGTGCGCGTGCGCGGCGGCGCGGAGGCGGCGGGCGCGTCGGGCCGCGCGCGCTGCAGCGTGTGCACGGGCGCGGACGCCGTGCGTGCTATCCGGTCGCGGTCGATCTTCTTCAGGAACGGGCTGGGCAGGTTCTCCTCGTCCGACATGTCGTACTCGGCCGGTTCGCGGGAGGGCACGAAGCCTCCGGCGCCAGGACGTGTTCGTGACCGTGGTTGTACCGTTGCGGTCGAGGTTGAAGACCCGGTCGAAGTTGCTGAGGATGAGCTGGCACGGGACGATGCTCGCGATGGCGCTGAGGAAATGGATGGCGCTGACGTCGATTCGAGGAGCGTAGGTCGTGAGCTAGACGCTCGTATCGAGGGTCGTCGAAGCCTTGTGGGTCGGACTGGGGGCTGCGAGGTCGCCTTGGGCGTACACTCCGTGTCGTCTTCGTCGTCGTCGTCATCATCAAACTCCTCTGGTTCACTCTCGTGCATCTGCGGGCGCTTCTGCCCGCGGGCGGTGGCGGCGAGGCCGTGCGGGACATGCGTGTCCGTCTCGTAGCCCTCGGCCTCGGAGTCGTCCGTCTCGCTCTCGAAGTCGAAGATCTGCGCAAAGTTGAGCGAGACCTTGGGCGTCGCGATGAAGAGCTTCGCGAACTCGGCGGGGCTCGGCGTCGCGAGCTGCTGGCCCGTCGCGGTGAGCACGACGCCCTTCATCGCGCTCGGCGGGCAGCAGTCCGCGGCGCCGCCGCGGATCGGCGTCGCGAAGACAGGCGGCTTGCTCTTCAGCGGCGTCTGCTGTGCGGCGTCCTCGTCCCAGAGCGGCTGGCGCATCAGGTTCTTGACGTTCTCGAGCGGCGTCTTGCCCTCGCGCCGGCTCAGGGCGAGCTCCTTCTCGGCCTGCTCGCACCGGTGCTTCAGCTCCGCCTGCGCGTTCAGCAGCCGCTCGTGCTCTTTCTCCAGTTCGGCGGCGCGCGTGTCGACCCACGCCATGCGCTCCTCGACGGCGCGCGCCATGGTCTCTCGCGTCTCGCGCTCCCAGTCCGCCCACATCTTCGCAATGTCCTCTTCCCGCCGCCGCACGGCCTCCATGATCTCTTCCTCGCGGCGGGCCATGCGCGTCGCGACGTCAGCCTCTTGCTTCAGGACCATCGCGCGGAGCTCCTCATCGCGCTTCAACAGGGCCTCGCGCACTTTAGTTTGATGTGTCTCTTCTGCCGTCGAAAGCAGTGCGCGGAGCGAGGCGATCTCGTTGTCTTTGAGGGTAAGCATCGAAGTGAGGGTGCTCTCCTTCTCAAGAATCGCTGCCTCGCGCGCCGCGACCTCGCGTTCGCGGGTGACCACGCCCGTCTTGTGCACTTTGACCGCGTTCAGCCTGTACAATGTCAGCATGAGCGTGGCGTAGAGACAGAAGCTGCGCACATCTTCTGGGTTTCCGCGACCTTGAACGCGAGGTCCAATCGCTCGTGCTGCAGGAGCTGAGCGGCGCTGGGCCGCATCGCAGGGTTCAGGTTCAGCATGGCTTTGATGACACTCGACAGCGCGGGACTGTATCCCTTGGGCAGAGGGGGTATGCGACCGTTACGGATGAGGATACTCAACTCGGCGTGTGTCTTCGCTTCCGCGAAGGGCGGCTTCAGGGCGCAGAGCTCGAAGATGAGGCACCCGAGAGACCAGATGTCCGACTTGGAGTCGTACGCCTTCTCTTGCATGAGCTCGGGAGACATGTAGTACGGGGTCCCGACGTAGGTCTGGGCGAAGCTTGCCGTCGCGAGTGCTTTGGACAGACCGAAGTCGCCAAGCTTGACACAGTTGTTCTCATCCAGGAATACTGCATACATGCGTTAGGATGATGCGCTATACGCATGTATGCGTGCCACGCACCATTGTCTGGCTTCAGGTCTCTGTGCAGAATCTGCGGTCGTCTGTCCTTCTCTTCCCCGCTGCCTCCACTGCTCAAACGTCCCTGTCCCTGCCCGTTCGGATGGTGGCAATAGCTCAGTGCAAGGCACAGCTGCATGAAATAGTTCCATATGGTGTCCTCGGGGATCGGCCGCTGATGCCGTTGTGCCTGTTTGATGATGCTCGAAAGGTCGCCGCCGCCGCAGTACTCCATGAGGATGTAGAGGATGCCCGCCTCGCGGTCAACATAGCGGTCGCGGTATTGCACGATGTTCTCGTGGTGCAGGTCTTTGAGGATGTTCCTGGGGCCTGAGGTGAGTGCCTGGAGAGCCGTTCCACGAGCGGCGGACATACACTTCCGCCACTATTTGTTTCCTGTCCCGCTCGGACATGCGCTCGAAGTTGAGTTCTTTTCTCGCAAAGATCTGGCAGATCAAACTCGTCAAAAATGCTCAAAAAATGGCACACGCGAATGCCGCTCACCAGGCCGTCCACCTTGCGCCTGACTTTCCGAATGATGCCAAAAGAGCCGTTCCCGATGATGTCGAGGGGCTCATAAAGCGAGAGTGGGGAAGACATCGTGGGGGCGAGAGGGTGTCCAGGGTTGCTTCTATTCGCCGTGCTTTGGTTTTCGCCGTCTTGAGGGTCGCTGTCGGTATGAAAGAAGGGCTCGCCGGTGTCGTCGTCGACGGGAACACGAACCGGGCGCTCAAGAGAGGCGCTCACCTTTCGCGACCCGCTCACGTGAGCGTGGCTAACGCCACGAGGGTAACGCGGGGTTAGGGTCCCTCGCCGTTGTCTCCAGCCACCGACAAGAAGTTGGCTCCGTCCTTTGTGGTCACCGTGGAAACCATAAAGGGTTTGGAGATTGACACGGCTGAGTGGCGTAAGATGTGGCCACTCCAGATTTTGTCAAAACGGACAGTACGTCGCCTGTGCCACCCTTCCTTCCGCTCAGCAACTTCATCATGACCCACCTCGATGGACCCTACGATGACTACACTTCGATTCACTGGTACCAGAAGAGATGGGGCTCATATAACCCTGCTTTCGTCGTAGAGGCCCTCGAGATGTTGCTCCGCACACTGCGGCGTCTCGACATCGCCGACAACACCTTCGCGTTCAAGTTCACTCCCAACGAACTTCAAGTTCTGAGAAACCTTCATGCCGCTCTGAAGTCAACTCCAGCTTGCCCACCAGTTCGCACCCGTGTATGGGCCGACCGCACCGACTACCCCACGGACCTCGGCAGCTTCAGCGAGCGCTGGATTATCACCACCGACGTGGACCTGGCGGCCACAGAACTTGGGATGTCAGTCAAGTACAGCAAGATGTTCAGCGCGCGATATCCGGACAGGATCGCGTACACAGCCAATGTCTCGGACGCGAGTCGCCCAGCGGACGAGATCGACGCGATCAACGTGCTCATCCACTTCACGCGGACCACTGCGTTCGCACAGGAGTACGGGGCGCTCGATCGGTTCGAGACCCTGACGCTACATATCGTCAAGTACGCGCTGGTAAACTGGCGGCGGATGAGGGATCTGGGGGCGTTCCGGAGGAGGATCTTAGCCTAAAATCATTGTTCTAGTGTTCCGTTAGGCATGTACAAAATGCTAGTGATATTCGCATCACCTCAACTATCCTGCTACCGTCACAGCAGCGCCAGAAGCGACTGAACGTCTGCCGCCCTTCTCCTTCTGCTCCCGGAAGTACATCCTCGACCCCAGCTGCCACGACGCCGGCGTCAGCAGCTCGCTCGCGTGCACCCACCCGTCCGAGGTCGACGCGGCGAAGACGGTGCGGCGCCACATCCAGAGCGCCTCGACCGTCCCCTGCGTGCGCGGCTTGCCGTCCTCGCGGAACTGTAACAGGATGCACTGCGCGACATGCCTGTCAGCCGCGACGCTCTGTGGGAGCTGCGGCGCGAGGCACCGTCCCGGGACTGCCCATGAACCACCTATCCCAGCCTTCGTCAGCCCGCAGCACCCCCGACGCCCAACAGCGCCCCTCACCCGGACGGCGCGAACCCGCTCGCGACCTCGACGCGCAGCTGACTCGCGATGCCGTTCGAGTCGTCGAGCGCGTCGGCGCCCGCGCGGCCCGCGTGGCGCACGGTGCTGCAGATGCGGCGCGGGACGCCGCCCGCAGCGAGCGCGCTCGGCGTGCGCGCGCGCGCGAGGCGGACGTGGCGCAGGGCGCCGGCGGGGACGTCGGCGGACGTGTCGCTCCCGCGCCTGCGAGCGCGCCGCGATGCGCCAGACCGCGCCCGCGCGCAGGGCAGGCACGTCGGCTTGTGCACGGTCCGATGCGCCTGCTGGCGCGTGTCGGTCTGGGTGTATGCGTCAGGTTGGCTGGTGGGGGTGTGGAGGTGGGGGCGTACGCAGGAGAGTGCCCGTTTGCAGCGGGAGCGGGCACGGAGGCCGTGGTACGCGTCGCTCGCGCCGCAGCTGGTGCGTCGTCTCTATATTGCGTGGTAGCTGCTTGATATGGCGTTCCCGAAAGGCAAGGGCGCGAAAAATGGGAAGACAGCGGGTCAAAATCGACGTCTGAAATGTCAGAAGCCGACTGCGAAACAGAACTTTATTCAGCTCACTGCGTAGGACCTGGGGCAGACGAGCCGGTTTCCTCACGCACTCCACGGTGAGCGGGGCGAACGGTCAACTGCATGAGCATTGCATTCACAGATCAATCCCAAAAGGACTACAGCAGGGATCATGGAGAATCATAAGAGATCATGAAGCAGCAAGAAGAAATACAACAAAGGTTACGGTAGCGATGAGCGAAGATGCAGCAAGAGTTCATGATGGGTACATGTAATGTAAGAATAAAAATCATGCAAAAAAACGTGAGTATGATAATACCGTGAGCAGACCGTGGTGCATTTAGCCGAAGAGCTTGAACTGCACGATCGTGCGCAGGCCCGGAAAGTACTTGTGCGACCGGTCCCAGAGAACCGACACGCGCAGCTCGCCCTGCATGTGCTTCGCGATGACGTCGAACACGAAGTTCTCTTGCTGGTCCTCGCCTTGCCCCGGTGCCACCTGGGAGGGACTCCCGGACGTCGCCGCGGTCAGCGCCGCGGGGCCAGGCTTGGCGGCGAGCGGCATCGGGACGAGCACCTCGTGCACGCACGTGTACTGTCCGACGATCGTGCCGTCGGGCTGCACGTCGTAGCCCGCGAGGGCGAACGCCATGCCGAGCGCGCGCCCGACGTCGCCCTGCACCTGCTCGATGCGCGAGCCGACCTCGCCGCCGGTGGGGTCCGCGATCTCGGAGAACTCGCCCTCGAACGCGAAGAGCGCGGGCTGCACGTCGTCGAGCGCGCCGCCGGCCGCGGGCGGCGCGGCCTGCTGCTGCAGCTTGAAGCGCAGGTAGCGCGTCGTCACCGTCACGAAGCCGAGCAGGCGCCCGCGCAGCTCGGCGAGCATCCGCTGGAGCGACTGGTACGGCGGGAAGCGCACCGCGTCGTCCGGCACGAGCTGCACACGGGGTCAGCGGGAGGGAGTCGACTGGGAGAGACGCACGTACCACGCTGATCGCGACCCGCGCGCGCTTCTGCGCCTCGACGCTGGCGACGGTCGCGCCCTTGAACGTCAGCCGCAGCTTCTTGAACGCGACGCGGCCCTTGCGCCGCTCGAGGCGCGCGAGCAGCTCCGCGTCCTCGCCGTCCTCGTCCGACGCGAGCCCGACCTCACCGTAGCGGCGCTTGCGGCTCTGGCGGCGCGTGCGCGTGCGGCACGCCTCGCACAGCTTCCACTTGTAGCGCGCCTCGGGCGGGAGCAGCGCCTTGCACGTGCGGAGCGCGCACGCGCGCGACGGGTCGACGCCGAGGTCCGCGGCGGCGGCGTGCGTGAAGAGCCGCTGCTGCCGCTCGCGCGAGAGCTCGCGGAAGCGCAGCCGGCACGTGTGGCACATCTTCCACCGCGACTGCTGTGGCAGCAGGTTCTGGCACTTGCTCCGCACGCAGACGTAGCCCTTCACCCCCGGCACGCACGAGCCCGTGGGCGCCGCTGCATCGCGCCCGCGCGCGGCGCCGTCCTGCTCTGCTTCGCTGTCGTCATCAGATGACTCGAGTGGCGTCAGGTCGGAGAGGTCGCTGTCCCAGAGTTGCTCCTCGACGTCTTCCTTGCGGGCGTAGCGCGGGGCGAGGGGCGTCGGAGGAGCCGACGACGACGCGAAGGCGAGCGGGAGCTCGGGCGACGATGGCGGTGATAGTGGAGTAGGGGGCTTTTCTACGAAAGACGATGCAAATTGCGGGGAAGACGAGGTCGACGACGCGTGCGCCGCGGTGACGGGTGAGCTCTGGCGTGACGAAGGTGGTGGCGTGGGCAAGGCAGACTGCCTTAATTTTTTCGGTTTCTCGCGCGCTCCATCAAGCTTGCCCATGGCAGACAAGACCGACGGCTCGCTGAGACGCCTTTTCCGATCTTCCTTGATCTCAGCCCAGCCGGTGACGTTGGGCTCGGACTGGCGTCGCGGAGCACTAGGCACAGTCGCTAGCGAACTCCATGCCTGGGGCTCGGCCGGCGACAGCGTCTTCGTCTCCCTGCTATTCAGACAATCGGCGCAGAAGATCCAGGGATGGGTCGGGTCCAGCACAGCGGCGCAGCCTTCCCGACGACAGGGACGAGACTGCGAAGAGGTGGCGGGAGATGCGGCCGCACCTTGTTCACTGCTGGACGGGTCGTGGGATGCCGATGGTGCTGAAGATTTCTTGGCCTTGTTGAACGAAGATCGCGAGGGTAGACGAAGGGTGAGTCGCGGGCGCTGCGAGTCGTCCACTCGGGTTTCCATCGCAATCGCAGGGATAGTGTGCAGACCGCTGGTGGAAGTGGGATTATTGAGTGTATTCGGCGCTGACGACAGATCCGCGCTGGCCCGTGCCTTCGCTAGCTGTCTTCGCAAGGAGAGCGGCGCCTCTTCAGGCGACGAGAGCACATGTTCGAGAGAGTCCGCAGATCGACTGCTGGAGGGCGATGTCGCCTCCTTCGAGATCTTGAAGGGCGACGGGGCGGGCGGGACGATGTACTCGCCGCGATCGTTGAAGTGCGGCGTCTTGCTGAGCGAGTCGATGGCTTTCTCGGTCGCCTCCCATCGCAGGAGGAGAGCCGATAGGAAGCTGCCCACGGCGGGCGGGGGAGCCATGGCGTTCGCGATAGGCCGGCGGTCGTCCGCGCCCGGCCCTTTCAAGCTCGCCTTGCGCTTCAGCGGGGCCTTCGCAGAGGGATCCATGGCAGATGCTCTGTGTCTGGCCTGCGCCTTTGCGCTCTGCTGACCGTTCGTGCTCGAGGTGGATGCACCCGCAGTCGGCCTCGTTGTAGACGGCTTCTTCGGCTTGTCCGCCGGTTTGTGCAGCTTCGGCAGCTTGATGGTCAAGGGCGGGTCGCGCTGCGTGTTGTCGGACGCAGAAGACGATTTCATCTCGATGAGGGTTCCGGCTGGTCGCCCGTTCGCACGGCTGACAGCCAGCGGCCGACTAGAGGGGTCCGCGGCCTGGTTGGGATTCGAAGGAGATGAACGCACAGACGACTTCGCCAGGCCAGCTACAGCGTTTGCAGACGCCATCTTCGCTTCGCAGATGGTGCATATGATGAATTGGACAGGTCGCATAATCGGTGGGAGGACGACCGTTCGGGCGCAGATGGCACATGTTGGTTTCTGAAGCTCGTCAATATCCCCGGCACATATCAGAGTTTGACCCGTTGGACGTACCGCTGACCCCTTCGAACGCGCACCCAATATGTGCTTCAGCCTCGCCCGCTCCTCGTCGCTATGTTTCTTCTGCTCGCAAACGACGCAGAGACTCGACGGTCGCGTCGGGTCCACGGTCCAATCGCATCCGGGCGAAGCGCATGTCTGGTCCGTCGTCCCGAACTTGTTGGGCTTCACAGCATCCTGACGGGCGAGTGCGTCGTTCTGGGCATTCTGCTCGAGCTCTGGAGTGGACGGAAGGCTGGACAGACTGCTAGGAGTCGAAAGCGCGTCGTCGGCTACGAGATGCAGCCATTCGCTCATCGTGGACTCCGCTTCAACACGAGAGCCGTCTGCAGCACGGGCGCCGCGTGTTTGGTGGCAGACGTGCAGATCAGCGGGCAGGTTGGCAACGAGGAGGCCGCGTTTTCGCGGACGAAAATACGGGATGAAAAAATTCTGGTTTATTCATCTCGTGACGAAATTAGGAGGTACGTAACGTGTGTGTCACATCCCGCCATCGCGTGGCGGCGGGGCGCCCGCGGCGGCACTCGGCACTGCTTCGTGTCGACGGTTATGACGGCGTCGAGGTGTCTCAAGCCGACGTCGACGCACGCTGGTGAGAGCTTGCGTGGTAGGTGGAGGCGCAGAGGGGCAGGCAAGCGTGGCGTCACCACGTGTGACGACGTGATGTCTTGTTCTTGGGGCTGTCTTCCAGCGACGCAAAGCACCACTTCAGTGAGTAACGATTCTCTTCGTTGTCTACGACGAGGATCTGACAGCTTACAGTGATATACCAGAACTGTTTTGTATACATAGCATGGAATGAAAAGTCTTTTCGGGGGCGGCGTTCGCGTCGTGCATTGAACGGCCCTGCGTTCTCTCGTCGGCGTCCGCCAACCTCGACGGAGGCTCTCCCCGAAATGCAGCTACAGAAGCAGGACTGGATATGCTTCGAAGTCTAGGAGCATCTCGCCTAACTGGGCTGGTAGCTCGGACTTAGATCCTTATGGTACGTGGTGCCACTGCGTGCGCATCGCACAAGTGCTCAGCCGTCTCGGCCTCGGCAGAGTCGGCACCGTCGACGTCGGCACCATCTGCGAATTTGTACTCGGCGTTGGCGTTGCGATGGAGGCGAGTATCTTTACCGCGACTGTGTGGTCCTCGATACTGCTGGGGCGTAGATCCTGCTCGCTTTCGTCACCCCTGCATGTGTCATTAATTCATTGCCGACAGACTTTTAAGTGCCACTACACACGCGGGAGCTCTCTTGCTCCATTGGACGGCCTAGGATCCAGGAGTCGTTCCAGAGTTTGGGATCATGTGCGCCGTGCTGCTCATGCGGTGTCTCTCCGCTCGTATGCACTCATTCTGCCTATCTGTCGGCTCGCCTGCCGCCACCCACCAAATATTGCGTCGGGATATTCGCCGTCTATCTGACTGTACATGCATAATACCAGAACGCTGGGCAGCCTGTTAACGACAAGTACTTGCAATTGAGAGCCTCACAGGACTTCCGCCGCTTACATAATGGCACGCGTCACCCAAAACGGGCAATCCTTAATTACACGCGCGTCGCCCGCGTCGAACTTTTGTCGCGACCTCGATCATCCCCCTCGGCCCCTCCGTCGTCGTTCCCGTCCAAGCCTTCGTCGCCGCCCATATCCCGACCCCGTTGCCTCCAACAACCTCCGGTGCTCTTGACGATGGCAAGGTCGAACAACGTCCGTGGCCCGACGTCGGCCCTGACAGAGTTCCTGAAGGTGCGGGCGACCCCCGTTATTGTCGACGAGGTGCGGCTGACACGACGCAGGAATCTGGTATCACACCAACTACCATCGCTCGGAGAGTACGAACGCGTCAAGTTGAGCAGCCGGCGCCCGTCGCGGGCCCCTCGAGACAGGCGGAAAACGACGAAAGCGCCGAAGCGGATGTGGCGGAGAACGACGAGGTGCGCACTTTGCCACTCTCCTAGAGCATGTGACTAAACGCAAACTTTGCAGCCCGTCGAGAGAGAATACAACTCAGACAACCTAGACGAAGACGATGAAGTGCCTCTCAAGAAGAAGCGTAAACTGACGAAGGCGGCGGAGGCGAAGCTGAAGGCGCAGGCCAAAGCCAAGGCAAAGAAGGGTAAGAAGAAAGACGACGATGACTACAGCGACGATGGCAGTGACGAAGAAGACGCATACACTGCGCTCTCGAAGATGTGGAAAGATGAGACGAAGCCGCCCAACGGCAGCCTCATCGAGTGTTCGAAGTGCGGGAACGAGTTCAGTGTGGTATGATCACCTTCCGCTTCCTTTTCTGAGCCTTTCTCACACCCACGCAGACCCAGTACACTCGTCAGGCCCCGAACGGCGGCTGGCTTTGCCATTCGTGTCTAAAGGCGTCCGGCGTCGACCCGTTCAAGAAGCCTGCCGCGCCGCGCAAACGTAAGCCTCTCACCGAGAAGCGGAACGTTACGCACTTTGAGGAGCATCGGCTGCCAAGCCTCGCGAATATGTGTATCAAGGTTGTCAGTTCGCATATCGACGACGTCGAGGCACTTGGCGACATCGGCAGCATGAATCTGGACTCTATCGCGAAGGCCATAGCGAAGGACCGCAGTCTGTGAGTGTACTTCTCACACAAGCACGACCGTGACACTGATTGCGCCGCAGAACGCCCGAGAATGCGACGCTGTTCTACGATGTTCAGAACACAAACCTGACTTTGTACGATGCAACTAGTATGTCCTGCGCTTGGGCCTTTCGGACTCTGCTGACCGCCTTTAGACCTGACGCCCCCTTCGTTGTGTGCTCTTGCCTCTCTCAATCCTAACCTCACCACGCTGCGCCTTGACTTCTGCGGCCGAATGGACAACAGCGTTCTCGCCGCTTGGAATAAGTCGCTCCCGGCTTTGACGCGCATCGAGCTGCTCGGTCCTTTCCTCGTGCACGCCTCCACCTGGCAATCCTTCTTCGAGTCCCATCCGAAGCTCACCGGCTTCCTCATCACGCAATCGCCGCGCTTTGACGTCAAGTGCATCGAAAGCCTCGTCGAGAACTGCGAAGGTCTCACGGAGCTGCGCCTAAAGGAAGTCGGCAAGCTCGCCGATGACTTCCTTCCGCACATCAAGAAGCTCGCAGGACAGCTGACGTACCTCGACCTCAGCTCGCCCGGCGAGCCCGAGGCCGTCTCCAACGACGCGCTGACCGACCTCCTCACCGCCGTCGGCGCGGGCCTGCGCCACCTCGACCTCTCGGGGCACGCGCTGCTCGGCGACGGCTTCCTCTTCCAGGGCCTGAAGCCGCACACGCGGCAGCTCGAGTCGCTCGCGCTCGCGCTCACGCCCGAGCTCACGGACGCAGGTGTCGCCGAGTTCTTCGCCACCTGGGCCGGCGCCGCGGCCCCGCCGAACCCGCCGCTGCGCCACGCGGCGCTGGGCCGCAACCCCGAGCTCGGCGGCGCGGCGCTCGCGGCGCTGCTCGCGCACTCGGGCGCGGCGCTCGAGAGCGTCGACGTCAACGGCTGGAAGGCCGCGCCCGAGGACGTGCTGAACACGCTCGGCGCGCGCGCGCCGCGCCTGCGCCGCGTCGACGTCGGGTGGTGCCGCGAGGCGTCGGACTGGACGGTCAAGGCGCTCGTCGAGGGGTGTCCGGACCTGGTCGAGGTCAAGGTGTGGGGGTGCCAGCGCGTGACGGCGAACTGTCCGCGGAAGGTGCGTTGCGATGTTGGTCTGGCAGAGAGTGGTGCTGACTTGGGCTTGCAGCGCGGCGTCGCTGTCGTCGGGATCGAGGCGCAGAACTTTGTGTAGAGGATGTGCTCGATTTCCTGGATGATTTTACCGGTGCTAGATACCCTGATGTATGTGTTATGTTGCTGTGTGTGTTCTCATCTCGTTTCTTCTTCAATATAGACCGCATATATTCGCTTCGCGAGTGCGGCCACGAAATCTCTCTCGGCTGGCGACGCGGTAACCTGCTCTGCGTAAGGCATTCTGATGGCTTGATAGTGCGCCTTGTACAGGACTTCATGCGTGCAGGCCTCATTCAAGTGCGGCTGGGTGACGTAGAGCCTGAGCTTCCGCGCGCCTCGCGACCCACCCAGCCAGCTCGAGCAGGAGGGCGTGTAATGTGTTTCCTTCGAACAAAACAGGCCGCAGGCGCGACTGATCTCGCAGGGAATATAGACGGTGCTTGTGGCATATCGAGGAGTTTGAGCCAAATATACAGCTAAGTAGCGTAGGTATTATACTGTATGTATAGCGTACAAGGACTAAATCATGAATGAATAGGTTAATCGACGGCCGCCTCCGCAGGAGCCAGTGCGCTTGGTCCTGAAGTCAGGAAGACTACGCGACGGGCTGCCTATAAAGCAGTGTGTACCACGCCACCGTTGGGACTTCGAAACGCGCGACGGCGAGGAAGCCTGGCCTAGGGTAGGGCATGCCTTGCAAGACGGTGCGCGCGATGCACATGTATCGACCCGTCAGCGATACATATCGACTGACAGCGTGTAGTACCACGTCGGCGGAGGCTTCCACTCCTCATCGCTATTGCTTTTATGAGCATGATGGCATAATGAGCAAATGGGCCAGACCATACCGGTGACGCTGTCTCTTCGCCCGCTCTTCCTCCTCTCTCTTCCTCCTGATCTCTGGTGGCATCATCCGGTGGAACCAGTACGCGGACACATCGCGCTCTGGGGTGCTGAAGCCCCCAGCGCCCTGGAAGCTCCAGAGCAGGCGATGCTTGAGGAGCGTGAGCAGTGCGAGCTCGCTGTCGTCGAGCGCGCCGCACGACGCACGGAACTCGCGTACGCTCAGGATGTGCAGCACCGCGTTGACGGCGTCGACCTCGTCGCGCGGGGCGCCGCCGCGGCGCGCGTGCCCGCAGTATATGATCGCGCTCTCCGCGTGCGGCACGAAGCGGAGCATCTCCTGCGTCTTGATGTACCCGCGCGAGACGCGCCACGGGTCGGGCGCGGGCCCCTGGATGTAGCGCTCCAGCGCAGCCGCGGCGCGCGTGTCGGGCATGGGGAACTCCCACCACTGCTCCGTCCAGGTCCAGCACGCCGTGTCGTCGGGCGCGACGCGCGCGCGCACGTAGGGCACGCCGTGCACCCACGCGCGGAGCGTGCGCGTGAGCTCGGCGAGCGCGCGCCGCGCGGGGCTCAGCGGGTGCTCGAAGCCGATGAGGTACGGCGCGGTGCGCTCGAGCATGTCGGCGGCGGCGTCGAGGTCGAGCTCGCCCCAGAGCTCGAGCCATTCGGCGTAGGTGCGTGGGGCGAGGTGCGGTGTCGACATGCCAGGACGTCGTAAAGAGTGTGGGGTAGCGAGTGGTGGGGACGGCCTGCGTCCGAAAGCGACAAGCAGACGGTAGACAGTGAAGATGGTCGTGAATGCGATGTCTAAGCCGTCGGTGGAGGACCGTGGCCCTTGTAGGCTGCGGGTGACTCACGGACGGGCTGGCCGGTCACGCACACTGGCGGCGATGCACTGCCTGCATGCTATGACGCGGAGGCATCGTTGGACGGCCACAGCGCAGACCTCTTCTCAGTTCGCCTAAAAAGCGTGTCGATGACCGACTATTGAATCAAAACAAAGGACGAACGATGATCGCGATCGTGGCCGCCAGACCTGAGGTCAAAGCCTGACGACAGAGGAGCATCGCGAACGACAGGTCGCTCGTACCGACGCTACACCATCTCTTCCCTGTTCAATACCACGAGACGCACAGAAAGGCTCGGAAATTGGAATGGCTGCGCCAGAACTGGAAATGAGACTGATCAGCCTGCTGGACCCGAAGCTATGAGATCAATCATACTCTACGCGTCGTACACCGATCTTTGCTGCGCCGCCTGCTCGCATGTTGTCATCAAATGCCTGGATAACAAGATGCAGTGCATGCACTTCACGAGTGATTCTACTTCGCATGTTGTATAGGCCTTCTCGTTAGTGTCTACCCGGGATTCCTACGATGTCAGCTATACTCACCGTTTCGGCGAGGTTGAACGTTGACGTTCAAGAAGAGGGGAGAACGACACGCGCGAGCACGCCACGCCGGTCGCGTCGTGGTTCTGGGCGCTGGCAAGACTCTACAACTTGATGCGGAGCAAAATGACGTATACTCGAAGTTCATCTTAATCTTAGCTGCCACCATCCAGGAGCTCGGATTGCACGTTGCGTACTAGATGCTTCTTTTCTGCAACCTTTGTCGTTTGCCCAGGTACCAGTCAGGGCTGTCATGCACCAGGCAGAAATCGAAAGCTCACCGTGCCTTGACTCTTTGATAACCGCCAGATGCTCTTTGTCTCGGTACGACGGCCCTTTCAATGTCACATTCTACCGCTCTGTAGCCACCGGTCGTGGCCTCTGGACATAGAGAAATGTACATATACCTCGAGTTTGCCAGTGCATCTCACCCATCTCCATCCTCACACTCCAATTCCTCATCATGTCCAACGTTCGAATCGGCTGGCAGACGGAACGACCGCCTACGAAGCTTTTGTGTCGAGACCAATTCGAGCTGCGCTGGGGAAAAGATATCAGTGCCTCCACGGTGGCTACGGTCGTGGCGCAGCTGCACGACAACACCGCGCTGCGCCTCACCGACTCGCAGCGCGTCGCGCTGTACGATCTGCAGGGCTACATCCTCGGACGCACCCCCGCCGACGGCCTTGGGCCCCTCTTCCCCGGGCGTGCGGGGCAGGTTCCGGAGCCCTCGGACCCCGCGCCGCACGAGCTCTGGCCGGACATCATCTCGGTTGCGCTGCTCGACTTCGGCGTGGGCGCGCCGCCGCCGGACACACGCGCCTGGCGCGTGTACTCGAAGGACCACACCACGCTCGTGCGCAAGAAATACTCGCGCGAGCCCGGCGGGACGCACGTCTGGGTCGACACGCACCGCGCGGTGCGCTACTGCCCGCACGTCGTGCGCACGAGCAACAAGGTCTTCCCGGGCGACGTGCTGGACCAGGCGAACCTCGTACTGGATTATCTCTCTGCGGGAGTGCATACCTCGAAGGTGGGGGGTTGCAGCGACCTGGGAGTGTGTGGCGCCGTGCTGGAGCACGTCAGGACCGTGGCTTGGGCTGCGCTCCTCGAGGGTACGAAAGCTGGGGATCCAAAGGTATGAGCAGGGCTGTTGCTATTGACCGCGGTTGCTCACCGTTCGCCGACAGACTTCGTCGTGCGGCGTTGCGCATCAGGCGTGCCTCGGTGGATTACAGCTGCTGACAACAGAATGGGTTGACTACTAGAGCGCGAGAATACTGCCATGACGGCACCTAGTGCAATGGAAGATATATGGCTCACTATGTTCGCTGTCTGCGTCTGTCCAGCTGTTAAGCTCGAAGAATCGTGTCCGTGGGAGGTGCCCTGCGCTGCAGATGATAGTCCTAATCCTGCAAGAAAGTCAGAATGCGCGAAGATCAGGATGCTCAGACGCTCACCGACCTATCGCGACGCCATGGTCGTGAGCAGGGATAAATTACGAGCTCCCGCCCGACACTGAGAGGGTATTTGGGCCGTGAGCTTCAAGCCTCAGGCCCTCTGGCGACCTGCGTGTTTGGCAATACGGTTCCTCGCTGGGAAGGGAAGCAATCAACGCATACGAGATCGTCGCAGTCGACAATTTTGTAATCGCTGACAGCCTTTTCAGCAACAGAGCGCGCCAGCGAGGCGCATCAGGAAGTACACCCTGGATCCACATGGACCCACTACTCCAGATTCTCACCTCGGTCAAAGTTGCCCGTGGCGAACATAGGAAGGATAACGAAAGTGTCTGGATTATAGTGCGATTAGATACGAGTGTTCTACAACGAGGGTCGATTACTGTCCAGAGATCCGATGAAAGATGGGAGATGTGAGCGGCAGCCGGTGCCGCGATGCTTTTGCGAAAGCGATCAGTACTTGTCAGAGGTAAGGGCGTGCTCGCCGCGGATGTTAATAAACGAGTACTGTGGAGGCAGGGTCAGCGGGCGCGGAGCAGCAGTAGCGACCATGGAGCTCACCTCGGCAAGATCAGGCTTGGAGCCGCGGACGAGGTTGATGTACACGAGGTTGGGCTCGGTCCAGAAGGGACGGAGGCCGGCGTTCTCGAGGCGCTCCCACCACTTGCGGAAGTGCTTGAACGCGCCGTTGTCGCCCCACGCGTGGATCTCGAGCTGGAGCTGGCCGACGGGCAGCACGGGCGCGTCGTTGGCGGGCGCATGCGGGTGGCGCGCGGCGTACTCGGGCGCGGGGATGAAGGCATCGACGAAGGCGTCGAGCGAGTCGAACTCGGCGCTCTCGATGTCGACCTTGAGGATGTCGATGAAGTCGTGGCCGTTGCGCTGCATGAGGGTCTGGAGTGTGAACGTCGGCGGGTGCGCGTGCGGCGCGTCGTCGCCGCCGAGCGCGTACGGGAAGAAGTGTGCGCGCGCGTCGAGGTGCGAGACGTTCGCGATCTCGGGGCCGAAGCTCTTCACGCTGAAGTCGTAGCCCCAGACCTGGCAGTGCGGCGCGGCCTCGAGGAGCGCGGCCTCGAATGACGACTCGCCGTTGATGCCGAAGGAGTAGATGGTGCAGGGCTTGCGCTGGCGCGCGACGCGGTCGAGGCCGCAGACCCATTTGCCGCCGTCGCCAAGGGTGCCGACGCGCTCGGTGGTGTGTGGGCAGCGGAACGACGGAATGAAGAAGTCCCCTGACAAAGCGTCAGCGTTGGTTGAGAGTGCTTTGCGCTGCACGGCTACTCACAAAGAGTGTAGAAATCGCCGCTCGAGGGCTCCGGGAAGCTGAGGACGTGTCAGCGAGTTGTGCCTAGCAACGGCAGCGGGGAAGGCAAAGCACTCACGAATCTACCTCGTCATCGGTGGGACCCCACTTCTGGACCAACGCCTGTCTGTCCCTCAACTGTTGCTCATATCTTCTGTCCTCCTGCGCGAGGAGTTGGCGCGTCGACGACGCCAGGCGTGGACCGGGCATCGACGGCCCTGAGAGCATGAAGAACGCGCCGACGAGGACGCATGCCAGGAGGGCGGAGTAGCGGGGATGGCGAGTAAGGACAGACATCGTGGCGGATGGTCGTGGTCAAGAGGCAAGACGAGGCGAAGAGGTGTGCCGTGCTGGCAGAGGTGAAGCACCCGCGCGTGTCGGGGGCAACGATTTCGAGGGCCGCTCCGCTTGACCCAAACGGATGGGCAGTTGTCCCGCGATGATTAAATCCTGCCTCGTGAAGGGGTCTAGATCTCCCAGGTCTATCGTTTACACAGGGGCTGCACTCAGTTCGACACGGCAATCAAACCCGTTTTACCCCAGACTCGGATGCAAATGCTCTACGCACCTGCCAAGAAATCGATTCCAGCATTCATCGCACTTTCGTCCTGCCTCGAACTCGTCGACGCTGTCTGGTGCGGTTGTGCTAATATCTCGTTGCTTGACTCACATTTCATCTCAGGATTGCCTCGTGCCGCAAGTGGAGCTGTCGTCAAGGACGTAGAACCACTGACATCAAGGGGAGGAGGCATGGGCGGGCGAGGTCGACAAGTCCCAATATGGTATGGCCCGAAAACTCTACATTTCTGGCTAGCACGACCACATGCTGAGGCCAGGCACCTTTGGCCGAAAAAGCGTAGCATGCAGATGTGTTCAGGTCCACTTGGAGAGGTGTTCCTGAGACTGCACAGGTACGTTCACACTGCTATCTGCTATTTTGCACAATCGATGCAACATATCAGGGAGCGTGTGTACAGGGAGGACGGCGCGCAGTGCGGGCTCGGCCTCAAGCCGTCGAGCCGAGCCGTCGTAAGCCGAGCCGAGCCGAACCGAGCCGAACCGAACCGAGCCGAGCCGAGCCGCGATGCACCTGAGGGGAGGGCTTTCGCGAATCGCGGGTCCACTTCACACTAGTACTGAAGCCGTCAGGCCGCGGCTTGGTCAGTAGTCAGGGCTAACTTATAGTTGCAACAACACGGTGAGTTCGATGTCTATATGAAGACTTGTTGGAAGATAAACTTACCGCGCATTGGGGTCAGCGGGGAGAGTGAACCGTGGGCGATGCTCGAGCTGCCCTGCCAGGCCGAGGCCCCTGGCACCGCTCGGACCCGGCGAACCCTTCACCGTGGTTGCTGTACTCCTGCCCCAACGACAACCGTGAGCAGGCGTACTGCACAGCAACGGAGCCGCTGCATTGAGCGGGCCTCGTTATGGCCGTGCGCTGACCGCTGACGTCGCGCTGCATTCGCTCAGGCGTGTAGTGCGGTGCGGTCATTTGGCTCCACAGAGTTGCCGTCCTGCATCCTCAACATTAGCGGTGACTGCCAGCAGAAACTTCGGCGCATCCTCAGTGCGCATCATCACGGCGCAAAAGAAGCGCAGGAACGGTCATGGTGGAGCGGCCTCATCGCGCCGCCCCGCGAAGTCGAATTTCGGCAGAGCAGTCGGCGCGGCATAAGACGACGGAGAGCGGTATCGACTAGAAGGCTCGACTGCGAGCCCCTGCCAGGATGCGAACTCAATATTAGCGCAGATCGTGGCGGTGCAGAAGGCGGCGAACATACCAAAAAGATCAGCAGTAGTTGACGAGGCCAGGGTACACGCCACTCTGGTAAGCTTTCATCTTGCTGATCTTCATGGTGCTGACTACGCTCTGCAGCAGCACGCGCGTCTCACACTTCGCGCAGACTAGGCACCGGCTCTCACCCTTAGCAACGTTCT
Organism: Phanerochaete sordida; assembly: GCA_019973155.2. Taxonomy (NCBI): domain Eukaryota; kingdom Fungi; phylum Basidiomycota; class Agaricomycetes; order Polyporales; family Phanerochaetaceae; genus Phanerochaete; species Phanerochaete sordida. The sequence goes on along the minus strand of BPQB01000015.1, from coordinate 559,453 downwards.
CACCCAGCGGTACTTGCACGGATGATATCTGCTGGTAGGTCTAGTCCTCTCTGTCCTGCGCGGCAATGGTGACATTGCTCCTACACAGTAGCTCGATCGTTGACTCTTGCCCTCCTGCACCCCGTCACAACTGCGGAAGTGCACATGAAGGTCAGTATGCTTTTCGTTATACGTTCGCGCTAGCTTATAGCTGCTCCTAGCTGGGAAGCACTTTTACAGCGCGGGCGGCATACAGTGCGGAACTCCGCCGCTTTCCCGACCCCACGCCCACTGTTTATACGTGCCGCGCTGGCTTATCATGATGCTCTTAAGCACACAGAGTACGTAGATATACATGATGGATGGCAGGATTGTACGCATACGGACCTTGACCCCCATGATTGCAGACATTACCTCCAGGCCGCGTCCCAAGCCCCGGCTTGACGGCTTGGCTCGGCTTGACCGGCTCGGCCTATACATTTGATAGGCCCTGAGCCGTCGAAGCCGAGCCGAAGCCGCGGCTTCCAGACCGAGCCGGGCCCGCACAACACTACACGCAGTCCGCATGATTGGTGCACTACACGACTCTCACAGGCAATGCTGTCGCTGATACGGATTCACCGTCGGTCCCCTGTCCTTCTTCGTCTTGCGCTTGAATCTCGCCGCCTTTCAACCAAGCGTATGCGAGGCTGAGCCACCCTAGTCAAGAACCAAGCGTCAGTCGTGTTTTCGAGGACTAGCACATTCTTGCGATACAGACCCCGTGCGTGGCACAAGGCAGCCTCGACATCGGCAGCGGCACTCCTCTGCTTCAACCACCGCAGCCAGCGTACGCTCCGGCACAGGCGATCGAGCCAGAAAAACCTGTGAGACGCCCGCATGAGTCCGGCACGCGCACGACGCTGACCGTCCACCTACAGAAGCGCGAGCACGACCGACAGCACCCAGTCCACCGCAGTCATTGCCACGGCAGCCTCGTTCGCGTACGCGGCCGCGAGCTTCCAGGTGCCGAGGCCGAGCGTGGTGAGCGTCACGAGGGCGCCGTACCAGCTCACGACCGGCTCTTCGCTGTCTTCGCCCGGCGCACGCACGTCGGGGGCCTCGTCGCCGGCATCGTAGGGGCGCACGTCATCCTGTGGCGGCGCAGGCACAATGTGGATAGCAGCACGTTCTCGCCAGCGCCGCGGGCTTTTGCGCCGGGACACGCGGAGAGGGCGCGGGCGCTCTTCGTCTCGTCGAGAATACGAGGGCTCGCCGCTGGGGCGCACATCGTCCTCCGAGTCCGGAGGCGTGAATGGGCCACGGACCACAGGAGGCCCCCGCGTTGGTCGTGGAACGGAGCTAGGCGGTGTGTACCCGGCGTGCAGCCGCCGCCGTGCGCTCTCTGCTCTTGCTCGGTCCTGAGATGATGCGGGCGGACCTCTGGAGCGCAGGCCGGCGTCGTCGAACGCGCTTTGCAGCCTGACGGCTGTCGTGCGGGTCGTCCTTCCGCGGACGTCGTGTCCGAGCGCTTCCAGTAATATCGCGTCGTTTGCCTCGTCGCTCTCAGCTGGCTCGGAGTCGCCAAGGTCCTCTTCGCTGTCCTCTTCGCTGTCCTCTTCGCCTTCGGTCTGCGCCAGAGTGACAGAAGCTGCATGCTGTGGTGCTGTTCTTGCGGCAGCAGAGTCTTCTTCAGATGCGTCGTCCATGTTTATGGGCGAGGCGCTTTCCTTGTTCCTAGGCGCGCTGTCAGGTCACAGATGGCTTTGCTTTCGAGAAACCTGGACGGAGAGGCCCTATCAGTATCAGAGATATTGATGGGCAGCTGTGGCGTACAGTTCGTACGGTGCGACAATCTGGAGGTCGCAAACAGGGCTCGCTTGGGGAGGCAGAGTATGTTGCGTGGCGATACAAGCTGTGCAGAGCTCTACTAGGGTTCCGCCATCGATAGCTCTAAATGGGATGTCCCGGGCTGGAATTTGTGACTTCTGTCTGCTTGGGATTATTGCCTGAGGACGACGCTCGTTACAATAACAAGACCAAGGCGACTAGCTCTTTACGCTTTCCATTGCCGCGCCGTCTGCACAGCTAACAACTTCCACGTTTCCAGGCGGAACGTAGGGAGCGTGACCGCCACGCCGTACCAGCTCCCAGTCGGTGCGCCCGCATCAGGCGGTGCGAGCACTGTACGCTCCATGTCAGCTGTGCGAGGGCTTTCTGCCAGGGCCCTGCCTTGCTACGGCTGGTCCGTCGAGCGCGTTGGAATCAGAGGCGTCCTGACGTCTGCAGGTCTCTGACGCATTGGGATTCGGATATCCGAGCAGGCACTGAACTGAAGATAAGTCAGGATATTTGGAACTATTTACCGTCACGCAGAGTAAATCGGCCGTAAAGCCTTGAGTTAGAGCCCCGCTTGATAAGTAGGAGTAAGCTTATGGAATCAACAAGCCCAGTATATATAGCGAAATATGAACTGTACTGGTGCGTCGCATGGCCAGATTTCTTTATCGTCGCGTCTTTGGGGGAGAAAAACTGTCCTCCGCCCGGCAGCCGCCTGCGCGCAACCATCTGGTACACCCCTTCGTCCAGAAGTCCGGACAAGCGCAATGATACCCGAGCGAGCCTCCAGGCCAGAGCCGGTACGCGTCACCACGCTCGCCCATCCTCACGCTGTTTAGCGCGAGCATCTCAGATGCCCAGTCGCGCCCGGAGGGCGCGACGTGGAGCCGCGAAAACCGGACGACGCGACCCTCGAGCGCGCGCGGCGGCAGAGGGCGCGCCGCCCGCGCGTCGAGGATCGCGATGGCATCGAGCCCGTCCCGCGTCGCGAGGAAGCTCGCGCCAATGTACACGTCCTGCCGGCCGCAGCTTGCACCGGTCCAGTGCCGGAGCGTGACGAGCCCCGGGTCGAAGTTCTGCGCGAGCGCGGGATATAGCTGACGCCGCGTCCAATCCGGAAGGAATGTCGCTTGAATGCCCTGTCGTGCTTGTTATCTCGAGCATTCTCGTGTGGTAGACTTAAATTAAGAGGGGCGTACCTGGATAAATCCTGGGAGCCAGTATGGCTGCGGGTCTCGGAATGCGGACTGTGGCGGATTGGGGCCGAGCACCTGTGAGGCGGTGCAGAACACGACCGCATAGATTGCACGCTGAAAGACGTATGAGAAGCGCCAAGCAGTGGGCCAACTACCGTTCCGTACCGCTCTCATAAGATCGTTGATCCAGGTGTGTTCGAATGGCCCGAGAGCCGTCTGGTGCCGCGGGAAGTATATCTCCATCCAGCGAGCGTAGAAATGGCCGTGGAGGGGGCCTGAGTGCGAGCGCATGAAGCCTACGACAGCAGCTCTGGCTGTCGAGCCATCCTGTATCCGCATGAGCTTAGCTACACTGCACAAAGACGAGCACCGACCAGCATCTGCATGTCTTCCCATCGAATGAAGAAACCTTCTTGCCAGCCGCGGTAACCGCAGGGTAGCAGGACGCCACGGACCATGCAGGACTCGCCGGGGGCCTCAGAACGCCGTGCGTCAGCATCTCGTGCGCAGGCTGAAAGCAGGCAACGCACCACAAAGGACATCCCTTCAAACTCGTCATCCTTGCGTACCACAGCGGGTAGCGACAAGAACGGCCGCAGACTGTCAAGCTCGCGGGCTAGTTGGACGGGGTCATCAAAGAGATTGGGGTCAGCCTGCGGATGCGGCGGGTGTCGTGAGGAGCATGTCGGTGACGGGAAATGCATTGAACGTAGTCCAGAAAGTCAGTGAGGGCGAGGCTAGAGTTGCAGAGAAGATGGGAGGCAGAAGCTCCAGAAGAACATTTAAGAGGCCCGTTGAACAAAGAATCCTTGCGCGTGTACGTGGTGTACTGCGGTCTTCAAAGGTTGCGAAGCCCGAGTGGCGGCGTGTATATACGCCACTCGGGGAGCTCGACTTTCATAACGAGTAGCGGTGAAAGGTAGTCGGAGATTAAGCCAAGGCGTCGTCCCGTGACATACACATCCAAGTGCTTCACGAGCGCGGATGGAGGATGGCAGGCTGCGAGTCTCGTTTATCACTCGTTTACGTGGCACAACCATTCGTAAGCCCCTGCGAGCGAAGATAAGGCTTTAAAAAGTGTGTTGTAACATTAGGAAAATCCAGCTTGCCTATATAATCAGTATACAGAGCGTAGCATCTCAGTCTGCGTGACTTCAGCTTGATGGTGAACTGCGCAGGCCAGGCCCTGGCGCTGCTGGAGGTATCTCACCTTGTTTGTCCCTATTTGCCACATTCCCTTTCCTGTCGCATGTTTTTTTTTTTTTTGTTCTATGTCCGTGACCGACACCACAGCGAAGTGCTGCGGGACGCAGCGCGATAGAAATACGTTTTCAATTAACGACATCCAAAATACATAGTGTAATACAGATCGTCGAGTAGTCGTCACTTTGCGTGTCTATAAGATACTGTCCCTGAGAGGTCCTTCGCAACGACGAACAAAGAGTGGTATATACGGCGCCCTCACGACGCCGTCGCAGCAGCATTAAACAGATATAACCGTCCGCAATGAGAGCCACAGAGTGTGACGGAGCGAGCGGCTCTCCAACACGCAGCGCCGCCCGGTAGCGAGCGACGCGTCTAGTACGCGGTGGGCTGCACCTGCGTGACAGGCTCCGTCGAGCCGGTGTCGCTGCCGTACTTGGCGTTGCGCGCCTCGCGCTCCTGGCGGAACTGCCGCGGGAGGAGGAGCGTGCCGGCGAAGTACGCGGTGCAGACGAGCTGGAGACTCGTGAGAAAACGGTCGCGAGGGGCGCGCGAGCAGGGCACGCACCACGAGCCAGATGATCCAGACGATGTTCGCGCCGTTCTTGATGTGCCGCCCCGTGTACAGCGGCCACTCCGTGCGGAAGCCCGTGCGCACCTGCGTGTCTGTCAGCGGCGCGCGCGCACAGGGCACAGGGGCAGGCTCACCTGGTAGAACGAGATGCCGATGAGGAAGATGCCGAAGAGTGCGTGGAAGTAGTTCTGCACGGCGCGCCCGAGCACGAGCGCGAAGCGGAGCTTGACGAAGTGGATGAAGCCGCCGAGCGAGAGCTGGAAGAAGTAGAGCACGAAGATCGCGACGCCCCACTTCTTGTGCGTGTCGTTCAGCTGCATGTCGGGCCCCATCTTGTCGACGGCGGACACGCCCATCGCGAAGCCCGCGACGATGACCGGCAGCGCTGCGCGGCGTCAGCACGAGGCGCGCGGAATACAGGGCGGGAGACGCACCGAGCACCCACTGGATGATCCAGTGCAGCCGGAACCAGACCGGGCTGAACGTGCGCAGGTAGCGCGCGATGAGCGCGCCGATGGGCAGCAGGAAGAGGAAGCCGATGACCATGAGGATGGCGTGCGCGATGATGTACTTCTCGTATGTGAGCAGCGGCGGGTCGAATGTCGCCTGGGGCGTGGTCGCCGCGGGGGCGCCGCCTGGCGACGCGGCGTCCGCGATCGTAGAGATGGGGTTCAGCGGGTCGGACGAGCCCATGGCGAGCGTCTTCGTGAAGTCGAGCTTGGTGGGGCCGGAGTCGAGGTGCTGGACGAGCGTGGCGTCGACGGCTGAGCTGTCGGGGTTTGTGGAGGAGAAGGCCCAGATGATGCTGCCGTCGCTATTTGAGTCGGTGGGGACCGTGAAGCTGATCTTCGGGTTGCTCCCGGAGAGCACCGCAAGGTCCGCTTCTAGGGTAGCTATGCGTGGGGGATTCTGGTCGACCGTGGGCATGACCTCTGCGGGCGCTTTTCGTTGGGAGAGTGTGATTGAGCCGTCGGAGTTCGGCCAGAGGATGACCATGGGAGAGTTTGCCATTTGCTGGCCAAAGCCACTGCGCAATGCGAGCACGGTGAGAACGCAAAGGCTGCGGAAGGAAACGGGGGACATACACGGCCATCCAACCCAAGGTCGCGGATCCTTTGCTCTGAATCGTGTCTGGAGTGCGTCACAGTTAGCTGGAGCGGGAGTCTTGTGACGGCACAAGCACGTACACATCGTATTGGACCCGTTGTGTACGCCTCCTATACAAACAAGACTTGTACATGTGACGTCTCCATTCATGCCTACGAGTGCCGACGACGTCGAGTTTCCGCCGGCGGAACCCGACGCGGCCGGGGTTGCTGCTGTAGAGGTCGCGGCCGCGGAGGACGAGGACGAGGAGTTGTCATCATCATCCTGCATACAGAATTAGCCTTCGCTGAATGGAGAACACGAGAAGGCCACGCACGCCACCACCACCTCCACCCCCACCACGGCCTTGTTGCGCAAAAGTCGTTCCGAGGAGGCTCGCAGCGAGCAGCGCAAACGCGGCGACGGTTCTCATGGTGCTCCAGAGAAGGAAGAGGGGTCCTGGGAGCCATCACCCGCACTCGTCTGCACGGTCTTATACGTGAGAACGCACGGCGGATGCTGCGGTTTCACGAACCTGTGCCCGCGACGCACGCCACGCCCACGCCAGGCGGCGCCGTGGGTGCCCCTGCCCATATCGGGCCTCCCGCACGCCTCGATCACAGCGGAGCGCGTCTGCATCCGGCAACCGTCGTCGTTCGCGAGGAGACCGTGGGTGAAACAACCCTCGGCCGGCGATGTGCTGCTTCCCCCGCGGTGCATGCGTTGTCGACCTGCATCGCCTCTCGCCCGCTTGATCTGGCGCTCGTGGCTGCGGAGCGTTGTCCGTGAAACGAGATGGTGATCTGGCGGGATGCATCTCCGGCTAACAATGGCTTCGCTTCCCAGCACGCGCAGTGGGAAACGCGGCGGTGTATTCCCAAATCCCACCCGACTCGGGTCTCCTGCGGGCGGCAGAGGCTGTAGGCATTTCGAATCCCCTCGAGCTTGACCAGGAGCCACACTGTCGAAGTGGAGGTCGAGAGAGGAGGTGCCTGATCGTGGGGTCGAGGCTATGACACCGAGGACGTCGATCAGGGATTCGCTGCAGAGATTCCGATGCTTCCGGCCATGAAACAAAAACCGGAAAACCCGCCGCAGCTCGAGAGTCGCAGCCAATCAAACACAGGGGATTCGAGGACAGGGAATCATGATGCCGTCATGCGCAAGTGCCGACATGGGGACGGTGGTGAGTGGCGCCAAGGGTCGAGACGCGAAACCCTGACATGGCAGTCCACGCTACGTCTTCTCGCGCGCTGCGCAGTCTGCGATGGCGCCGCTGACGTGCGCGCCGCCCCAGAGCTCCGGTCTGACGGTAGCATCGGACACCCGTCGTGCCACCTACTCCCCGCGTCGCAGCGGATCTTTCGTGGAGAAGGTGGTCGTCAGACTCTGCTATCAGCTGCGGAGAGGTGTGCGATGTGAACGGGAGACGTGTATGCAGGGGATGATGACCCACCGCAGTCGAACGATGTCAGACCAGTTGACGATGCGGTGCGTTCAGGAGAAACGGACATGAGCGGGCGGGCCGCGGCTGTACGTCAAGCGGGAAATCGCATATAGGCGATAGGCGGATCGCTGGAGGCGATGTAAAAAGAGTTTATCAGAACGCAATACGGAGGGCAGCGACCCTGGAGAAGCTTGAGATTCACGCACAACTATCGCATGGCGTTAGGTTGTAGTCCTGCAGGGGTTGCGGTCCAGTACTTCGGGATCGTCAAGCACAGAAAATCCCATCGCTGCGACGCAAATCAAGCGTTTACATCGGTGTCAATCGGTTTCAATTTCGTGAGAAATAATGATTGAAGTACCTGTGCCAGGGAATCGGTGCGCGATGCTTCCAGCAGAGTGGTAAGACATCGGGTAGTTTGGCATGCGGTGCATCGCACAATCACAAAGCCGCGCGGGAACCTCGCCAAGACTGCGCAATCGCCGTGAGGCGGGTGTCTCAGCCAAGCAGAAGAGCTAGAAGAGCGAAGCTTGTTCAGCGGCACGCTAGTGGGACTCAATGGCGAGCGGCGTACCCTCTTCTGGGCTTGACCAGCCCCCGCTCGAGAATGACTACCCTATGCGCATACATCGCCCTTAGCAAGCGTCAAATTCTGGGTATAGCGAGTGTATTGCAGGGTGAAGGAGATAGACGTGGGATCGTAGAGCTCCAGCCTCTGCTGTGCAACAATCTGGCAACCCGTAGATACGAATGATGAGTAGATGAACGAGTGGACAACTAGCCGCATATACTCACCATTCGTTGATACAGAGTCGTGTTAAGGCGCTTTGAGTCGCCGTTAACCCAGATTGTACCTCAAGGGGAAGGTCGAGGCCTAGTTTTTCATCTCAACCATCCCACCCGTCGACGAGCTGGCAGACCCAGCTTCGAGGTCGCATTCGCTGCAATTACATGCAGAATTTCCCCTAGCATTGTACCTTGTAGTAGACTCCAGCATGTCTTAGACTACCAAAGTGGCCGAGCATGGGCATACGGCGAGGGATGATGGGAGCAGACGACGAGTTCACGTAAGCGCCGTGGAAATACCTCAGCGGTGCGTCGGGATAAGACCATATTTGGGTTAGGGCGGGATTGATCTGTGACGTCGCGCCTCCCCTGTTGCTCACGACTTTCATCTGCGTCGTCGTCTCGCCCGAGTTACTCGCTTTTTCGGCTGTTACATGCCACTCATCAAAGTCTTCTACCATGGATGTTTCAATACGGCGGCGGGCTGGTCTTGGGATAACGGACGAGCGGTGTAGGAGAGTCCGGGTGCGTTGCAAGCCCAACGTTGCCTACGCAGACCTCACTGACGTTGGCCTCGGCGTACAATGTCCCTAGCCCGGGCACACACTCTTGCATGTGGCTCAAGAACAGCTTGCAATGACGGCCGAAGCTCGCCAATGATGCACACCGGGCGGCAGACTCGCTAGGCCTTGTGACCCAGTCGCGTCCCGCGTTCGCCCGGTCCTGCACCGCTCGCGAGTCATCCTGTCCTGCAGACCCTCGACTGGCACCTCAACGGCCTCGGTTGAATACAGCGATGGCCCTGAGAGAACAAGTCGCGCTGCAGGAACTTCGTCGTTCGCTACCGCAAAGTCGCGCAGAACGCGTAGGCGAGGAGACCGCGGACAACGACATACAGCAGGCTGAACCACGGTCCGACGAATCTCAGCACGAAGCGGAAGAGGAATGGCGGCCGACGAAGAAGTATCAGGCTATCCTGCTTGCGGCTGGGTTCGCCATGATATTCCAGGTCATCGGGATCAATTCCATCTACGGTATCTTTCAGGCACGTCGTCATACTCTAGCCAATCTCTGTACCTTTGTCTCATCTTACCCAGGAGTTCTATACTTCCCCTGAGAGCAACATCAAGGATGCACAAGGACAAGACGCACTGGTCTCCCTGGTCGGAACGATAGGCACGGGCCTGACCTGGAGCGGCAGCATCTTCGTGAACCCGTTAATTGCCCGCACTCAGCATGTGCAGTATATCATGCTCCCAGGCGTCTTGATTATGAGCCTTGGTATATTTCTTGCTAGCTTCAGCACGAGAGTAAGTGGTCGCTGCGTCCCACACCAAGTATACTACTCAACGTTCTCGTAGCTGTGGCACCTTTACCTTACCCAGGCACTCCTATACGGGATCGGCTCATCGCTCTATTATTTCCCTATTCTCTCCCTTACACCAGCATACTTCGACCGCCACCGTGGCTTCGCCCTAGGCTTTGTCCTTTCCGGTGCTGGGGTCGGCGGCCTGGTCCTGTCGCCAGTCATGAGTGCGCTCATCTCCCGCCTTGGTATCGGGTGGGCCCTAAGAATCCTCGGCTTTTGGAACCTCGCTGTCGGCATACCCGTCTCGTTCGTCGTCAAGAAGCGCGGAAACGTCTACAGCGCCAGCGGACGCACTACGGTCGACCTGAGCGTCGCCAAGCGTGGGGCGTTCATCTGGCAGGTGAGCTGCGTGCCACCCTATTTTCCCTCCTCCGCGGACCTGACAGACTCGTGCCAGGCCTTTGGCGCGTTCCTGCAGGCAGGCGGGAACGTGGTGCCCACGTACTTCCTCACGACGTACTCCGTGTCCGTCCTCTCGTACTCCGCGCGTACGGCCTCGCTGCTACTCGCGATCAACAACGCGGTGAACAGCGTCGCGCGCATATCGATGGGCATCCTCGCGGACCGCGTCGGGCGGCAGAACACGCTCATCGTCAGCGTGAGTCGCCCTCCCAGCCCCCATCTCCTCGCCGCGCGCCCCGCACTCACAGCACGCCCCGCAGGTGCTCCTCTCGGCGGTGTCCGTGCTCGCGCTGTGGCCGTCCGCGCCGCGCCCGCGCTTCACCGCGTTCGTCGTGTGCTACGGCGTGCTCGCGGGCGGGTACAACGCGCTGCTCCCGACGACGATCGCGGAGGTGTACGGCGTGCAGCACTACACGAGCGTGAACAGCGCCGTGTACTTCATCCGCGGCATGGGCGCGCTCTTCGGCGCGCCCCTCGCGGGCGTCATCCTCGGGAGCCACCAGCGCGGCCTCGCGCCCGCCGCCGCTGACGTGCGTGCGCTCCGGGCGCGGTACAACCAGGTTGCGTTGTATGACGGCGCGCTGCTCCTTGCGGCGGGGGTCTGTGTCGCGTATGTTAGGTGGTCGGATGCACGGTATAGGGGGCGGTGGCAATGGAAGGCGTAGCGGGATGGGCGCCCTGACCTCCACTATCCTTTTTCTTGTGATGCTCGCCATCCTCAAGTCATGAAAAACAGATAACTGGTGCAGTTTTTAGTACGTAACATCGCAATTAGAATTGTTGATGTTCGAAAGACGCGATCCTAGTAGAGTCCTGCACAGCCATTGTCTTTAAGCGCGCAGTACCTTCGGTCTACCGCGCAAGCCCTGTTGGCGACTTCCATCTTGTTGCTCCGCACGCACTGTATGTAAGCTACAGCTCCTTCTGTATATCATTGGTACTGACAGGACACCTGGCGACCAGTCCACCCGGTAACAAGGCGCTTCACCTGTGACTATGAGCAACGCATCCAGAGACGACGGGGCATCAAGAACGGCATCGGGGTCAGCGACTCCAATTGTTATTACACAGCTTGTGGGCGAAGAGGATAGCGAAGAAGATCGTGGAGACTCCGAGGTAACTGCAAGCGACGAATCCGAGGACATCGGGATCCCGGGCCTCACCATCACACTCGACGGCCCCAACCCTACCGTTGGCGATGTCCTCCGCACCACTACGCGCGAGCTGAACAGGATGTTCGACGACGTCAGCCTGCGCTTCAGAGGCCGACCCGCGCTCTCCCAAAATCAACTCAAGGAGGAGCGCGCGCGACTCTTGAAGCTGCGGGCGCAGACTGGCCTTGGCCCACTCCGGGTGCAGGCTCCCGCAGCCTCCCGCGCCCTGTCTACACCGCCCCAGGACGACGTGAGCCCCCACGTTTGGCCCGCGGGTCCTCGGCACGACGGAGAGCACTCACGGCCTGTCCGCGCGCCCCGCCGCACAAGCCCACGCCGCGGGCGGGAGCGTGCGGTCATCCGCGGTTCGCCGGCGCCACCACAGGACGACGTGCGCCACGACGATGGCGGCGACGGCACACCCGAGCAGGATGGAGATGAGCCGGCCGTGACCTGGTACGGCGCCCTCGTGACGCTCACCACGCTCGGCCTCGGGACGTGGAAGCTCGCGGCGGCATACGCGAACGAGGCGGCCGTGGCGGTGAACGCGGTGGACTGGGTGCTGTCTGTGGTGCTGGCGCTGCTGTGAGTTGTGGGCCGCCGCGACGCTCCACGGTGACGGGCTGACGCTCGGCGTTCCGCAGGTTCTTCTGGCTCGACCGCCTGTGCCGGAGGGTACGCTGGCTCCGGTGGATGAAGCAGAGGAGTGTACCTGCGGATATTAGTGCTGCCACTCGCCGCGCCTGTGGTATGTGTCGTGTTTACTGTGCTGCACCGCGAAACCTCGGCTGACGTCTCGTTTTTCCCGGCTAGGACCGTTCGGGCGGGTCTACGCCTGGCTGAAGAGCGACATGCGACCACCGGATGAAGAAAGGCAGTGAATCAATCCCAGCACGTCGTACTCTTCACGAATGTTGAGCACACCGAATGGCGTATTAACGCGCTGCCACCCGAGCTTTGCCGCCTTTGAGCACTGCAGCGACACTTTTACACGCAACGGTTCATTGTTCTACGGATCTCTTAAATGTTTCTCGAGCTCCTGTCCCCTACGTACTCTATACCACCGACGTCCCTATCACCGCTGACTTTCTCAGAACCACGCACAATGTCCGTATCTTCATCGACATGCTTCCCCCGACGCCCGCTGCACCCGAAGGCCGACCCGGATCTCTTCGACAGCCCAGTCCTTCTCGCTCGCGAGCTGGATCATCTGCGCCCGTTCCTGTCGCTGCCGGCCGTGGTGCGCGCGGATATTGAGTACGAAGGGACGGCCTTCGTGGTGAGTGGCATGGACTCAGTACTTGCGCGGGGCGCTGACGAGCGGCATTCCCAGGCCCGCGGCGAGCGCTGCATGGTGCGTGGCGTCCTGCTTCCCTGTGGCTACCGGGGCTGGCAGGAAGGGTTCTTTCTCTCGTGGGAAGACATGCAGATGCTGGTCGGTCCTCGTCTTCATGCAGCATTCCGGAGCTTACGCTGCCGTAGGATGGATCCACCGCCAGAGCTGCAGTTGTAGGCTTCGCAACCGGAGGCCCTAACCCGGGTCATTTTTACGCTCGCTGGGCGGAGGTTTACTCCCCGAGGCTCCAGACGGCTCCGCCATTCGAGCACGGCTGGGTTAATGACCTTATGAGAGCGGTGAGGAACAGCAGTCGTGCATTGGGGGTGGTCTCTGATAGTCCCGGACGTCAGCGCGTGATCTATGCAGTTGTGTTCTGTACAGCGGCGAAAGTGCTCGGCCCCAGCCCACCACAGTCCGCCTTCCAAGACTCGCAGCCGTACTGGATTCCCGGGTTCATCCAGGTACGTTCGCCAATCAACATCCCTGCGCGCAAGCTCTGGCTAACACATAGTACGGCAGGGCATCCGACCAACACTACCTCCGGTCCAGAAACGCCGCCTGCTAGACCGCGACCGCGCGCATGACTTTGACCCAGGGCATCTCACGTTCCGGCATTGGACGAGCAAGGGGTGCGGTGCGCAGGACATATATGTCGGCGTGAGCTTCCTCGCGACGCGCGCCGGGCTCGGCGTCGCCCCCCTCCCGGACGCACGGGCGGCACTCCCGCGGCCGCCGCGCGCGCTCGAGGGGCGCGTCGTCCGGTTCTCGCGGTTGCATGTCGCGGTTCTCGACAAGCCGGAGTCTGAGGCGCGCACGCTGGAAAGGGGATGGAAGGGGCAGCGCGGAGATGTGTACCGGCTGTGGCGCGAAGGCTCGCTCGGGTACCATTGTGCCTGTGCGGATTTCTGGACGAAGGGGTGTACTGGGTGGTTGCACGCCGGCGGCGGGCAACCGAAGCTTGCTCTTCCCGCTCCCCCCGTAGGGCGATGACGGATTATGGTGATGCGGCGTGCCCGAACAGTGCACATCTGGCCATTTTCACTGCATTGTTTCAATCCATTCTCACACTCAAATCATATCTCCGCTCAGACGTCCCGACCGAAATGTCCTAAACACCTGCTAGTAAATCTCTAATCTCTTGTCAAGGCTTTTGAGAAGATGAATAACAGTGATATATTCGCTAACTTGCACCTAGATCAGACAAGATATTACATCGGTTGGAGACACGGCGAGAAACAAGGAGGCGTCAGCTTAAGGAGGCGCGATGTGGCCCTCGCAGTGGTACCGGCCGGCGGTGATGCAGCCGCAGCTGAAGTAGGGCACAAGACTATGCAGAAACCCGTGTCTCAGTGAGTCGTATCGCGGGTCCCGCACGCGAGCGACGAGCTCATCGTACGGCATGAATGATACCATGTGCTCGAGCGCGCTTGGCGGCGGCAGCATCTCGTGCTGCAGCGGCTCGTGGTCCGGCGCGGCGAAGACGTGCGTGTCGTGGATGTGATGCGCGAAGAGTTGCCCGTTCGCGTGCACTTCTGCGACGATGTTCTCCAGGGGGACGACCATGTTCACCGCCAGCGGCGCGGCGTAGAGGGTGTGGTCGCGCGAGTCGGACCTCGGTTCGGGGCGCATGTGCGTGAAGGCGACGAGCATGCGCCTGTGGCCGTCGATCACGACGAAGCCCTGCGCGGCGGTGAGACACGATTGCTCGAGCGGCACGAACGCGCGGGGGACGTACCTGTCGGAATGCCGGGAACCACACGGTACAGTCCCGGAACCGCGGAGCTTCCTGGCCGAGTTCTGTTTTCGCAATGACGCGGGTACGCACTGGTACGAGAACTATTGTCTGCACTAGCTGATGAACACTTGAAATTAATGTTTTAAATAAAATCTTACGTAGCGCAGCCGCATCAAAGCCCTGTCGACGTCTACGGGTGGGACATCATGCTGGCCAACTTGAACCGGGGCTACTTCGTTCCAGCGCAGGAAAAACGGGCGCAGCACGTATGCAACAGAGCTGCGGTGCCCTTTCCAAGCGGTCGGCTCGGGCACCAATACAAGCACCGCTCTGTGATCCTACCACAATTGACGGTCAGAGTACTGCGTTCGGAAAGATAGCGGTGGCACTCACATCGCCGTCGACGGGGTTGGAAGCAGGGCCTGCGATCACTAGGCCTGGAAACCATCTGTACCCGGTGACCAGGCTTGGACCGCGGACCTGACAGGGTTGTCCAATCTATGTATAGCAAAATATTGAGCTAGATACGACAGCGTGTTGTATTCATCCCTTACCTTTACGCCCAAGTCGTGCAGTGTTTTGTAAGCGCCGTCGGGTCCCGCAAATCCGGAATCGGGGAACTGGGTAGTCTCGACGGCCGCGACGGCCCGACAGAGTGCATGAAGGTCAGAGGAAATGTGATCGTTGAGGGAGGGATGCCCAGGCATAGAGTATGATGAAATACTAGTATTGAAGTGGGCGATGCGTGTATAGCAGCTGGCCGGAAGGTCGAGGATGGGGGGTGCCCACGCAGAATTGCTCGTTATTTATGCGATTCCCGTGCGAGGGCGCAGCAGTGATTCTCATTCCTTTGTAGCCACCTACATCTGGTGGAATGGGGTAAGATGCAAGCCAGGCGGCTTAGGCGAGTGTGGTCGCAATGCTTTGACGATGGGCGTGCTGTCAGGGTGCGGACAAAGCTAATCGTAGATCAGACCCAGTAAATCAGGGGCACGGTACAAAGACGCCACTCGGCGGGTATAATGGAGTACTCACGCATGAACTGCCCGACGGCCAGACACGAGGCTCGCGAGGGCCACAACGGAGGCCACCGATCGCAGCGCTGAGCGGCCTCCACCACGCGTGCGGCACAATACACCGTCAGACAGCATATGAAATGGGCTCAATCGTACCTGGCCGGGACTCGTTGTCGGCCAGCGAGATCTCCGATAGTGTGCTGCCGCTTGGACCGCCGTAGCGAGATCCAGGGCGGGGACTGGCCGTGATGACGGATTTGCCGCTGCTACGCCGCACGCAGTGCGGGGCAGGACAATGCACCACGCAAAGGCAAGGGCGGCAGGGCCACATTTTTCCTCCGCGCGTCTCGATGTCGTGCGCTCGGCGCCGCAGATGGTGGTTGGAAGCCAACTTGGACGATGGTCGCGGCTGCCTCATTCGGCCGCATCGGCCGCACCGGCCGCTCCCGCGATCGTTTCGTGAATAAACTGCTCGACTATTTTGTCGTCGAGTGCCGAGCAACGACGCGAGGTTCATTATCGGATGGACAGGCGATTTGTTGGGATTCCATGCAGATAAAATTATCCAAAGTCCTACGCCTCGTTGATTGCGCCAGAAACCGCAGGCACGATAGGTGCAGGAGGCGAACGCGGATATCTCGCGGGGTATTTGTGCACGGGCGACTTCTCGCGTGTCACAGCCGCTGTAAGTCACAGAGAGGAGGACAGCGGGGATGTCGAGCGGTACTGTTGTCTTCCGAGGCCGTGCTCGTCGACGACGGCCATTCACAGCGGCCTCTGCCACACGCGGACGATCCAGCTTCACGCACTGTAATCGTCGGAATACCCGTGATATATTCAAGCTTGTTGCGCTAATATTAACATATGAGACCCAGCAGTCCAGTGGGACGCCGCGTCTGCTTGGTGGGATCCGCGAACCACTGGCAGTACACATGGCCTCCCTCGCGCGCGTCACGGCACGGGCACTCGAACGCGGGAAACGCGTTGTGGAGGAGCGCGCGGCGCGGGTCATCCTGCGGCAGAGGCATAAGCGCCTCGAGCTCGCCGCGGAGGATGCAGCCGAAGGCGCGAGCCACGGTCGGCGGCCCGTTGCGCGTGTCGGCGAGGAGCGCGGCGCGCGCCTCGGGCGGAGGCGTGGCGAAGACGTATTCGTCGCACAGGTCGTGCGCGAGGCGCTGCGGGAGGTGGCCGTCGGCGAGGGACTTGCGCAGTCTGTCGACGTTCCAGAGGGGGAGGACGACTGGCGCGGCGACGAGCCGCGTGTCGCGCGCCTTGTGAGGGTTGCCGCGCGCGTGCATGTGCACGTAGGACACTTGCGTGTGGTGGATCGGGCCCTCCTCGTGAGGCTTGAACTCCTGCTCGGCCGTCAGGCGCAGGAACACGAGAGGAGGCATGGCACGTACTGGTTCTTGGATGGCAGGCAACCCGACGACCAAGTCAATGTGGCTGGAGTCCGGTGTCGCGAGGTCGCTCATTTTCCTGATGCGCGTGCACACGGGAACGAGCACGGTGCGCTGCAAGGCTGTCAGGCGCGCTTGGCCTCTGCAAAGGAGGTGGACCGACCTCTCTAATCATAGCGCGCGCCATGGTCGCGTCAAGGGCAGGCAGGGGGAAACGGTTCCAATCGGGGTTCCCAATCTCGTTGAACCGCATGTGGAACGTGCGGATGACGAACTCGTCAGAGGAGGCCGTGCCGTCGGGCAGGCGGGCAGGCACCTCAACACGGACTATGGGGTAACGGCTCTATCGAAGGGGATGAGTCCACAAAGAGATTGGGCAGCGAACGAACATACGCCGTCCATCCTCCAATCCGAGAACATCGGCGGCGCGACACTCACGATGCGCCTGCCTTTGGACCAGTCGGATCCCGACACTACACCGAGGCCGCGGACCAGGCAGGGCTGCCCGATCTGGACAGATACGGCTGTCAGCATGGTGATGGACATGAGCACCAGAGGGATCACTGACCGCGAGACCGAAATCTGCGAGGTGAGCCGCCGCGCCGCGTACACCGATCGCGCCCTGGCGCTGCATAAAGCAGCTTTTCGACGCTTGGGCTGCATTTGAAATGGGCCAGGCGGACCTGGACAAAGGGCTCCGCAGCGCCGCGAGATGCCCGATGGCTGGCCATCGCTTTGACCGCACAGTCCGAGCTCTGAAAGAAAACCACGCGACGTCACTTAAGCTTCCGCTAGCGTGCAGTCGATGATCGCCCGGCCGCGCAGGGCGCTGTGTGGCCACTGGCGGGCCTTTGACAGGGCTGATAGACGGGGCAAGACGCTCCAGGGTGCGGCAACCAGTCGTCAAGGTTTTGTTGACACTGCCATGTCCGTACACCCACCGGGCCTGATGGAAGGAACAACGTTAGTGCGTCCTAGTCCTCAGAAACCCGTCGGCGACAGCGGCTCACCAACGGCGCGGTAGCACTGGAAGCGGGCCTGCGCGGGCGCACCGTTCGTTCGCAGAGGCGGGACAATGCCGCGCCGCTCCGTGCCCCACAGCGGCCGGTGTGCGACGCAGCAAAGCCAGTCCCGCACATCCAGTACGAGCCGGTACGAGGCCCGCGCCTCAAGGTGGCAGAGGTAGGGAACAAACTGTTGGACTCGACATCAAAAGTAGAAATGAGCGCGCGACAAAACGTCAAGCACAGCAGGCTGTGAGCCTGCAAAAACGCTGCTCAGACATACGCCCAGACTGACCGTGAGAACTCCAAACTTACCAGTGTCATCTCCTGCGACATCTTTGCCATCCTCCTCCGGGTCATACTCCACATAGACCAACGGCCGCGTCTTGATGACCCTCCTCCAAAACCACAGCTTCCCCGCTTCGCGCACGAGCGGCATGTTCGCTTCGATATTCCCCACGAGCTCGCGCGCCGCGCGCGGTCCGACCGAGTCCTCAAGCTGCACAATGAACTCGGACCCGCACGTCGCAGCCGCCGCGTCGAGCGCTGCCCACGCGCCGGGCACAAAGCGCATGTGCTCCCCGAGGACGACGCGCACTTCGCGCAGCGCGCCCGCCGCGTTTGCAGTGAGCTCGAGAGCGCGCCAGCACGTGCGCAGGCAGCCCGAGCGCAGCGTCGTACGGAAGCCGTCCGGCGGGCCGCGCGCGTAGCCTACGCAATATATGTCAGCAGGCGGCGCAGGTGACAGTCGAAAGGAAGCGACGCACCGCTTCCTGGCTGCAGCTCAATATGAAATAACTGGTGTCCTTCCGCGTTTTCTTCCCAGAGCGTGCATCCGCAATTGTTGCGCACCGAAGCCTCGAGCACGCGCTCGGCAGCGTCGAGCGCGTCCGCGCGCAGATATGGCACCCACGCGTGCGGCGGCGCTCTTCGCCCAGCTTGATCGCGCGTCAAAACAAACGGGCGCAGGAACGTCCACGGAGCTGGGCACTCGGCGAGATAGAGGTCGAGCACGCCAAGCGCGTCGACCCAAAGCCGCGGGGCGGGCACGGGCTTCGCGTCTGCTTCGAAGGACACGCGCCGGAGCTTGTAGTAGCCCGCGGGCAGCCGCGTGAGAAAGGAGCGCGGCTGCGTGTCGGCGGGCGGGCTGTGCACGGAGCGCAGGAGTGACACAAAGTCGATGGCGTGCGCGAAGTGGGTGTTCTCGATGAACAGGCCGTACGAGACAGAGAGCGATGCCGGCAGCGTGGTGGACCGACGAGATCCTAGCCAAAGGGATGGTTTCTGTGGGATTTGAAAGAGCTGTAGGTGCGCGAACGGACAGCTGAATACCCCCATCCTCCAACTCGGGAAATAGATGGCGATATGTGTAGATCAGGTATGCCCAAGGAGCGTCAGACATCTCGACGCTAAGCACCAGGCCTTGTACATGCTTCGCAATGTTGAATCGCGGAGCAACAGGTGCATGAGCAAAGTTCAGGAGTGTGCGTGCGTCTTCGTGCGACCGTAGCGTGAGCTCGTAGAAGATCTTATGCCGGATGTGTGCCGCCCAGTGTCGACATGCTAGCGAGCAAGAGCCCAGCTGCTTCTTCGTGAGCTTCAAGGGTTTGTCAGGTGGCATGTTGTCGGCCTCTTCTGCAAAGTGGGAGAGGTATTGACCGGAGAGGAAGTCGACGACGTGGTGAATCAACTCTTCTGGGAGGTCTGCCGCGAGGGATGGCATAGCTTGCCCCTGTTAAGACTCTGTGAGCAGCAACAGAGCGCGACGGATTTTTTCGATGTGAAGGTTGCCTAGACGTCTACGCAGGAAGGGTCAGGGCGTTGCGTGGAAGAGGATTGGCGGGAGGCGATTGATCGGAGCATGATAGCGCCTACTATCCAGCTGCCGGATAGTAGCCTACTATCACTTTTTCTAGCGATACGGGAATGCGAGACCTTGTGAACAAGCCAGGCGTAGTTCAGACTCTTTGTTGGGGCAGAAGGCTGGCCCTGGTCGGTCGTCACGAACAGAGCGCTTGATCGGGCCTCAGGCGACGCCCCGTTCTCCGTTTCGGCGACCCGAGAGGCTCTGTCCCCGGCATGCCGCTCTGGAGATACTCCCTCTGGCCCCGTCGCTCGTGCATCTCGCTGGGATATTTTATCGGTACTGAGGGCTGTACAAAATTAAATACGGCTAGAACCCCGCTTGAACATATGGACAGCATATCAATCATTACAGTAGCTTTTCGAAGTCGGAGACAGATGCCACGATTACCTGTTCTTGAGCACATGTATCCTGGTCTGATCGACGTTTCCTTGACGGAAAATGAACGTCAATTTGCCAGGAGAAGACGTATTAATTCCGCTAATTCGAGCTCGAGCGACTGTTTGGCCTCCTCAGTCTTTGGCCTCGCCATCAGAGCCACCTTCCATTGACACAAGTTTTTTTAGCCTTCTGCCCGTCTGCATCCTGCTCGCCGTTCTTCCTGATCACATCCATCATCAGCACTAGGACGTCCCTGCCGGCGGCTCGGAGCGTGTCGATGTCCATGTTTCGTACTCTCAGGGCTTCGTCCTCTCCGCGAACGAGACACGAGACCTGGAGGACGCCCATGGTGCCAGGTGTGAGAGCTTCGTCCTCCTTGAGGTAGCCCTGATGGTTCCATGCTATAAGACCTTCGAGCAGGAAGCAAAGTACAGTCGACGCAGAAAGGCCTATAAGAGCCTGACGGTCATACGCTCAGTGCATGGATGGGCACCAAAAGCAAGGCATATACTGACCATCATCCATGAGATCTACGGCACGACTGCAAGTCAGGCCAACCATACTCCGAGGAGTGGTGCGAGGGAACACACCTCTAGTCTTTGGCGCACCACCGTCGTGGGTATGAGAGCCTCGCTCGATTCTGTCTCGACTTTGACAGATCCGGCTGAGCACACTCCTACGCTCATGACGAGGTGCGGGTCGGAGTAGTTGACGTTTCTGCCTGCACAAGTCGCATATTAGGTATCTCATGCCTCGACTACGAGAAAAACAGGGATGGCGTACCATACCAATAGATGGCAGCAAGGGCTTTACCGATGCTGAAATTCAAGTCCTGAAGAGATATCGTCATGTTTCGCAGGTCTGCAGCATACGTTGTCACCAGTCCGAGATCTGCAGTGAGGAATCTGCAAGTAGCGAGTCACACTCAAAGGCTGCGGATGGGCAGTGTGGCCAGCTTGAACTCACGTATCAAACTGAAGCGGAAGCACCTTGACCGTTGAGTCGTTCACACCGTGATAGTACTGAGAGTTGGCGGAGTCGTGGTCTGGGAATAGCATGGAGGGAGATTCGGCATCAAATGACACGTTCGTCAGCACTGGATACACCTGCGTGGTGCCTCCGGGCATTAGAGACACTGCGCGATAACTTGGTGGCGACTTGAGCGAGGCGGCCTGTGCCTGCGATAGGACGTTAGTTTGCGTCCCGCGCAGTTCCAATGACATGAGCTCACCCCCGCGAGGCGACCGTCCACGGCGACGTTTCCGAGAGGCGTCCAGGTCTTCCACGTAGCGTTTCTTGCAGGTCCTTGAGGATCGACGGGTTCCCCCGTCACCGAAGAAACATTAATCTTGGTATCGTTTATCTGCACGTTACACGCAAGGACTTGCAGGCCGGTCATAATCACGGACTCTGTGAAAGAATACAGCTATTGTCAGGATATATCGGTTTCAGAATGAGAAATGAGACGTGCCTTGTTGCTCGAAGATGCTGACCTCGAGATATTGCGGCGTGATCTGAATCGAAGGCGCTCCGTCCGAGGTTGCGCTACGATTTCCGAGGGAGTCGAGGATCGGGATAGTGGAGGCGACGATGATGGGCATGGATTGCATGCTGTACATTGCATCAGGAAGATATGGTATGCTGCAGCCAGTCGTCAGCCGGCCCGTGTACACCGAGGGGTAGTCTAATGTGAACGATCAGCGTAGGTCCTGCGAAGCATGAGACAACGTACAGGGCGCAGGGAGGGTGATGTACATGTCATTGCACGTCTCATTTGTAGCCGTAAACAGGAGGTTTGTCTGTCCGTTTGTAATGCTGGAGCCAGAGTCGGAACACGCATTCGGAGCGACCAGTTGCAGGTCTGGAAGAACGCCGCAGTCGACTTCGTAAATGGCTGCGTTGACCTCAGTGGTCGCTGTCGCGTTAGGCACCAAAGGAATGACGTCATAGACCATATTCCCCGTCAGACCCTTGGTCGGAAACTGGTTGTACACTGACAGAATGTCGTACGGGATGAGCAGGCTATGGTCGCTGGAAATTAGCCTACACAACACAAGAGATGTGCGCATGCTTACTCTGGAACATAGCTCGCGTTTGCGAGAGTGATATTGCGGCTCACTGTGTCAGTGTCCAAGTAGGTCACGACTTGGAGGGTTCCAGGGATAGTCACGTGCAGGACGATCATCATGGAGATATACAGCGTTATCACAGACACGCTTGACATGCTCTCCTTCTTCTTGAGCTTCCACCAACAAGCTTCCAGTGCTGACCAGAGGCCGTTCCAAGCGTGAGTTTTGTCGTGAAGATCTGTGAGCTCCTGCTGTAGGTACATGTCGCGCTGCACCATGAGTCGCTGCGTGCGGTTTACGCAGAACGTGAGATACAGCTGAGCACGTCATCAGCATGGTGTACCCGCCGTATGCAGAGGTACAGGACGCACCATCGCGAAGATGCGTATTCCGCTCGACAGAAGCAAAGGCAACCAGGCTGCCGTGAAGCCGTTGAGATCCCAGGTGACACGGCTCTCCCACCGTGCATCGGCCGCCATCACGGCGACCAGGTGCAGCAGCACGAGGAGCACATGCAGGA
The DNA here is from genome assembly GCA_019973155.2 of Phanerochaete sordida. Taxonomy (NCBI): domain Eukaryota; kingdom Fungi; phylum Basidiomycota; class Agaricomycetes; order Polyporales; family Phanerochaetaceae; genus Phanerochaete; species Phanerochaete sordida. Next base: position 537,111 of record BPQB01000015.1, on the reverse strand, counting down.
AGACGCAGAACGCCCAGCGTCTCGTGGCGGGCGTGAAGGCGTACCACGCGCTGTCCGTGGGTTGGTCCGCAGCTTCGCTGTGTATTGCTGCAGACGAGCGGGAGACGGGAGGAGGCATAGCGTTCGCGAAGAGGAGTTGACACTGGGGCGGTAATGAGTGCAGAAACGGCGACGGCTGGCCCTTTTACATATCGCCAAACCGCAGACATGCTACGACCAGCCGTCGTGCTCTGCGCCACTCGTCCTGTGTTCGCTGCGCGCGAGAGTATGCGAGGAGCGCAAACCGTCGCCTCGACGCCATGTCTCGAGGTATCCCGAGTATGGTAAGTGTTGTCGACCGTGGACTCTGGTGGCACCATCAGGCCCGTGCACCCGACCTGACGCGATGGGGAGAACAAAGTCAGCGCCGCCCGAAACTTACCCACACAAGAAACTCACGAGCAGTGCTGCACAGACACACAAAGCAAGGAGGTCCCATACCTCAAGGCCGGTGTCTGCGCATTGGCCTGTCGTCGACGCAACGCATACACCAAGCCGATGTTGCTCAATACCACGAGGAACTCCAGATATGGTCGTCAGCCAGCGCGCGGCGACGCCGGTGTAGGCAGTGCGCGCCACTGTAGGTCCTTCTTCTCTGTACGGCACAGTGGAGACCGCGCCTACGCGCCCATGCATGATCCCGAGCTGAGGTTGGCTTCGGCACAGCTCTTCGAGCAGCGTCTGGCGGCGAAGTCAGAGTCATATACTCGGGATACTGGTCTGGGCGTGCGAGCAAGAGTCAGCGTCGCATAGGGAGGCCAAGGCGTCGGGCTGACCTCGCAGAAGCCGATGCCCGCGCGCTGCGCATACACTGGCAGGGCCCGCCTTCGCGGGCCGCGCTCAGCCAGCAGCGCGCAGACAGGGCCAGCTTGCACGCGCCTTCGCACGTCTCCGGAAGCGAACATCTGCATCGCGTAGGTACCAGACGTGGCGTGCGCACGGCCCGTGCACTACGCACCGCCTCTGTGCCGCTCCTTGACGGAAGCTGCGGCGGCGCGCCACAGCGACGCGCGCTTTGCAGCGCGCGATCCACGCGGAGAACAGCAAGCCTGCGCCGTGCGGCGGGCCTTGTGCCCGGGCTCTGCCGCGCACACAGCGGCGGGCGCGCCACGGCAGAGGGGGCGCCCGCATGCCCCTCGAGCAGCAGCCAGCAGCGACACGCGAGCGTGTGCCATTCTGTGCGTAGCAAAACATGACCGCAGGGCACACCAAGGCTAGGGTGCCGGACTGACCTTGTAGATGTCCTTCGCCGTGAGCAGAGCCGCGGCTGCCGACTCCAGCGTCGCGCAACGCGCGGCGTACGCGCGCGCGATGTCGCGGATCGACGAACCTGCGTGGGCTCCGAGGATGCGCTCGCCACCGCCCGAGGTACTCGCTTTGCAGAGCCGCCGTCCCGGGGAGTGCGCTGCCGTCCGCCACCGTGCGTGTACCCTGCATTGGGGCAGGGACATCGAGCCTTTGCGCCACGCGTGAATACCGTTTGGTGGGCTGGTAACATGGCAGACCTGCAAGCGCCGTGGCGTAGGGCCTGCGGGGCTGCACGTCGCGGCGCGGGACTTCGAGGCGGAACCAGAGGCAGGCGCCAGCGCCCTCGAATCCCCGGCGTCAAACCTGCTCGTGCACACGCGAAACCACTCCCTTCTCCCGGCGCACGACGGCGCATGACAGATACAAAAAGCGATTAGCATTGCGAACGTAGGGTGGAGCGTCTATAGTGCAGCATTACAAGGGAGAGCCGTGCGCGGGCGACCTACATAGGGATGAGAGAGCTAGGGATGGACAAGACGTGCGAACAGAGTCCGAGCGGGCGTCGCGTCTGGGCGCAAAGGAACTCTGGAAAACAGGGATGTAAAAGTTGGAGAGCGAGGGGTGTCCAGGTCCGGGGTAAGGCCAGCGTCCGGGTATGCGCCACGGCGCGCTACGCCGCGTCCTTCGTCGAGTTGAACACGATGCGCCCGCGGTCGTCCCAGACCCACGCGCCGACGTCCTTGTTCACGTACAGCACCTCGTGCCGCGAGAGCGCCTTGGCGGGCAGCCCGGGGTTCTTCCACCAGTCTGCGTGAATGTCAGCATGGAGCACACCCAGGAGCGGGACCAAAGTGAGTGCGTGAAGATGAAGGGGACCGAAATTGGATGTGGGCTAGGGTGAAGGCGAGCGGAAGCGACCTCCAGCCAAACCGCCCTCGAACGAAGACGGAACACGAAGCGAACAAGGACCGCGACGCACCCGAATACTTCTCCGCCTGGAAATGGTTATACAGCGCGTCGTGCGCAAGCATCGGCGAGCCGATCCACGTCGGGCTCTCGTGCGTGTACGCCTCGGGCGGCAGCGCGCACCAGTCGTCGCCGTACATCGGCTCCGTGCGGTACACCACCGGCCCGCCGCGCTCGCGCCGGATCACGAACCTCCACACAAGCGTCAGCGGAACGTCGGAGGCGTGAAGCGAGAGGGAGGAAGGGGGAGGAGGGGAGAGGGACGCACTTCTTCGTCTGCCACCAGTCGCCCGTGATGAGCTCGCTCGGGATGAGCAGGTCGACGGTGTAGTGTCTCGGGAACCACACGAAGCCGTCGTACGCGCCCTCGCGCAGGACGACGGCGCGCTCCTCGCCGTTGCCGCTGAACAGCGCCTTGCGCGGCCTGCGCGCGTGCTCGCGCAGCGCGTACGCGAGCGCGGCGCGCATGAGCCCGTTCGCGGGGTCGAGCAGCCGGTTCATGTGCACCCAGTAGCCCGCGTTGTCGACCGAGAACGTCCCTGCGCCGGGCATGCTCAGGTGGTACTGCCCGATGACGAGCCCCGGGAAGCGCAGGAAGGTCAGGTCCGTGTGCACGAACGCCCAGTTCGACCACTCGCCCTCGTCTGTGCGGCGCGTTAGCAAGGGCGCGCGGAGGGAGGCGCGGGCGGCGCACCTGGGGCGCCCGAGTCCATCCACTGCTGCTGCATGAACCCGTCGAGCGTGCGCACCTGCGGAAACTTCATGAACTCCTGCGTGAGGTGCTCCGAGTTCTTGTAGAAGCCGAGGTGCCCGGGGATGTAGAGCAGCACGTCCTCGTGGTCCATCGGCGTGCTCGGGAAGAGCAGGTCGTACTTCTCGGCCTCGTCCCAGGGGAAGTTGCGCTCAAAGTTGCCGAGGAACGTGTCCATGTCGCACACGCCCCAGATCGGCGTGTCGGGGTTGAGCCACTTGCGGAAGACGGCGTGCCGGAAGGGGCGGAAGTACGCGTGCACCTGTGCGGGGACGGTCAGAAGCGTGCGCGACGCTCGGTGTTCGGACACGCACCCTGTCGCCCCACCGCCGCTCGTACATCTTGCTGACGACAGTCTCGCGTTGCAGCTCCGTGCAGCCGCCCCACCGCTCGCACAGAAAGTCGGCGTGGAGGCCCCAATATTCCTCGCTTGACAGGCAGATCTCGCGGACGTTGTCGATTCCCGGTGCTAGGCGCTCCTCGCATCCGACTTCGTGTCGGTCGTCCTTGACGAAGAGCACGTCGAGCATGGGGTTCGCCGCCACGGACGCGAAGAAATTCGGGAGGTACAGCGGCTGGGTCGGTCCTGGGTTCCATATCGCGATGATGGTGATCTTGGGCGCGGGCTCGGGATAGAGTCTTTGTATCTGCGATCGCGCGTCAGGTGCCGTGAAGACGCGAGGAACAACGCGACGCACGGGGCCCCCGAGATCCAAAACAAGCTCGTCGCTGTCCAAGTACTGCAGGTCGCCATATGACCCCGAGCGGCGGTATCGGTAGAAGGAGCCGCAAATCAGGAGGGCGGTGATGGCCATCAGCGTGGTCCATTTTCGCGACCAGCGAGGCATGGCGGGCCCGCGCGGTGTTCGCAGGGGCGCGGGAGGGCGGTTGGGGAGGTGGTGGTTGCGGTCGAGGGTTGGAAAGGCTGGGTGACACTCCTGAGAGTCTTTGTGTGCGCCATGGCGAATAACGACCGGGGGCGACAAGGTTCATCGCCTCGATCCTCCTAAGGCCGGCAGATAAACGCCTAGGCACGATCATCCCGCGGGCTTCATTCTCGCGACACGTGTGATTGGCCCGTCTCCGGCTGCGCAATTATAGGGCTCTGGAGCGTTCTGGCGCGGCGTTGGAGCAGACGACATGGGGGCAGAAAGAGAGAAGAGTAGAGAGTCGACGACGAGCAGCGTCTGGTTTTATAAGGTCTCGGACGTGAGCGCGGGTGACGTCAGCGCTTACAGCGGCGCCGATAAGGGCTGTCGAATGCCCAAATCGCGCGGGAAGGCGACGGGCGCGCCGCTTCGCGAAGCCACCGCCAAGTGTTCCGCCTGTCAGTACTCAGTCGCGAACGGAGGGCGCGTCGCGCGGCGCGCCGACGTGGGAGGGCCCCCTTACATAATCCCGCAGCGTCACCTCGGCGCGCCGAGCGACGCGCACGCCTGGAGCAATTTATCAGCGTGCCTCGCTCAATTTTCAGAGGGCCTCTCGCGCGGCAAATGGCAGCGGCCGGCAGCGCCGCGGCGCCCCTGGGGGCCTGGAGCTGCTCTTCGTCTGCCCACGTGGCCGCCACGACGGAGCGAGATGCCATATCAGTCAGGGGAGGGTGCGACCCACTCCGTCCCGCGCCCAGCCTATTCACCGACGGAGGTATTCCTCGGGCGATCAGGCCCAGGGATGTAAATCGTGACCGTGCATGCGCGGGCGACGGGCCGAATGGAGGAGCGAACGACGGTGGGTTCGCCCTGCACCGCAGAATTGGCTGGCGTGTGCGCAGGCCGCAGACCACAGCCAAGAGGACGGAATATGCAAGGAGCAGAAAGGAGTGACTGTGCGACCACGATCCCAAGGGGCGAGCTCGGGTGCAGACGAAGGCGTGACCAACATGCTAGGAGGCGGCGCTGAGACTTGGTCACAGGAGCACGCAGGAGATAACAAAAGGATAGATTGGCGTCGTGCGTCACAGCGCGGGATTGCCTTCCAGCGACCGAATGGGGGTGCTGGAGAAGTGCAAAGGCGTCGGGATATTCGATGAGACGCCCGCGGCAATGCCCGGGGATCCACAACAGGCAAGCGTCGCTGATGCCTCTTTCACTTCACCACGTCGACCGTTGTTGTCCAAGGGCTCGCCTCCACGCCATTTTCGCGGAAGGAGCGCTCCGCATCGCTGTGACCCTGCCCGCTGTTTAGCGTGGACAGCGTCCGGCGCGTCGCCATCGCGATACCTTGCGTGAGGCAGTCTACGCGCCCCCAGCCTTGCATACCGCTGACGATATCTCGCGCAGGCAGGCTTGTGGGCCCGGCCTGGCGACAAAAAGTGAAGACCGAGAACCGCGCGTTCGCACAACGACGGGCGCTGTCCCGCGGGCGGCCGAACTACTGATGCGCGCAAGGCGGCGGGCTGGCGGCAGCAGCGCTGCGCGAGGGGCGCGTCGGAGGCGTCCGCGCGAGGGTATCCCTGCAAGCACAGAGCTTCATGGGTGCGTCTCTTGAGGCGCCGGTGTCGCTCTGCCGCTTCGCAGTCGCCGCTGCGCGCGGCGATGTGAGGTATGGGTGCCTGGGCCCGTCGAGACAGGCGTGTCCTCAGTCGTCACAGACAGCGTCCGCGCGCAGCACCTCTGTACGGCAGCCGCGTCCTGCGCCGACACACTCCATCGCTCTCGAGCTCCAGCGCCGTCGTGCTGTACGCGTACCACCCTGCGGCGTCGTCTGCACCGTGCAGGCAGCGAATCGCACGCCCGCGTGCCGCACACCGCCATCCGCGCCACCGCCTCCCCGGGCGACTCGACGCAGCCTCCGCGCGCTCTGCTGCGGTATGGGCTAGGGGCCCCGCGGCGCTGTGTCGTGTACGACGGCGCGTCTGGCGGCTCGGCGGCGGGTGGGACGTGCTGCGCCGTCCACCGCCTCGCGCGCATCGGTAGTGCGGCCACTCGTGGGACGGCACCCGTGGACAACGCCTCTATACGGCATCTGCGATGGTGCCGGCACACCTCCACCGCGCTCGAGCCCCGGCGCCGTCTTCCTCTGTGCGCGCGCCCCTGCGGCACCACACCCACTCCGTACGCGGTGCATCGCGCGCCCGCGCGCCCGCGCCCCCAGGCCGCACGCCGCCATCCGCGCCCGCACATCGCCCAACCCGTTCATCCGCCCGCCCGCCTCCCCAAGCTGCGCGCCGCTCTAGCAGCGTCCGCGTGCAGGCTTGGACGCCTAGACCCGTTCTACGCGCGGGACGGCGACGGCGGCGCAGTGCCTTGGCGTCGCGACTGTGGCGACATTCTCGGACTTCGCAGCCGCCCTCGGCGCTCACGGGCCCTGGGAACCGGAAGCACTGCGTACAGAGCTGCGCGGGCCGCGGTCTGCGCCCTGTGCTCCGCACGCCGCATGCACGCATCTGGCAGTCCGGCGGCGCTGCGGCGCGCGGGCCGTGCGTCGCAGTCTTGCGCGGCTAGCTCTGCTGGGAGCGCGCCGACGCGCTCGCGCAAGCGGGTGACCGCACACGGCCTACTCCCTGGCACGCCGCCGCACCGCACCCGCGGGCAGCAGGCTCTGGAACGCACGCAGTCTAAGGAGGTCCTCGCTGGGCCCGGCGCAGCAGCTGTGCGCATCAGCTGTGGGGACATCCGCCGCCGGCCGCCGGTCTTGTGGCGCAGCGCAGTGCGAGCCAGGGCCCTCGGTGAGCTATTCGACGTGTTCCTAGGCGTGCGATGATGGGGCCTACCGGCTGGCCAGGTCGAGGGTGCGAATATGGCGGCATCAAGAAGCGACGGACGGCCGGCCGCAGGTTGTCGACGGCAGCTCTCTGCGAGCGCAGCGGTGGCGCGGCCCTGGTACCGGCTCGTACTGGACGCGCGGGCCGCCAGTCGGTCTAGAAGAGGCGGCGCGGACGCACGTCTGGCTGTACAGGACGGGCTTTTCTGGCTTTCTCCGTCGCATGCCGATCGCTCTGGGGCACGGTACGGTACGGCAAAAGGCACATTCGAAGTTGAGCTGCTACGCCAGTTACGACCCCAACTTTGAATGCCCCTATTCTTCCGCCGCTGCGAACGGACGGTGCGCCCGTGCAGGCCCGCTTCCAGTGCTACCGCGCCATTGGTGAGCCGCTGTATAAAACGGGTTTCTAAGGTCTTGGAAGCACTAACGTCGCTCCTTTCATCTGGCCAGGTGAATGTACGGACCTGGCGGTATCAACGAATCGTGACGACAGGTCGCTGCGCCCTGGAGCGTTTTGCCCCGCCTGTCAGCCTTGTCAAAGACCGGCCAGTGGCCACACAGCGACCTGCGCGACCAGGCGATCATCGACTGCACGCTAGCGGAAGCTTAAGTGACGTCGCGTATTTTTCTTTCAGAGCTCGGACTGTGCGGCCAAAGCGATGGTTAGCCATCGGGGATCTCGCGGCGCTGCGGAGCCCTTTGTCCAGGTCCGCCTGGCACATTTCAAATGCAGCTCAAGCGTTGAAAATCCTTCTTTATGCAGCGCCAGGGCGCGATCGCTGCAGGCGTCGTCGCATCTCGAAGCCTCGTGTCTGTCCGCCACACGAAGGCCACAGAATCGACGTGAGTTCCTTCACGCTGCCTTTGTCACACCTCTGTCACCGTGTATAATGAACTCATTTTACGCTCAGTCCCTGTTGGCGACTCATTCTCTTGACGGTCACCAATTCGCTCGGCTAGCGAAGCCTGCCTATAGGCACTCATGTCGCAGGTCGTTCCCCAAACTGAGAAAGGGCCAACTGCGGCCAACCGCAATGGTTCGCGAAAGAGGCTTGGATATAAGTAGCCCGCCTTCCGACGCACACACTCATCCTCTCTAGCTTTCACAAACTCCTCCGTATCCTCCCATCGCGACCTCGCATCATGGACATCGTGTACTCCATGGACCCCATCATCTCGCGCAATCCCGCCGCGCTGTGTCTCGCTATCAGAGAAGTGGAGCGCTCACCCGAGCCGCCAAATGCCCGCGGCGCGGCGGCTCACCTCGCAGATTTCGGTCTCGCGGTCAGTGATCCTTCTGGTGCCCATGTCCATCACCATGCTGACAGCCGTATCTCTCCAGATCGGGCAGCCCTGCCTGGTCCGCGGCCTCGATGTAGTGTCGGGATCCGACTGGTCCAAAGGCAGGCGCATCGTGAGTGTCGCGCCGCCGATGATGTCGGATTGGAGGATGGACGGCGTATGTTCGTTCGCTGCCCAATCTCTTTGTGGACTCATCCCCTTCGATAGAGCCGTTACCCCATAGTCCGTGTTGAGGTGCCTGCCCGCCTCCCCGACGGCACGGCCTCCTCTGACGAGTTCGTCATCCGCACGTTCCACATGCGGTTTAACGAGATTGGGAACCCCGATTGGAACCGGTTCCCCCTGCCTGCGCTTGACGCGGCCATGGCGCGCGCTATGATCAGAGAGGTCGGACCACCTCCTTTGCAGAGGCCAAGCGCGTCTGACAGCCTTACAGCGCATCGTGCTCGTTCCCGTGTGCACGCGCATCAGGAAAATGAGCGAGCTCGCGACACCGGACTCCGGCCACATTGACTTGATCGTCTGGTTCCCTGCCATCCATGAACGAGTACGTGCAGTGCCTCCTCTCGTGTTCCTGCGCCTGACCGCCGAGCAGGAGTTCAAGCCTCACGAGGAGGGCCCGATCCACCACACACAAGTGTCCTACGTGCACATGCACGCGCGCGGCAACCCTGACAAGGCGCGCGACGCGCGACTCGTCGCGGCGCCAGTCGTCCTCCCCCTCTGGAACGTCGACAGACTGCGCAAGTCCCTCGCCGCCGCCGAACTTCCGCAGCGCCTCGCGCACGACCTGTGCGACACATACGTCTTTGCCACGCCGCCGCCTGAGGCCCGCGCGGCGCTCCTCGCCGACACGCGCAACGTGCCGCCGACCGTGGCTCGCGTCTTCGGCTGCATCCCCCGCTACGATCTAGAGCCGCTTATAGCCCTGCCGCAGGACGACGCCCGCCGCGCGCTCCTCCACAACGCGCTGCCCGCGTTCGAGTGCCCGTGCCGCGACGCGGACGAGGACGGCCATGTGTACTGCCGGTGGTTCGCAGATCCCACCAAGCAGACGCGGCGTCCCACTGGGCTGTTGGGTCTCATATGTTGATATTAGCGCAACGAGCTTAAATATATCACGAATATCCATGTGACTACAGTGCGTAATGGTTGACCGTCCGCGTGTGGCAGAGGCCGCTGTGAATGTCCGTCGTAGATGGGCAAAGCCTCAGAGGGAAATGATACTGTTCGACACCCCCCGCTGGCCTCCATTCTGTGACATACAGCGAATGCAGCACGCGAGAAGTCGCCCGCGCAACGGTACCCCGCGAGATATCCGCGTTCTCCCCTAGCACCTAAATCTTATAAACACGACTTCAATATGATTGCGGCGCACTTCAATTGGGTTCGTGCGACAAGCGGCCGGGATGCAAGTTGAGGATCGTGACAGTCATATCGCAGAGATCGCCCACTCACTCTCACATACTAGGCGTAATGGGCCAGACATCGACATACTTTCACGAGAAAGAGGTATGACTGTACGCGTCGCTGCGTGCCGTTTCGAGGGGCCAGCTGCTGCAGCCGGGACTTAGAGGGCGGCGACGGCGCTATTGTATCCTGTCGAGGAGAGGGAGGACGCTACATATGCATGTTGTCAAGCGATGCGGCAGAAAGGTAGCATGCAACGTACGAGACACAGAGTCCGCAGGCTGGAAGGTCGCAAAGAGCCCGATAGATCTGCTAGGCTATTTACTGAGACGCCCGCGGCAAAGCCCGGGTCTCTGCCAAGGCAATCTTGGTTGGAGCCATACTTTTGCTCACCGACTACGACGACCTAGCGAATGCTGACACTCGTTTTAGGTCTTCATATACCGGGGTCAATGGGGTATCACAGAATTTTTTCTCTGTCTAATATTCATGCATTGCACGGTTATGATTCTCAGGAGGACCGCGAGTGGCAGAACGGCCGTCCAGCGCCAGAACTCGAAGCTGCGATCAACCTCCGCGTCTCGTACGCTACCCGGCTCGTCTTACACTCACGGATCGCGAGCTTCGTCTCTGGGTTTGTTCTCAGAGGATGCTCTTCGGCTGATCTTTCTCTGATATAGCTCCTTCGTCTTACAGGCCTTGTCCTCGTGATACCAGCCGACAAGTTCAATGCCATCCCTCGCGGCAGACCTCCCAGAAGAGCTGATTCACCAAATCGTCGACTTCCTCTCTGGACAGTACCTTTCCCATTTCGCAGAAGAAGCGGAGCACATGCCTCCAGAGGCACCTTTGAAACTCACGAAGAAGCAGCTGGGCTCCTGCTCGCTAGCATGTCGACACTGGGCGGCATATATCCGCCACAAAATCTTCTACGAGCTCACACTACGTTCGCACGAAGACGCACGCACACTCCTCGGATTTGCTAGTGCACCTGTCTCTCCGCGATTTGGCATTGCGCAGCATGTACAAGGTCTGGTGCTGAGCATCGATCTGGCTGACGCCCCTTGGGCGTACCTGATCTACACATATCGCCATTTGTTTCCCGAGCTGGAGGATGGGGGTATCCAACTCTCCGTTTGTGTACCTAAAGCTTCTTCAAGTCCCATAGAAAGAACACTCCCGGCTGGGATCTCGTCGATCCACCATGCTGTCCCCAGAGCCCTACCAGCATCGCTGTCTATCTCGTACGGGCTCCTCATCGAAAATATTCACTTCGCGCACGCCGCCAACCTCGTCTCGCTCTTACGCTCGGTGCATAGCCCGCCCGCCGACACGCAGCCGCGCTCCTTCCTTACGCGGCTGCCTGCAGGCTACTACAAGCTCCGCCGCGTGTCCTTCGAAGCAGGCCCGAAGTCCACACCATCACCGCGGCTCTGGATCGACGCGCTTGGCGTGCTCGACCTCTACCTCGCTGAGTGTCCCACACCGTGGACGTTCCTGCGCCCGTTCGTCATGACGCGGGACCCAGCTATGCGCCGCGCGCCGCCGCACGCGTGGGTACCGCACCTGCGCACGGACGCACTTGAGGGCGCGGAGCTTGTGCTCGAGGCGGCCGTGCGCAAAAATTGCGGGTGCACGCTCTCGAAAGTAAACGCGGAGGGGCACGATGTATTTCACCTCGAACTGCAGCCTGGAAGCGGTGCGCTTCACTTCGGCTGTCGCGAGCGACGCCTCTCAACATTCTTTCGCAGGTTACGCACGGGGCCCGCCCGATGGCTTCCGCACGACGCTGCGCTCGGGCTGCCTCCGAACATGCTGGCACGCGCTCGAACTCACCGCGAGCGCGGGCGGCGTGCTGCGCGAGGCGCGGGTCGTTCTCGGCGAGCACATGCGCTTCGTTCCCGGCGCGTGGGCCGCGCTCGATACGGCGGCTGCGGCGTGCGGGCCTGACATGCGCGCGTTCGTCGTGCAGCTCGAGGACTCGGTCGGACCGCTCGCGGCGCGCGAGCTTGTGAGGGACATCGAGGGGAACATGCCGCTCATGCGCGAAGCGGGGAAGCTGGAGTTCTGGAGGAGGGTCATCAAGACGCGGCCGTTGGTATACGTGGAGTACGACCCAGAGGAAGAGTTTGACAATGCTGCAGGAGGCGATCCAGGTTAGTCGTGGTTCGTCATGCGATATGTCACGTGTATGACTGAGCAGCTTTTTGCAGGCTCACCGGAACCCGTGCTTGACATCTTACCACGATCTCATTTCTACTTTTGATGTTTCGTCGGACGGTTTCGTTACTATCGGCCCAAATCCTACGGACGGTGCCCCTCCAGCCCTTTTGTACTATCATCCCAGTACCAAATATAAAGAGGATCCCGCACTGGCATAGCCATAGCCATCAGTCCATCGCATGGCTGGGTCTCAAGATCCGCACGCCCCAGTTATGTTGATCGTGCGTCTATCGGTCAGTTGGGTGGTATACAATCTTCTCATTATCTGACGTTTGGCAGGGATATGATAACAGGAAGCAAAGAAACATCGTAGAAAGTCGAGGTAACAGCAGGGAGTACGGAATTCACGGCTGGATGCAGCATTGGTCAAGCAATGGTCGTGAAGCACGACGCGGCGCAGAGGATAAATGTGATTCAAGTTACCGGAACGACTAGCCAGCAACATGGGTATTACCCGATCGCAGTAGCCTTAAATATACAGATCTCAACCAGGCGTGGAGGATGGTGGCCTATCAGATGAGAGCATGGCAAGGCTGGCGAAAACGAGAGGAGTGTATGTCGCGCAACCACGGATGAAGGAGGAGCGCAGCTGCGGTCGAGCGTTCCGCAGGGTCAAGGCGAATACATTCTCGAATGAAGCTCGCCGCAGGGATCACTTCCTCCTTGGGCAATACGTTGTATCGCGAGAGTGCGTCTTCGAGCGGCGTCCACAACAGGTTAGATATCCTGGTCAGATTGCCTGTAAATCCGCATTGCGTCACCTTCCACGCCCATCTGTCAGGGTGACGGTGCGTACCCTGATCGTCGAAGTATCTGTAGCGAAGCTCTGACGCTTCGAGCTGGCTGTAGCTAAACCTCTCGCCCGTGAGCTCCATCATCCTTGCGAGGTGGTCGTCCTCTAGCGTCCAGTCGTCACCTTCCTCGGGATGAAACAGCCATCGGCCAACGAGCATATCAAAGACCTGGCTGATAGTCAGGAATACGGGCCCGGCATTCAGGAAGAGGAGGGAGCTCACGAGGCACCCGATGGCCCATGTGTCAATGGCGGTTCCAAAGTTGCCGCGGAGGATCACCTCGGGTGCGCGAAGTTGGAATGCAGAGAATAATGTCACGGTACAATTTCCTAGGAGAGTGCTGGACCCGACTGACTGGCCTAGGACCAGCATTAGCTGCAGGTGCGTATCATACTAGAGCGATCAAAACTGTACATTGACCAAGACCCGCCAAGGAGACCTTCACGCGCATCGCTTCCTCGGGAGACGCATCCCAGTTGAACGATTCGAGGAACGGATATTTCTTCTCGTTGCGATCACTAGGGAGCGCATGGACGCACTCGTCGATCGATTTCCCGTCAAGTCCACTATGGATCAGCACGTTGTCCGAAGTGATGTCTGCGTCCTCCAAGGTAAGCCGCTGTCTACGGCGATGCAGAGAAAGCTGGACGCACCGGTGTGAATAATGTCCAGTGCGTGCAGAGTCGCGGTGGCCTGGAGTACTTGTTTGGTGATGTGCTTGACGGTGTGTACCGGGAGCGTCTTATTGGGAGACGAGTCTTGAAGGGATGCCACAGGCTTTTCGAAGAATTCTGTGACAAGGCCAAGATGTGTCTGCCCCCAAGAGCTCGGGATATGGAGGACATCGACGTAGGAATGAAGGTGGCTCGCCGGCAGACCGCTACCCTGGATCTTCATGTCGCACTCTAGCTCCCGCTGGATTCTGGCACGTTCAACGTGGTCCTGGGTCGCGTCCAGAGTGAGGATTTTCACAGCGAGGAACCGAGGTGTCCTGAAGTTCCCCCCACACACAATCAGGTCAGTAAATGACGGACGCATACGACTAGGTAAGCAGTAGTCTGCCAGGAGGCGTCCCTAGCTTTGATAGCGATAGACGGAGGATCACAGAAGATAGGAGGACTTACTGAGCTGCCTCGAAGTCCTTAACGAGCCATGTGGAGAACCCGGCACCGGTCTCCAGCTTCGCGCGCACCTCGTACCGACCGACGAGCACCTCGTTTGGAGTGGGCTGGTAATGACCTGGATCTGGCGCGATCGCAAGGCTTCGGCTTCTTGACCAAGGGAGTGTCGAAGGAAAGCACGCAGACAGAGACTCAAGGAGGAAGGCCATGGTGCAGGGTGTTGCAAAGCTCTATTGGCGCGCCGATGGAGGGCTTGACGCATGGGACGCCGCACACAGCCTCCGCAGCCAAATTCCACGATGTCGCCACAAGCGCGGCTGCTGAAGCCGACCTTGACACTATTAGATTATGATGACAGAAGACAGTATACATTTGCAGCACTACAAAACGACGAACAAGAGAACGAACACGGAACAACGGGCTCACAAATCGATAGTGGAAAGGAAAACAAATACGCCAATAAACAACAGTCAACACTCTACGACGGCGACGGCGACGAGCAAGGGCGAGCACCACGACAAACGACGGCGGCTCCTAGAGCTCGTCCTCGCGGTCCCAGCGCGTGATCTTCGCGAGCGGCTTCCAGTAGTACTGCTTGTACTTCATCGTCTCGCTGCGCTTGCCGGGGCCACGCATCATGCTGCGGATGAGCAGCGCGCGCTCCTTGTCCGCGTCGCGCTCGGGCACGTAGTACCAGTGCGCGCGCATCGCGGAGCGGAACGCGCGCTGGCGCCGCGCGGGGCTCACCGGCGCCGCGGCCGCGGCGGGCTTGCGCGGCGACGCGCCGTCGCTGTCGCTCGCGCTGCTCTCGACGCGCCCGAAGAGCCCGCTGCGCGCGTGCCCCGACGCGAGGATGTGCGTGAGCAGGTGGAGCCACTCGGGCTTGCCCATCGGGCCCGCGTCGGGCGCGTCCGCGCCGTCCTCGAGCTTGACGGCGAGCACCGCGGTGCGCTTGCGCGCCATCGTGCCGAGCACGGGCCGCCCGCCGACGAGCGTGCGCCAGAGGACGTCCGCGTTCATGCTCGTCGCGCGCGACGTCGCGAGGGTCTCGATAACCATGCCCTCGAGCTCGCCGAGCGGGAGCGGGCTCTCGTGCTCCCAGTCGACTTGCATGAGGTCGTCGTTCGCTTCTTCGCCGTGGCTCGCGCGGCGCGCACGTCGTCTTGAGGGTGCTGGTCGCGACGAGGACTCACGTCGGCGGCGCTTGGACGACCCCTGGGCCTCGGCGAACTCGTCGTCGTCGAATACCGACGCAGCAAGGCTTGGCGAACGCTTCTTGACTTTGCGCGGGGGCTGCGGCAGCACGGCCTCGTCCTCGTCGGCACTCTCGGCAGACTCGGGCGGCGGCGTCGTCGCTTTGCGCTTCTTCGGTTTTGGCTCGGAGGCGGAGGTCGATGTCGCCTCTGTCGACGGAGCAGGCGCTGATGACGTAGAGGCCGAGGGCACAGACGTCGAACTTGACGGCGCAGAACCCAACGCAGACGTAGGAGCCCGCGGCCTGTCCTCGCCGACAAACTCCTCCTCCTCGTCGCTAACGACAAACTCGCTCGTACGCGGCCGCTTGGCACGCTTCACGCGCCCCTTCGAGCGCGGCTTCTCGGGCCGCTCGAGCTCGGGCTCGTCGTCGGGCGACGGTGCGCGCGCGGGCGCAGCCTTCGGCTTCGGCTCCTTGCTCGCGTCTTTCCTCGACTCCGCCTTCGCCTCGCCCTTGCCCGACACACCAGCCTTCACAACACCGCCAACCTTCGCCGCAGGCCTCGCAACGCCCGACCTCTGCACCAACGCCGACGTCGACGCAGCAGGCTTCGCGAACGGCACCGCCCGCGCAGGCTTCGCGGCGCGCACCTCGACCCGCGTGCCCGTCGTGCGCGGCGCCTCTTTTGGGGGCGGCACCGCCTTGGGCAGCGCCTTCGCGGGCTCCCTGGGCTCCCTCGGCGCCTCCTTGGTTTTTACGACGACCTTCGCGACGGTCGCCGAGCTCGACGCCTTCGGCTGCGAGGCCGAGGGGGCGCGCGGTGGCGGCGACTCGGTGCGCGGCTTCTTCGTCGGGCGGACGGGTTCCTGCGGGAGCGGCCGCTTCTTCTCCTTCACCTCTTCTCTCGCCTCGACCTTCTCGACCACCCGCTCGACCCGCGCGAGCACCGGCCCCGGCAGCACATCCTCGACGCTCGCGACGCTCGCACCCCGCAAACTGGGACTGCTCGGCGCAGGGCTCAACGGGCTGCTCAGCAGGTCGTTCTCCGTGGGGTCGTACCGCGGCGTCGACGCGCGGCTCGGCGAGCACGAGGCCGCGAGGAGCACCGAGACCGCGGCGTGCACGGAGAGCGCGGCGGGTGCGTGCAGGGCAGGGGTGGATGGTGGGCGCGAGGGGCCGGCGGAGACGGCGGAGGACGCTGGGATCGTCGTGGCGTTGGCAGGGCCGACGGGGACCGTAGAGGCGGGACGAGTAGGAGCGACACTTGCGGGTCGCGAAGCCACAACGGTCTGCGCACTCGACGGCGCGACACTCGCGGGACGCGAGAGTGCGCGCTCGACAGGCACGACGCTCGCAGCCCTCGACGGCCCAACAGCGGCACTCGCACCGCGCGACGCGGGGCGCGAGGGCACGACCGTCGCAGAGCGCGAGTTGACCGACGGCGCCCTCTCGACGACCTTCAACACCGGCAACACATCCTCGTCCTCCTCGTCCTCGTCCTCATCATCATGTAGCTCAGACAGCGGCGACGACGCGCGGCTCGTAACATGCATGGGCGAGCTGTCGCGCGGCGGCGAGCTCGGCGGAAGCGTGGACGCACGCGCGGGCGAGTCGTCGGCGGCGAGCATGGGCTCGGCGGGCTTGAACGAGGAGGGCTTGAGCGGGGAGGAGTCGATGCTTATGATCGGCGAGGCGGCGCGCGCGGCGGGGGGCGCAACAGGTGTGTCGACGACCTTGACGTCCTCGTCCTCGTCCGCGAGCCGCCCGCGCGCGACGGGCGTGTCAACGGCGTGCACCGGCGAGCTGTCCACGGGCGGCGAGCTCGGCGGGAGGCTGCTCTCTGCGGCGCGCGTCCACAGCGGGCGGGTGCGCGGCTGCGGCGTGCGCGGGACCTACAACCCAATCAACATTCCCGCTCGAAGCGAACATGGGGGAGGACGTACCTCGTCGGGCGACACGTCCACTAACGACCGTGCGCGGCTCACCGGCGTACGCGGCACCTGTACCCGCATCAGCATCCCCCACACCGCACAGAGCAAGCGCACGTACCTCGTCGAGCGTCTCGACGTCGACCTCTGCCTCTTCCGCGACTTCCTCGTCCGCACGCTCCTCGACGGGGAGGGCGGGCTCAACAGCGGTTGCAGTCGGGGCCTCGCCCGTCGGCGTGAGCTCCGGCGTCGGGAGCTGCCTCCTCTCCACCTCCACCACCTCCCTCTCCTCTCTGCTCTCCACCATCTCTCCCACCTGCTTCTCTGCGTCCACGTCGCGCTTCTGCAGTGGAACGGACGGCGCGCGCACCGCAACCGGCGGACTCGGGCTCCTCAACGGCCCGGGGACGCTGAGCAGGTCGAGCAGCGTCGGGCGCTGTCTGCGCCGTGGGGGTTGTTCTTCGGTCGGGGTCGGCTGTTGCTGCGGCTGCTGTTGGACTGGTTGCTCGGGTGCTTGGTGTTGCGGGGATGGTTGTGTTGGGGCTTGATGAGTTGGGACTTGGTGTGGTGGGGCAGCAGCGACGGCGGGCCCATCGGCCGCCTCCGGACTCCTCTCCCCGTCGCTCATCGGCGGCGTCACCAGCCCCCTTCCCTCCTCCCTCCTCTCAATCCTCTCCACCCGCTCCTCGACCCGCCTAACAGGCTTCGGCCCCAACGCCGCCAACAAACTCTGCACGGGGATATATCCCATACGTGCGCGGGGTGGGGGTGCGGCGCCGCGGGGCGGGCTCGAGCTGCGCTCGGCGGAGGTGCTGAAGGACACGCGCCGGCGCGGCGAGGGGTAGGCTGTGCTGAGGGGTGGTATCAGGTCTGCGTCGTCGTCGTCTTCGTCGTTGTCGCTGTCGTTGTTGGCTGCTGCTGCGATGCTGTTGGCAGCGACGGGTGCGATAGTAGCGACGGTGGAGGGTGCGACGACGGCGGAGCGCGATCTTGAACTGACAATGGCGCCGGGGCCAGCGACGGCGGCGCGCGACGTCGAAGCAACGACGACGCCGGGGCCAGCGAGAGCAGCGCCCGACGCAGAGACAGCAACGGGCAACGCGGCCGCAGGAGAAACAGCGACGCCCCGCACCGGCCGACGCGGACTCTCCTCGTCCTCGGTAAGATCATAGATACTCAGGCGCGGCGTCGTCTTCACGGCCGTCTCCCGGCGCTCGGGCCTGGCGTCGTGCCTTTGGCCTTGTCTTTGGTCATGTCTGGCCTCGAGCCGTGCATCCAGACGAGAAGTGTAGGCGCCGAACGGCGTGCTCGAGCTTGAGCTGGGCACGGCGGCGGCGGCGGGCTGCCGATGGACGAACGAAGTCGAAGTCGAGGCGCGCGCGGCGGGGACGAGCGGCGAGGCGGCGCTGTAGGCGCTCGACGCGCTCGAGAGCGTGCGCGCGTGCGCGTGGCCGTGGTGCGACGGCAGGACGGCGAGGCGCTGGTCGAGCCTCTCTTCGCGTCTCTGGCTCTGGGTTTGCTGTTGGTGTTGGTGCTGGCGTGGAACTTGTTGGGTTTGCGGCTGGTGGTACGGGAAGGACGCCTTGGCGAAGGCGTACGACGGCGAGTGCGGCGCGGCTGTGGGGCAAGCGTGCGTCAGCAACGTGCGTGGGTGATAAGGCACGGGGGGCGTGCAGCAGCAAAGGGCAGAACGGCGAGATACGCAGGCGAAAGGCAGCGACGACAGAGGCGAGGCGCCCGCGAGCCGAGACACCCGCTGCGCCTGGCGACGGGCACGCCGCGCGCGCACGGCGCACGGCAAAGCAAAAGCGAAGATGGAGAGCGAAAAGAGAAAAGCGAAAAGGGAGAGCGAAAGCGAGAGCCGGAGGGGCGAGCGGAGAGTTCGGAATCGAGGCTCCGGGAGAAGCGGTGGGAACGGCACCCGCAGGCTCGCGCTATCGGCGCGCGGGTGATCATGCGATGATGACGCCGCGCTGGCCCTGCGCGCGTGCGGCCGCATCTCGGCGGCCGTGCTGGGGGTGCTGCCGCGGGGGCGCGCTGGAGCAGGCGGGTGTGGAGGCCTTTCGCCGAGTGCGGGCACGGAGGTATAAGGGTGGTGCAGCGGAGGCTTATCGCAGCGCATCGGCGGGCGATCAAGGGGATCGGAGGCCGGGGGCGTGCGCGCAGACGCTTGGCCGCGCGCGGGGGGCGACGCGAGGGTGCAGCCTTGGCGGGTGGTGGTGCGTGGCTGGAGGCTCGCCCAAGGTGCAGGCGTGTGCAGGGCGTTCATGGGGGGACAATGCAAAGGGGGGAACGAAAAAATCGAAGAAAAAAGAAGCGGAAAGAAGGGGACTCACGCAGGACGTCGTCGTACTCGTCGTCAAAGACGGCCGGGCGGGGCGGGGCGTACGCGTACCGGTGGCCGCTGGGGTAGGCAGGGCTCTGGGCGCGCACCTTGACGGCGGCGGCGTCGCGCGGCTCGCGGGCGTCGTACTCGCGCGGGCGGTATGCGTACCCGGCGCTGTGCCGGTAGGCGTTGAACGAGCTCGAGAGCGGGCTCGTGGGCGGGGGCGGGGACGAGCTGGCGGTGGTGGGGCTGCTCGACGGCGTGCTCGTGGCGAGGCTCGGGGTGTAGCGCTCGTCGAAGGCGGAGTGCTGCTGGCGCAGCGGGTAGAGGGGCGCGTCGCGGGAGGTGCTGGGCTTGTGTGTGGTGTGCTGGGTGCGGTGGAGCGAGGAGCTGTAGGAGCCCTGGCCAGCTTGGACCCGGTCACGGGTGTACTGCATTCTGGGCCGTGCCGCTGCGCTGTGCTGTGCCGCGGTGGCGACGGTGGAGGCCTCGTTCGCGCTGTCGGGGGCGGCGAGGGCGAGAGCGAGCAAGCGAGACGGGCTTGGGAGGGCAGATGATGGCAGGAGGCAAAGCGTGTCACCGAGCGCCAGCGTATCGGGCGAAAGCGTCTCCCACGTGGACGCGCGCCGTTGAACTGTATGCGCGTGTTTGGCCCGACCAACAATCATGTGAACACGATCGGTCACATCAGCCGTAACGCCTCCTCGACCTCCTCCTCCGTATCCGCCGCCACAAGCACCTATGCCTCTGCGTCCCACACTCATAGCCTGCCACTCGCTTGCGCTTTGCTTCCCCCTGAAGCGCCCGTCGCTTTGCTGACTTGCCGTGCTGACAAACGTCTCGCTTTGGCGCCCCCCTTTGAGGACACTGCTGTTCTGCCCCGCATAGAGCTGCGCTGCAATGATACGTCCGGTCCAACCGGAATAGATACTCTCTTCGTGACTGTCGTGCGATGAACGAATGGTGCTCCGCCCAGAGCCCCGGCGCCTGAGTCAGCGCTCCACCGGTTCTTGCGAGATTTCTGGGCTCGTTCCTCCATGGACACAGAAGTCCGGCCGTGGCTGCATCACCCTTCTCGCCGCTGCGGCGGTGCTAAATCTGTCCCTATGAACGCGAAGGACTGCCCGCGCGCGGATCGACGGCACATCGTGAGCCAATCTGCGACCCACACAGCATACACCCTGTTTACCTCTCCGCGCAGCACCCACGGCGCCCGTGCCCTCTGGCGCAGAACGCCCGCCGGCCAGTCGAGAACACACCCTCTATGAGTCTTCCGCCACGCCCCTGTGCGGCGCCCCCAGAAACACGCGCGGCGGGCCATATCCGCGCACCCGCCGCATCCTCGGTGCGATCGCCCCTGGCGCTGCGCCGCTCCTGCGGACACGCCCCCGCTGACCTTCGCTGGCCCGCTCGCCGAACGCTGCACCGCCCGCTGCGCTGCTCGCGCCGAGGCGAACCTTAGCTGTCCTTCGCCGCTTCCCCCTGTCGCGATTCGCCCACGCTGCGCACGGCCCCCGCCAGGATGCACCCGCAGCCGAGCGGCAGGCGCCCGCGCCCCTCATATACCGCGAGCCGTCCCACGGCCGGCCTCCCCTCTCTCCTCGCTCAACGCGCACACCGTCCCGCGCACTCCACTACACACACAACGATCCCTTCTACGCAACCCCTCCAGTGCTTACGCGCGCCCGCTGACATAAGCACCCGCGCCGCCCCCGCCAGCCAGCCCCGACCTCCGATGTCGAGCCACCACCGTCCGCGCCGCAGCATCAGCAGCCTCCGCCTGCCCTCGCGCCACAGCGAGGGCTACGACAGACCGCGCGCTGACGTCCCGACGCACGCACGCGCAGCGTCGTGCGCCAGCGCATCGCCCGCGCTGCCGGTGCACTCGCCTGTGCCGCCTCCAGTTACCATCTATCATCCCGACGCGGATGCAAAACTCGAACCGTTGCCCGAGCCTCAGCCATCTGCACTGGAGACCCAGCCTCCCGCGCCCGCGCCGCTGCTCGACTGGTACGCCGCGCTCGTAACTTGCGCAGCGCTGCTCCTCGCGCTGCGCAAATGCCCCTTCACGCACCACAGCGCACACAGCGCGGACTGGCTCGCCGCGATCCTCGCCGGCCTCGCGTACGTCCCCCGTTCCACCTGCCCTTCCACCGCTCACACTACGCAGACTCTTCTGGGGCGAGCGCCTGCGGCACCGTCTGCCCCCCGGGCTGTTCGGGGTGTTGGAGCGAGACGCGGTGGCGGATCTCCGGGATTTCCTCTGTACGCCTACCGTTTTCTATCGTGTGGCGTGCGCGGGCTGACACAGGCAGATACGCTCGCGTGGGTGTACGACCGCCTCGCAGAGGTACACGCCGGCGTGCACGCCGCGGTGCGCTACCCCGACGCGCTGCTCGCGCGCGCCGGCGAGCCGAGCTGTCCGGGCGCGTTCGCTGCCGACCCCGCGCCTCCACCCGCCCCGACCACAGCAGAACAGCGTGCGCGCGCGCCCTCGTCTGCTGACGCAGCAAGCGACGCGACGCAGAGCGCAGAAGGCGAGAGCGTGCCCTGCGAGCCCGCGCTCGCGCTGACGCCGCCGACGCCGAGCGGCACGCCGCGCCCGCGAACGCACCCCGGCGCCGCCCACGGGGACGCGACTGCTGGCGCGCCTGCGCCCGAATGCACCGCCAGCCCGGCCTTCAGCCCCGGTCTCGTCGCGAGCCCCGACCCCACGCTCAGCCCGACGTCCACCGCCACCAGCCCGACTCTCACCTCGAGCCCCGCGCTCACCACCAGCTCGCCCAAGCCCAAACCCCAAGACGCGCCGTGGGAGCCGACAGCGCCCGCGCCGCGCCGCTCGATGGAGTCGATCGCGTACTCCTCAGCGTCCTCCACCTCGCTCGGCTCGCCGTTCTCGCCCTTCGACTCGACGCTCGACGCTGCGCTCGACAGCGCCGGGCATGACGGGCGCGGGGGGCTGTACAGTCGTCTGCGCGGCGGTGCGCACGGCTCCGACGAAGATGGTGATGACGGACATGGTGGTGGTGGAGGGGGAGGAGAAGGGGGAGAAGAGGGCGGAGGGGGAGGGAAGGAGCACCGCTGGCGGCGGCGCGTGCTCGCGCGGCTGAGCAGCATACGTGGGGCGCGCAGCCGGAGCCGGAGCGTGCGGCGGCAGTTTACGGACGACTTCGAGCCCTGAGTGAGCCCTGAGGTGGGCGACACGGGCGACGCTTGGCGGAGCGTGGGCGAAGAGGAGGGGCGGCGGGGCGCGGTGGGAGAGGGTGGGACGCGTACGAAGTCGCAAAGCATATTCGTCGGGCTCTCAGACCGCAGAATCCGCGGTGCGTCCTACCCGCCGCCCGGCGCGCGCCCCCAGCAGCCCTCGCCCTCGCCCAGGCCTCAGCCACGCGACGCACGCACCCAGGGCACCCCCATGCACTCCGCCCACGCCGACCCGCACACCGCGCCGACCCGCACACAGCGCCGACCATGTCCCGCCCGTGCGTCCTACGTTCGAGCGTGCGCACCAGGACGCACCGTCCGCACGCGACTCCTGCGCACCCTCGGGGCCAGGCGTCCCCGCGTCGCCGCCCTGGTCGCGACGCGGTGCCTGCGTCGGCGGGCCGGAGTGCACCTCCGGGAGCGCCTGCGTCCGTCGCTGCCCAGCCCATTCGTCAGTGCTGCAGCACCCCCTTCGGCGCGCGTCCAGCTCCTCCGTGGCTCCTCTGTCTTGCGACTGTGCCGGGGCTTGCGCGCGTCTGCCCCTCGGGACGAGGCGGAGCGATACTCGCGCCGCTTGGGAAGCTCCAGGTCTGGACACCGCGCCGGCCGTGCTCGCGCCACTCAGAGATCCCCAGGCCTGCCAACGCAGCGACGCTGGATCGCCAACGCTCGCAGACATCGCGTCCGGACGAGCCTCTCCGGGGGCGAGCGGTGCTCGTCGTCCCGTCCTCCCATGCGTCGCCAGCACGGGCGCGCGTCCCTGCTCTGCAGCAGACAGCGCAGTGGCTCCGAATCTCAGAAGCCGCAAGGGTTCGCAGAGGGCGACGTGTCGAGGTGTCGATGCCAGAAGACGGCGGAAGGACGTCTTTCGCGGGGATACCTGCGCAGGCCCGACCGCCGTCCACTCCGACGCGTCTGCGACGGCCGGCGATCCGAGGAGACGCCAGCGAGTCCTGGCTTCGACTGCGACCTTCCCTGTACTCCTGAGTGGACGTTGTAGGCTTGATTGCTCGCGTGGCTCCTGGAGCAGAGCAGGAAACTCCAGCGCCTGTGGAAGGCGCGGCGTCGGAACGTCGACTTCAGAAGGCAAGGCGACGACGTCCACGTTCCTGCCGCTCATGAGCACGTGTATATCTTGGTATGCGGCTTTCTGCTGGACGGTCTGCTCGGTTCTTGACCACCTTTACAGGTACGATGAGGCGACGGCTAGAAGCACTGGCATGTGTACATAGGCAGCGCAGGAGGTTAATCTCATCGATTGCTATGACTCTGGCGCGAGCGTGCATTCCCTTCGGGAACTGTGATTCACGAAGTTCGTCGCAGCGCTCCCGTTGCAGAGGAAGCTTGCTTGGGACCCGAGTCCCGGATCTTCGCGCGACTTCTCCCCTCGGATGAAAATCTCGACGGACGACTTTTGTAGGATCGCTGGCCGACCTCTACTATCGTGGTAAGAACCTTGTACCCTTCGCGTCCGTCGCTGACTACAGACGTATTTCAGGCCTTCGCGTACGAACCGGGGACATCGTGGTCTTTTGCTTGTATCAGGACTGATGCCGGTGTTACCAGGTGGAGCTGAACTGAAAGTGGACGGGCGTTGTCGTCGGACCCAGGTAAGTCTCACCCTAGCTTTCGCACTTCGGCCTCTACCCTCGCAAGTGCATTTTCTCAATAGCATATAGATGATGCGGTTTCTGTGTCCCTGACCTCCTTCGACTCCACCATCGATCCCTTCCAAAAGATTTCACTTTGGTCCTACACCTCACCGTCGCGAACATCGATCCTCCATTCAGCACCGCGCATGCGAGCGCCTCAGTCACTGGCAGCTTTCCTGGCCTTTATGCACCCCAGTCACGGCCTTCGCACATCGTGCCATTTGCTCGCCTAGCTGCTCACACTGGATTTACCGTTCGATCGCTATTACCAAGCGCCAATCCTGCGACGAGCTCCTGCAGCCTAATCGTGTCCTGATCGCCCCACGCCAACCTGTGTCTATCCAAATTGCTCCCTCACCGCAGAAGATCCTGTCCGCGTCAGACTTTTGCCGTGAGGATCTACACGCGCTTTCGTGACGTTCGCTCTTCACATGCTCAATGACACGGGCATCGCAGCTCGTTCATCTCCGGGCCGACGCTTTATGACCACAGCCGAGTCTATGTCATGTACGTGCGAGAGAGTCAATTATGACATTCAGTTTTCTGACGGCACCTTGTCGGAACCTCGCCCTGCAGGCGCACTCGTGTCAGTGGAATCTGCTTCGACGCCTATTATTCTCATTCTCTGGTCGGCCCTTCCCGCACGAAAATTCGAACGCTTACAACGCGATGAGACGCGATATCAGCTAGTGCGCTCACCACCCGTCGTGCAATATTGTCATCTGACGTGCGTCCAGTGTTTTCATTTCCAGTCCTTCGGCGTACTCACCTCACGATCGTCCGCATGCCCATCGGACATTGAACTTACTAGCCAACAAGTCACGACCATACACTGAACGCTCTTTACGCTCCGTATCGACGACACGCTTCTGGACTTCGAATCGAGGGGTGTCACTTTCACATCGTGCTATGCTACACGGCGCTGCCATGTCGTCTTCATCATGGTGAGAGCTAACAACCTGCGTCCACACGTTCAAGTGCTCATTCACCGGCTGTTCTCCTATAGAGCATCAGTTCGCAACCTGCTCGAGTGGCATCACACGTCCCCAAAGCGCTACAGAGCTCTGGTTGTGCATGTCGACGACGTGAAGAACGAGACGACTCTAGAGTCCTTTCCAACGCCTATATAGCGGCATGTTGCAGCGGCGTTCGGCCATGTAACACGCTGCGAATTACATGCTCTTGCCTTCTTATTGTCCGCCGGCTGTCCACGGATGATCGAACCTTTGCCCTGTCAGCCCCGGCGGGCTTCATTCCAGGCCATTTCAACGTAACCAAGAAGCACTCCCCTCCGTCTACCGAGGGCGATGCTAGCTGAAGTGGCATCCGAGGTATGGAAGGCGGCAATACCGTAGTTCTCTTGAGCTCATCTTGAGCTCATCCCGCGTCTTAGATGCCGGCGAGTCTCATTCCCTTGCCCCTTCAACGTCCCTTTACACCACTTCAAACTGGTATATCTGTATCCTCCACGGCCCACCACACGACAGGGTATAGTCGCCAGTGCAGAGCACGTCGCACTCCGACACATTCGCGGCCGGCGGGGCCTCCCCGCCGACGAGCCCCCTCCCGCAGTAACATTCGTCGCCGTACTCGACGCCCGCGTACGCGTACCCCGTGCACTGCAGCGTGCACTCGTACGGCGTGTTCCCCGGCAGATACAGCACCGTCACGTCCGTGAACACGCGCGCCGCGTTGTCGACCGCGCACACTTCAAAGGACGACCAGCCGGGCGCGAGGAACTGCGGGTAGTACGGCTGCGGCAGCGCCGTCTCGGGCCCGGTGCAGTTTCCCCACAGGCCACATCCTGCACCGACGCGCATAAGCCTCGTCCGTGCGCTCCCAGGCTGGACGGCACTCACTGTTGTATATCTCGGCACAGCAGGTCTTTGTGTAGCCAGCGTTGCTGCACCGCGGTCAGCCGGGCGGGCGGCGCAGGACGAGGAGCACGCACCAGGGATAGTCATACATATCGACGGTCTCGATTTCATCTGCCATAAGAATACTCGTGTCGGCCGGCGGGGTGATCTCGCAGCTGTGCTCCCACCAGTAGGCATTGTCCGAGAACGGCCGGATGTACTGTGCACAAATGGGCAGTGGGTAGTCCGGCGTCGATGCGCAGTGGTTCAGTCCTGCGGCCGCGGAAGCGAGCTGCAGCACTAGGACGGAGGACGGTGAGCATCGTTCGCAAGTTTACCGGGGTGGATCGATATGTTCACCTCCGCTGACTCGACTATTTAATGTTCTGCAGTGCGACGACATGTCGGATTGTGGGGCAAGTCAGCGACAGATCGCCCTGGAGCTGCCTCGTAGTTGCCGCTACAGCTAGCGTCGAGAGATACCTCGGTCTGTCAGCTGCTCGCTATCATGCATTCTCGTGCCTGGAATATTTTACAAATTCTGCACGGACGATCTCGAACACAGGCGACGTCCTACGAACTTTGTGCGTCAGGCACAGGCTGACATTTGCATTCTACACATCAGACCACACGAAGTGATTCGGGTATTGGTACGACATACAATGGAACGTGAGCATCTCCGGGCCATCATTTCGTCCAGTGCTCTCAACGACCCCTTCACAGCAGAGTAAACCTGTATATCTGTATCCTCCATGATCCCCCGCACGACTCAGTATAGTCGCCAGCGCAGGGCACATCGCACTCCGACACATCCGCGGTTGGCCGGACGTTTTCGTCCACGAGTCCGGTCCCGCAGTAGCATTCGTCGCCATATTCGACGCCCGCGTACGCGTAGTCGCCGACCTCCGTGCACTGGAACGTGCACTCGTAGGGCGTGTTTCCCGGGAGGTACATCACCGTCACGTCTGTGAACACGCGCGCGGGGTTGTCGAGCGCGCACACCTCGAAGGAGACCCAGCCGGGCGCGAGGAACTGCGGGTAGTACGGCGCGGGCGGCGGCGTCTCGGGCCCGATGCAGTCCCCGTACACGCCGCAATCTGCGCCGGCGCGTGAGCCCCGTCTCGCGCGTGCACAGGCTCGTGGGCACCCACCGTGGTCTATTTCCGCGCAGCAGGTCATCGTGTGGCCGGGGTTGCCGCCGGTGAGGTTGCTGCGCCGCGGTCAGTCCGGGCGACGGCGCAGGACGCGGGTTGCGCACGCACCAGGGGATGCCCGGGTGGTATGTCTGGGTGTCTGCCGCCATGAGGATACTTGTGTCGGTTGGCGGCGTGATGTCGCAGCTGTTCTCCCACCAGTATGCGTTCTCCGAAAATGGACGGATGTACTGCGCACAGATGGGCAGTGGGTGGTCTGGTGTCGACGCACAGGCCTGTCCTGCAACCGCAGAGGCGAGCTGCAACACGATAAGGGGTACGGCGAAGACGGTGAGCATTGTTCACAGGTTCTCAAGGGAAGAAGGAGATGTCTTGGATTTCTGCTGACTTGAGTATTTATTATCATGCAGCGCGACGAATTGTTGAATTCTTCACAACTCCGGGTCAGTGACAGATCGCCCTGAAGGTGGCCTCTACATGTCGCTACAACCAATCCAGTACTACCTCCGTCCGTCAGCTGCTCAATATCATATGTTGAATTCTTGACAGGCCCTACGCGGCCGATCCCGCGCGAACATAACTCTATCCGCCAGGCACGTCGATTCGTCCCCTCCGGTGCCTTCTCCCCGCACCGCGCTACGCAAACTTGTAGATCTGCATCCTCCACGATCCGCCACAGTACCAATAGGACCCGCCCGCGCAGAGCACGTCGCAGTCGTCGAGGGGCGCCGCGGGGGGCTGCGCGCCGCCGACGTAGCCCGTCCCACAGTAGCACTCGTCGCCGTACTCGACGCCCGCGTACGCGTAGCCGAGCGAGCCGCAGTACGTCGTGCAGCTGTACGGCGAGTTGCCCGGGTCGTACCGCACGACGGTGTTCGTGAGCACGCGCGCCGCGTTGTCGACCGCGCACGGCATGTCGACCGACCAGCCCTCGGCGAGCGGTGGCGGGAACTGCGCGTCGGGCGGGGGCAGCGGCGTCGGCGGGCCCTGGCAGTTTTCGTAGACGGCGCATGCTGAGGACGCCGGTGAGGGTTCAGCCCCCTTGAACGTGCCTAGAAAGCGACTTACAGACAGCTTGTGCGCAGCAGGCTAGGTGGTACCCGGCGCTATCGTCACTGCGAGCACCGCATGGTCAGCTGCAGTGCTCTGGGATGGCGCAGGAGACATGCGTACCATCCGTACTGAGGATCGTAGAACTCGACGTTCGAGGCCATGAGCGTCTGCGGGCCGGTAGGTGGCACTGGAATTCCACAGGCGCCGCCCCAGACATACTCATTCTCGGAATAGGGTCTGACTGTCGAGGCGCATATGCCGGTAGTATAACCAGGCGTTGTGCACAGCGAGTGGACGCCCGTCGCGAGCGAGAGCGCGACAAGGAGGAAGGTTGGGCCGGTGAGCTGCATTTGCGGATATCTCAAGGCGAGTATCGCTGAGGTCCCTCTCGTACGCCGAAATATTTATGTGGTCGCGGTTGACAGATCGCCCTGGAGCAGCCCTGCACGGCCCTACTGGCGTCTGGATGGTCCGTCGTAATATCGGTCCCTTGGCAGCAAGTTCATGATGACTCTTCGACGCGGCCGCACTCCAGAACACCGCAACAACCAGGTGACCCGGAGCAATCGTCTCCTTTTGCTAGGTCTACATCTATCTTTCGAAGTCAATTTCAATATTTCCCCTGAGAGCGCGGATTTACTTATCGCGCTTGTAGATCTGCATCCTCCACGGTCCTCCGCACGACGCGGACATCGTCTCTGCATACATCTGGCCGCACTCCGAGAGGTCTGCCGCGGTGTACCACGTCTACGTAACCTGTGCCGCGCGTTCGTCGGCGTACTCGACTCCCGTGTACGCGCAGGTAGTTCTTCGACGCGCCCAGCGTCGTGCAGTTGAAAGGGCCGTGGCTGGTACATGAATATAGAACGCGAAGTTGGACTTCGGCGCGCAGAGTTGCATTGGGCCGTGACGGTGGTGGCGAGCGCCACCAGGCGACGGCCAGCGACGGCGCGGTCAGGTACATGTCGAGGCTGATGGAGTCGGTGCCTTGGATGATCTGTGCCAAGACATCCTGGAGCCCCTGTCATTATTGCATGGTCTCGGTCATCATGCATCAGGGCCGCAAGCAGACATGTGCCCCGAGCAGATCGCCTGAGCAGCGCCCGGAGACCTGAGCCCTATCGCTGCTCGCTTCTCCGTCTGCGCATTGGCCATGCCGCGCTCTCCGGGGCGTGGCACTGCGGGCCAGGTGCGGCGGCAGGGTCCAGGATGCGCACAGACAAATGCCAGGGTGCCTGGCCATGCTGGCGATCTGTCTGGACGGGATCGTCGCTCGGCGCACATGTCCTCCGGCGATGATACGCATAGGCTCGTTACGAAAAGCTGTCGACGGCCCTTTTAATAAGCTGGCAGCTCCCCGCAGCGGAACGTGCCTGGGCGGACATGGACCGACCGCGGCGGTAAACCGGAGGACATATCGCAAGGTTTCGTTCCTAGTCGATGAATTGCGTCTGCTATCAGTCGTTAGCGTGTCAAATGGGCCAAATGGGACGGTGGAGAGATGCCTGACCTGAAGAACGTGCATGGCCGGTCGTAAGGTCGTAAAGACCGCGCCGCTGCAGAGCCAACCGAGCGTGGGAGATATTTGTGTCGTAAAGGAAGTCTGATCAAAACCACGACTGGGACCGTCGCGTCCATCGACGCCCGCGAACACAGTTGCTTTGGTCAGACACCATGAGCCTGTAGGCAAACCTGCAGGGATGCCATGGCCGACGGTTGACACAGCCATGTAGACCGGGCTGCTCTGCTGACCGTACCTTCTGGCAGGGCTCGACAGAACCAGGCACAGCTCGCCGGCAAAGACTTGGCTCTGATTATTGTTGAGGCTGGTCGGTACGTAACGCGCTTCTCAGGTCACTTTCATGTTCATATCATGGAAACTTGACGATTTTAGCGAACGTACAAAGGTCGAAGTCTGCTAGCTTTTGCATGCGGTCGACGTTCACATTCAACGTTCGACATTTACCGATGGTAGGTGCGCTCAAGGTGTTCTCGCATATACCATGCCCAACTTTCACTTCCTAGGACGGCGACTTCGCCAAGCATGCTACACGGGACGCTCAGCAATGTTTGACAGCGAGAGGCTGAGCCCGCTTGTCGTGCCAAGAAACGGCCTGGATAGCTAGGCTTCCTTCATCCATCTTCCGAGTGGAATGACGGCTCATCTACTGCTCTATCCAGGCATTCCAGAGGCACCTCTAGGCAGGCCTGCGGGAAACGATGCCAAGCCTCTGTTTCCCCTGCCGTGTATAAAATCTCAGAAAAACCAGCAACCATGGTCAACAAACTCACTTCGTTGAACACCCCGTCAAAGAGACTGCTTCTCATACGATGCTCCTCCAAGCAGTTGTTGGTCTCGGACTGCTATCGCTTCTGCCTCCGCAGGGCGTCGCCGCTTGCGGAACCGGCAGGTCCCATGTGCTCTGCTGCATGAATGTCGCCCCCTGGTCCACCAACTCCTACGTATGGGGCAATATCTGCGGCTACACCCCCTCGGATCCAAGCGAAATCGTCGGTGCTCGTTGCATCCCTGCGCCCGCAGGTGGCTGGTAAGTGCTGAATTATATTACTCCCTGGAGGCGCGACCCGACTAACAACCGTCCCCAGCCCCAGTGGTTCCATCGGTACATGCTGCGCTGGTCTCGTGCCGGGTCCCAGCGGTGAGTCCTCCTGCCCCTTCCGCGGCCGACCCACCTCACATCTACACCAGGCCAATGCGCGCTGGGGACAAACTGCGACAACCCAAACGCTACCCCTCCGCCCCCTCCGCCGCCCGCGCTCCCGGCCGGGTGGACGCTCGCGAGCGCGTGCTCGCAGGACGACGGCTCGCGCATGCTGCTGGCCGACGCCATCACCGTGCTGCCGGACAACACGCCCGCGGCGTGCATCGCGCACTGCGCCGGCGCGGGCTACAGCTACGCAGGCGTCGAGTACGGCAGCGAGTGCCACTGCGGCGCGGGCTTCGTGCACGGCGCGCTCGACGGCATCCCCGCGGCGCGCTGCGCGACGCCCTGCGCGGGCGACGCCGCGCAGACGTGCGGCGGCGCCTGGGCGATCCAGTTGTACGAGGGCCCAGCCCCCGCGGCGGGGCTCCCGGAGGGGTGGGCCGTCGCCGACGCGTGTGCGAGCGACACGCCGGGCCGCGTGCTCGTCGGCGACCGGATGTGGGACCTCGACGACAACACGCCCGCGACGTGCTGCCAGCTGTGCCAGGATAATGGGTATACCTGGGCTGGCGTCGAGCATGCGAACGAGTGCCATTGTGGGACGGGGTACAATGCCGTGTACAGCGCGCCCACTACGCTTTGCATGTCTTCGTGCTCTGGGGACCCCGGGCTGACGTGCGGCTGGGAGTGGTATATCCAGGTGTACAACTACGTGGGCTGAAAGAAATGGCGTCGAATGCGCTCTGCGGCTCATGAGATATGACGACGTACTTATGCTGTAGCTCCGTCTTCGTCTCGCATACTCGAGGTGTATCACCAATTCTCGAGCGTAATACTTAGCCCTGTTTCATTTGTCCGTAGGTCATAAATAATCCAATATCGCTCCTATTGTACACAGCAGTTTGAATATCAAACATTCATAGTCGAACATCGATAGCTCAGCCAGTCGTCGCCTGCCCTGCGTGAACTTGGTGGTCGTGAGCCCGACGCGAGGGTTGCCAGGGTCCTACCGACGTCCTACACGCCGTAGACACGTTGCAAGGTGCCGGAGCCGTCTAGAAAATAGCCTTCAACTGCAGCTCTCGTGCGATAGAAAAGGAACAGACTGACCGATGAACTTGGGGCCTTGACTCGGAGCGAAAAGGCCGCTGTCCAGTGTCGGCCACGGTCGGCACCGCGGTCCGGAGACGGAGTGCTGTTGCAAACGCGCGCCCGCTGACGTAAGCACCCCGCGCCGCCCCCGCCAGCCGCGGACGACGATGTCTATCGTGCTACCACCGTCTGCGCTGCAACGAGAGCCACGCCCAAAGCGCGCAAACACTTCGGGGGCACGTACGCGCAGCATCTTTCAGCGCCAGTGCATCGCTCTCGCATTCAAATATTCGAGATTCATCATCTCGACGCGGATGCGCACAAAACTCGAGTCGTCGTCCGGGCCTCGGCACCCTCGACAGGACTCCCCGCCGCCCGTACCGAGCTCCGCACCTGCGTGCTAGTAACGCTCGACGCGCTCCTCCTCGCGTGACGCAGTTCGCCTGCCATCCCTGGCGCGCACAGCGCCGACCGGCTCTCCGCGGTCTTCGCTGGCCTCTTGTGAGTCCCCTCTGCTCCATCTCCTGTACCATCGCTAACGGCGTCCAGGCTTCCTTGAGGCGAGCACCTCAGGTATCGCCATCTTGGGCTTTTCAGTCTGTCGAAGCCGGATGCGCTCTCGGATCTGCGTGACTTTCTCTGTACGCTCTCCGCGTCTTCGAGATGGGAACTCGAGCTGATAGAAAGACAGACCCGCTCGCGTGAGTGCACATCCGCCTCGCCGAGGTCGGCGTGGGCAACGTGCCCGTGATGGGCATGCGCACCTGCAGCGCGGGACACGCAGACGCGGGGATCGCGTGCGGCGACGAGCCGCGCTGTCCGGGCACGTTCGGCAGCGACCGCTCGCGTGCGCAGTCTAAAGCAGAGCAAACCGGGCCGCGCCAGGCGATGCCGCAGGCGATGCTGGGTCAGGCGCAGACGTCGCCAGTCCGCGCCCACCCTGCGAACCCGAGCTAGCGGTGACGCTGCCCACGCCGAGCGGCATGTAACCGCAGACTGCGGGCCAGCACGAAGACCGCCTCTCCGCGGACCGCTACTGCTCTTGCTCCCAGGGTCGACAATGACAGTTCTCCGAGTTCATTACACCCCATCCTGCGGCCGCTCCGCTGCATCGCGCACCACGCCTGCGGCTGCGCCCTGGCATCCGCTGAGCATTCGAGCTTGCGTCCTGGGATGCATGCACGCCGTCGCGCAGGACGGTGGCGTAGGCGCTTAAATCACGAACTGCGCGCACGTCTCAATCGGCCGTCGCTGAGCCTGGGCGTGGTGGTCGAGCTGTGGGTGCGGGGGCGGCGACGGGAGTTTTCGTGGTCACCCCTTAACTTTCCTCCTCTCTCGACAGACATTCTCAACGAGCCCTTGCAGACGGCAAGGCCGCGCAAAAAAAGCCTCTACGCGTCAGGCTCAGCGACGGCAACCCGGCTGCTTCTTCTCCACGAGACACGCGCTTCGGCTACTCCCCAGCTCCCCGTTCGCGGCCGACGAAGCTATACCGCTCCCTCGCTCCTTTGTCTTCTCAAACCCACGGCGCGCAAGACGCCGGCGCAAGCGCTCTCACCCGCGAACTGCGCGCGCATCTCAGCCGACTCAGCCTTGTGCTCCAGCCCAAGCGTCACCGGTGCACTCTCGACGCCGCGACATAAATCCCGACGAGGGTGTCTGGGCTCGTGGAGGAGGGCATGCCAGAGCGAGGCCAAAGAATATTCCGGTCCAGCAGCCCTTCGCTCAGCAGCGGCTGGCGCTCCGAACTACGCTTGGCCTCGGCTGCGACTTTGGCCCCTGCTCGTCGTCAGACTGCTCTGTCGCGGCAGTGGCACCCTTTCGCATTGTGGTGCGAGGCGCAGCCAGGCTCGGCGCGCGCAGAGGTCTCCGAGCCTGCCGAAGAGGGTGACATCGGGACGTCGGTACTAGGACACGCCTTTCGCGAAGATTTCACCTGGGACGAACTGTCACACGAGCGTGAGCGCTGCTCGTCGTCCGCCAATGTGTCGTCGAGAACGGCGCGTCTCTCATCTGCAGATCTGACTGCGAGGTCCGCAAACTCAGAAGGGAGCAGGGCCGGAGGACCTCTGTCGCAGCAGTACTAGCTGTTCCTCCTCACACTCGCCTCCGGCGCATCCATGGCGGCCGGACCTGATGACACATCTTGGCCGGTCTTGGCTTCGCCTACCCCGCTTGCTTGTCTTCCACCGGCCATCGTCGATTCGGGCGCCCGCAAAGCTCAGGAAGCCTTAGCGCCCGCCTAAGGAGCTTTGCCGGAAGTACTAGTAAAGGACGAGTCGAGGATAATCCCCGCATGTTCGCGTGAGTTTCGGTGAGTGCCCTGCTACTCGACGAAGTCCAGTTTCTAATGGGTCTTCGCAGGTGCGGTGGGACGAGTGCTAGGAAGGACCGACATGTGTACATAGACAGCACGTCCGGGTGCTCTGAGCATCGTCACGGGCTCTCTCAATTCACGAAGTTGATCTCCATCGATTCGTGACAGCTTTGATGCAGGTGTCCGAGCGCTCCCCTCGACCACCCCCGCTTGAGATCGGCTTCTGCGGCTCTCAGGATGCGAGTGAGCTGCTTCGCGGACCTGAGTATTCCGTTCACCCGCGAATCATGCCTTAGGGCGAAGGTCTCGACGTGCGGCGGTCACGAAAGCCTTGGCCAAAGTCCCTTGTTCAGTCGTGGTAAGATCTGTGGCGCTCTTCGCGTCCATCGCTGACATCCCTGCTTCGCTGCTCCTTCAGCTTGATTCGAATGCATTCTCAGCCTATCAGTGCTGCAGTGCTGCCGCAATTGTAGAGTGGAACAAAATTCAAAATGAGTAAAAATCGGCGAGCATCGATGTCGGACCTAGGTAAGTCTCACTCTGGCTTTTGCACTTCAGCCTTCGCAATCCGTTTCTGAATATAATCTATGTGGCACAGGTCCTGCATCGATTGTCCTCGTCGACACAATCATTGTCTTCTTGCCGAAGCTCTCACCTCATTCATTGCTCATCGTGGCAAGCTCGAGGCTTTGTTCACCATTGTGCGGGCAATCGCTAGGTTCAGCCGCAGGCTCTGCTGGCCTCTACGTACCCCGAACCACACCCTACACACCAGATGCTATGCGCAGGTCATGAATCTCGCCCGTCTCATCGCCAATATCGGATTAACCCTGCGGCCTTATCGCGCCCTGATCGCCTCACGCTAGCCTGAGCCTATCCGCGTTCCGCCCTCGCCATAGTAAAGCCTACTGGCGTCACGCTTGACCGTGTGTATCTACACGCGCTTTCGTGACGTTCGCCCTTCAAGCTTCAAACTTCACATGTCCAATGACACGGGCATCGTGGCTCATTCATCTCTTCACCGACGTTTTCTGACCCCAGTCGAGTCTATGTCATGTACGTGTGAATGAGCGCATTATGACATTCAGTTTTCTAACGGCCCCTTGTCGGAACCTCGTCCTGCAGGCGCACTCGTGTCAATGGAATATTCTTCGCCGTCTATGATTCTTATCCTAGTCCACCCACTGTGCACATGAAAATTCGAATGCTTATACTCGATATCGGCCGGTACGCTTATCATTCATCCCACAACATTGTCATCTGACGTATTTCCTGTCTTCTCGTTTCCAGTTCTTTGGCGTTCGTGCATCGCGATCGTCTGCAAGACCATCGGCCCCTGAACTTAGACGGCAAGTTACGGTCGCACGCTGACCACGCTTCAACCTCCTTATCGACGACACGCTCCAGGACTTCGAATCGAGGGATAGCACTTCCAAATCGTGCTCCTGCTGCACGGCGCTCCGAACTCGTCGTTCATCATGGTGAGAGATACCCCGTGCCCAAGCTGCAACTACTCGTTCAAGTCCTCATTCATTGGTTGCTTTCTAGCAAGCCCCTGCATCCACAAGCTGTTCGTGCAGTGACAGTACCGCCCCAAACCGCCACATAGCACTTGTTGTGCATGTCTACGACATGAAGAGCGACATAGCTCTGTGGTCTTTCCAACGCCCCTATCCAGCCATGTTGCAGCGGCCTCTAGCTGTTGAGGGGGCTGCGCAACGCATGGCCTCGCCTTCTTATTGCCCGCCGGCTGTCCATGGATGATCGAACCTTTGCCTTTTCACCCCCGGCGGGCTTCATTCCAGACCACTACCACGTAACCAGGAAGCACTTCGCCCCACCTTCCGAGGGCGATGCCAGCTGAAGTGACATCCGAGGTATGGAAGGCGATGATCACGTCGTTCACAGGAGCTAATCCCGCGTTCTAGATGTCGGAGAAGCGAGCAGCAGGAGCGGAGAGTGGCTGGCCATGGATGCAGGAGAAGCTCACCGAGCAGGACTCGGCTGTCATGACGGCCTATACGGAAGACATCGACTCTCTCCTCGTGCTCGTAAGTCCTCGTGGCCATCTGTTGTACTGGTCTAACATTATTTTCAGGATGGCTTGTTCTCGGCCGTCGTCACCGCGTTCATCGTTATATCTATCACCATGCTCCAGCCAAACACTGGTCAGGCGACCGTAGATTCGCTATTGCAGATCTCGCAGCAGATCTCTACTCTTTCCTTTTCCTTGGCTCCCCCATTCCTCAACGCGACGACCCAAGCGGTGCCCACTTCACTTGCCTCGCTGCCCCAACCTATGGTTGCAGCGCGCTGGATCAACATCTTGTGGTTTTTAAGCCTTCTCTTCAGCCTTGCCTCTGCCGTCTTTGGAATCCTCGTCAAGCAGTGGGTCCGCGAATACCTACAGTGGAGGAGCCCGACCGCGGGGGCACGCAAGAACGTCATCGTGCGGCAAATCCGTGCCGAGTCCTGGAAGGAATGGCGCACGCCTATCATCATTTCCTCTATCCCCGCTCTCCTTGAGATTGCTGTTGTGCTCTTCGTCGGCGGCATGACGATACTTCTCTGGACCCTGGATTACGTCGTCGCCATCGTCGTATCGCACTTCGTCGCAATATTCCTGCTTTTCATCTCTTTCTTCACCCTCATGCCCGCAGTGCGCAGACGCTGTCCGTACAAGTCTCCAACCGCATGGGCATTCGTTCTTCTTTGTGAACGTGCCAAGGATGCCTGTGCGCGGTTGTACGCTGCATGGCTAAAATTGCGATTCGAGAGGCCCCCTGACCCGGAAAGCCCGCTGGACTTCTGCACCCACTTCGAAAACGCGCATGTTGTCACCAACTGTGACGAGGACGGCACGTGGCGCGGCCGCGATCTGCGAGGCGCAGAACTTACGAGCCTGCTGAATCCTCAAGGTTCCGTCGACGCTGCGCAGTCCGTGCTATTGCAGGAGCTCGACATCGAGACCGTTGGTACACTCTGCGACATCCCCCTACCGCGAAACAAAACCCTTTCCAGAACTACTCTCGCTCCCTCCATCTTCAGCGCCTACCTTCTCGCGCTCGGCGAGTCGGACATTCTCTTCAGAGCCCTCGTCGGACTCATGAATGAGCTACCCGATGACGTAGGCCTCCACCATATTGCAGAATGCGTTCAGTCTCTTCAGCAGTCGCTCGACTGCGCCAGCCACTACACTGCCTTACCCGAACCTGTTCAGCTCTCGGAGCTGGCTGTCGACGGTGGTTTCAGGAATATCTCCATCTGGTACATGTTGTCCCGAATCAATGCCACAGGAGCTGGTCACATGGGCTCCTTCCTCAGCCACCCCTGCACGTCGAACGCTGCAGAGGGCTCGTCAAGTGTCGCGACGTACATCCTCTCTGTTCTGCGTTCGCAGCTCCGTGGCTTAGAGCTCCCACCACTGCCAAACACTTTCATCCCTCCGCTTTCCGATGCTTGCGACAGAATCCTACCTTCAGTCGAAACGCCGGAATCGCGGTCGCAGTATATCGTCATGAGTTGTATTCTAGCAGCTCGTTTTCGAACATGCGTCGCCGAAGCTCTTCATCCGGTTATCCTCCTGCAAACGCGGCATCACCCAGTGGTGCAGATGGTTTCGCGCCGGCTGGATGAGCTGCTGGAAGCACTTCGATGCGTCGCATTTGTCCTGGATCTCGGGTCCTCGCAGTCCAGGGCATGCAGGACAAATTGCGCCACAATCCTGGCCAGAGCTTTCAACAGGCTCGCTCGTCATCCAGACAAGGCAAAGTTTGACGAACTCTTCCCTTTCCTGCGCTACAACATCTTCCTCATCCTCTCACCGAACGAGTACAAGCTCCAATTCAGACGTCACAACATACTAGAACTGCGGCAGCGGTCTATAGGTAAGCTCGAAGGCTCAATATCGAGATCAATCCCGGAGCCTGACGCTGTCTCTTTCAGATGGATCGTCTCTTCCTGCCAGTGAGCTTATGAGTTTGGTCGCCCAGTTCTCCCTCGATACCGCCGGCATATCGCTGGACGACTTCGCCATTTTCGCACTCCTCGTCAATAATGCCCTCTTCTACGCACCTCAGCTTCTAGCACGAGATATGCATTACCTTTTCAGCAAGGCATCCATCGCACTCCGCTACGCACGAGTAGAAGGCTCCGAAGAAGCGTATACCCTCCTGTACTATGACTGGCCGCGCCAACTGGTACGATCAGTCGCAACCGAATGTGGAGCGCAGCCTATTTGCCGTATTGCCTTTGCGCGGGCTCCACGTCCCTTCCTCCGCTTTCTCTTTGCGATGCAAGCGGACGAACCAGCTGTCGTCCACACTAGCATTTCAGACGTCCTTCATCACATCCATCTCCCATCCCCTCTGATATACCCCATCCCTGCAACTGAGAACGTACCTCTCCGCAACGACAGCCACCTCCTTCAATCGTACTCGCTTTCTCTCGCGACAGCGCTTCCAGAGTGGCTTGGGCTTTTTGTTGGCGCTGCCAATCAATGGATGTTGGAGGTACGCAACGAGCTTGCGCGTTGTCCTCCGGGAACCATGCGGCCTGCGCTCGACGCCATAGAGCCTGTCGCTCCGACGATCCTCGCGAAGATGGCTGACGCGGTGTCGGCGGCGGTTGAACAGAGGTATTTGGACTGCGGCTACGTCGGCGGTACGTTCCCGTGGCTCGACACCATGCTTCCGGTTGGCAACGGCCGTACAAATGGCGCAGATGCTACTCGCGCTCCGGTCACCGCCTTCCTCGAGATCGCACCGGCAAAGCTCGACGCATTAGTAAATGCTCTCGAGGCAGCCGCAGATGCAGGACTGTTCAGCAGCCCGGCGGCGGTTGATGATGTCGAATTCCTGCGTGTTCTGCTCCAAGGGCGTTCGCCCCAAGAGCATCACACCCTTTCTTGACCGGCGGCGGCGGATTACTGGACCCAAGTTAGGGCTTCAGACAGTTTATTATTCTGCGTCACTTGATTTTCCTGCTATCATACTGAATATTTGCTATTTATTCAGATTTATTACGTCTCCGGCAGACGATATTTATGTACTCTAAGTTATCATGTAGAGTTGTCGCATGCGTAGTGCTTTTATAGTCCTAGTACTCCACATCTAGGAATAACGGTCATTCGAATCCATGTTGAAGGCTAAGTACCACGGGGCGAGGGACGTGGTACCATCAATCGGAGGTGCTGGCGTGTGTCCGATGTCGTCACGAGGGTCATTTGCAGCAGCCAGGCAGTGCGATTTTCCAATCATTTGGGAACCAACGGCAGCTGCGCAGCCTAAAGTAGACTCAAAAATCACATATACGGTATATAGCGCACAGTACACAATATCTGAAAATCAGCTTAGACTAAAGATCAGCTCTTCTGCGCATGAAGCACGATTTGGTTGCTTACCTCGACGGAGTATTTGAAGTTTCTTCACATAATGACACAACGACACCCTGCTCCGGGCTTGCTCTGTCGTGTACCACCGGCCTGACCTGGTGCTGCGCCCTTCATGATGTTCGCCTTCTGCTTTGGTCTCCGCTTTCCCTTTCCTTTACGGCCTGCTTGTTGTCTAGCCGCAGCTTCCCTAGCTTCTGCCGCCTGCTTCTCAACCGCAGCCCAGCGCGCTATAGAAGAGGTATTCATCAGGTGCTGTCCTTTCGATAAGGCACGAACTCATACCTTCCTTGCTCGATCGTGGGGCTGCCAATTCCCCCGGCTGCTCTGTAGCGATGACGGTTCTCCCCATGGCAACTTGCGAAAGCTTCAATACGTGAGGCAACGAGAAGAGCCGCAGCGGTGCGTACGGAGGTAGCAGCAAGCAGCTGGACGGCAAGGGGGGCTTCCAAGCGAGCTGTGAGGAAGCAGGCCAGAGCCTAAATATGCGAGCGGTGTGAAATATCTAAGGGTGTCTCCGAAATTAATGAGCGTCGGATGGGTAAGCCTGATGGGCATATCCACAGCCGGACTCAGCTGCAATTGTTGTCCGATTTCTCATCGCCATGGATCAACATGCCATTACACAACAGCCCTCTCGCACGACTGCATCGCTCTCCTTGGTGGCATGGCCTTCGATGCTTGATCCGTCGGGGCAGGTACTCGCTTGGTAGCCTCGAGGCTTATGCGCAAAGTGTGGCGAATGCGCCTCGTGGATGAAGCGTGAAGAGGCCTCATGATCCAGGGTGGGACTCCGAAGCGCTTGATATGAGCATGCCTCTGCAGGCCGAGATAGGACTTAAGCAAAGCCTGCTACCGAGCTTCATGCCTCACTGGCAGGATAAAGCTTGATCTATGAGAGATCTTGGTATAACCCTATATTACGGATGCTCTACTGGGGGAGCCAACCGCTTCGACCGTGCGGAACGCGACTATCGCACCTCCTTCACAAGTAATACAGTCCGTGTTCAGGTTCGTAAATTTGTAGTGCAATTTCCACCTCGTTCGCGGCACGTGTTTAACAGAAAATACAGTTCATACGTAGAGGTATATTACATCCCGTGCATCGTACACGCACAGACCACAGAGGGCGTCAACTACCAGTTGTAGTAAACACAGTGCCCAGTCTCCGAGGGCTCTGCCAAACTCGGCACGCACGGACAGCGGTACACGAAAGACTCGGCACGTAGTTTCTCGAGCGCGACCAAGTCGTCGTCGGCGCGCGCCTTCGCCTGCAGCCCGCCCAGCCGCTGATGCGGGCGGATCGGAGTGCGCACGCCCGTTGAGCCGGGCGGGTCCACCGGCAGGTAGTTCGGCTTCGTAAGCAGGTCGTTCAAGACGGCCCTCGGCGGGCGCGCGAAGTAGTGCGTCTGGAACACGTCGGTCGCGAAGACCTGTCCATACGCGTCCGCATACCGGCGGACGCTGTGGCGGTGGCTCCAGTGGATCGAAGTCGAGACCATGGGCAGGTCGTCCCTCTGCCGCTGCCGGCCAATGCGCTCAGGTGTAATGTGCACGAACGTCATGGCGAGATACTCTTGGTCTTCACGTTTCTCTGCTCTGGACTAAGAGAGGTGTCAGTCAAGGAAGAATGGAGAAGGTGGGGGCAGGACGTACGTCGAATGTGGCTGGGAACCAGACAATGCGGTCGGCGACAGTGTTGTCTTTCTTGTTGATGAGACGCGTAAGCAGCGGGACGAGGTGTACGCGCTATACAATACAGTGGATCAGCATTTCAGCATCATTCGACGTTAAACAGGAGAAATCCGCGCGTACATTCCAGAGCATCGTGTAGAGGATCTCGGACGTTGTGAGCTTCATCTCAACCTCTTCCGTGCCGACCTCGTCCCACTGCATTAAGAAACGACGTTCGACTACGTGAGTCAGAGGCGCTCCGCCGCCTTTCTGCGCGTCGCGAGTGGGAACTTCCACGATCACGATGTCATATCCCTACACAAAGCATGGGTGAGCATTAATGAGAGCGAAAATACAACAGGGATACCGACGTTGAAGTTTTGGAACGTCTTGACGATACCATGAATAACATCATCGTAGCCATGCATCACGTGGGGTCCTCTAACCACGCAGCTGCCGTGCACCTACAGAACCGAGTATGAGACGCAAGGGATAAACTCATGCACGGCAGAGAGACACAGACCTTTAGTCCGAGAGCGCGGGCGGTCTTGCAGTCGGCAGGTTTGGGCCATTGAGGTTCGCTGCCTGTCGACTTGAAGTGCTCTTCGCCGAGTTCTAGTGCGCGGTAAAACGCAGCAGGGCGGTCGAAGATGGCAGCGGTGGAGACGTAGCTGTTGGGAAACATGACGGTCGAGGAGATACGACGAGTAGCGTGAGGCAAGGGAGCTCAGCCATCTGTTGGCATTTATACGCCAGCATCCTCGCCCATAGTGCCAAGATGACAATCCAAGGGAGCGGCACGCCCAATGGCCTTCGACAGAGGGTGACAGGGAGGCATTGTCTCGGCCTCTGCAGTGAAGCAGCATGTCAGTGGACAAACCTGCCTAGAAGGACAGCTAGCGAATCATCGCGTACCTGAGAGACGAAGGGTCAGTCCTTCGTCTCGAAACTGTCAACAAGTTGCGACAAGCCTAGTAAGACTATGCCACGTGAGCCGCATTCGTGGTTGGGGCAAAGGAAAATGGACAAACGTAGAATGGTTCTGCGAGATTTTGTGGCCAACGGCGTCCGGTCAATGCCGAGGTCATGCTTTGCCGTTTGGTAGAACGAGCCCGAGCTTTGATCACAGGGGCTCCAGGTTCATGCATCATGGTCTGTGCATCACTCTTCAGAAGCGGCAGATGTTGCTGCCAAGAGGAAAGTGTGGCCCTCTTCTGATGGCAGTCAGTGATCACTGCGCGAGGGATTAGACAAGGGATCCCGATTCGGGCGGGAATTGCTACGATCTCCACACGTTTGTGCGCTGCGCGCGGCCAAACTATGCTCTCAGCTGGCCGACGAATCGCGCGCGATGCGGAGGTGCACGCCAAACTCACTGTGCTTAGCAGCACACGCATGCTACGGAGCAGCCGAAGTGTAGCGTCGTGCGCGAACCGTGAGGCAGGCCATGGACGTAGCCTGCGCCGGGCGAGCTCGTGAGAATGCGCGGCTGCTGACCATAAAGGCTGAGAGACGCACCGCTGTCTGGCTTTCCTTTGAGATTGCGTCCACCATGAACCTCCGCATTCTCCCCTCTGAGCGCGCACATTCGGGTCGGGCGGAGTATCGACCAAGCGCAGTAGCCTCCAAGCCGCGAAGCACGCAGCAGAGGTCGATACCACGCTGGTTGGGCCTACCTGCCATCTCGGCGGTACGCATCGCGTGGGTGTCTCCGAAGGGCACGCGGCGTAGGGCTGCTCTGTGTCCATGTTGTTGTGCCAAGAACCAAAATATCATGCGCATAGCCTCCGGGCAGCGCCGGTAAACTGTGCACCGGAGGCCATCCGAGTCATCACCTGCACCTCACGAGTACGCAGTACAGCCGCCATGGGCCCTCCCGTGAAACACCAAACCGGTTCTGCAGGGCTTCGTGAAGCACTACTCTCTAATTCTGCGGCGCCGAAAAACAGTAGTAGGTGAAAGGTACTTCTTCGCAAAGGATACGTAGACTTACCGAACTCAGAGAGATGGGCCTCGGCGAAGGAACTTGAAATGGCGCAGCCTACGTCTACAGCCCCTCGGAGCTCGTCTAAGCCATCATCTCCACTCGGGGGCTTGAAGGCAATGGTCAAGAAGAATAAGAAGTAGCCTAATGGCGTAGGCTGTCCAAGGACTGCGGTGTCAAGTCTGGACGTCCGCACTAGTACTGCGGCAGCGGCAGCCTAGTTCCTAGTCAGTCAGAACGTACCGCACCTGCTATATTCACGCTAGTGCCCACCGTGTTGTGCTATCATTTTGACCTAGTCCTCGTCTGCACCGTCGACGCACGTTGGAATTTTTGAGGCTGCGCCGCGATGGACGTGCGTGGCGGCGAGCGGGAAGAATTGAAGGCGTCTATATACTGATGCGCTCGCTACCTTTTTTAGGTGGTAGCGCGCTGCACTAGCGCCGCCGCTCCCTCTCTAGGACGCTCATGTTGCTGCACATCGATATTCTCTACCCCCTCTCCCCATTCTAAGCGGCGTGACGGCTTGCCCGGGAATTGTTTCTAAGCTGAAACATGTTGCTTGACAGTCTTCATGTGCCCTTCTGCATGTCCGTGTTGCATGGGCGAGTCGCGCGGCACGCGTGAAGCGCGATGAGCGGACGGCAGACATACGAAGTAAGCAGGACATAGGGTGTCCGGAAAATGGCTCTGGGAAGGTGCATTCTGGTCTTGTAGGGGTGTCCAGCCTTCCATCATGACCATCTTTAGACTTTGCTACGCCACGCTGGGCTCGCTTCAAACGCGAAGCTATCGCTCGCTTGCACGAGATGAGCCTTCACCAGCACTCGCGGCTCTTATAATGCCACGCTCTATGATTACAAGTCCGTAAATCTGTGCCGAAGGCGTTTCGCGAGTCGCCATCCTCTTACACCCCGCATCGCCCTCCCGTGGCCTTCGCGCACGCTGCGACCAGCACGAAGGGTACCGCAGCGCACCAGCCAATATCTGATGGGACGGCCGCGACGTGCGGACTGTCGATCCGTGCAACACCCACCAAGAAGATGGCCTTCAAGACATGCTGCGGCGCGCGCAGAAGATGAGACGCGGCAGTCTCCGTCATGCTCGACGATCTGAGCCGCTGCCTGACAGTCAGGCTTGATGCATGATGAGGTCAGGAATGCGGAGCGCTCGTATCGAGCCCTGTGTTTGGTTGCAGAGGATTTTGTGTGTATCTCCATATATGTACGACTTGGACACTGCGCGCTATGCTGCATTGATATAGGACACGCATATAGTCTGCTTTATCACGCGATTAGGGCCACAGATAACCAGTCCCACCTCTTTCGGAGTGCACGCCTCAAAATCCCGCACGGTCGGTCGGCGGTGACAGATTACAATCATAGGAAAATCAAGCTCTGATTCTCTACGAGACGAGCACATGACGTATCGCAGGTTCTACGACACGTATCGTAAAACAAGATAATCATCCCAGTGAGTGGCAGACACAATGCCTCTCCACGGCATCCGGCGTCGACGGCAGGCACGGGCAACTATACACGAACGCCGCCTCAAAGACCTCGGCGAGCGCGCCGGTACCCTC
The DNA here is from genome assembly GCA_019973155.2 of Phanerochaete sordida. Classification (NCBI taxonomy): domain Eukaryota; kingdom Fungi; phylum Basidiomycota; class Agaricomycetes; order Polyporales; family Phanerochaetaceae; genus Phanerochaete; species Phanerochaete sordida. Next base: position 492,480 of record BPQB01000015.1, on the reverse strand, counting down.
GCTCCGCACCCTCTCCAGCGCCCTGCCGAGCCGTCGGTGCGGCCCGACGGGCGTGCGCCCGGGCTCTGCGCCAGGGGGCTCGAGTGGGAGGTTCTGCGGGCTGCGGAGCATGGCGGCTATGGCGGCGAGCGGTGGCGCGCGGAAGAAATGCGTCTGGCAGACGTCCGCCGCGAGGAGCTGGCCCTGCGCGGCGGCGTACCGGCGCACGCTGCCGCGGTGCGCCCACGCGATCGACGTCGAGAACAGCGGGAGCGTGTCCGGCGGGGCGCGTCCGAGGCAGCGCTGGGGCGTGATATGCACGAAGCTCAGGGCGAGGTGCTCCTCGCTGTCTCGTTTCTCGCCGGTCGTCTGGCGGGTGTCGGTCAGAGAGGGGAGGGAGACAGCGCGGGCAGGACATACGTCGAAGATCGCGGGGAACCACACTACGCGATCGGTGACGTTCCCGTCTTCTTTGTGGACCACGCGCGTAAGAAGAGGGACGAGGCGCACACGCTGTGAGGTACAGAGAGTCAGAGGGCGTCGCTGAGCGAGGAAAATCAACGCTTACGACGAACAGCATGCTGAGGAGGAAGCGGCCCGTCATGATCTTCATTTCGACATCTTCGGTCCCGACCTCGTCCCACTGCATAAGGAAACGGCGCTCGACATGCGAAGTAGACGGTTCCTGGTTTTTCTGGGCGCTGCGAGGGGGGATCCTGACGACCACAATATCGTATCCCTATGGACCAAACATTGAGAATTCAGGGAGGCCGATAGTATGGAGATGCCTACGTTGCAGGTCTGGAAGTCCACAACAGTGCCGTGAACGGTGTCATCGTAACCATGCACGACGTGCGGCCCTCTGACCACGCAGGTACTGTCGATCTGTGAGCCAGGTGTGAGAGACGCAAAATAGTCGTGTAAAGAATGCGAGCACACAAACCTTCAGCCCGAGATCGCGTGCAGTCGTGCAGTCCTCAGGTTTGGGAACGTGATCCTTGTGATCCGGGGTCTGGAAATACGCTTCCCCAGCCTCCAATACGTTGTAGAAGACTACAGGATGTGCGAAGATAGGGGCGGTGTGGACGCGACTGTTAGGGAAAATGGGCATGATGATGATGATGATGATGATGATGATGATGATGATGAGATACGGTGTGCAGCAGGGGATGGGGCATCTCGAAGTGTACTGCACCGATATATATGTAATATGCGCCAAGTCCAACGCCACGGTAGTCATGCCGCGCAAAGCTCTTTCACACAAATAATCTTTCGCTTAACGACAGGTGAGCGGCGCATTTTTGTGGCCATTGGCTGAGGGATACCGGGAAGCATTGTGGCGGCTTCTGCGGCGGGACAATATATCGGTTTGAAGACGAAGCGAGCGCGTGGTCACGTACCCGGAGTTCAGTTCTGTGGCGTCGCAGCTGCGACGAGCACAAAGCCAAAGGCGGAGCGAGCCGTAGTCGTGCCTAGAACAAAGGAGAGCGGACAAGCATGGACATCACATCGATCGGTGGGATTTTGTGGCCAACAACGGGCGGTTGATGCCGAAGACCACGCTTTGTCGTTTGGCAGGATTCGTCCAATCTTTGACGTCGAAGGCCCAAGCTCCATGGCCCGCCCACGCCTCTAGAGCTGTCAGAACTGTGAGTACTCCGAGAATCGTGGCTGGTATCCACACGGCGTGCACGTCAGCGGCATACACACCTCGAAATTCCTCACGAGCCACGGCCCCGACCGTGGCATAAGCTGCGGGACGATCATGCGCATTTTGGGCCCGTACATTTCGCTCGTCGCGTGGTGCGCTTCTAACGCTCAGAATACGACGCGCACCTCGGAATGCGTGGCAGGACGCCCAGGGCGAGCCCAAGCTCAACGTGGTGCGAAGGCTGGCGAGCGGATGTTGTACATAGCCTGCAGCAAGCGTATCAGCTAGCAGTCGAAGACACGCGCAAATTTCTCCGGCTGCCTATCGAGCCAGAACGCTCCCGCGTCGTGTTCCAGTGCATCGGCACGTCTGTCGAAGTATAAACCAGTCGTCGGTGGTCGGGAAAGACGAGCAGAAGGCGCTTATCGCCTGATGCGCCGTACGCCCTTCCGCGCCAGCGGGGCGGATCGGCGCCGTCCTTTGTGGCGCGATGTCAGGTTCGACAGCTGGCTTCATTCCCACTACGCGATGCGGATAATTTATTAGACCGTTCTCATATGGATCAGAGCCACGCACCACCCTCACAACTGTATAACCCGTGATTGGCAGCGTGAATTACCATGCACATCTCGTTCAGTACACCTGTCGTAAGGCCTCACACGGTGGCCTATCGATATCACAGTACACTCAAGGGTAATGGGGCACATACGTATTCGACATTAGACGGGTATACAGCCGTCAGCATGCTTCGCGCACTAAGTCATGGCCCTCAGAGCGAGACAATCACGAGTGATAGACACAGTGCCTCTGCAGGTGCGCGGGCATCGACGGCATACAAGGGCAGTCAAACACGAACGACGCCGCAAAGACCTCGTCTAGCGCGTCAATGTCCCCGCCGCGCACCCTCTCGAGGGCCCTGCCAAGCCTGCGGTGCGGCTCAATCTGCATCTGCGCCGCGCCCGCGGCGGGCGGCTCGAGCGGGAGGTTCAGCGGGCTGCCGAGCACGTCCGCGACCATGGCGAGCGGCGGGCGCGCGAAGAAGTACGTCGCGAAGGCGTCCACCGCGACGAGCTGGCCCTGCGCGGCGGCGTACGCGCGCACGGCCGCGCGGTGCGCCCACGCGACGGACGTCGCGAAGAGCAGCTCGTGCGGCGGGGCGCGCCCCGGGCAGCGTTCCGGCGTGATGTGCACGAAGGATAGGCCGAGGTGCGGGTCGCCGGCCCGGTCCTCGGCTGTGGTCTGCGGAGGATGTCAGAGGCGTGGTGGGGGGCGGGTGAGGGGACGTACGTCGAAGATTGCGGGGAACCAGACGATGCGGTCGATGAAGGTGCGGTCTTTCCGGTGGATGAGACGCGTGACCAGTGGGACGAGGCGTACACGCTATGGTGTGTGGGCCATTAGCGGTCGTGGCAAAGTAAGGTACAGAAACACATACGTCAAACAGCATATTGAACATGAGGTTGGGCGACATGATCTTCATTTCGACGTCTTCTGTCCCGACTTCGTCCCACTGTAGGAGGAAGCGGCGCTCGACAAGCTCCGTGGCGGGTCCCTTTTCTCGTTGAGCACTGCGAGTAGGGACCTTCACGGTCACAATGTCGTATCCCTGCAGACAGAGCGTCTAGATGGTGCGGTAGCAGTCGCTAACAGCGAGGTGCTCACGTCAAGGGTTTGGAAGTTCACGACGGTGCCATGGATGGTATCATCGTAGCCATGCACGACGTGCGGTCCTCTGATGACACAGCTGCCGTTGACCTGCGAGCCAAGTGTAAGAAAATTGCACGAGTCGCGTACACAATCCGGATACACATACCCGCAGCCCAAGATCGCGAGCAGTTGTGCACTCCTCGGGCTTGGGAGGTTCGAGCTTGCTGCCTGGTTTCGTGAAGTAAATCTCGCCGCCTAGCAAGGCAGCGTAGAAAGCGGCGGGATATTCAAATATAGGGGCGGTGGGAATGCGACTGTTGGGAAGAGGGCGCATGATAACGTTGAGACGCAATGGGAAACGGGAGAGATGACAGTTCGAGGCGGGCCTCACCGAAATATATACACGAAACTCCTCGAGCGCGGTGGCATGGTGGCAAAGCAGCGTCCGTCGCTTTGTCGCAAATAGGTTAGTGTGACAAATGACGGCGACAAACATGAACAGCATGTGGGCGGGTGTATTTTGTGGCCAACGGCAGCCGGACAAAGCTATGGCCATGGTTCGTTACCCAGCAAACTTTGCCAAAGCTTTGACGACTGCGGTCCAAGCTTCCGGACTCGCGCTGTCGTCGTACTGGCAATTTTGACCAGTCAATACACCGCGAGCTCTGGCGAGAAGAGAAGCTGATGATCACCTTCCACTTCCACAGAATTGTCCCCTAGACCAGATTCCAGGCATACCAACGGGTGCGCCTTAATGACCATCCAAGCCCTTAATATCCCCAGCCCACGAGAGCGGCACGACCTCCAACTCGTCTGAGCTGCACGACGACGGCCCCGGTCCTGAGGCCTGAGGACGCATACGCCGCGTTCCACGGAGAACAGATGATCTCCGGGGACGACAAACCGGTCGCCCGCTGTACTTGCTGCGAGCAATCATATAGAGAGGTAGATACAGCGCAGCCTTGAGCATATGCCACCCACGGGCCAGAAGATGAGTCTGCGGAAGAGCTAGTGAGCATGCGTGGCTGGTGAAGACAACGGGACGAAGGCGAACCGCTATGTGGCTGCGTCGCGAGGTGAAAGACTTCATAGTTCTCTGGGGCCTCCGCGCCGAGTGCATATATGCGTGCTCGGCGTGCTCGGCGCGCTCGACTGCGTCCGGCCGCGCGTCGCTCTGGCAATGGGCGTACAAGTATCCTAGAGAACAGAGCACGGCCGCAGGTAAAAAAAAAGGGCCACAGGTACGCGTCGGCATCGCAGTGTATGTGCGTCGTCATACGAGCGTACGGGACATCCGAGACGATGTATGACCTCGAGCTGGCAGATGGACGTACAAAATTGAACGCGAGGCGCTTGTTTCTTGATGCGCCGTATGCCATTCTGGGCTCGCGCGGCGGATCGATCTGCCTTTGTGGCGCAATCTCATATCTAATCGATCTAAATCGGCTTCGGAGGCGGTCGGTCACCTCAACCAGACACCTAGGCCCATGCGCCAACCCGTCAGGACAGCCTATTAGGAGCCAGGCGCGGGGCTCGCAATATTGGCACCGAGCTGGCACGACTAGCCCGAAATACAAGCACGCGCACGAGGCTGCGTATGCTGTGCTTACTGTCGCGGTCGCGCTGGGGTGCACAGCGCACGATGCCACCTTCTCCGCCTCCGGACGGTGCCGGTCGTCTGCGCACTGCCGGTGCAGCCTTGCTTGTATATCACCTCGCGCCATAACCCAAGCTCCAGCCACCCACGCCACCCAACCTTCAGCGTGAAGCGCGTATCGAGCGAGGTAAGTACGTGCGCAGTCACGTCCAGCAGAGCTGGCAGACTGACTGTGGCTAGCTCGTAAGAGGCCATTCGAGTCATCACCTGCTCTTCAAGATAGCGCACTGGAGTCGTCATGGGCCCTAAAAACGCTGTTTCACGGGCATACCGCGACGCGCTGCAGGCTAATCCGGCAGCACCGAAGAATAGCAGTACGTGCGAAGTATTGTCCGCGCGGTATATGTGGACTGACCACTCATAGAGAGATGGGCTTCGGCGAAGGAAGTAACACCGCCGACGCCCACTGCCTCCGAGAGCTTGCCTAAGCCATCTTCTTTACTCGAGGGTTTGAAGGCGGCGGTCAAGAAGACAAAGACAGTCGCGTAGCGCCTGCAGAGAGCGGGTCTATTGGCCGGTTCCGTGAAGGTGTACATAGTCAGTCGTTGAGCTATATTCATCCTGCCAACGAATACCGAATACAGAGGCCTCTGGCGTAATGCGCGAGCAGGATTGCCCTGTAATCTCCCTTGAAAATGCGCTGTGCTTTATCAGGCGATGCATGCCACACCTAGGGCGTCCCAAGCTGCAGGCGGAGTCCGCTTGTATTTGCAGCCTCGTTGGACTGCTTTCCGTGCATGGCGTGGATCAGGTATCAGGCGAGCGCACGACGCCAAGCCCACCGCCTCCGGGCGTTGCCGCTCTCCTTCAGGGGGTACAGCTGGGGTACAGCCTCGCGTCTGCCTCGTGTCGAGCGTCCGCGCGAAGTGCACAGCGGGCGAGCTCTACTCCCACGCCTGAGCACTTCAAGCCGCACGAGCACAGGTACAGTACGTATCTGCTTCCAGGCTGCAAGACCCAGCTTCGAGACGCCCTTCAGTTCATAACCCGCAACTCACGATAGCGCACCACAGCCGCCATGGGCCCTAAGAACCAAGCTGGCTCAGCGGGATTCCACGACGCACTGCTGTCGAGTCCCGTAGCGCCAAAGAACAGCAGTATGTGCAGAGAATCATACGATCGATTATATGCGCACTTACTGGCCTCAGAGAGATGGGCCTCGGCGAAGGACGTGGCACCACCGACGCCGCTGCCGGCCTCCGGGAGCTCGCCGAAGCCGTTGTCACTACTCGGGGGTCTGAAGGCGGCGGTGAAGAAGAAAAAGAAGTAGTGGTATGCACAGTACGATGGGACCAGACGTCTACGGAATGTTCTTCCCCAAGTTTAGATGTCTGCGTCGCAGTCTATTTACCGCGTGGCACATGCAACATTCCTGCGGGCGTTCGTATCAGCGTACATTCAAATAGTTGGCATATTGAGACGATTACCTATCCACAGTGAGTATCCCGCGCCGCCAACGCATGCCGAGATTATTCAGACACACCGAGACGGTGCACGCTGGACATGCATGGCGGGCAGGCCGGAGGGCCGAGGCCGAGGCGTCTCCCTGAGATTGATGCGCCTGATACCTTTTTCGGCAGAACGCGCGGCGGCCGCTCCTTCAACACGTTCACCATGTTGCTGCACACCGACGTCCTCCAGCCGCTCTCTCTATCGCAAGATCTATGATTTCCGGCAGAGGCACTCCCCTCTGACTAGGATATCGTGCTCGGCAATCGTCACTTCTGCGTGTGTGCTTCTTGTCCACGTCGAATGTGCCCGCGCGCCGCGGGCGAAGCAGAGGAAGAGGACGGCCAGCGCATCAAGAGGGCAGCGCATGAGACGCATGGCAAATGGAGAATAGTCTTGTTGCGAGATGCGTGGTGGTATTATCGGAACATCGAGCTCTCCATGATACGGCAGCGTTCAGGTCTTTCCTCAGCCTCGTACACCGCACTCGTATTGCCCTAAGCGACAACCACCGAGGCCATCTTTGCGACAGTCCACCGCCACAGCGCAGCGCATCTGCACCGGAGGTGCATCGTGCCTCGCAAGCCGCCGTGCCCGGGCCTTTCTCTCTCACGACCTTCGCGCGCGCAGCGGAGATCACATAGGGACTTCACAGCCCGCGAGCCAACACCCTCGGGACTGCTGCGCGCTCCGCGCCGTCGACTCGCGAGATGCTCATCACGACGATGGTCCGCGGTGCTCGCAGTCTCGAATCTGGGCGATGAGCACGCTCGCTAATATTTTTCGGCAGCCTGCTCCCGACCCGGAGCTCCCTGGCGTCCATGCTGGCCGAGGACGTTGTGGGATGGGCGTACCAGTGCGGCCGTGGGAGGGTATGGAGGGAGACTGTGTCGAGATGCGTCTCTCGGAAGGCAATTTGTGTGTATCATCGTGTATGTAACTCCGCTGCGTTCAATCAGTATCGTGCGTTCTACATCGCACTGCCAGTGGCGGCGCCCTCTATATCTTTGTGGACAGACCGCAGTTAGCTCCGAACTGCGGCTCCTCAATCCTTTCTATCCTTTGCCATGCCGGGAACTATCTTGCGGAAGCCCGACGACAGCGAACATTTCTTCGTCTTTTCCTCCGACGCGGAGGAAGACAAGGCCTGCGCATCGCCTTCTGGCTGTGCGTCTTTGGCAGCGGCAGTTGCGATGGGCCGAGCGCGTTTCGTGATATATCCAGTGGTGAGAAGTTGTTCTGCGGTATCGGGCAACAATTCTGTGATGTCTCCGAGTTTGCGCTTTCCGCTGCTTGTCGGCGCTTCAGCTACAGCTGAAGTTCCGTCGATGCGGAAATGTACGGGCGCTGGGCCCTCCTAGATCGAGGGCGGAGAATGTACGGTTTGTCTGTGTAATCTTCGGCCGTGCATGTCCCGCTCGTGGGCGACGGTCCCGACTGCGAGAGTGCAGGGAAAGAAAGCAAAGCTGACGTCGGCATCTCCGACGCCCATCGAGCTGTCGGGAATGTCAGAAGCCGAGGTCTGTTCATATTCTGCGCCTCCATCGCACCGCTGTAAGCTGCCCGATTCACGGCCAAATTGGAATTTTGGGGAGAGGATACCTGCCCGTTATTTCGCATGGTTTTGTCGGCTGAGTCAGGGGTTCAGCTAACCTCGCATTCTAGCGGGGAATTCCTCGAAATCTCCAGCTTCTTCTTCTGCTGACGAAAGCTTTGGCGAAGGTGATGACATATGTGCGTCAGTACTAGTCGTAGACTGAGGCATAGAGCACCGTCGAGGAATAGATTAGCTTTTGATGTTGTATCGCAACTAAAAAGATTCCTGAATGTGTAGCGGGGAGGAGATGGAAGGAGGAGATGAAGGCTGTCGTTGATGGTGTGCGGTATATATATGAGATTTTAGATGGCACAGCCCCAGATATCATGCCTTGATCCGTGTGAGGCTATTTGAAGGGTGCTGTTAGGTTGCCAGGCTACTGATACGAGCATCGTCCCTTTGCTTTACCTGGCGAGTGCGGAATAGGAATCAGTATTACTTATGCGCATTGGGCGCGTGATACTGTACTCACAGGACATTGCATGCTGCGCTGTCGTACCATTTACATGCAAAGAGCTGCACGCAAAGCAACGGTTTTATCACCCTGAGGCAATCAGGCAATCAGTACGTTGGCTATTCGCGCGATGCTTACCACGACGATGGTCCATGAACTCTGAGGCTGGAAGCCTTTGTCCGAAAGCGTTCTTTTCCCCCGATGGAGACGGAGTACGTTCTTCAGTTTGTCATCTACGGCAAGCGGAGGGCTTAATGACCTCTCAAAAACATGTTCTACAAGTAACATGAGATTCGGTTCAAAAGGTCTAGTACCAAACTCGTGCTTCTTCAATAGTTGGCGCGAGCGAGTCGTGCGTACCATTAGGGTCTTCGCGCGGAGGGCTCTCGCTTTCTCCGGATACTCGCTCGCCCATCAGGGTTCTCAGAAAGTTGTCTATCTCTCACACAGTCCAGTGTTCTACGCGCGCGCGTATGATCATATGCTTCCGCTGCGCAACCTCAGTCCATTCGTATGCCTTCGTGAGACGGCGGTGGAGCTCTTAGCTCTTTATGACACGGCAGTATTCAATTCTTTCCTCATGTTTCAGCGAGCACTGCCGCGCTGGTCTCGCCTCGTACGTCGCCAAATCGTATTGCCAGAACCAAATATTCATGGACATCGGTGTGGGCTAACTTTCCGAGAATCCCGTTTGCCTGCTTCCATCCCTGCCCCAGGACTCGCCAGCGCACATCTCGCGTCTTCGCAGAGGAATCACGATATTCTACCAGTATCCCGCTGCTTCACCATTTCGCTCATCCCGTCTCCTAACCGCACGTTCAGCCATGCTACCATCGCCGGGGAAGTCACGGCTCCGCCCGCACACTCGTCCCTCCGTGCTGTCATCCTCATCCTCCTGAGGTCTCCCGCACAAGCCTCGTCCCATGTGCGTGAAGACCAGTGGTGCACACCTTCCTTCCACGTTTCGCGCAAGAGCTTGCAAGGTCGACGCTAGATACTCTAAGTCTCTGCGCATCCCCGACGCGCCCCGGCTGTGCCACGCCTGAGCCGTCCGGGGACTACAAACTGCCTATCGACCCAAGCCTCTGCTTCCAATACCACCGTCGCCGCGTTTCATTGCCATAACCCAGCGCATCCGTACCGAAGGCGTTTCGCGGTTCGCAACCCGCCGTTTCGGCCCATCTCGCGGCCTTCGCGCGCGCAGCGGAGAACACCCGGGGACTTCGCAGCGCGCGAGCCAAGAGCTTCGGAGATAGCTGCGAGCTGCCCGTCATCTACTCGCGCGACCGTCATCAGGACGACAGTCAGCCACGCTCGCTGATCTCTCCGGGCAGTCTGTTCCCGACCCGGAGCTCTGGCTGACGACATTGTGGAATGGACTTACTTCGGCCCGGGGAGCGTAGGGAGTGCGTCCGCGTCGAGACGCGTTTCTCGTCGGCAGGAAATTTGTGTGTATCCGTCTATGTACTTCTGCTGCACTCAATACAACTTTGCGCGCTACATCTTGTTCTGCGAGTGATAACAATCTGCACTCATATTGTTGGGGAAACGTCTAGGAACTGCATATGCTGCGCACTGCGAGACCAAAGCCATACAATATTCCACGCATTCTTGAGACCTTGGTGCAAAGGCTGCGGTACCCTCCGCACTGAAATTCCTCAATCCTTCCTACCCTTCGCAACGCCGCGCATTATCTTCCAGAAGCGCGACGACAGTGAACGTTTTTTCTTCTTCTCCTGCGACGCGGACGAAGATAGAGCCTGCGCACCGCCTTCTGGCTGTGGGTCTTCGGCAGCTGCAGTTGCCATGAGGCGAGGGCGTTTCGCAACATATCTAAGTGTAAGACACTCACAGGCGGCAGTGGTTTCCCCGAGCTTGCGCTGCAAGCTGCTCGTTGTCGCTTGGGCTGCATCGGAAATCGGCGCGCCTGACGCCAGGGACGTGAGCAAATGCAGGCGTAGTTTTGGGTGGATCGTACCGGGGCTCACTGGGTGTCTGCCAGCTACCGTGTTGTTCTCCGGAGGCCAAAGTCCCGTGAATGCGGAGATGTACGTGCTCAGGGCCCTTCTAAAGGGGGGCTGGAACGTGCGCGATTTTTTCCTGTTATCTTCGCCCCCGTGTGCCCCACCAGTGGTCGACGGTCCCGATTGTGCAGAGGAAGAAAGCAGAGTTGGCGTCGGCATTTTTGATGCCCATCGACCTTTCAGATGTGTCAGAAGACGAGCTCAGATCGAATTCTTTGCCTCATTCGCACCACTGTAAACCGCCCGATTCTGGGCCAACTTGGAATTTTGGGGAGATCTACCTCCAAGGTAAACGTCGGAACGAGCATATCTCTGGGATGTAAAGAAATTTCTTTGATCCCGACTTCCGGGTTGCTCTCTGCGCCTCGTTTTGCGAGCGGATGGAACATAATCAGGCACTTCGTGGATTGAGGGAATCACAGCTCGCGCATTTTTGCTTGTAGGCACCGTGGTAGTATCCGAAGAGGGTATTGTCGTGGATGGTGTTTTCTGAGACTCAGCTGGCTTCTCGTGAAGGCCGCCCCCAGAGCCTTCAGCTTCTTCTGCTGCTGGCGATGGCTCTGACGAAGGTAGAAACATAGGTACGTGGATAGAAAACTAGGGCGAGAAGCACTATCTGGGCGTAGATTAGATGATAATGTTGAAGGGTATACAGAACCTACCCAAAAGTATAGCAGAGAGCAGATGAAGGAAGGAGACGAAAGCTGTCATGTGTGATGTACCGTATATAATAGTTGAGATGGCACAGCCCCAGATATGATCACTTTGTTCATGAGGGTAGTACGTCTCGAAGATGCTTGTAGGTAGTCATAGTAACCAGAGTTCCCGAGTAATATAGTTATCGCAAGGTCCGGTATTCCGCATACATACTGAATAGCATCTTATCGCGATGCATATCTCCGGCTCTTGCCCCACACACGCACTCCAGGAAATGTGGTGTGCGAGTACAGCGCCAGAGAGTGTCTCTTCTGCCGCGAGTTCGCTGCAGAGAAAACAGCCACTCTGCTTTATCAGAGCCATCAACGATCTGCTTTTGCAGGACTTGGTTTGACAACATGACTGCAGAAGACGTGCTGGCGTCCGGGGAAGCCTCTTGGGAATCTGGGATGATTCGTCCGAGCTCTGACAATGGAGTCTTCCGCCTATATACCTGAGCGCACGTCAAAAAGGATGAGAAAGGCTACTTAACCGTGTGAAGGGAGAATTGCGGACGCTTCGACGCCTGCTGATGTTTACGACATTGTGGGCGACGGAAGTCGGACTGACTACAGTTGGCCATTAGACTTTCGGCGCGCGCGTTGTATGGATTTTACGGAACGCAGACCTTATATGCTCTTACAAGCACGGCCCGAGATTGCGGACTGCTTATAAGAGCTTTCCAATCCATGCGCAATTATTATCTCAATTTTGGTTCGTACGTATCCCACTGGATTTGCATTTTATTTATGTCGGGCACGATGTGGTAGTGCTGAGAGCCCTCGTACCAGAGCGGTGGAGCCGGAGCATGACGCCGGGTGCAGCGCTGTGGAGGGCGCAGGCAGCTGCGACGGTACACTGTCGGAGAGTGTGATCCCGTACCATTCATATTTAGCCCCCATGGTGGCCGCCCGGTGCCGCTCTGGAACGTCGAGGCGGGGACACCGATGTCGTCCTCACCGCGCGTGGATGAACCGCGGGAATGTCAATGAATTCACACGGTGTGGGGAGGGGCACGCTAGACTTGGAGTGCTGGCCCATGCATGAACATCTCTATACTAGACGTTTGACGCGGGGCGATAACTAGACCTCTGAACGTTTGAACATTGAGGAGAGTGAAGAGGACGCGGGCGAGACTTACACTTCGGCTGGTCGGCGTCTGCCGAGCGTCATGACGTCAAACATGTCCACGCGCGCTTTGCGCTCTGGCCGACACCACTGTCTTCCGACCACCACGACCTCGACGCCCGTCGCTACATCGATGACCGCCGTGCGTCCCGATAGTGGCTAACTTACCCACAATGCCCTCTTAGACGACCTTTGACAGCCAAGTCACGCATTCCTGCTGTAAATTAGCGCAGCAGACGACGATCTCGGCATCCCAAGACGCTGCGCGTGCCGCGATGGAGAGAAGGCAGCAGAGGTGAACCCGACACGGACGAGGTGCGCTCCGACTTTATTCTATGATGTTCTGTCCGCTGACTGCGACATCGGTATCGTTTCCTATGGTGACGATGCCCCGGCGCGTGCAAGTGCATGCGTGCCCCCTACCGCTTTTTCCAACGCAACGCTGACGCCGGCGTTGTTCCCTGCGCTGCGTCAGACGCTGCGCTCGAAGAACCCGCGGAACAGGTGGCGTGGAATCAGCGCACGCGTACACGCAAGCGGCGATCCATGCGCGACCCGCGCCACCGCATGAAGAGGTCGTCTCGAGAAGACGCTGCCCAGGCGGCTCTGGATCGTGCAACCGCGTCCACACGACAACCGGCCTATGCCACGCTTGCTTTGTACTCCACTTCCGCCTTCTGTCCCCTACCTCCGCTGGCTCATCCGCCGACATCAGCACCGAAATCTACACTATCGTGGGCACCCCGTTCACTCGCCATTGCCGTACCAGTGTGCGCATGCTGGGATGGCGTCGATGAGCCACGGCGATGCCGTCGCGGAGCACGTTCACTGCGGTCAGCACAAGCAACGACCGACCAATGGTCACACCTGCACCCATGTCGCTCACCGTCGCGCCCGCGCTTGTGCTGCTCCCGCCGCTCAGCGCGTTCTACGCAGGTGCGCACGCTCGCCCGCCTCTACCTCCCGATCTGACACAGCTGCTACAGGCCGAAACAAGCTCTTGAGGTATCTGCAAGCTGCGCCTAACTCCTTCAAGACCGACTGCGCTCTCGTGCCTCTTAGCCCGCCACAGTCGAGACGCTCTCGCTGCGTAGGCAGTATCGGCACATATGGGCACCCTCTGCAAATGGGCACATGCAGTAAGGTGCGCATGCCTGTCCACGCCGAGGCCATGCCGTGCTGATGCGATGTACCTCCGACATCTTGCGGTGGTTGTGCTCGCATGCGACGTCATGAAGGCTGCCAGTCTTTGTTTGTTGTAGCGATTGAGTAGAGTATACTTTGCCACAATATATCTAGTTATGTGACTTAGATGTGGGATTTCCACGCAAGAACTACATTTCTTCCAGCCCGTTGATCAGAGACCATACAAGCTGTGCAATCCCTACAATGCATGAAATTATGCGCTATGAATACATGGGCGAAAAAACTATATAAGCGTATTGCAGGTAGGCGGCGATAATTGTGTCCTATATACTGATTTGGGGGCATCTATGGGCATGTATCGCGTTACAATCCATAGGCCGAAAGTCTGATGTGAACACGATCATTTCTCGGCACGATGACCGTATACAACAAGTCAAGACGGAGACATGGCCCACGGCGCGATACCGGGCGAACGGTCTGTGCTCGTGGACCTCGCCGCCCCATGCGCGCAGCTGGCGTACTGCCGCTCGGTGCGCCATGACGGCGACACTGCTTTTGTTCGCTCCGTGGTCCTTTTGGAGGATCCCATTGTCTTCGACGGCCCGTGGCCGCTACCGTTATCTCCACCGCGGCTGCACATACTACCACTGTCGCGCTCACTCTGCTCGATGTTGCTGCGCTCAAGATTGCACCCGTCGGCTTGGACACTACCGTACCCGCCATCGCCGACGCAGCAGAAGACGACTATGACGACGAAAGCCGCGTTACGTCGCTCGGCTCCGCGTCCGACTCGCCGCCGCCTGGCGTGTACGCTGGCAAAATCGCAGCACGCGCACATGGAGCACGCTCCTATCCCCACCCTATGCCTCCTAGCTATGCTTTGCAGAAGCAGCAGCCGAGACGGACTCAGGTTATCGAAAGCAGGGAAGCGGAGCTGAAGGAGAGAAGCGTCTTGTCGATGCCTCCGCTTGGCGCTGGCACATCCGTCGGCCCGACGTCCCTTCTCAACTACTCCGACCACTTCGACCCCTTCAGCCTCTAAGCCCGCAGCCGCTCGACCACGATTGCAACTGCAGCCAGCGACCGGTCGAAGATCAGGCGTCCTACAGAAAGTACCTGGTGCTGCTCGATCTGCTGCGCGCACGTCGGCAGCTGTCTATCCACCTCCACGTCGACCTACATACTCGTTATTTCTCCTCGCTCTCGTTACACGCCTGTCCTATGACTAGCTGAACCTGCCAAGCCGGGCTCATACGGTTTCGCTAGCGGCGGGTCCCAGCTCTGAAGCGACCGGGCTGAAGCTGATGCTGTGCCGACACGGCGCCACTGAAGATCGCGAGGGAATCGTCAAGGATGCGGATTGCGACGCCATGGCGCTCAATGAGGTACGCCTCTATTACTCCAGCTCTGTTCATCCGACGTTGATATGCGATAGGTTTCCCGCACGCTCACGCCGGGCGCGCGCCCGCTCTTCTCCCACGAGGAAGATGGACCGGAAGGTCAGGATTATGGACGATCTCGACGTCCCCCAATAACTCTCGCGTGAGGCGCATCCTACGCTTCAACAGCCGTCTGTATTGCTCCTGGGAAAATATGATCCGATCTCGTCGCGGGCTTGCCAGTGGGCGCCATCCTTGTTCTATTGTCGTCACGGCAATCGAGGTCTGTACACCTTGCATGACCGCCACCGAAGGCGATTTCAGCTTGTGCCACTGGAATTCTGCAACTACCAAAATCTACGGCAGCAAGTGCGCGGGACCGGTGGGCCATTCGACGTGCAGGAAGGCCTGCACGTGCCCGAGTGCACCGCACTGACGCGAAGTAGTCGTCGCGCGAAGGTGCAATCTGCGACCAGGCGAGACCGCCGCCGGATTTCGCTCTTGCAGCTTGAAGGCGCCTGTATGTAGTACCGTGGAGGCGGTAATTAGAAACAAATGATGATATGTTACAGACTCGGGGGCAGTACAAGACGGGGCCTTGTGCCGTGGAAGCGCGGACTGAGCGCGCCCAGGAAGCGTCTGTACACGAGGCGAGGAAAACGGCCCGGGGGCTGCGCCGCGGGCTTCGCACCCTGCGCTATGGATCAGCGGATGGATCAGTGAGGCGATGATGCTCTTCCGTCCTACATTTGTCCCCAGTCGCCACCACCGCTTCCACATTGTCCTCTCACCCCCAGCTACCCTCGACCAGTATGCCTCCCGCCACAGGAGCCGACCTTCCGCCTGAAACAATCGCGAAAATCCTGAGCTGCTTCATGATAGTCGTGGCGCGGAGGGAAGAGAACTTCCGGCGATGGAAACACGAGCTTGTCCCCCCGAGCCTTGTGTGCAAGTACTGGTCGGAGTGCATCCGGCCAGCCCTCTTCCAAGACATCACGTTAAAAGATGCTACTGATCTACTCTTCCTAGAAAATATCGTCTACAGCCCGCGATTCGAAGGCTCGTCTCTGAACGGAGCTATCAAGTGCATACGGGCGGAACATCACTTTCCACCTCTCCCGGTGCCCTGGCTTCACCGTCTGCATCCAGTAATGGCGCATCTCCCGGATGCGACACTGCGCTGCGAGATTTGGCAAGAGACTGGCGGCCGACGTTTAGTGCCGGTCCGATGGCCCCCATATGCAGCCCTTCCCCGTGTACCTCCATCCTTCTACCGGCTTCAACTTCACGACATCCAGGTCGTCAGATCCGAGTTCAAGAACACCACTGAACTCGCGCGGCTCGTTGATAGCTTTCCTGCCCTGCAAGAGTGCTACTTCTACCAGCTAACATTCCTCGACCCCTCCACAGTTGTCCAAGCTCGAAGGATTCCATGGAGGGTACCAAAAGGACTCTGGCGGTGCGATGTCACGGAGTGCCCAGGCATGTCGGTCTCGGCTCAAACGACTCTTGCGTTGGACCTTCTCGGGGTTACACATAGACTGAGCGGGACGCTTCTCGATACATTGCTTGCATCGGTGCCCAGTAATTGCAGGCAAGCGAGAGTGGAATTGTTCCGATCAGGTGGTGGGCCTCTCGATGGGCATGTTCCAGGTGGGCACATGGTGATCCAGTTCCCTGGCAGAGATGCTCAACGTATAATTTTCGCAGACAAAGTCGGTCTGCGGTTCTCACCAATCGAGGACCCAGACTTAGACCGGTTCGTGGCCAACATTGTATGGGCGACAGGAGCACGCGCCACACCCACTCATGCTCAAGATCCATATGCCCATGTCAGAATGATCGCTCTGACTGCCAGCTTCGCTGCCGTTGGAGACGGAGACCCTCCCTCCTTCGATGGCTTCCGAGAAGCCGCAGGCTCCGCTCACTTCGAGGAGCTCCGGTTCTTCGTGCGGGAAGGAAACGCGCTGGACGAACAGGGGATGCGGGTACTCATGCGCTCGGTGCTTCGCCGCGAACAGCTCACTTGGGCACTCGAGAAAGGTGTCCTGCGCCTGCAACGAAGTTACTTTGAGGTGGAAACGGGGATCTGGAAAGACGTAGCATACATCAGCAACGCGGTCCTCCTTTCTCTTTCGGCCGGACGTTCAGTCATCGCCATCAACGACACGCCGCCGACTCTCGATATTGATGAAGCCGCGGAGTGCTTCTCGCAGGTTGTGATCGGGCAGGAGATTTCAGACTACCTTCAGCGACTTCCTGCTCTGCGCGCAGAGCGAGCCAAAGCGAAGAAGGGCTCATCGGAGGAGACGTCTGGGACGCCGGAGACTCAGGACGGTGTGGTGCCAGCCCAGCGCACGGCAAAGGATACATCCAAGTTGCCAGAGAGTCCGAACACTGCGCCTCCATCGCGACAGATAAGGGCAGCAGGTGGGGAGGGCGATGAAGATGGCAAAGAAGAGGCGGGACAGGACATGGGGGGATTGTAGAGTGGGGGCGTAATGGTGGACGAAGAGATATAATACGACAGACTTACAGAAGTACGCCGTCCATAGCACAATCGAAAGATAGCTCCGACGCTGATACTGAGAGCAGGGACTGGTAGCGAACTACGAGACGTTGACTATTTGACAGCTCGGATGGGCCTATGATTTTTCTTTCAGACAATGTTCTGCGACGTCGACCATGACATACTTTGTATTTTGCGTACGAAGCGATATGGACATGGTTACGTCGGGCCTACGCGAGATGTGACTGCTCCTCTCGCTTCAAGGCCTATAGTCCTCGCATGTACCCTTCTAGTAGACCAGCGCAGCGCCGGAGACCGTCGGCCAGGATGTCGGCGACCTTTACGATGAGCTACCCCCTGGCGATCGCGCGCACAGTGCTGGTGTCACCTGCGAGCCCATCAAGCACAGCAGACATGTCCGTGCGGATGACGCTGGCCAGTCACGGTGCATGGAGAACCGACAGCGGTACTTGGTCGATCTGGGCCATGTGTGAGGTGCGCGCGGTGATGGCAGAGGCTGCATGCCTCAAAAGTATTTATTTCGATGGGTCGGTGGCGAGACAGGCGGCGTGCGCCGACCAGGCGAAGATGCCAGTCGCAGGCAGAGTAACGATCGTAGGGTGTGATGTCCGTGCCCGAGCTGAAGAACGCGTGTTTATTCACGTTGGGGCGCCACTGGTCCTCCGGCATAATCCTGCGCTCGCGTACGTCCGCCTCCGAGCACGGCACCCGGGCGTAATAGCACGGAAGCCGGTCAGTGCAGTGAACATGACGCTGGGCGCGTGCGCCTTAGAGGAGGACTGCGGCGACGTTGTAATGGAAGAGGGTTTCGGCGTGCGACGAGTCGTCGAGAGCAAGCGCTGAGAGACGCTCTCGGGGATGGTGAACGTCGCCTGCAGACGCGTCGGCGCACTGACGAAACGTACAATGTCGCCGTGGTGGCTCATGATTCGGCATTTGGCATTGAGGTGGTATTCAGACCGAACAGCCGCTGTGACTCGAAGGTGATGACAGGGCGGCAAGCAGTCGGGTCAGACCCTGCGCGCCGAATAAGCGTGGAAGGCTGAGCAGGTCAAAGCAGACGCACCTGGATAACGGCCGTTCTCGCTGTACCTCTAGACATCCACCACGTCTGGGACTATCTAGACCTTCTCCAGCTTCCCGTGACCTTACTCCAGAGCCTCCCGTAGTTCATTGACCTAACCATCCGCGCTGACCCCGACTTCGTTGCGCCGGGATCGCGTATCTGCCTCGCGCTGGTGCTGACGATGGGTTTGACGGCTGACACTCCGCTGTCGACAGCAGATGCGGGATAGCCGCGAAGGCGGAGCGCCAGGTCGTCTCTGCGACAGGCGAGCGGGATGAGTCGTTCCGCGGCGAGTGTGTCGTGATGCGCAGTGTGGATGCTCGTAGGCTGATCTGATCGTGACGTAGATCTTCTGCGAGGATGACGTCGGTTTGGAAGGGTGGATGTTGCGCCGTGCGAGTGTGCGGCGGGAGGGCGTGCTCTCGGTCTATGGCGTTCCCGTGCCCCGACGTTCGTTATGTCCTAGCGGAGCGGGGCCCGATTTGATCACACTGCGCACGCCGATGTCAGTGCCAGCATACTGAAACATGACTGAGGGGACGTACTGAGCCTCGCGCTTGCACAGTGAGAGCCATGTCTACCTTTCACTGGCAGTCTCGAGTAGAATCGAGCCACGCAGACCTCCGAGATCCAGGGTCCCATGTCGAACTCGATTGACTCCATAGCGCGCAGCGCGTCCGCAGGTCGCCTCTCCCTCCGCCGATGGTCTGTGCTGGATGCCGGCGCAGACCTCGAGTTTGCCCTTGTACAACGCGTTCAACAGCTTGGTCTCCTCCTCGGGATCGACGAGTAACATCTCATTGGCAGCTGTGAGCTCAGATACGGTCAAGCAATCAAGCAAGTCGAGCGAAGTGCACGACCTCAAACTCCGACTACTGTCTCGCGGATAGGCGCCAAAAGGGCCTGGTGGGCGGCGGCTCGGGGGTCAAGGACTGGAAGAGCAGCACGGAATATGGGCGTGTGAGACTGCGACGCTCGAAGAAGAAAGTGCTTTGTGGGGAGATTAATCGCAGGGCGCAGACGGTGGAGCGCGGTGTCGTCTGGGGGACCTAGAGCGGATGGGCGTGATACCTTGAATGTCGGCGAGGGTCCTGCGACAACTGGTCGACCGAAGCATGTCCAAATGACCGCGACCGCGTCCTCGATAATCGTGTTCCTTGGCAGAGGTAGAGCGCGCGGTGCGCTGTTTCGACCGACTTCCCGCCCTCCTCTCTCTGTATCTCTCCGCAGCTTCCAAGTCGTCGTGCCGTCCACTGCGGGCCACGTGCGCCCTCAGGCAATCTTGCGCAGGACATGACGAATGGGAGGAGCGACTTCCAAAACGCTGAATGGGCCAGACCTCAGCTGCGTCTCGATTACCTGGGCTGGTGTTGCAGCCGGGTGGCATGTGAAGGTACACTTCGTCTCGTTCATGCTTTCCGCGAGGCTCTCGTTTCCCGAGGCCTGTATCGCCCACACACAAAGAGCTGGAGCGGGTCATCGAGGCCGACGCGGCGGTGAAGAAGATGTGACGATGTAGAAGGGCAAGGAGCGCAGGGAAAGGTATGACCGTGGCGGCGACCTTCCCTGGAGGTAGTCTTGACTCCGGAGGCTCGAGAGAGTCTTGAGGACCATGAAGGCAGCGCTAAACTACAAGCGAAGAGTGTGGGGCAGAGCTCACTGGAGCGGCGATATAATCACGGTATATGCGTGAGCGACGAGGTCTCTTGAAGGGACGTCAGGGTAGCTTAACGCGGATGGGATTGAGATGCCAGGAGGGAGCACAGGGCTTGACGGCATGCTACGTCTTGACACGCTCGCGGTGAGTGAGCACTTGGACGTTTGAGGACATATGGAAACCAGGTGGATAGGCGAGCTGGGTAGGTGCGGACAGTGAGCGCTGAGCGAGGATGTCAACAGCAACATGCATACGCACGAACATCGGCGACACCGACGTATGGACCATGAGAGACCCCACGCCTCTCCCTTTGCATGAGCAATGGTCGATCAGTTTCTGCTGATGCTGAGACCTTCAGAGGTCGTCGGAAGGCTTCTGTACTACGGCGTGAGTACAAGGTAAGGCTCGAACGAGTAGAGGACGCACCGGACCGCCGTTCCAAATTTAAACAGCTCATCCTAGACTACTCAAGTCGAGGGTATACAAGGTAGCGGGGTGATACTGTGCAGGGGTATGCTAACCAGAGAAGAGCCCATTTGATTCACAGCACGGATAGTAGTATTGTTGACGCGAGCATGTCAGGGCGGCGGCGTGGAGGTTGGAGCACGGCCGGTGGAGGGAGCATCTTGATGCGAAGGCGGTCCAAAGCAGCTTCTGGGGTCAACGCAGGGTGAGAGACGAGACAACGGAGAAGGATGCGGCGGAGACATGGCTGTCGGCCGCGAAGCCGGCCTAAGAAGCGCGCGTCTTCAAGCCACTGCAAGGCACGTGACGGCCAACCCACAGCAGGTTCCTCATTTGGAGCAGAGTGTAGCCGTGGTGGCGTCCGGCTTGGCTCGGCATGACGCTGCGCCGCTTTCGGCTGCCCTTTCGTTCGAGACAGTGACCTCCCACTCGGACCTGCGCGGGCACGAATCTGGTCAGAAGAAAGCAGATGATGTAGATGCTCACCACCGCGAGAAAGAAAATGACCGCTGCCTGTCGAAATCATCCACGACATCGTCTCGATGCACCGCTCTTGCGCTGGCAGAACCCCCCGGACGACCGGCGTTCCAGAACACAGTTCGAAGCATGCCTAGTCTTTTAGCTCTGAAGTACGTTGCGTCGAATTGAAGGCTTTCTACGTTGACGTGGACGTGTTCAGTAGCCTTGCGCGACTCCAGAACTCATATTCAGATCCCGTGCCACTGCGGGTCGCCTTGTACCACGTTCACCACGCTACATGAAAGATCACATCGTCTCTTGGCGGATGAGGCTAAAAGAGACGTTCTTCAAATGAATCAGCTGGTTTAGTACGCTCACAGCTTGCTTCACAGCTCGTCACTGATTCAAGCCTTTTTTCTCCTTTACTTCAGTACGAACGGGGGCCCCTGGCTCGACGTCGTCATGACGTGAGGCGCAAGACTCCCGCCGGACATGGTCGAACGCATGGGCACGTCTGAGCACCTCACGTATTGCTCATGCAGCGCACGTCGACTGACGTGTTTGCGATCGGCAGACACTCTCGCTCCCCACGAGCGGTCCCAAGCGAGGCCCAAATATCGCCGCAGGCGACGAGCTAGACAACTCAGACGGAAATTGTTGTGACAAGCCTATGTCATTTGAATTCCTAGGACTTTGCTCACTACTGGCGGATATGCGATCCAGTGGGACAATCACTAGAAAGATGCAGTCCCCTACGGTGTAAAATACGAATGTCAACGCTGCAGGTGCTCGGAATTAGGCTCGTCATGCTTCTGTACGTTGAAAGGTCTACGTTGTAGTTGGGAGCTGGGGCGGGCTCGGTGCAACGACGCTCCCCAGGGCGCCCAGAAACCTTCCGTACACGAGGCAGAGAAGGCGGCCCGGGGGCTCCGCAGACTGCGCACGCTGCACAAAGAATCATACGGTGAGTGGCTCATTGATCCTACCGCCACCACCCCTTCTGCATTGTCCGCGCACAGGCGTTGTCGACCTAGCGTCTCTCGTTCCACCATGCCCACGGCCACAGGAGCCGACCTCCCCTCCGAGATCATCGCAAAAATCCTTGGCAACTTCATGAACGCTGTCATATTGGCAAGCGACAAAACAATTCGGCGGCAGAAGCATGAGCTGGTCGCGCCGAGTCTCGTGTGCAGGTTCTGGACGGAGTGTATCCGGCCAGCCCTCTTTCGAGACATCACCGTGCGGAACGCGTCTGACGTATCCTTCCTGGAGGATATCGTCTGCAGCCCGCGATTCAGTGACTCCTCTCTAAACAGCGCTATCAAGAACATACGGGCCCAGCACTGGTTTCCTCCCATCGAAGAGCCCTGGCTGCACCGCCTCCAGACGATAATGGCGCGCCTTCCAGAGACACAGTTCTCGTGCCACCTTTGGAGAGAGACCACTGAGGGCTCTCCGCGTTCAGCACCCATCCGATGGCCCCCATTTGCTGCTCTCCCACGTGTACCTCCATTTCTCTTCGGCCTTCGCCTGAACACTATCCAGCTCACCGGGTCCGAGCTCAAGAGGCCTGTTGAGCTTGTACGGCTCGTCCACAGCTTTCCCACCCTGCAGGAGTGCTACTGCTCCCAACTCAAGTTTCGCGACCCCTCTCCAGTCATTCAGGCGCGCAGGACTCTGCGCAAGGTGCCGAGAGCACTCTGGCGATGCGAGATCATGGAGTGCGCAGACATGTCGCCCTCCGCTCAGGCGAGACTTGCCTTGGATGTTCTCGCAGCCGTACCTCGGCTGGGCCTGGCCGCTGCCGAGGACCAATGGACGGCACTCCTCGATGCCTTGCTTGCATCGGTGCCCAGTGGTTTCAGGCAAGCTACGGTGGAATTATACCAACTGGGAGGTGAACGCCTCGAAGGCAATGCTCCAGGTGCGCATGGCATATTGCGCGTACATTGTATGCTGGGGACGCTCAATTTATGATCTCGGCAGGCAAAGTACTCGTGGCGTTCTCACCAGCAGAGCATCAGGACTCGGACGAGTTCTTAGCCAACGTCTGGGTAGAGCGCACTCGCGCAGAAGACGCTGCAGCATATATCAGCAAAATCTGGCTGGCTGGTGGCTGCGCGGTCGCCGAAGACCCTGGACATTGCCCATCCTTCGATGGCCTCCGTGCGGCCGCGGGGTCGGCACATTTCCAGACGCTCGATTTCAGTGTGCGTAACGGAAATGCGCGGGACGTACAGGGACTGCGGAGCCTCCTGCGCTCGGTGCTTCGCCGCGAGCAGCTCGCCTGGGCTCTCGAGCGCGGTGCCCTGCGGCTGCTGCTTTGCGGCGAGACAGAGACGAGCTGGGAGCAGATAGCATACTACGACAGCGGCGCAATCCTCTCCGTGCTCGCAGACCGTTCGTTCCCCACCATCGACGACACGCCGCCAACCCTCGATGACGACGAATACGCTGAATATCTCTCGCTATTTTTCGAACAGGATATGGACGACTATCTCCATCGACTCCCGGCCTTGCGCACGGAGCGCGCTGCCGCAGCGGCGGGAGCGCGCTCGTCGAAGCAGACGTCAGGGTCGCCAGAAGATCAGGACGCTGCCCCTCTAGCGCTACACACAACGTCAGCAGGAGGATTGGGCGATGAAGATGGCAAAGGAACGGAGGGACGAGACGTGGATGATCGTAGAGCGGAGTCGTGAGGGTGGACGAAGGGATGAAGCACTACGGGCTCACGACACTTAGGAGGCCGGGCCCAATCGAAGGCTGGATCCAGCACTGACACCGGTAGCAGGAACTAGTTGCGAACCAGATAAGTTGATTTTCCGGCCGCTGAAATACGCCTATGCTTTTCATGCTGGGTACGAGCGCTGAGCTCAGATAGTGCTTGCGGCGTCGAACGTGGTATATTCGCTTTGCATCCTGTATACGAAATGACATGGGCATGGTTACGATGGGCTTACACAGAATATGAATGCTTCCCTCGCTCTAGGACCTGCAGCCCGAGACTGGTGAAATTGAGTGTCCATTCGCGGGGTATAAGATATTCGGACATTTGCACCCTCGAGCTCCACGCCACCTCAACACTCAGCGCTCGTACGGCACCTTCCGCCGCGCTTTGTTGGATCCCGCAGGCGGGAAGCCAAAAGGCGTCCACGTTGAGCGGCCGTCTCTGCGCTGTCGGTTGGTCGGGCTGGCCCCAGTCAATTGAAGCCGAGCTCCGCTATCTGACGGGACAGAGACCACGAGGAGGCAAACGTCTGGTGTTTGTGCTTCTAGGAGGCGATTTTACGTTCTGCAGAGAGTCGACTCGCGAGGACCGGCACAGGAGGCCCAGCTACGCAGATAACACTGTCAGAGGTCCGTGCAGGAGCGAGCAGAAATTGCTAGCACGCACGAGACTCCGTCACATGTTGATGTTTGCCGCTGCAGAGGGACATCGCACTGTGTCTCGGGCTTGCTACAGCGCAGAACGACGCCCGGCCGCCCTTCCACCTTCGAATGCGCTATGACCCGAGCGGGACGGCTTTCAGCGCGGAGCCCGGCACGCTCCCAAGGCAGCTGGCAGGTGTGCAGTACGGGCGTCTGCGCGCCGGCACAGGTTAGGCTTTCAGTGAGGTCAGGGCGCGCCCTCTTCATTGGATGTAGACGTTCTGCGAGAGAAATGCATCTGACGGGTGAACCTGCAAAGACAGTCAGAAACACGCATAATGACAACGTACGTTGGGGCGTACCATCGTGTCCCTCGACCTCGTATGTAGGCCGCTCAACGGAGTATATCCCGGGGCTTGTCTGCGACCGCGTACTGCGCTGACGGTCTGGCATATTCGGAGCCCGTAGCGCCGAGTGTCGAGGCGATCGTGGGCCGCCTTGCATAGTAGTAACGTGGTCCGATTCAACGCGCGTAACCAGTCCGTCGGCATTGTCGCTGGAGAGGCTTGCGGTGCGTCTGCCTGCGCACCCGGGGTGGTGCCAAACGCGTGCGCATGGCGGTGCACTGGCCAAAGCGGGCGGCGGTCAAGCAAAGCGCCGAGCTGGAGGCCGTGATTGGCATCGTTGAAAAAGTGTGCTCGCCGCAGGGAGAGCTCGCAGAGACGTCTGTGTTCCGGACCAGAGGGTCGCCAGGATTGCGTTTTGGTGGGCCATCGAGACGCGCTGCGTGCGCAAACGTTCGGTTTCGCAGGGAGGGTAGCGTATTCCAGCAAAGTTGGAGTATGGGTCTAGAAAGCTGTGGTACAAAAGGCGAGAATACAGGGAGTGTCTGCGATGAATCTGTGCGGAGTAGGGGTCGCTCAGCATCGTCATAGTAGCTAGATCGGAAGTGACACCTACCGCGGGGACGGATTCGCCGGCGAAGCGAGCGACTAGCTGCCTCAGTTAGCGAATACCTAGAGCGGCAAGGCTACATAAATTGGTTAGGAGGGCCGCGCCCTGCGTTTGGGGAACGGACTCACAAGTCGCCGAAGTTGGGACCACACTGCTGAGTCTCGGGTTGAATCGTGTTGTCGTCAGACTCGGGGATTTTAGGACGCTGAGTTGCAGGTATCCAGGACGGTGCTTATTCCTTTCCCAATGTCTTCATAATTTTTGCAGAGTAGTATGCAGCAGAGAAACGGCTGCGGGCTAGCAGCGACGGGATGAACAAAGCCGCGAACCTGGAAGGCGCGCTTCATGGGGTATGCTTAAAGCCACGTGGTACGCGCTTTGCGGGAGCAATATAACAGACGCCCAGACGCGTCCTCATCTTCGGGGACGCTCATGTCCGACGTCGACCACTGGCAACCTTTCGACGCGCCTCAGCGCCGGCTGGCCCTCTCACATGCAATATCGGCCATTCCGACCACGGCCTTTAGCTTGGTGCTTTGCCTGCCCTCCGATTGTTTTGGCCGGTACCCCTCGCGAGGCGCACGGCGGCCTTGCAGCCTGTGCGCAGACCTAGGCAGACCCATCACAAGCCTCTCCAGCGACAACATTACCGACGGAACGATTGCGCTTATTGATATTGAGCTGAAGCATGTCACCCCCGCGTGTAAGTGGGAGTCCAGAACCCTTGTGTCGCGCTTTCTGAACATGCCAGACTCCAGTCCGCCCGGTACACGGCCACAGACTGGTTGCAGGACACACCTCCTGGACTGGCTTGTAGTCGAGATCGAGGGCCAATATGGTAAAGCTAGACGTATTCTGTCTGCCTGCGTATTGCTTACTGTCCTTGTCGGTCCACCAGACGCGATTCTCTCGCGGAACGTCGACGTCAGAGTCGCCGGTCGAGCGCGGACGCAGAACGTACTTCGACACTGGCCTATGCCTGTGCAATGATGCCTTCCCATGTGTTTGCCAGCTGTCTTGCGCGGCGAGCTCCGCGCAGAGCGTTGAACGTTGAACGCTCTTCCGCCGCAGGTCCCGACTATTCTCAAGGTGGACGGACGACGTCTCGCGACGCAGTAGTAGCACGCCACAAATCCACATGCCTCCCTGTAGTCGATGACATGGACATTGGAGGCTATCTGGTGTGTAACAGCAGTTTTCTCTCGCAAGCGTCAGTGTCTGACCAGATGGTCCGCGTAGACGAGAATTTCATGCCAGTCTTTGCAAGTCTACCCGCTGTAGAACGCAACGGCGCCTTCTCATAGCGCATGCAACAGCGCTTCGCCGCCGTCCGTGCCGTTCGCAACATCGGCAGGCCGAACCCACTCGGCAACCGCGTTCGCAGCGCAGTGAAGGCGACTCGGGATGCACACCTTCTGGCACCCCACTTACCAGCACGCGATCTATTACAGGAAAACACAATCGCGCCCGGGTCTTTCACGATGCGGATTGTCGAAATGCGATCCGCGGTAGAAGGCCAGTATCAGCCTCGTCGATGCAAGTCAACGCAACGCGCCATTCGCCGCCGCCAAGCCGCTCACTGAACCGTGTCTCTGCCCAGTTTCTGTACAAATGACAGACATGGGATCCGCAGAGGTTAACTGAGCGTCCAAGCTTCGCCAGCAAAGGCCCATACCTTGGCGCATTCCCTCCACACATTCTATCGCTGGGCGTCGCCCTGTTGTTGGAACGGCAGCTCACGACTTGCGGGCTCATTCGTGCCCCTAGGACTCTTCCTTGTCGTCCGCCCGCGTTTGACCCATCGTGGAATGCGCTGCACTGCGGCGGCCTCCGTTTTACCGCCTCCGTACCCTCGTCTCCGCATCATCGCCCCCCAGCCTGCTACACTCTGCGCACCGCGCCCAACAATCTGCTTTGGGAACGAACCACGCGTCCCTTTGGTAGCCCCAACGACGCCTCTGCCACTGCCGCCTCTCATCGCAGACAACGCTCACGCACAATCGCGCGAAAGGCGGATTTTGCGGGAGCCGCGGGGTCAGTACAGCGGCGGTCTGCGTCACTGGTTCAACCAAGATCGACTGGCAAGGAAATGGGCCAGCGACGCCCGTCCGCGCTAGAAGGCAGCGGCACGTATCTCGACGGCAGCCCAAGGCCGGGCTCGGATGGCCTTGGGGGCTCCGGTGCGTGATCTGTGTCGTACCGTTTCTGCAAGTGCTTACCCTCCTCAAAGGCGATTCTGGTGCCCTGCTAGATCACGAGCCGAAGCTCTGCGGGATCAGCCCGCAGTACGACCTCGCGCGCAGCGTCGGCGACACGATGTCCTACCTATCGATCTTCGCCTCCGCCTTTGAGGCACCCGAGCCCTTCACGCCATGCTAGCTCTACGCGAACACCAGCAACCCGGCCTTCGGATGGATCGACGCGCGACTCAGACCGTGAGCGGACGGGCGTCGCTCCTCGCGCAGTACTTCAGCAGTCCGCCGCGATCGTCGCGCAGGATTTGGGGCTCGGTAGACCTAATTGTTCATCTCGTGGGTCCTTTCGATCTTGCGAATTCAAATGTGCGAGTTATGCTATACAGTGACCACTTGTATATCTTATCGAGGATCATATGAACAGTACAGAATGAACATTCTCTACAGGACTCGGAGGCTGCATATAGCGTGGTAGAAAAACATAGCGTGACCACAATCAACGCGACTCCTTTCTAAATAGGGTAGGATATTGAGGAGTATGATGAGCGAGAGACAGTACCGTACTCTACACGGAACTATGCAGCTCCCTTTACTACCTTGGAGGTCCAGGTCGCGGTGCCGACACCGGTGTGCGCCGAGACCCCCTCGTCTGCGGCAGAGCCTGCCCTCCAATCGCCTGTGCCCGTGTGTTTGACGTTGGCAGCGCCGTGCGTTTGGAGGGTCCCGTAGTAACTGATGCAGTTCCCGCCTTGACCGCCGAGATCTTCATTGTCTGGCCGGGGCTCTGCCTTGCCATCGAGGGCCGCGCGGGTGCAGGGCTAGGCTGCCCTCGCATAGCCCCGTGAGCCGGCGTCTTGCTCCCCAGAAGTGGCCTAGGAATATGTGGCGCGGGGGCTGGGGGGGCTGTGTGCATCAACCTTGCTGGTAAGGCGGACTGCGGATGGCCCGCCGGACTGGCACGCCACCTATCTAGATAACTGGAATAAGTCACGTATAGCACGAGCTCAGTCGCCAGACCGCACCGTTATGCTTTGCTTGGTTGTATTTAGAAACGACCGGAAGCTTGGGATCATCGGTGAGGAATGTCTTCAGTGCCTCGTCTGTGTGTAGAGGGTCCGACGCTACTGCTGCAGTGGGTACCTGTTTTGCAGGCTGCGCGGGCTTCGACGTTTCTGACATGAATGGTCAAGCTTCTATTGCAAGTCAGCGTTTGTGGACAGTGACACGATGGAGACCCACCCAATGTGCTATGTCCAGGGACTTGCTGGGCAAAAGACTGCAATTAAAGAGAGCTACGTAGGAAGAGATTGTTATATGGGTTTAGGCGAGAACCCGGTGATATTCACTATCCAATCGGCGTAGCTGGTGAGGACCCTTTCCGCCCATCGCGTGCCGTTCCATAGTCTCTCACGGAGGACAGGACAGATGGAATATCGATGACTCCCTGAACGATAGGGCCCACTGTCGGCGGCGCAGCCAATTGGTATAATTTTGGCACAAGGTGAGGTACACATCAAGTGTTATCCGAGCGCGGAAAGATTCAGCGAACATCGGAGCAAGTCAAGGTCGCTGAGATAGGACAAAGTCAGATTATAGTCATTAAGATCTACAGAAACTGCATACCGACCCGCAGCTAAGGTGCATAGCTAGCTATCCCATGAATTTATACGCTCGCGTATAGCATGCATCTCGTCCACCAAGGGGCTGCTGAAGTCGCGTATCTCAACGACGTCATGAATCGCATCTAGAAGAGATGCAAGGGCGTCCCTGCAGCAGGTAAAGAGAGCTTCCGCCGGTCCATCGACTATCTGTCGCTGTTTGTCGGCGCCATCGGGCGACCGAACGTGAAAGAGGCCGTGAAGCCATGCCGAGACAGCGCCTTCCGAGTCACAGGTCTCCCAGTCGTTCTTCGCTGCAACCCTAAGGTTGCTTGCCATGCGCTCGAGCACTTTCGGCACGTCCTCTGAGACTGAGCGCGCCGCGTCCGCAAGAATGGTTGGTACGGTCTCGTGTACGGCGTCGAGCCAGTAGCGGCCTAACCACGCGAAAAGCGAATGCCACTCCTTGGAATATTCGGGCATGTCGAGTGACCACTGCGCGATCAGCTGGGTAGTCTTGAGCACAGCGTTCGTAGTCTGGCCGGCGCTGGTGTCGTCGTCCTCGCTGGACTCAAGCGTAACTCCATGGGTGACGACAAGGATGTCTACGAGCCTATCCCCTAGAACGCCGCTGCCGGCCTCACCGTCCACTTTCAACGCATGGAGGAGGCGCACAAGGGAGTCGGGGGACTGGATGAAGATTACGACGACAATCGGGTCCTCTTCTGGTCGTAGAGAGCCTGTGTCAACCAGCTGAGTCGCCCATAATTCGTGGAGCATCTGGAAATGTGCATCGTCGTCGAGGCATTTGGCGTCGACCAGTGTAGATGCCATTAAGTCGCAGATGTTGTCGATCTGGGCTGGTTCAAGATCATGCACGCGCATAAGTGCTTGGTTGACAAGTTGTGCAAAGAGGGAGAGATCGTCCTCTGACATGTCGGGAATGGGAACGTGGGAGTATTCTATAGCCAAGGTGAGCCAGTTCGCCGAGAGCTCAGTAGCCGATCCATCTAAACAGTACGCGATACACGGTCAGCTCCTGGGGACTGCGCAGGCTATGTTCACGCGCACCTGACGTTTCTGGTTCTAGTTCGAGTGAAAGTCGGTCCGAGGACGCCCAGCGCATGGGGTACTTGCAAATGGAAAGCCGACTGAGCAGATGCGTGTGTAGTCCAGAAAATACTGAGTTGAACTGTGTTCGGCGCGTGCTCTGCATGATCATGTTGAACGTGTCTGCAAGAACGACAGCGCAGTCTCGGCGGCATCTGCGCCGCAGTAGCAACGCCGGCTCCCACTGGAGAGTGACCAGGTGCAGGGCCGCCAACAACCACTCAGCCCTCCGGTAGAGAAGATTGGCGACAGGATGTCCATCTGGCAATTTGTCGAGCACGTTCGGATGCAGCATGAGTGATATGAGAGATTTGAAGCGATAGACGAGGACATAGCTGAGGACGGTATACTGTGAGATATGGATGTTCGACTCTTCATATTCTCGGCTGTCGCTGTCGTCGTAGGGAGGAAGGAACGCGCATGATGCCCCGCGCGGGAGCTCTTCGCCCATGCAGTAGCACTGCAAGGCGTTTAGAATGGGAGTCGCGATGGTGGGACTGTCCGGGTCCTGTCCGAGAGACGTGAGAACCGGATGGCGATACAAAGGGCCCATATATCCTGGTCCGGTGCTGTCAAGTCGCGAGAGCATGTAGCAGATGGTGAGATTGATGAACGCGCCGTCCAGAGCGAGCTCGGCGAGGAAGACGTCGTCAGAGAGACCGACGTAGCCTTGGATGCAGGTGAGGGGCGGGCAGATCTCGCGACTGCATTGCGCGACGTACTGGAGTGCGTCGGTACTTCCAGGCAGCTCCATGACGAAGTGTACCAAGGATTTGAAGAGCAGGTCGGCTTCCGCCACGACAGAAGAATATGTGTCGAAGACGAAGGCCGAAGGGTGATCACCCTCGGGGAAACAAATCCCAGGAGCGGCGATGACATCCGCTCCAACATACAGCTGGAGGAAGTCGTTAGCGGGGCCAAGTTCGAGCTGGAGCTCTCGGAGAATGATGGCGTTGGAATTCGCTGTACCACCACCGCCACTGCTACTCTGTAAGGCGCGGGATCGAGCGCCGCGGAGGTCTCGCGATCTCCACGAGAAAGGCGTGTCGGGTCGAAGGTACGTGATGGAATGTATTTTCTCAAAGTGGGAGTTGTAGTGCGACACGACCGGATACTCGGTGGTGAGCACCGACAGCAAGTCGAATGTGTCGGCTTTCGGCAGCCGTGAAACGCGCGCGAGAGCTCCTGTGACTAGTTCGTGCGAGCGGGAGAGCCAGCGGATGAGCCGCGTGACGGCCCATGCGGTGGGAGACTTGTAGGGGCAGTGTTTGCAGAAGGCGGGAAGGAGAGTGAGGATGATGATCAGGAGCAGAAATAGAGCGACGCAGATGGTGACGACGACTGCGACGACGAGGTCGAGGGTCCACACGAAGACCGCGAGTCCGCAGGTAAAGAGAATGACGGCTATCTCTAGGAGCACCGGGACGGACGATATGACGGCGGTCGCGTGCCACTCGTACCAAGCCTCCGCCCGTATCTCGCGCAGCAGCACGTTCTCGCGGGCCGACGCGATGGGGTTGTTCCACTGCAGGTACTCCCGGATCCACTGCTTCGTTAGGATGCCCAGGAGAGCTGAGGCGAGACTGAGGATGAGGCTGATGAACCACAGGCTGTTGATCCAGCGCGCGGACGACGACGGCTGGAACCGCGGGATAGTGGGTGCAGGCATCGTCGAGTTGAGGTAGGGTGGGGTCAACCTCAAGCTCGAGAGCTGGATTGAGATTCCCGCCAGGAGCTGTGCGGACGTCTGCGCAGAATCCTCTTGAAGCATGGAGACAGATCCTACGACAAAACCTGTCACGACAGCGGAGAAGAGACCATCCTAAGAATGAACAACGGTCAGCGTATATGGGCGAGCCTAGGTACCGGGGACTCACCAACACAAGGAGAGAGTCAATATCCTCCGAATAGCCCTTCATCACTATGTTGTCCTTGGTATCCATCCGTTGTTCTACTGACGTCCATCCGTCCTGAGAGGCCTGAAGGCCGTTTGCCTTCTGCAAATTCTCCAATCAATGCTTCGTGAGGACAGGTGTTCTGAGTAAAGCGTACCTTTTCGCCTCTTTCCATGGCGTAGACGTGGACCGCGTACTCGAATAATCTGACTGGGGCTGAGCTATTTTCTG
Organism: Phanerochaete sordida; assembly: GCA_019973155.2. Taxonomy (NCBI): domain Eukaryota; kingdom Fungi; phylum Basidiomycota; class Agaricomycetes; order Polyporales; family Phanerochaetaceae; genus Phanerochaete; species Phanerochaete sordida. The sequence continues at coordinate 460,144 of BPQB01000015.1, read as the reverse complement.
GAAGGCTGAACGATGTCTCGCGCTACGACGAAAGATGGGAACTGCTATCAGCTCTGCGGAAGCTGCAAAGCGAGCAGGTATTGCGAGGATTGAACATACGTGGGGCGTACACCAAGGCCGAGTCTTTCCACTGCAGCAGGTGTATTCTTTGAGTTCGACTTTCGGCAGCCGGCGACCTCTGCGCAGCTGACATGTCGAGAATGCTTCACACGCCTGTCGTCGTCGAAGTCACTGCGTGATACGTTGTCAGGAAACTCAGACTTAGCAAGGGTGATCACATGCCACGCACCAATTTCTGCAGGCGGCGATCCATTCCTCTCGAAGATAACGCCCAAGGACCCTTTCTCGGAAATGAAAGCCATGAGGCCCGGCTTTCCAGCGCCGCGGACGGAGGATGCAACCCTCGATAGTCTGCCAGAGCATGCCGAAGTAGCATTGTTCTGCGATGCACCTTGAAATATCACATCGCAAACACTACGAGGCAGACTGAGAGATCGGAAGTGGGGGCGCGGTTGTCTGAGAATCCTATTAGAGGCCCAGTCAGATCGTTCGACGGAGTAGCTATTGCGTTTCGCCCAGGTGCCTCCACATTCGCCAGTCAGCGACGACGGAGGCAGAGCGTGTCAAACGGAGGCTCAGCTCACCTCCACAGCAGTACATTGCTGAAGAATCGCCAGAGACATGCCCGTGATAGCTACGCCGCGATTTGCGCTAGCGACAGCAGACACGAGAATCCGTACGGGACCTAGCATTTTGTCTTGCGTGTTGTTGAACACAGTGGTCGTCATGAAGCGCCTCCGAAAGCACATCTTCATGTATCAGCTATGATGTTGTGGTCAATCGAGAGAATACCGAACGTAGGGAGCGACGTACCTGGATGTAGTACGACGATTAACATGCACAGCATTGCGCAACCGAGCCCGCTAGACCGCCGATGATGCAGACGTCTGTGCCAGGGTTGTGTAGCAGTGTCCAAGTCGCAGCTTATGCCCCAGCCACCTCGCATCATGTACTTTGAGAGCCAAGCATACAGCACTCACCGACGTCTACTTTATTATCGAGTAGCATGCGCAATGACTCGGATGCCGCCGGCATCGGTTGATCTCGTGGATCACGAGTATGGCCACGGCCCGGGCGACGAGGTGGCCAGAACAGACAGGCCGAGCTTGTCCACTAGTAGGCGCACTTTTGCGTGCAGAAACTGTCAAGCTTTCGTTGAGAAGATGTGTGCACGAGCCCTGGGCAGTTCTCACTTTCAGATCTTCGAATGTTCCAAGCGTTCCGCTGCCAACGTGGTGGTACTATAGGCGGAGAGGACGAACCAGGCGTCCGTGATCTGATGCGCGCGTTGCCCATTCCGAGGCGGATCGTCGGCCTTTGTGGCGGATGATGCGCCCTGCGCCTTTCTGGATGACGCGCGTCAACTTCGGTCGTCCGCGTCCGGGCCTCGTTCACTCGTCCACCATGTTGTCTCCCATGCCTAGGAACATCATACCTCCTGCAGTAATTATTTGTGGACACATCCCGCGGAAATCATGGTGCAATCGTGCGTCCGTGATATATTATGGGTAAACCGCCTAAACGTATGTAACGTTGCGCCAGGTTGGCTCCTCGGAAGGCTAACTGCAGCGACAGTCTACGCCATCGAGATCCGAAGCCAAGCATAGATATTCCTGACCTAGTCTCTTAGTCGTCGAACACCCGGCACGATTGTGTTCGTCGCCTTGCTCGGGTCGCAGAGGTCACTGCGGGACTCTGGGACTCGGAGTATGGGAAGACTGTGTCGAGCGTACGAAGGGCAGCAGGGAAGCCTTGTGTCACATATGTCCTTTCTGCGAGGTGCGTAATAGAACTGTCTATCCCTGCTGCATCGCTCTGACGGTGCTCCTGCAGTATGCACTTTTGTCCTCGCCAAAGCACGTACCTCCTTCCTAGCTCGTTGAACCCCCTCCACAATACCCTCTTATCGCATCCCTACCTTACCGTTTTTGCCCCATTTATTCGTACGACACAACTTCGAACGTTTAATAAGACGCCTGGCGCGACCTCGAGGAAAGAATACGCTCGCAAGGCAGCACTCGTCGCGTTCACCATCCAGCGCATCCAGCGCGCACGCCGACACTCTCACGCACGTACCGTCACCACGATGCCCCAACTACCAATGCAATGCTTCACCGAGCAAGTGCAGACGCCGCAGCAGAGTGCAGTGCAGACGCAGCTGCTCTGATCTGAGTCGCTCCCTGCCAGCATATGCGCGGCAACACTATCCGGCCGTATACGCGCGTCGTCGGCCGCGCCACTATCACATCTCACGCGCAGCCTTCGAGCTAAAAACTGGTTTGCTGCTCTACCTCCGCTGCAGTGGCTATTGCGGTGACCAAGAGAGCAAAGAAGACTGTCACGCGTATGAGGGCTGGTAGGGCGTGCAAAGGGCATGCCTTGTGTTTGTGCAATCTTTGCGAGGTGAGCCGTCATTGTACTCAGGTTTTGTGGCTCCTTCTGATAGCCTATGTGCAAAGTCCATCTCTATCTGCAGTCATGCGTTCCTTCCATGTCTGTTCGGCAGGGCTGCACGCTGAACATGCCTTCACATCGATAGCGGTGCCCCTACGACAACACGTACACCTTGCGATTCATTCCATCTCGACTCGAGAAACATAACAAAAAGCGCGTCTGACGTTTCACGCCAGACTCAAAGGTCAGATCATGCCCGCGAACTCTAGCTCGTCGCGTGCACGATGTCCCGCGGGCAGCTCGTGTACCACCGCCGTTTTTCACAGGCCATAGCTACTCCGCCGCCACTTTTTGATGTGCCGCCTCGCCAAGGAAGAACGGGGCTTTTAGCGAACAACGCTGCCGTTGCCGACCTCGGCCCGTACCTCAGGCGTCGCCGCCAACATTGTCACGACGACTGCCACCGTATCACTTGCCAACTTCGACACCCGGGCCACAGACCTCCTTTCCTCCCGCTGTTCCGGACGAATACGTCGTGACAGATCCCGTCTCACCGACCCGCGGCGCATTCGCTTCGCCAGCGTGTCCTTCAACTCCATGCGGGACGTAGTTCAAGACCACGGTGAGCACACGTTTATGGGCGTGCTCGAGGCCGCCGTGCCGAGGCCGAACTCGGGGAAGCGGGCACCGCCTGTCACCGAGAGCAGAAGTCGCGCGAGGGCGGTGCCGACGGAGGAATAAGAACGGGGACTGCGCAGAGCGAAGGCAGCGGATCTGCGCCGGCCCCCGCGTAGCGACGCCGCGCGCCGCCCTGGACTGCCCGAAGCCCCTGCACCTCCCTCCCAGCGGTCTCAGCTGCCGCCGCACGCCCTCGCTCGACCTGCAGTAGACACCGCAGCTTAAGGCAACATCTTTCGAGGAATCTACGCTGGGGCATAGGTAGCGCGCCCGACGTTGCTCAAGATGCCCGGCGCACGTTGTGCCTGGAGCCCGCCGATGGCAAAGGTCGCGAGTCTACTGTCCACTACGTCGGCGAGGGCAAATCGAGGGAGAGGATGGCGGAGAAAAGCCGGCGGAGAGGCAGGGCGGAGAGGCAGCTCCAGTGAACGCCATCAAGGTTGTAGAGGTCTACGAGAAAGAGTGTACGTCCGTATATCACCCGCGTCATCACACTCCTCACGAGGCTCTAGGTCCACGATACTTCTGACTTGTATATCCCTGTCCTCGCGCGCAGGCGACGGGCCCGGGAAAGCCGATCCTCGAGTCAATCTGCCGTCGACGCATCGCCTGCGCACACAGTGAAAGGATCCACGAGAGCCGGCAATCCGCCCTACCTTGCGCGGCGGAGAAATCTCTCAGGCGTTCAGCACGTCCCTGCCAGCACACGAAGTCAAGTGCAATGAAGACGATAACGTGCGCGTCTGCGGCGCGCCAGGAAAGCTGCCCTCGCACGTTTTTGCCGTCGACAACTGCCCCGTTCGCTCGTCCAGCCTTTCGTCGAGCCAGCCACCGTTGTCCAGGATATACGTGCCCGAGAATGCAGATCAAGAACCGTGGCACTCGCAGCTGGGTGTGCGGGCCTTGAGGTGTTTTCTCGTTACGCTTCGTCATCCGTCGCGCGCCGAAGCTATCTGCGGTCTTCCAGGTCGAATCTGTGCTCGCGCGTGAGTCTTCCTGCAATATCTCCTCATTCGAGCGGCTCATAAGTCCATCACAGCTGGGGTCCGTTACGCCGTAGCTCATAGCGCTGCCCTCGAAGTAGCTCGTGTCTGCGACGCTGTCTTTTCTTCCTCGTTGAATATGAATTTACGTGCCATAGATAATCCAAATCACAGAAATTGCGATACTCTCTTGCATCGTTAGGCCAATACTCGTTCAAACGGGAACTGTCGCATACAAGCTATCGTCACTTCACTTCCCCGCCGCATCGCCCGAATCCTTCCCCCCCTTCCGCCCGCCAGGGACTGCTGTCCGGAAGCGCGACAGCAGCGACCGTTTCTTCGTCTTCGAGTGCGACGTAGGGGGCGAGGCAGCGACTTGCAGTTCCTCATGCAGCCGTGCATGCGTGGAGGTGGCGGTAACCGTGGGTCGGGGACGCTTTGTCGAACGTTCGCCCGCGGCAGGCTCGTCGGCCCGGGCGAGCAGCTCCTCCGTGTCATCCTCGTGCCTGCGCTTTGCGATACTTGATGATTCTCCTGGCGCAGCGCCAATCGGCGCACCTGTGTGCCTGAGGATTAACGGTAGCGGGCAGATGTGCGCGCGCGTCGTACCTGGATACCCTTGGGGCTCTCCTGAGACCGCGAGATTTGCAAAAGGTCGGCCGTTCAGTCCTGAATTGTATGGGTTGGAGCTTATTCCAATAGCAGGCTCGGACGACCTGTCTGCGTTGCTGTCCGGGCCAATCGCTCGCGGATCGCGAATCGCTGAAGGTCCAGATGGGTGATGTCCAGATGAAGCGTGTTGGTGCGAAAGCGTCATTGATTGCACCTCTGATGCCCATCGTGCTAGTAGAAAAATTACTCTTAGTGTTTTACTACTACCTTGTATAGACTCGTACCGCTGTGGACCGCTCGATTCTGGCCCGTCGTAGAATTTGTGGCAGAGCTACCGCTCCGGTAAACCTCGGAGCTACTGTAGAGGCTTGCAGAGCAGTATGACGATCTGAGCAGCGCACGGTCATTAATTATAGGGAGGAGTTGATCATCGGGAGCGTCCGAGTTGGAAGTGACCCACTCCTCTAGCTGTTCCTCCAGAAGGGGTGGATAAATCGGGGCGAGGGAGCCAATGGACGACATGGTATGCTGCTTTGCAGAATTTGCAGAGTCATGAACTCCGTCGTCTTTGGGCTCTTTGCCGCCATCTTCTTCTGGTGCGGGAGTCGACATCGGCGTAGAGTCACGGACTGAGATCTGCGACACCATATGTATCAGTCAGTGTATTGCAACATTGAGTCACGGAAATATTGACATACAGCGAGGGAAACGGGATTGGGAGATAGAAAAGAGAGGGGGGGGTTGATATACACTTGAACGCGATGTACCGTATATAAATAAACTGCCACAGCCCCATATACCACCGCTTCCTTCATGATAAAGGAGTATACACGTAACTAAGCAGGTATAATAGACTCAAGGAGATCACCGTATCGATATTTCCAGAAGATACAATATCACCATCGAAGTTCCTCACATCTCCAGATGATCGCTATGGTTCACGATGCTCAGCTGTGCCTAGTCGCAGCCGGTGTAGCCAAGCTGAAGTCATCGCTAGTGGATGCACGGCACTGCTCATGGTCGGTAGGCAATGGCAAATCTGGGCTATGTGTTGGGAGGCAATGCCTACAAATTTGAAGTGTGCGCTATCTGACACTGGTCGATACACGAAGCACTCGTCTAGTGCGGTTGTGAGAAGGCATGGAGGGTATCGAGGAGGATTTGGAAATCGTCCGGCGCACACATGGACAGGACCTCAGCTAATGAAAGAGAGTCGTCGGAGACGACACAAGTATGGTGCTCGAGGGGCGCTTCCGGTTCACTGGAAGACAACATCTTCAGCCACAAGGCCACTGCCCACTGTGAGCTGTGTACCCATTCATTTAGCACCGCCTGTTGTATCGCATAAGTCATCTTGCGCAGCACGGCAGAAATTTCGTGCGCCAAGTTGGTGCCGTCGGTGGATATGGGGCGCGGCCCGCGCATAAGCTCCCAAATCCAATGGCTAGCTGCCCAGAGGAAGTGTTGAAGCCATGGCTCTGCGCGATCGTCAACATCCATAGGCCACTCCACGAGCAAAGTGGTGCTGCCTTCCAGTGACGCTGGAAAATCTGCGGCAGAAGGGCTAGATTCTTTTGGCAACGGTATGAGTCCTTGTGCCACCAGCAAGACGTTCACCAGGCTCCTGGCTAGCATCATATGATCATCGGAGAAGTCAACGTGCAGACCGTGCAGCAACCGCAGGGCGGAGTCTGGGGCTCGTTGGAGCATTGCCAGCACGATGAACTGCTTGTCGCGCCTATGTGGTCGGGTCTGGATGAGCCGACCTGTCCATGTCTCGTGAAGGATGTGGAGAGAAGTGCCTTCTTGGCGGGCCGTTCTGACCTTTGCTATTGACGCTATCATAAGGTCGCACAGAATGCCGATGTCGGCGGGCGTGTGGCGATGGACGTCGGCCAGTGCGTAGTTGACAACCTGAGAGAAGATGGACATCTCCTCTTCCGAAAGCCCAGCGAGATCTACATCGGAATAGCATGTAGCCAGCGCTATGCTCGAGGCAGTGGGGTCCGAGTGGTCGTCTTTGTATCAGAATATTCAGCCTTCATGGCAGTACGCAGTTAGACCAAGCGCACACATACCTTCGACAGATCGTTCGCTCAGATGTAACGTGAAGTGGGGCGCCCAGCTTAATGGGTAGTTGCAGAGGGAAAGTAAAAAGAACATTTGGGTTCGTAATGTAGGGAACGAGGCATCGAAGCGAGCCTTGAGCGGACTGGTCGTGACCGTGTTGAACGACTTGACCAGCACTCGTGCACAATCTCGGCGACATGCGCGTCGAAGCTGGGACATAGAGTCCCAGTAGAACGTGACCAGACGCAGGGCGCAAAGCAGTTCGTCTGCGCGACAATGCAGCAGCTGCGGGATGGCATGATCTCCGGCCAGGTCAAGGACGGATGGGTGTAGCATCTGAATGATCAAGGCCTGGAGGGTATAAGACAGGACGTAGTTCATCACGATGTGCTGCGAGTCGTGCATGGGGGACTCTTCGTATTCAGCCAAACCGTCCCCCGCCTCATCGTCCGGAGGAAGAAATGCGCACGATTCGTCGCGCCTGGGCTCCTGGTCGAGAACGGATCTCCGGATGCCACGCAGGACGGACGTTAGGAGTGTTTGCTGCGCTTCGCGTTGCGCAGCCGATGGATGGTAGGCCGGGGCACCCATGTATCCTGGGCGGGTGCTATCGAGGCGAGAGAGCATGTACCAAACCGCGATGTTGTGGAATGCGCCGTCGAGCGCGAGCTCTGCGAGACGCACGTCAGAGGAAGGGCCGATGTAGTGAGGGGCAGCATTGCAGCTAAGAGATGTGAACATCGTCTGAACACACTGTGCGACGTTGTGCAGAGCATCGCTGTTGGTGATCTCCATGACGAATTTGACGAGGCCCTTGAACAGCAGGTCGGCCTCGCTGACGGTGGCGACATATGCGCGGAGAGCTGCGGGCGAGATGCGGAGGTCGTTGGGTAGCATATGACCTGCAGGAGTGTCGTTGAAGGGTTCCAGAGCGACGAAGTCTGTCGCGTCCCGTAGCTCAAACTGAAGGTCCTTGTGCAGTATCAGATGCGCGCTGGTCATATCTCCTGTGCTGTCGCGCAGCTGCTGGATTTGTGCGCCGTGGAGATCTCTCAATCGCCACGAAGGTCGTGCTTCTGGGCGGAGATATGCAACGGAATGGATTGTTTGGAAATGTTCGTTGTATTTCGAGATTATAGAGTCTTTAGGGGTACATGGTACGTCTGGTGAGGAGGGAAGGAGGAAACGACGAAGCACGTGTCTGTACCACTGAGCGAACCATAAAAGCAGGGTAGTGAACGCCCATGCCGTGGGCGACTTGTATGGACAGTGTTTGCAGATAGCGGGTAGGATAGTAAGGCTGGCGACCAGGAGTAGGAAGAGCCCGACGCAGATGGTGACGACGACGCCCACCACCACATCGACCGCCCACACGTACACAGAGAGACCGCATGTGAAGAGGAGGACGGCCAGTTCGAGGAGTACCGGTACGGCAGAGATGAGTGCCGCCGCATGCCAGCTGTCCCAGGCTTCCGACCGTATCTCGCGTAGAAGGACGTTTTCTCTGGGTGTTGACGTCGAATTCTGCCATTGAAGATACTCACGAATCCATTGCTTCGCGAGGATTCCCAGAACAGCTGACGCCAAGCTGAGAACCAGGCTTATGAACCAGAGACTGTTGATCCAGCGAGCGGCCGACGTGGGCTGGAACGACGGCGAAGGGGATGGTGCGGTGATGGTCGAGTTGATGTATGGAGGGGAAAGGGTCAGGCTCGATAGCTGTGTTGAGATGGTAGAGAGCAGCTGAGCTGATGTTTGTCCGCTGTCCTCCTGGAGCATCGAAATCGCAACCACAACGAAGCCTGTCACGACGGCGGAGAAAAGACCGTCCTTCAAGCTGGTCAGAGCTTGCCTTAAATTTATGGCGTAGTGGAGCGCACCAATACAAGGAGGGAATCGATGTCATCTGAGAACCCCTTCATGGTCGCCCCGTCCTTGCTGCCCATCCGCTGGCTAACCCAGGTCCAGCCGTCCTCATGCGAGCCGGGGCTTGACGAGCTCTCCATTACAGTCAGCGCGTGTCAATCGCTACCGAGGACTCGACTCGCACGACTTACCTCGTCCATGACTTCCACCCGTCGAAGAGTTGTGCGCGCTGCGATCGGGAATGGAGAGCCTCACGCCGGGCGTTGCCTGGAGATTTCGTTGGCTGGCGCAATAGCAACAATCGACCTCGCACCAAGGATGTTGTTGCTGAGAGTCTAGTTTTGTATGTCTAAGTTGAGATCGCGGTCGTGGTCGTGGTTGTCGCAGCGCACGATCTCCACCTCCGCGCACAAAGGCGCTTTGCGGTATTCGGGGATCCGCGCTTATTTTGTAGAGTGACTCCGGACACCGTCCAACGACCATACGAACGGCGAGGCGTTGGACGTCGAGGAGGATCACATATTTCAAACATGGACTCTGAGAACTTGGTGAATCCATGAAGACAGTTTTATCCCCTGGTACTGCAGCTATTGACCTAGGGGAAAGCGACAAGGACTAGTGTTCGGCCGTCAGGCTACTCTAACCGCATCCGCATCCGCACCGCGCATAGAGCTACTTGGGATTAGTTGTATCTGCCTGGTACTAACACCACTAGATTCGTCCCAAGCCTGCGGCAGGGCCCATCAAGCCACGTGCGGTCGTCCTCAGATTTCAAGTCCGCGATACTGTCCAACACAAGCCCTACAAGCGGCCTTCCCGCATCCTTGCGTGCAACCAACATGCGTTCGAGTGAAACTGAAAATGCCTCGCCTTCAGGCGGACTATCGCCAAGACCAGGCTTTGTGCCCCAGCAAGCGCCTTTGAGGCGCAGTGAGCGGAGACTCGGGAGAAAGACGGGATCGGCGAGCAGCGCGAGAAGCGCGCGGTGAGTGGTAGAGCTGGTGACCGAAAGGTAACGGAGCTTCGGGCAACGGATGAGTAAGACCCAGATCGTCTCGTCGATGCCTCCGCTGTTGTCGATGGAAAGTGACTGGAGGGCCTGGAGGGGAAGGGTCCCTGCGCGCAGCGACGCCACCAGGCCTGACACGTCGGTAGACTTGTAGTGAAGTTTACATTGCAAGATTGGGGCCTCGGCAGACTCTTCGTCGGAGTCGTCAGAATCGTAACCGTCGCGCGCGGCGTTGGAGAAGGGATGGTAGACGTGGGGCCAGAAGGCGATCGTACTGCAAGTGCAGGAGATGTGGAGATTCATGGATCTGGGCTGCCATGCGGGGCTTGAGAACGTGGTGCCCATCTTCGAACCGACGACTGAAAGAACAAACGAGTGAGTTGCTGCTGTTATGCATTGGCGGTCGTCGGTAGCATGCAAGGAAATGACGCAGTTGGTGGGGATATCGAGATGGTTGATGAGGCCCGCAACGAGCTCGCCAGAGCCAAACTCGCCAAGGACGACTCGGCGCAGGCAGGGCATTGAGATCCGCGCATTCGCGGGGATTTCTTGGTCCTCGATGTCCGAGTCGCCGAAGATGGTATCGAGCTCTAGCTCCTCCAACAACGGCGTGTTCTTGAGGAGGCGCAGCCATCGACGAAGAGAGCCCTCATCACTAGGGTTGAGTGATAGCCGCGTAAGCGTGGAGCGGATAAGCATGCGATGGAAAGACCAGCGAAAGCCAACAGCTTTGAGGGTGTGGAGACGAGGGAGTGCAGCGTCAGAGACGAACCAGAATATGGTAGGAGGCGGATCGTTGGCTTCGTTGAACAAATTAGGGTAGTAGAGATTGAGAGACTCGAGCATGGGAAGATTTCCCTCCTCCTCCGTCCTCCCGAAGTGTCGTGTCTCCAGCAAGTCGCGAAGCAGGCGTTTGGTAAGGCGGAGGTTCATATGCTGTATGCGTGTAGCGGCCTCTTCAAGAAGGGATAGGAGTGGGATAGTGAACTGAGGTTCGCTTCCAAAGCTCCCAGGAAATAGCGAGACCGGAAGATGGCCAGAGCGAGTCATAAACGTCTTGAGCAGGTCGGGATGGTCGGTCATAGGGATAGACGTCCAGAGTTTGCGTGAGCCCAAAGCAATGCTGCGCCATCGGCGGCATACATGCGTGACCCATAGCCATCGGAATGGGTGTATACGGACTGGCGGCCGTCCCCCGTCGCCTAAACGCGGGAGATATACGTTCGAGACGACGATCCAGATTATTTCTACAAGCAGCTCGTTGGGTAGGCGCAGAATTGGTGAGTACCGTTGATTCCGGCTCGCCCGGAGCATGAGCTGCTGCTGCTGCTGCTGTTCAATGAAGGCTGCCGAGGCGCATATATGCTGGTCAAGCAGCGGCTGCGGTAGAGCCATTAACCACTGAGACACTTTTAATACATCAGATTGAGATGCAATATCGCAGCATATATGCGCGTACCATGGTCCTGCAAGGACAGACTTGGGGTAACGGCGCAAAGTTCTCGCTCATTGCTGCGCGTAGTCGTCCCGGAAAATGTTGACACATCCATCTAATTAATCCGTGAGTTCGTTGACGATCATTCGAGCAGAACATGACGTACTCGAATATCAACAGGAATGCGCGTCGTGGGCGGAAGACAGGAAGGAAGGAAGGGCTGAAGGCGAGTACCGAATAGACGCCCATGCGAGCTAGCTGGGGTTAGGGTCGATGCTGCGAAGTCGAGGCCCGCGACCACAGCTTCCTGTACGACGCTCGAGTTCAGAAACGGGCGCAGGAGCTCTCAAATGACATCAAAGTACTCACAACCATCCAAATATGCTGAGCCGGAAAAATACGTAGTCTGGTACTTGGGTTGGTGCGCGCCGAGTCGGCCTCCCTCCATACCCCACGTGTTCGCGCGCGCCGTGACGTCCACATACGTCGTTGCCGATGACTTGCTGGGGACAGCGCGGCTAATGGAAGTGACGTGCGTCGACCTCTTCAGCGCGCCGGGACAGCTCATCTCTGACTTCGTGGCAGAGTAAGCACGTCGGCGCTGGCGGACAGAGCGTGAGGGAATTGGGAGAGTGGCGAGGGGCCGCAGGAAAAGAAAATGTCCCGGTTGAGCTCCTTCTCCAGCTTCAGGCCGAGCGAGGGTTTCTGACTGGTAGCGTGAATCTGGGCTGGGCCCCGAGATTCAAGGACGGCAATATTGGTCTTGCAGGCGTCGCCGTACGCGCCTCGGCACGCGTGTCAGTCGCGCATAGATCCTCTTGCGCAGGCGGCACAGGACTGGATAGTGCCTTCGCAGGCTTCGCGTGCTTGACCGTGACTTGGTGACGACCACCATTATCGAGCTCTTGAGTGAACCTCCTTAACATCGCCCGCGGCGGCGACGGCGGCTCGGTGTGCGGCGTCTTCGCGTGGCGGAGTGACTCCTGCGAGAGCGACTTCGTCTCCTGCTTCGTCGCCACCTCCATCTTTCCTTCTTGACGCTTCGTCTTCTCAAGAGCCTCACGATCGTCTCGAGAATCAACCTCTCCGCTGCGCCATGCAGCCCATAACAGGTCCTCCCAATAGCCGACCTTCCTCAGTGCCAGGGCGGTGCGCCGGCGCTCCACTCGGCGAACACCAGCGCGCGAGCAGCGCGGACCCGACAGTGTGCGCGTACAGGACGGTAGAGCGTGCGACGAGCAGGAGAGCGAATTTATTATGGGAGTGAAATAGCAGGATTATGGAAACCGCACTTGGGCAAAGAGAGCGGGCGGCACCTGCGGTGCGCGAGTCTGGAGATTATTGAGTAGACACGACGGGGCGCCAGCTGCATCGTCAGACGTAGGCAGCGTACTTGCGTGATGAAGCAGATGGTGGGTGCGGCGAGGGATGATGAGAGTGACAGCATGATCTTTGTAGGTCTCGACGCTGTGAAAAATTGCACGACGGCGCCAAATCCATGGCCCTTTACGTCGCCTCACGCGAGATGTTCGCCACGGGCAGCAAATTATCGTCTCCTTCGGGAATATAGTCCAGCGGCCATACGCCTGCGGGACGTCGACGTCGGCGAGGGGTTCACTAAGCGTGCGTGCGAGCTACTGCCGGGCTTGCGCGGGGAGGAGTTGATGTGCACGATGTGTCATTGACAGACATAGTGGGCGAGGATGGCTGACGCGTGCGTCGTCAAGGCGGGATGGGACATCGTCGTCATGACTAGGCGCGACGATGACCTTGACGAAGTCCTTCTCGCGACCGTACAGGAGTATCGACACTCTTGGCGGGTGATACCGCGGCGTGGAGGGGACAAGATTCGGCGAGCACAAGTGAGGCCGGCGTGTGACTGTTGCCACCAGCTCGCCGACTTCGTCCACGTCAAATGGAAGTCATTACATCTGTGTCTTGCGAAGCACTGGTCACTGCGTTAGCCCTCGAGTTGGAAGATCGAGACTCGAAAAGCGCACCTCGTCGAACGTCCTGACGAGTATCTCCACGTCCTTGGCGATGTGTCTCTGCCCAATCTCTTTCATAGCCTCAGGCACGCGGTAGACGACTTTAGAGAGTGAATAGCGTTGATTTGAAGGTGGGCTCCGTGAATAGAACCAGCAGCGTGGAGGAGCGAGGCCTCGAGGGTACCGTCGCGCAGAGACATGGCGGATGAACGCGAGTGTGGGCGAATATACACGTCCCCATTGAGACCAAAAACGGAGGGAGACAGGAATACTTGAGTTGTGAGCCGAAGATGGGGGACGAAGAGCAAATGTAGGAGCACAATGTTCAGTCAGGGTTGCGACTCCTAAAGATCGTGTGGGAAATGTTGCCCAGCAGGTGGGTATACGGACTATGAAGTCCGCATCGCGTGGAGGGCCTTAAATTCAGAAGCCACAAAAGAGACGGTGAGGTCGAGCTGGTGGCTGGCCTGTGGACGTTGGGACGGTAGAACGCGGCGTGGTGGAGAGTGAGACAGACTATGGGGGTCGTCAAATAGCGAGAGACGGCTCCATAACCGCAGAGTGACTCGCGGATCTGTAGGCCACATGTCACGGGCCCGCTCTCTGTCGAGTCTGGTATCAGCAACATCCAAGATATTGCGATTTAGAGTAGTAGGCTTACCGACGGCGTCATAGTATTCCCAGCTCTAAGATCTGAATGTTGGAGACGTGCCTGAGCCGCATTGGACGTTACACACAGGAGAAGCGCTAGTGATCAGCAAAAGGGATAGTGCGGGACCTCAGACGTCCTTGGGCTTGAGTTCGAACAGCAGGTCGATTGGAGGTGCGAGACGGACATGGGAGGCTGCCGGGCGCCTGTCCGGGCGACCGCTTTCGGTCCGGCTATTGCCGACGCATGCCCGTTTCGTCGCGACCGCCTCTTCGCCGCAAGGATTGATGCGCCAGGTGCCTTTTCCAGCCTACAGCGGCCCGCCGGGATTCTTCACCGCGTCCACCATGTCAGACCTGTCCGGGCTTTACTCGCCCTCTCTGATCGACAACGTCGCGACCGCGACGGGGCTCGGGACGAAGTAAAGCTGAGACAGCTGACCGTATTCGCCTCGGGTGTGGTGCGTAGAGCGATGCGAAATTCGGCGTGTACTCTGAAGTAACCCAACAAATTGGCATTCCAGATAGGCGCATAGGACGTACAATCCGTCTCTCATGAAGACCTTCAATGTATATCTCGAGGACTTGAACATTTGTTGGATATCACCCAGTTGCGAAACCGGTTCGCGATGTCGCGCATGTCGCATACGCCCCACGCGGCGGCGAGCGTGTACCTTCGTGAAGGGCCGGAAGGCGATGGCGGACGTACGAGGAGACTGGGAGATCGTTGAATTCAAGCCTGTTACCTCGAAAGGTTTGTCATCGAGCTCTTGATCTATTGAGCGTTCCTTCACGATTGGCTCCAGGTCTTGTTCGTTCCAGTGTGGCGTGCGCTCTTTCCTACGCAACAGGAGGCCCGCAAAGAGGCGAAGGATCTGATTCATTCTCTGGTCTGAAAAGGTGAGTGCTACTTCGCACCTTGTCTTTCCAGCCAACTCATCAAGGCTCTGCTAGGTCAATGAGCGTTGGTCTCCACTGCTGCACACTTCAGGCGCAATGGGCTGAGTTCAGAAAGATCACACGTACGTTCAATTCTCTGCATTTTAGATGGACGGTTCTTACGTCAAACTGTACAGGGCACCTCCTGAACAACGCTGGCAAGGCCAAGGAAGTGTGCCAGCGGGCGAGTACGCGGCCTCCAGAAGCGTATCTCGACATATCATGAGAAGATGCACTTCAGCTCGAGGGCTGTACCATCGCCGCGCCTTTGGTGTACGCATGGCGCAACACGCGTCGCAGGGATGCCTTCTCTTTCCAGAACCCGTCTTCGTCCTTCCTCTCTGCGAGCGCGCACGGGGTGCAATTCGCCCGCATGTTTGGGGACGACTTCGGGATCAAATTCTGCTAGAAGCCATCGCCGTCGCCGCTCGTCCAACGGAAGAACAGCCAGCTCGACAACAGCCGACGTCCACCGAAGAGGAGGCACCCCGCCGCATGCATCGCCCGACCCTGCTCGACCTGCTAGATCCGTCCCAGCAGCTGCTACGGAGTCCTAGTTCACCGCTGACGAAACGTGCAATTCCCATCCCGACGATGAGCTGCAGGAGAGTGATGTCGAGGGAGGGCGTGTCGAGGAGAGGCAGAGGCGAGAGAGGAGGAAGAGCGGCGGCGAGAAAGGCCGATGGAAGAATGCGCCTGCGGGCACCAACGTTCGCACAGACGGGACAGGGGCCTGCGGCCGTAGACATTCCCGCCGTCACAGAGGCCTCGATAGTAGGGCCGTCTTTCCTTGATGCGGTCTTCGCGAGGTGAGCCGTTTTCATACTCAACGATAATAGCGCTTTCTGACGGCCTGGGTACGGAACCTGTCTCTGTTTGAAAGGATTGCACTGTCCTTCCATGCTTGCTACACCCCTTGACTTTGACCTCGAGCATCGAGCCTCCCACCGAACGCGCGTCGATACCGACATCGATGGCCCCGCAAGAACACATGCACTTTGCTGTCTGCGCTACCTCCAGTCGTCAACCATAGCGATCAGCGTATCCAAAATGTCAGGCGAAATTCCAGGACAAGGATATGTCCGCTCGCCCACGCTCGTCACGCTTGGATAGGCAGCTCGTGTGCCGCTATCTCCTCTCCCAGATCGTCTATCACGGCACCGGACCTTTAGATACACGGCCACGCTGAACACGAGCAGATTTCGGAGCGACCGACGCAACCGCTGCCGCGTCCACCCTAGCTCCTACGTCAGGCGTCTCAATGACCATTCACGCGATGATTACTGCCGTTCGGCTCACCATTTTTGACCATCCGCGCCAAAGCCTGCAGCCCCCGTTGCTGTCACCGCCCCAGACAACGATGAGGACGAAGCCTGCGCCTCATGACTCAGCGCCGCATCCCCTTCGCCAGCGCGTGATCTTCAGCTTCGCTGCCGAGCGGAGCTCCACACTGCCACACGCGGACCGTTTTGGCGTCCTCGTTGCGCTTCGCTCGACGGCTAGAAAGAGAGAGGGGACAGCGCAGACAGAGGACTTTCGGCGCTTTCCGTTCAGCGACGGCGCGCGCAGCCCTGGACTCACCAAATCATCCGCACCTCCCTCCTCAAGCCCCTAGCTTACGCGGGTAGCTCACCTCGTGCCGCAGAAACTACCGCAGCGATAGCAGACACCACGCCTGTGGTAAAGCGCGCATGTGCCGCTGTTTTCCATGCAGAAGCGGATACATGGAGGGCAAGGAAGGTCGAAAAAGTGGTGGAGACAGAGACGCAGAGGCGCAGAGGCAGTATCAAGCGAGAGGGGATATCAACAAGAGGGGAGATTGTTACGACAAAACGCTCGATAGGTACATCTACATTTACTTTGCGTCGTCGCTGCTACTTACGAAATTCAGGCTGCCCTCGCTCCATTCTTGGATCTCCTCAGCCTCGCATGAGCATCCGGCTGTTGAAGGTCTATTGCCGAGGGCATCTGCCGTCGACACGTCGTACGCACACTCTGCGAAAGCAGGATAATTGTCGACACGTCTGCGCGTCTGCGCGAAGGGGAGATCGCGCTGGTCGTCGACACATCCCAGCCAGGACTTTGGATAGCAACTCGATGATGACGATGGTGCACACATCTATCTTACCCGGGAAAAGCTGTCGTGTTCCATCCTCACCTCTGAAGCTATCTTAGTTTATAGCCTGCGCAGCTGGCACCTCGCCGATGCGCGATGTGGAAGATCATTGAAGGCTCAGCCATACATAAGGGGAAATGTCAAGGTTCGGGCTGGTCGTGCCCCTAGACCAGCAGGTATGTGCACGTCTAAGGGCTCGATTCAGATCGTCCGCTTGCCGTTCGAGCCATTCGTGGTCATCAACCCATTATTTATTAGTGTGGCTGCGCCATTACTGCAGTGTGAAATGTTCCTCATTCTGCCTGTCCTCGTACATGCACCCACAGCCCAGTAATAAGATTTCTGGTGTCTGCAATCTACCTAGGAATCTCTCCTTAAGGCGGCGGCCGTGGCGCAGATAATCGTGGCGTGGTTTCTGACAGGCTGTACCTTGCACGCTGCGGCCAAGCTTTTATGAGCGTTCCGCGCCTTGCTTCACTGCTATGGGTCTCGGAGACACGAGGAATGGGACATCTGACATGTCGCAATGATGACCATGTACAGACAGGCAGTGCGATCCAGCCTTGACCGGGACCATAGTTGGCAGGCGGCTGCGTAGCCTGAGTCATGGACCTGCTAGCCGGGGTGCGCCTCGCTCTGCACTCGAGCGACGCGCAGACTCGCTGTGAGCCCAGCATCTCCTTCTTGCCTTGCAACATGCGTGAGGCCATACAGCCCGTTCTCAGGTGCTTGCCCCGGGCAATGCTTGTCTGGCATGCATGCCGGACGGGGCGTTGTCTTCGGCATGGGGGTGCTGCCACTGTACTGCAGGTGTCTTAGCCGAAGTTTGGACGGGCGGAGCAGCTCTGGTGCCGATCGGGATGACTCCAGGTCTTCATTAGCGCGGCGCGTGCAGGTCATTAGGGTATACAATATTTCAAGGATATCCAAGAGCGAGCTCTAGAGCATCGTCGCCATGTTCCAAAGTTCTGTCCACACTGTATGCTCTAAGTCTGTAGTCTGCTGTTGGGCATCGACGCCTGTCAAAACGTAGTTGTGTTTTACAGCGAGCCCAAGCTGTTCCCAGTCCGGAAAGTACTCGTCACGAGAGGCAGTGCGAGATCAAACCTTGCCCGGAACACGCCACTTCCCGGTCCCTTATAACGGTGCTCCGAATTTGCTCCCAAGCTGTCAACAGTCTCAGCACTCTCCCCAGCGTACACTCTCCCGTCCCAGGCGCGGACGTCTATCCCCCACTCGCTATACCATGGGTGTGACCCAGATTGCCACTGCACCTCCAGGGCGGTCCGTCAAGGGGTCATTGCAAGTAGTACCACAGCGCAGTACGCTTCGCGGCCATCTATCTCAGAGGACCATTCTCTCCCTAACTTCTCCTTTCAGGCACTCAGACCTCTTCCTCCGCCTCCGCGAAGAAGAAACCTCCGGCGGGCAGGTTTATTATGCCGTCTGTGTGTGCAAGAACTTACCTTCGATGCGCAGATTCGAAGAAGACTCCATCGATGTCCAAGACTCCATCATCGAAACAACCGCGCTGATACACGCTGTACGTGATCCTCACGACACTCGAAGTCCACTTCGTCGCTCATACTGGCTACATAATCACGGCAAAGCCTAGCATAACGCAGGCCAGCTGCGCAGTGAACCGACGGACGCCCTTACAACCATCTGAACATCTATCTTACTCCATTGCTTGTATCGTTGGATGTCCCCAATGTATACAACGATGCCGCATGCGTGTACGCATGTATCGTAATGTTTTGCACGTACTGCCGGGTACATAGTCGTGGACATTGCTCCGCGCATACTATCGCGTGCACGACAGTCACAATGCAACATCTCGTTCGCCTAAAGGTATAAATTCGTGCATGCAGCCGTCTGGGCGATCATCGTTCCACGACATCTCTGGCTAGGTAATGAATAGACGCAGCTGACTGATTGATTAGCGTTTGCTCAGCCTGGACTCTGGGACAACGTCCGCTCTAACGATGCATCGGTATGGTGAGGAGATGGGGACGGGACATCTGGCTGCGTGTATTGCTCCAGTCGGTGCCGCAAATACGAAAGGTTTCACTTGATCAACGCCTTCAAGGGACCAACATCTTCGGGGGACAACGTTGGGCGTAGCCAGAAGAGGCCTTTCTGGAAGCCGCGCTCGAGCTCGTCGGCCAAAATTGTCACGTCCTTCGGCCAAGATTCTATCAGGAATGTAGCCAACGGTGTTGGTACCGGGTCGAGCATAATCTCCAGCCAGCGAAGATTATATATCCAGTCGGTATCGGTGCGCTCGATAGCGACCTTGAGTACGTCTACCATCTTCTGGATGGCGGTGGGGATGGATCGCAGATCGACGGAGGTGTGGAGTGTAGTACGCTCATGCTTCTGCTCGTTGCGCAGAGCGTCCAGCCACTGATCCGCTGCTAGGAAGAAGAGGTTGAGCCAGTCTTCCGACGCTTCACTGGAGTTCTTCATTCAATAACGCGTCAGAACCCGGGTGGCCTTATGAAGTCGCGTGGCAGTAATTTGGTCTGCTTCGGTATCTTCTGTTGATATGTCAGCGTATAACGCCATGAGCAAATCCAGCATTTCGTCCGGACATTTGTCCATCGCAACAAAGCAAGCGCGTGTGAGGTCGTCGTCCTCGTCGGATGGATGCATGAGCTGATGAGTCCACGTCTCGCTGACAGTGCTGACGGCGTCCTCCCAGGTAGCGTCCTTGCTTCTCGCCATCCTCAGGGCCTCCACAGCTTTGCAGAGAACCGTACGAATGTCCTTGGGGTCTAGGGAATCGATGATTGCCATGGCATCGCTGACCAGTTGAGAAAGGATATAATAGTCTGTGAAGGAGACCTGGTCTCCTGCGAGTGGTAGGTGCTCGACCAAGTTCAAGGTGTCGGCAGCAGCGTTTGACACCTGGTCTGGCTCATAACATAACAATTAGAGTCGAATCACTGAGGGAATTTGCCACACAACTCACGTAATGGACGCTCTTCGTGGTGTAGTAACACGGTGTCATCGGTTGCATCTCCAGGTGGCGGTACAAAACGTATTGTATAGAGCTTGTTGTTGGCAAGGATCAAGAAGATGCCGTGCCTCACGTACGGGAACAGCTGGTCGAACTCTTTCTTCCGTTTGTGTCCGAAGATGTGGTTGAAGATTTCGACGAGTATGGTGACACATCTATTGCGGCATGTCCTCAGCTGCGGCATCTCCGAATCGAGAGCGAAGACGATCCAAGCGAGTGCCTGCAGCATATTGTCCATACGCTTTGCTGTTAACAAAACTAGCAGATCGTTGTCGCTCCTCTCCAGGATGGTAGGATGCAGCGCATGCGTCATCACGAAGCGCTGGAAATTTAGGGCTAAGATATACCCCATGACGGTGGACTGTGCGTGAATTACTGGTTTATTGTTTCCGCGAATGTTGATATAACCTGAGGTGGGCGGGATCCAAGTGAATTGCTCGTCGAGGTCGTCGGCACCTCTGGCAAACGTAGATTGGATGTACTTTGCGACACTCCTGGGCATGTCTGTCCATTGAGACTGACCCCAGTGCGCGACGGAAGTCTTGCTCCCTGGCTCCGACTTCCCGATGATACGAGGATGGTGGAGAAAGGAGCCCATATGTGGCGGGCCTACGGTGTTGACACGAGAAAGCATGTACCAGACGCTGAGTGCTTGGAATCCGCCGTGAATAGCCAGTTCTGTGAGCAGGATACCCGGGGAGAGAAGCGAGAAGTGATCCGTACAGCTCAGCGCTGGTTGGATTGTTTCTGCACACGTCGCCAGGTTGTCTGCTAATCCGCCGATATCGGATAGTTCGGAGGCCGCTCCAACAAGAGCGCGGAAGAGCGTGTCCAGCTCACCAAGCGCGAGGACATATCCGGGTGCAACAACTGGAATAAGGTCCGCGACGAGCGTGGAAGGTGTTTCGGAGTATCCAGAGCTTTGCGTGGTGGGATCGTCGGAACTCTGACTGTGATCGCTCGCCGCAGCATCTTCTGGACGCAAGAGGTGGTCGCGGAGCTCTGGTTCGATATCCAAGAGGTCTGCAAGGAATGCATCTGGTGCAGGGGATACGCGACCTCTGGGATCACGAAGTTCCAGGATTTCAGCAGCTTGTAGATCCTGGCTTCGCCATATATCGTTTTCGTTGGAGGTCGAAAGGATGTCGTTATGTTGATCGAGGAAATGTTTGCTGAATTTTGACGCGCGAGAAGGACTACCGGCGTAGTGTTGAGAAGAATGGGGATCCGTCCACAAAGTCCATGATCTTCGCAAGAATCGGAGGACAAGGAAAAATGCCATCGCGGTAGGGGACTTGTACGCACAGCGCTTGAACACCGCGGGAGCGAGAGTGAAGAACGCCATAGTGAAGAGGAACAGCGTGACGACCAGTAATACGGGGATAAAAACATAGTGATCCAGCCTCCAGAGTAACACCAACATCCCGCACACAAAGAGGATGACAGCGATCTCCAGAAGTGCAGGAATGAGGGCTAGGACAAAAGGGGCGTGCCATTCGTGCCACTGCTCCAAGCGTATCTGGCGCAGGAGTATATTTCGTCGTGCGCCGGCGGTGGCGCTGCTCCACTGCAAGTACTCCCTGATCCATTGCTTTGCCAAGATGCCGAAGACCGCTGAGGCCAAGCTGAGAGTAAGGCTTGTGAACCACAAAATGTTCACGGAGCGCGCCGAGTGTGCAGGCGTGAATTTGTCACTTGACGTAGACGATTCGCGGACCGTGGAGTTGATGAATGGGGGAGAGTAAAGGAGACTGGTGGTTGTGAGTTGATCGGCAATCTGGGACAGCAGCTGGACGGTCTGTTTTCCGGTATCTTCCTGAAGGAGGAGCAAAGCGTAGACGATGAAGCCTGTGACGACGGCAGAAAACAATCCATCCTGGGCACATGTCAAATAACTTTGACGGATTATGATGAGAGATAGGACTCACCACCACGAGTAGAGCGTCGATGTCGTCCGTGTGATTCTTCATCGCAGCCTCGTCCTTCCGCTTCAACCTCTCTTCGACCCAGTCCCAGCCTTTCGTCGTCGTACCTGTGTCCTTGAGCTTCATCTTCCCCTCCAGCATCCTCCACCCCGCTTCCATCGTATCTTTGAGCTCCTTCGCAATCGCTTTCATCTTTTCCTCAACTCGCTGCCAGCTCATTTGAGGGTTTTTGTCGTCGTCCTTCCCCTCCACTATCAATCAAAACCAAAACTGCCGAAGGCTCATGTTCCATACCTTTTCCATCGTTCACAAGGTTGATGAGTAGTGCGGCTTAATGTACTGCAATGATACCTCGCCGAAGGCTGCAATCCGTATGAGTGGATCTAGCTGTGAGCTTACAAGGATATCTTCGGGGGTGCAGCACCTTTGATAAGAAGCAAAGCGCATGCGTCGCACGGGGCCGGCAGTATCCGTTCTCCGCCAGAGTTCACGAAGCTTCCGATGCGGAGTATAACCTTGGGCATGGATTTGACAAGCCTCCTGTCTAAAATTATGAGATATCCTGCTTCAGATTTGCTTGCGGTATCATTAATACACGTTGAGATGGCATAAAACAAAGGTACTACAGAAAATGTTGGTAAAGCACGCAACAAACCACGTAGTTACACAAGATATACCTGGGACGTGTGCCTATGTTTCTGGCTAATGGCAACCCCAGCGACGTATTCGAGGGGCGTCGAGGTCGAGCTTCATACCAGGCGTGGCTGTTCGGCCACCCAGACCAACTGCAGTCTGCATGGAAGCTATACAGAAGCTTATCCAGCTTCGTGACGTGCATCCATGGTGCTATGGACGAATGCTCTTCTCGAGCCCTGTGCCCCCACGGACCCTGGCCTTCCAGCGCTCATAGAGGGACGATCCTACATTTCCGATTACTCCGCCCACGCCTCGCCTGTGAGGAGATATATGCATGAGATGCGAGTTCCCAGTACTGTATGACAGCCTGCATCTACTGCACGCTGCTCCCTTGCAGCTAGCAAATTATGCTTTGTCCTGACATCCAGCCTTCGTCCCCAGGAACGTATAACAACCTGTTGAGTATATATAATATGTCCGTTCTGGCTCAGCGAGAGCAGCCCCAATAGCTTCGCCTAGGAGCTCATTGACAAGGACGCGACATTCAAATTTACGTTCGTTATCAACGATCGCACCGTGCCTGGACATGAGAATTTTCTTCGCCATGTCAGGGGAGGGTCAGTTGGCCTCTCCTTTTTGGTTCCGACAAGAGATTACTTCGCTCCGCTCCGTGGCTAGTGCATTCGTGGCAAGTGCTCTCGAGGTATACCGGCAATTGCGGAGGTGAGGACGGGGCCCGAGGCCAAGGGCGACGTAGCCAGAAGGCTATAGCGTATCCGCTCACTGGCGATCACAAAGATGTGTATTAAATTCGGCAACCATCTACGGAAAGCACACAAAAACGCCATATTAGAGTAACACTTCGGAGTAAGTGACATTCGCAGTCGTTGAGGACTCTACAGGCAAGCGCACACGGGCATGAGACCGGTGGCGAATGCGAGATAGCGCGGTGTATAGCTGTCCGTGAGAAAACACAGGCCGCACGAGGTCGACGCCAACGCGGTCGAGGGTGAGACCTTGACAGCTGTTGAACGTGGTCGCGTAGGCGGGGGCGAGTGGGAACTGGCGGCGGAGCAACGTGTACCCTGACTGGAGCTCATGAGTGAAGGTGATGCGGGGGATGAGGACCTCCTCTCCGTCTGCGGGGACGAGTTCGCCAGACGTCGTAGGGCGCAAGATGCGCACGGTGATCAGCCGGTCTCCGACAGCTGTTACCAGGACCCGCACATTCTTGACGAGGCCGCGGTCGAGGGAGAAATTGCGTAGTAGCCGATAAACCGCGTTCGTTTTGACGACCAGTGAGTGAGGAGGCAGCCCAGGCGGCGTGTGTCGAGCGGCAAAGTCGAGCAGACTGTTGCCTTCGGGCAACACTAACTGCGCGTCGTCAGCCTCTTTCAAGCTGTCCGCTGTCGAATTCTGGCTCACGAGTGTAGCCAGCGCCAAACGCTCGGCGCTCGGAGCGTCGGCGTCGGGCGCGGTACTGTACAGTCGGATCAAACTCTATCTACGTAGGGACATCGGACGCGTGTAGCTACTTTGTACGCTAAGCGTTTGGACCGGGCTTTCACGATATTCCAGAGGTCTCGCTCCTGCGAGAGCGTTTTCTCTACACAAACGCTTATATCGTTGATTCCGTCGCGTCTTGAGCAGCTTACAAACCTGCTCTGCTTCACAAAACTCGCCGCTTAACTGGTTTCCCCGCTCCCTCCGCCATACCGCCACGATGTCCGACGACCCGAGAACCGTCTACACCCACTCACACTTCCCGCTACTCAACGAGACGAACTACCCCGAGTGGATCATCAGGCTCGAGGCCTACCTGATCCGACGAGGCCTGTGGTTCGGTGTCGTGGTGATCGCCACCGAGACGGCCCCGGAAAGCGTTGTGAGTGACCCTGTTGCGCTTGCAGGATGGGTGGAGAAGCAGTGGTTGAAGAGGACGGCGGAGAAGATGGCAGAGGCGAGGGCGGAGATCATCCTGAAGGTCGACGACTCGCAGTTGCCGCACATGACGAGTCGTGACCCGAAGGTGATCTTGGAGGATCTGGCCAGGGTGCACATGGCGAGGGGCTTTGCGACGAGACTGTCTCTGCGTAGGCAGTTCTCCCGCTTGGTCAAGGGGGGAGGGGAGACGATGTCGGGATGGATAGGCAGGGTGAAAAAGTTCGCGTTCCGGCTCCAGAGCATTGGCGTCACCGTCTCGGAGGAAGACAAGATCATCGCGCTCACGAACGGACTGCCCGAGTCCTACGACCCGCTCGTCACCGCCCTCGATGCCACACCCGCTGATGAGCTGACGTTGACGTACGTCATCGATCGGTTGCTCAACGAGGAGGTTCGCCGCAACGGTCGCGAAGAAGAAGTCAAGATCGAGATGGCTATGGTAGCCGCGGCCTCGCAGAAGAACAACAGCTCGCAGACTTCGCTGTCGCAGCGCAAGTGCTGGAACTGCGACCAGGTCGGTCACGTTCGCGCACAGTGCAAGGAGCCGAAGAAGATCGAGGACACTGCCGACGCAAGGCGCGGTCAAGCGCACTTCGTGGTGGACAGGCCTGCTGAGCGGCTCGAGGTGCTGCGTCAGCCAGGATATATTTTGTAAGGGCTCGAACCGGCGTGTTCGAGGGGGCGCTGGGTGCGCTGGGACGACGTTGACGGTCGAGTCGCGTCGGGCATGGGTTTGGGCGCAGACGGTCAAGTCGCGCAGGTTTTTTGGTTGCGACGGTCGAGTCGTAGCTGGGCTCTGGCGGTGAAGTCAGACAGTATGTTTTTTATTCTTATGTATTGCCTCGGCCTTTGTTTGGCGCGGCTAAGGGGGCGTGTCGAATTCTGGCTCACGAGTGTAGCCAGCGCCAAACGCTCGGCGCTCGGAGCGTCGGCGTCGGGCGCGGTACTGTACAGTCGGATCAAACTCTATCTACGTAGGGACATCGGACGCGTGTAGCTACTTTGTACGCTAAGCGTTTGGACCGGGCTTTCACGATATTCCAGAGGTCTCGCTCCTGCGAGAGCGTTTTCTCTACATCCGCCGCCAAGTATGTGCGCTGCTCGCCATGAACGCGCGACACGATTGTCTCGTTGTACGCATCCACTTGAGCGTTTGTAGGAGCCAGAATGGACCGACGGCAGCAGAGGTGAGGCTGAGTCAGGACGCTGTCGGGGAAGACAAAGTCGATCAGCCCAGCCTCTGTGTCAACGCGGTCAAGCATGTCGAGGGCAACGTCAGGCCCGGCACCGTCTCCTATGGCGTCGACGAACTCGGCGAACTCGGGGTCTTCGGCGTTCCGGATGGGAGTTGTGAGGCGAAAGATGGTGAAGTGGCGCCAGAGGCTGGAAGACTTAATGGAGGCATCGACAACGTCGGCCCTGCTACCGTGACGGACAACTGGGCACGTTTGACGAAAGTCGCCGAGCAACACAAAGACCTTTCCCCCGAAGGGAAGGTCGTTATCCATGATCGTGCGTGAAGTGTCGTCGACACAGGCCAAGACCGCCTTGTTCGCCATTGGCGCTTCGTCCCACATGATCGCGGCAGCGCGAGCCAAAAGCTCGGCTCTGGAGGACCGAGCAGCGATAGGAGATTTCAGCATCTCATTTCTCTCGTTAACCGGGACCTAATGCACGGTGAGCAATGAGGAGCAGCGGGGAGGGGCTGCAATGACGTACCTTGAAAGCGGAATGCATGGTTCGCCCTCCGGGATACAGCTGAGCAGCGTAGCCCGAAGTCGCTGTAGGAACCACGATGTGCTCGCGAGCACGCAGGTAGTCACAGATCGTGTTGATCAAGAACGTCTTGCCCCTGCCAGCCTTTCCGTCGATGAACGCGAGTAAAGTGGTGCCGGTCAGAGCCGCATTCACGATCACGTCAAAGATCGCACGCTGTTCCGGGTTGAGCACACCCAGAGCGTCATCGGCTCGGGATCCCATCTCTGGCCGCTGAGCATTCCACCGCTCGAGCTCGTGCTCTACCTCGGCAGAGTACATTGTGGGTTCTGGAAGGCCGTAGTCGGCGAGACTCTTGCCGTGTTCCTCGAGGTACGTCGACAGCTCCTGGAGCGCATGGTTGACACCCAGCTCCTCGTGATTCTCGTGGCGGAAGATGTGGTCGAGAGAGAGATGGACACGGACGTCGTTCCAGAGCACAGCAGGTGTTGGAATACAATCGTTGACGAGCAAATGAGCGAACAGGACGCGAAGCTGATGAGGAGTGTACAGTGACGCTATCGCTTCTAGCATCGCCAAATCCCCTTCGTTCTGGTCAGCGAAGAGACCGAGCGCTGCGGAGGCGAGCTGGTAGGAGTCATGTTGGAGACCGTCCACCGTGAGCATGTCCTGGAAGCTACGCGCCGGGCGATGCTGGAGCAGCGCACGCAGATAGTACCGCTCGCCCTCAGATGGACGAGCCGCCCGTATGCGGGCGACATGTCGGGATCCTGTCGATCGAAGGATGACATGCATGCGCACGGCAAGCGAGTCGTGGGGATGTGTCTCATTGAAGTAGTTCAGGCGGCCTGCCTTCGCTGGGTCGTACTTCGCGATGCGGAAGATGGTGTAGTATTCGGAGTAGGTGAGCGAGTCGAAGCTGCGAATGACGCCAGGGGCGGAGAGAAAGTCACCGATGGGACGGACGAAGTACCTGTCCAGAAAAGACAGCGAGTTCTCCTGAGAGTTATCCCGGCGGCGATACTGCCTGTGATTCGTGGCGTCTGGGAGATGGACAGGGAGGGCAGTCACGGACGGCTCTTTCCGCGTGATGTGAAAACCTAGGATGCGCCAAGCAGCCTCACCCGCAGAGAGGTACCGGGCGTTCCAATAGTCTTCGATCTCATCGATCGCGGCGCCAGGTGCTCTGACCATGTAGCGGGCACGGTCAGGACCTGAGCGACAGTCGAGTTAGGTTCCTCGAAATGAAATGGACAGTCGAAAAGCGCACCTTTATGTATATACTTGAAGATGTACTGAAACAGGTGAGATGAGTTCGCCGCCTCGAAGTTGATATGGCAATCAAACGCTCGGAGGAGAGGGAGGCAATGTGGCACCACCCATAGGTCCTCGGGGGAGCGTCGGCGGTACAGGACGCGACCCGACGGATCGATGGTCGTTGTCGGACGAATGGGATGGGGGTAGTGAAAGCGGCATTCTGTTACACCGTTTTTCTCACGCTGACAGTACGCCGAGGGATGCTTGTGCAGCATGTGGCTGCGGACGAGACGAGCGTCGTCATCGTTGACCGGCATCTCTGCGGAAATTACGCTGTCGATAGCATCCGGTGAGACGCAGTCCGCCGCGTACTTGACGAGGATGTGAGCATGTGGGAGCCCGCGCTTCTGGAACTCGACGGAATGGACGAGGTACACCACGCGTCCTGCCTGCGGGAACATAGAGGCAAGGAGCTGTTCAAGCCGGCGCAACTTCTGCTTGAACACTCGCGCAACGACCAAGGGAACGTGGGTGTGGGTCTGTCCTGGGCGTAACTGCGAAGTAATCTCACGCCATTTGGGATTGCAGGTCATGGTGATGAAGAATGTAGGGGTACCGAAGTGAGCGGCGATGGCAAGAGAGTCGGCGATCTGCTCGGATGCCCAGCGATTAGAGCCGAGAAAAGAGGAGGGGAGATAGATGTCCTGAGTCGGTTCGACGGCGTCCTCGCCCATTAGACGAGCATCTTCAACCAAGACAGCGTGTTGGTTGTCCCGAATGTATTTCAGGCGACACTCGAGGTTTCGAGTGAACATGTCCACGAGGTATTCGTTCGTCAGACGCCCGAAGAGCGCAAACCGGTCTTCGCGCAGCAGCAGCAAGCGGTAGTACCAGATCTGAGTGGTCGCCTGGTCAACCCCCACCCCAATTGCAGCGTTCGCCTGGTTCCCCTGGCGGAGCTGGTCATCGTTCCCTACCACGCCCCAACCCAAGGTGCCAGAAGGGAAGAACAGCGGATAGGCGAGAGGTTCCCAAAGGCGACTGGTAGTGGGGATAGCATGATTGCGATCGTCGAGTCTTGAGACGATTAGACGGCGCGGGCGGACCTCTGCGAGCGCAGTGTTTTCGTACGACATGAAGGCGGCGATCTCCGTCGCGGTGCCTGTGTCCTCAACGATGACGGAAGCGTTGGGACAGAGCTGTGGCGGTAGTTGGCTGAGGACTTTCAGATAGAGGACGAACGGGTTGACACGGATAAGTCCAAGCTGCATAGCACGGACCCATGCGGGGGGAAGTCGTTGTGCGTGACTGTCATGATGAGGCGCGGAAGCGGGCAAGAAGCCGTCGTACAGGATCCACCGTACAGCCGAGTTCGCGTGGCTAGGACGAACACGGTGATACACCTTTCCTTGGATCGCGATGAACCCAGAGTCGCCGCCGTAGTCCGGGAATTCCGCGGTGGTTTCCATAGATGCGAAGGAGAAGACAAGGTTCAGGATGCGAGAAAGCTCCGAGATAAGCGGGTCCTGAAGAAACGGAGCAAATTCGTGGGGAAGGGGAGGCAAGGGAGGAACGGACGCAAGGTAGGCTCCGTTGGGTCCACAACAGAAGCCCGACTTCTCGCCCGTTAGAAGCGCGAGTCCGCAATGAGCGCAGCAATGCTCGCGCTGGCCTCGGCCGCCCCAGGTGAACGTGACTTGATTGAGCCGACCAACGGCCCATGTAGTAGTACCGTCAGCTGCTGCCATAGTGTGTATTCCTAGCACAAAGGCACATCTTCAGCCAGCAGCAATGGCTACGACAGACAGGCACGTACCGGGGTGGGCAGACACACCGCTCTTTCCCTTCAGGCCAAGTCTCCTTCAGCATTTTGACGATCTCTGGCCGAACTGAAACGCCCGCGGATGTCGATCAAGGACCATGAGCGAGGGCGAGACCAATGTGCGGCTTACCGAAACTGTGCAGGTCAAACACAGCCTACTGGGAGGCTCAACGGAGCCTCAAAGCTTTCCATGACACGATGTGCTTGCATTGACTAACGCTGGCAAGCCTTCTGAGAAGACGAGGTGAGCTTTGCGTGCAGGCGGAGAGAGCATGAAGGAAAGCGGTAACGGCGGCAGGCACAAAAGATTTGCGGGTTCAAGGCGTAGTAGGCGGAAGCAAATGACGGTGGCAGCACCCCACCATGTCTGACCATTCTCAGCACCGCAAAGGGCCACTGGCATCGTCGAAAAGTGGCGAGATAATGTATAGCATACAGTCGCGAGGATGGGGGCAACGGTTCAAGATACATGAAAGTCCACGGCCACGTCGTGAAGGACAACCTCAGGCGCACGCCCCAGACCCCCAGGTGACCAAATTAGGAAGGAGAGGGAACGGGGTCTAGGCTCTCGCTGCCCTGCCCGCGACAGGCATACAGGCGGACATACTGCAATATTTCGCGTCCAGACGCCGTCGGAGGGGTGCTACCAGTCTCTGAACTGTCTGAGCTCGACAGCTCCTGCAGCGGCGGCATGATCTCGAAATCTGGCAACGGCGGATGGTCGCAAGTGCAGTGTGGGCGATGCACGCAGGGTGCCTCGGGGGACGCAGCTGTCATGGACGGCTTGCGTGAGGCGGGTGCAGGCTGCGCATGTAGTTAGTCAGTGTCCGTAGCAAGGATATACCACAGGTAGTACTAACCCGAGTGTTGAAGATCACGGTGTGCAGGTGAGGAAGCCCACGGCCTTGTTCTTCTAACACCGTCATGCATTCGACACCGGCAGCTGAAGCTCCCTGAGTGATGCCACGGACACCCACTGCACTCCCAGCATGGCGCGGAAGGCGCGGAAGTTGGACTGGAAACATGTCAACAACGCCACACCGAGGCGAGGTCAGAAGACGCACATAAACCGCCAAGCCACCGCAGAAACTCAGCGATGTAAGTCATGGTTCGACAGCAGGAGAGAAAGGAGGGTAATGTGATCACGAAATGACTGTCCGCATATATATATATATTCATCGACACACCGAGGCTGTGACAGCCGTCGCGGAAGAGATATACAAAGCGCGGATAACTACAAAAGGACATGGAGTCAACGGATACCACAAAGGCGGACGCTGAGCAATGCGCGAGACATGTGACAGCAACGGGCAGCATGGTCTAACGGGTAGCCTTCCTCTTCCCCGCGGCCTTGGTACTGGGCTGCGCCGGAGGGGCAGGTTCATCGTTGTGTTCGACGTCTTCGGCAGATCCGTCGGCCGCCACCAAGCCTGACTCGCCGTTCGCTCCCGCCGCGGAACGTGCAGAACTGACAGGATCAGCGCGAGATGTGCCGGTTTCGGAGGAGGCGGAGGAGGAGGCGGACGCGGACGTCGATGCCCTAGGAGAGCTCGAAGAACCATCCCTGCACGTGAACTGGTCAGAACGGCACAGTTACAGCAATGATAAAGCAGGTACGTACGGAGGAGCCACGTACGGCATATACTTGCGCTTCTTCGTT
The DNA here is from genome assembly GCA_019973155.2 of Phanerochaete sordida. NCBI lineage: Eukaryota > Fungi > Basidiomycota > Agaricomycetes > Polyporales > Phanerochaetaceae > Phanerochaete > Phanerochaete sordida. The sequence goes on along the minus strand of BPQB01000015.1, from coordinate 429,364 downwards.
GGCGGCGTAGCAGGGGGCGGACCGGCGCCGTCGGCAGCGGTAGCAGGCGGCAACGCGTTGAACGTGATAGATTCCACGTCGGCGATAAGCATGCCGTCGTGGCGAACACCGCTGAAGATGCCAACGACCTGAGCCACGCTTTGCAGCGCAGGCAGCGGCACTCGAGCCCAGCGCGGAGATGCGCATTCAAAGCGCGCTCTAGACAAAATCAGCCAGAGGAGTGAACAACGCATGTGGGCAACGTACTCAAAAGTGAAGCCTCGACGTTCTTCCCGAACTCTTTCTGCTACCTCGAGCGTGATGCGCTTGTTGTTGTCGACTGCAGTGACGTCGCGGACGGAGCGGACGACACCGAGGCCGAAGATGTAAGGCGGGATCTCGGGAAGGTGGTCGTCGTAAGAATCCTCCGCAGGGTCGCCAGGGAAGGGATAGACGTGGATAGCGTCGAGAAGCGCGGTACCGCCGGGGGGTACGTGCACACGCGCGTAGACGAAGACGACCGTGTTGTCTGCGAGAACGGTCGAGTTCCGGGGGCTATACACGCGGAGCTCTGCCGGAATGCTGGAGCCAGGACCGCTGTCGCACTGAAGGACTGTGTTGTAGTAGCAGTGGTAGGTGGAACGGCCAGCGGGCGACTGAGACGCAACTCTGCGGCCCCCGCCAACAGCAAGCATGACAGCGATGATAGAAGAGGATGCGGCGGCCATGTCGAAGTGGATGCTGGTCAATGGGAAAACATGGTCGACTGGGAGGAGGTTAAGTACGCTGGGAGCAGGGCCATGCGAAGTCCAGGGACGGCAGCGTTAGCAAGGCACCGGCGCGGGGCACAGCAGATGAAACGCACGGAGCAGGGGCGGGAATGCCAAAGAGGGAATGCCGCAGAAGGTGACAAACGGAGGGCAGCGCAGGAGCGAAGGACAGAAGCGGCGGAGGAGATCGAGGCGTGAGGCGGTGTTGGGCGTAGCACGGGCGCCAGCGGGGAGAACGGATTGGGAAAGCCCAGACTGGGCGAAAGCATGAGCGACACAGGAACGAGAAAACGGATGTCCAAAGAGGTGAGTGTGAAACTGAGATGAGGGAGAGGAGGGAGCGACGCGGGGATGATCGCCGTGAAAGGACCGCGCGGTCCGGCGAAGTTTTGTGAGAGCGCGATCACGGCGCGATCACAGCGCGGTGCAGGCGAAGGACCGAGAGACCAAGATAAAGGGAGGTGCAGGAGGGGCCGACGAGTAAGGGGAGAGCAGGGAGTAAGAAGACGGTTACTTACTTTGAGGGCATCTGTGTAAAGAGGAGAGTTATCGTGCGGACTCCTGAACTTCTATCGCGTCCGTACCCCTTACCTTTCTAATTTGATATTGACAAGGTTCAGGATGCGAGAAAGCTCCGAGATAAGCGGGTCCTGAAGAAACGGAGCAAATTCGTGGGGAAGGGGAGGCAAGGGAGGAACGGACGCAAGGTAGGCTCCGTTGGGTCCACAACAGAAGCCCGACTTCTCGCCCGTTAGAAGCGCGAGTCCGCAATGAGCGCAGCAATGCTCGCGCTGGCCTCGGCCGCCCCAGGTGAACGTGACTTGATTGAGCCGACCAACGGCCCATGTAGTAGTACCGTCAGCTGCTGCCATAGTGTGTATTCCTAGCACAAAGGCACATCTTCAGCCAGCAGCAATGGCTACGACAGACAGGCACGTACCGGGGTGGGCAGACACACCGCTCTTTCCCTTCAGGCCAAGTCTCCTTCAGCATTTTGACGATCTCTGGCCGAACTGAAACGCCCGCGGATGTCGATCAAGGACCATGAGCGAGGGCGAGACCAATGTGCGGCTTACCGAAACTGTGCAGGTCAAACACAGCCTACTGGGAGGCTCAACGGAGCCTCAAAGCTTTCCATGACACGATGTGCTTGCATTGACTAACGCTGGCAAGCCTTCTGAGAAGACGAGGTGAGCTTTGCGTGCAGGCGGAGAGAGCATGAAGGAAAGCGGTAACGGCGGCAGGCACAAAAGATTTGCGGGTTCAAGGCGTAGTAGGCGGAAGCAAATGACGGTGGCAGCACCCCACCATGTCTGACCATTCTCAGCACCGCAAAGGGCCACTGGCATCGTCGAAAAGTGGCGAGATAATGTATAGCATACAGTCGCGAGGATGGGGGCAACGGTTCAAGATACATGAAAGTCCACGGCCACGTCGTGAAGGACAACCTCAGGCGCACGCCCCAGACCCCCAGGTGACCAAATTAGGAAGGAGAGGGAACGGGGTCTAGGCTCTCGCTGCCCTGCCCGCGACAGGCATACAGGCGGACATACTGCAATATTTCGCGTCCAGACGCCGTCGGAGGGGTGCTACCAGTCTCTGAACTGTCTGAGCTCGACAGCTCCTGCAGCGGCGGCATGATCTCGAAATCTGGCAACGGCGGATGGTCGCAAGTGCAGTGTGGGCGATGCACGCAGGGTGCCTCGGGGGACGCAGCTGTCATGGACGGCTTGCGTGAGGCGGGTGCAGGCTGCGCATGTAGTTAGTCAGTGTCCGTAGCAAGGATATACCACAGGTAGTACTAACCCGAGTGTTGAAGATCACGGTGTGCAGGTGAGGAAGCCCACGGCCTTGTTCTTCTAACACCGTCATGCATTCGACACCGGCAGCTGAAGCTCCCTGAGTGATGCCACGGACACCCACTGCACTCCCAGCATGGCGCGGAAGGCGCGGAAGTTGGACTGGAAACATGTCAACAACGCCACACCGAGGCGAGGTCAGAAGACGCACATAAACCGCCAAGCCACCGCAGAAACTCAGCGATGTAAGTCATGGTTCGACAGCAGGAGAGAAAGGAGGGTAATGTGATCACGAAATGACTGTCCGCATATATATATATATTCATCGACACACCGAGGCTGTGACAGCCGTCGCGGAAGAGATATACAAAGCGCGGATAACTACAAAAGGACATGGAGTCAACGGATACCACAAAGGCGGACGCTGAGCAATGCGCGAGACATGTGACAGCAACGGGCAGCATGGTCTAACGGGTAGCCTTCCTCTTCCCCGCGGCCTTGGTACTGGGCTGCGCCGGAGGGGCAGGTTCATCGTTGTGTTCGACGTCTTCGGCAGATCCGTCGGCCGCCACCAAGCCTGACTCGCCGTTCGCTCCCGCCGCGGAACGTGCAGAACTGACAGGATCAGCGCGAGATGTGCCGGTTTCGGAGGAGGCGGAGGAGGAGGCGGACGCGGACGTCGATGCCCTAGGAGAGCTCGAAGAACCATCCCTGCACGTGAACTGGTCAGAACGGCACAGTTACAGCAATGATAAAGCAGGTACGTACGGAGGAGCCACGTACGGCATATACTTGCGCTTCTTCGTTGGCGGCGTAGCAGGGGGCGGACCGGCGCCGTCGGCAGCGGTAGCAGGCGGCAACGCGTTGAACGTGATAGATTCCACGTCGGCGATAAGCATGCCGTCGTGGCGAACACCGCTGAAGATGCCAACGACCTGAGCCACGCTTTGCAGCGCAGGCAGCGGCACTCGAGCCCAGCGCGGAGATGCGCATTCAAAGCGCGCTCTAGACAAAATCAGCCAGAGGAGTGAACAACGCATGTGGGCAACGTACTCAAAAGTGAAGCCTCGACGTTCTTCCCGAACTCTTTCTGCTACCTCGAGCGTGATGCGCTTGTTGTTGTCGACTGCAGTGACGTCGCGGACGGAGCGGACGACACCGAGGCCGAAGATGTAAGGCGGGATCTCGGGAAGGTGGTCGTCGTAAGAATCCTCCGCAGGGTCGCCAGGGAAGGGATAGACGTGGATAGCGTCGAGAAGCGCGGTACCGCCGGGGGGTACGTGCACACGCGCGTAGACGAAGACGACCGTGTTGTCTGCGAGAACGGTCGAGTTCCGGGGGCTATACACGCGGAGCTCTGCCGGAATGCTGGAGCCAGGACCGCTGTCGCACTGAAGGACTGTGTTGTAGTAGCAGTGGTAGGTGGAACGGCCAGCGGGCGACTGAGACGCAACTCTGCGGCCCCCGCCAACAGCAAGCATGACAGCGATGATAGAAGAGGATGCGGCGGCCATGTCGAAGTGGATGCTGGTCAATGGGAAAACATGGTCGACTGGGAGGAGGTTAAGTACGCTGGGAGCAGGGCCATGCGAAGTCCAGGGACGGCAGCGTTAGCAAGGCACCGGCGCGGGGCACAGCAGATGAAACGCACGGAGCAGGGGCGGGAATGCCAAAGAGGGAATGCCGCAGAAGGTGACAAACGGAGGGCAGCGCAGGAGCGAAGGACAGAAGCGGCGGAGGAGATCGAGGCGTGAGGCGGTGTTGGGCGTAGCACGGGCGCCAGCGGGGAGAACGGATTGGGAAAGCCCAGACTGGGCGAAAGCATGAGCGACACAGGAACGAGAAAACGGATGTCCAAAGAGGTGAGTGTGAAACTGAGATGAGGGAGAGGAGGGAGCGACGCGGGGATGATCGCCGTGAAAGGACCGCGCGGTCCGGCGAAGTTTTGTGAGAGCGCGATCACGGCGCGATCACAGCGCGGTGCAGGCGAAGGACCGAGAGACCAAGATAAAGGGAGGTGCAGGAGGGGCCGACGAGTAAGGGGAGAGCAGGGAGTAAGAAGACGGTTACTTACTTTGAGGGCATCTGTGTAAAGAGGAGAGTGATGTCAGTAGCCAGTTTTCTGAAGCGTTGTATTCAGAAAATCGTGGATATACTCTTTCATCACAGGCGAAAGGATGTAATCCCCCAAACTACCCACGTCTATACAGCACGATCTGTTGTCAAACCGCAGATAGTGACGGCTCGGGATACACCGCAAGCGGGAGAGAAAGGGGGGCCTCCAATCCCTGTGTCCGAAGCTCTAAGACTTGCTCCCAGGGCACGGAGCTCTGGGAGTCTAGGATGTTGTATCCCTAGGATATGAATGGCATGTATCAGTGTCCGTACGAGGTCCTGCAGCTCCACCACGGTACTGGGAAAGATTGACTCGGTCGAATTCGTATGTGGAGTGACTTCCAAATCCTTGACCTCGGCATGCAATCTGTCGCCGTCGGCGGGCCTAGAGGGGACAGAAAAAAGACCATCCGGCCAGAGAGCGACGATGGCCAGAAGGCTTTCTTGCCACTGGTTCTGCACCGCTGCTTTAATTGCCGCGATCATTGCGCACAGTATACGTGAGGAGCTCTTCGCAGCAGTGGATTTATCCCTGCGTGTAGTTGTAGCGCTGCGGGATATCTCTCCAAACCAGTGACCGGCCGTCCAGACAAACAGACCATGCCAGCCCTCTACCCGAGGAAAGAGGTCCATCCGCCAAACTGCGAGTAGTCTTGTGCACTCTTGTAGCGCAGGCTCGAAGCCAGTCTGCCATCCAGATGCAGAATCTGACTCCGGCGTCGGGCTTCGCGGTCCGTCAGAGAGGGGCAGGTGGATGATGCGGAGGAGCTGAACGAGCTGTCTCGCCAGCGGGGCGTTGCGATCAGAAAGATCGACTCGCAAAGCGCGCAGCAGATGCAGAAGGGAGTCCGGAGAACGGGCGAGGATGACAGTTATGATTGTGGGCTCGTCGCGTCCTAAGTCTGCGCTAGACGCAAGCTGATCGGTCCAGGTTTCGTGCAGGGAATGAAGACGCCGGTCTGTAGGGTGTTCGCTCTTCACCTCTTCCATGATCGATATCATGCGATTGCACAGGACGTCGATTTCGGTTGGTGTAAGGTGCTCGACTTCTGAGAGCGCAAAGTTCACTGCGTGTGATAGGATGGTAGTCTCTTCTTCCGACAGATCGTCGAGATATGTGTCTGAGAGCTTTGTGACCAAGGCCAGATTCGATTGTGCGCGATTTGAAGGCTCTGTCTCCGCAGAGAATATTTAGTATCCGTGAATCCGGCCAGATCGCACGTGTGCGCACCTTCGAGTGGCGGGCCGAGCTCTAATATGAGCTGAGATGTACAGCTTATTGAATACTGGGACATTGAAAGGACGAGGAACAGCTCTGTCCGCAAACCCGGGAAGACCAGGTCGACTCGTGCTTTGTACTGGCTGACGGAAATGGTGTTGAACACGTCTGCAAGGACTTGAGCGCAGTCCCAAAGACACGATCGCGAGAGCTGTGACGATGAGTCCCAGTAAAACGTGACCAGACGGAGGGTGTAGAGCATCTCATCCGCGCGCCGATGCAGCAGCTGCGGAACTGAGTGGCTGGGACCTAAATCGAGGATGCTACGATGCAGTATTTGCGAGACAATATCCTGCAGTCTATAGGCCAGAACGTAGTTCATGACGATGTATTGCGAGTAATGAAACGGGGACTCTTTGTACTCCGCCGTCCTGTTGTTGTTTTTGTCGTCAAGAGGGAGAAATGCACAGCCCAGCGTGGTCCGCAACGGCTGCTCGCCCAGAATGAAGAGGCGGATGGCCTGAAGGACAGACGTCACGAGCGTATGCTGGTCAATGACTCTTGAAGGCGGGACAGGCTGCGCAAGGGGGCCCATATATCCCGGACCCGCGCTGTCTAGGCGAGAGAGCATGCACCAGACGGAGATGTTGTGGAACGCCCCATCGAGCGCAAGCTCCGCGAGATGCACATCGGAAGAAATGCCGGTGTATTCCGGGGTAGATGTACAGCTGAGGGACGTGAGCATCGCTTGAGTACACTGTGCAACGATCTGCAGAGTGCTGTGACTTGGTGTTTCCATGACCAGCTTCACGAGAACCTTGAACAATAGGTCGGCCTCGACAACAGTTGCGCGGTAGACGCGGAGTGCCGCTGACGAGACCCGAAGGTCGTTGGAGAGGTCTACGCCAATAAATTCCACTGCATCTCGGAGCTCAAACTCTAGCTCCTTGTGCAGAGCCAAATCTTGATCCCCCAGATTGCTAGTACTGTGTTTCAGCTGGTTGATGTGCGCGCCTTCGAGGTCCCTGGTCCGCCACGACGGCGGAGTACCTGAGTGAAGATATGCGGCGGAGTGGATTGTTTCGAAGTGCATATTGTATTGTGAGATGATAGGACCTTCGTCGGAGGGTGACGGGTCCGGAGACGCGTTCCACTGGAACAAGCTTCGAGCTCGGTCGTGGAGGCCAATGAACCAGCGTAGGAGGCAAAGTAACGCCCACGCAGTGGGTGATTTGTATGGGCAATGCCGGCAGGCGGAAGGAAGGATGGTGAGGGCTGCGACGAGGAGTAGGAAGAGTGCGACGGAAACAATGACGATAACTCCGACGACGAGATCGAGCGTCCGCACGTACGCCGCCAGACCGCATGTGAAGAGAAGAATCGCGATCTCAAGGAGGATCGGCACAGCAGAGATGAGTGCTGATACGTGCCAGATATTCCAGGATTCTGAGCGCAGTTCGCGCAAGAATACGCTCTCCCGGGCTGAGGCTGACGGGCTCTTCCACTGCAGGTACTCGCGAATCCATTGCTTGGCAAGGATTCCCATGACAGCGGATGCCAGGCTGAAAACGAGGCTGATGAACCAGAGGCTGTTGATCCAGCGTGCGGTGGCTGTAGCCTGAAACGGCTGAGCTGGCTGTACGGTCGCAGTTGAGTTTATGAATGGAGGTGTAAGGACCAGGCTATTAAGCTGGGTCGAGATAGTGTAGAGTAGCTGGGTCGAGGTTTGTCCACTGTCTGCCTGGAGCATGGGAACTGCCAGAGCAATGAAACCCGTCACAACCGCAGAGAATAGACCATCCTGCGAAGTGGTCAGGGTGTCACCGAGTAACCGCGAAGCAAGGCAACCGACCAGAGTCAGAAGGGAATCAATGTCCTCAGAGTATGCCTTCATTGAGAGCTCGTCTTTGAGGCTCAGACGCTGGCTGACTGAAGTCCAGCAGCCTTCGTGCGTGTCTAGGTCTGGCGTTGTCTGGGTAGGTGGTCGGTATATCTCTCATTGGAGAGACATTTTCGCTCACCTGCTTTGTCTTGTCCGTCTTGTCCACGGTCATGGTGGACCCTGCAGGCACGTATGGTCGATGACCTGAGTACTTTGCGCAAAGGCTGGGCGTGTGCGTCGCCTTGCGCCACGACCAAAGCTGCCAGGGGTCTCGCGTACAATCCTGTGTCTCGAAGACCCGGGAAGCAGACGAAGCGCCTCAACACCCAATATTGAGGCGCCTATCCAAATATTCAAGGCCTCGAGGCTGGAGTCATGCACAGCTTCGACTCCCCAGCAATGTTGGTGACTCGCCGCGCGCACAAGTCTAGCCGCGGCTACTGTATCTTGTAGAAAAGCCTCGAGGCGTGAGGGAATACTTCGTTTATCAGCTGGAAAGTGGACGCCAGTGTCCCGTCGATAACTCTCTCAGACTCCAGTTCCAGCTCCTGAAAGGGTACCTCTCACTATCCTCCGCGCGACGACCATGGATTAACTGTTTGTGTCTGAGCAGAAATTCACGTTTCACGTATCAGCAGAGGACCCCTTCGGCGACCATGGCACGCACGAAGGAAACATCTAGACCGATATCCGCCAAACGGCCCCGCTCGAGAAAGCTGTCCGGAAACATGCCCAAAGGTCAAGCTGCCCCGCGTAATAGCTGTACGTGCAAGTGTAACCATGCGATGTTACGGCGCGCACTCATACATCACAGCACGCTGGGGGTCACAGCCTACGAAGGACAGCAGTGGAGGCTCCGGTGAGTGGCGTTCACAGACCTCGAATGTCTGCTGTAGTAGTCAGGTCATTGACCGACCGGGAAGGCAGAAAGCAGAGCACGCCGTCCTGAGGCAAGTCGGAGTAGCAACAACCGCACCAGCTGGCAGGGACTGGCGGCGACATGTGCCGGGTAAGCCAGCAGGATTAAGTCAGCAGAGTGCTATGGTCCAACTTGTCACTAGATACGGCGTATATCGAGCTCGCACATACCTGAGCCTCCTTCGAACAGAATGTCCATCTGAGAAGCAGTCGAAAGACTGATGTAAATTGCAGCAAGTATTAAGTTCCGCGAGACCCATGCAAGTAATAACTTAGTGTACACGATAACAACGAGGACACAGTGCAATATGACGATACAGGATAAAAATATAATGCGACAACAGAACGCGACGATGGATGAGGGCAGGAATACGACGAGATAGATGGACGGTGCCGGCCGAGAAAAATAGAATATGCTACAACATCGAGTCCAAATCCTAGGATGACGAAGAAGGGGCGGTCAGGAGCGCCAGCAGTTGCTGCAGTGCCCGCACGTCGAAACCAGCGCCTGCGCGCCGCGCCGCGACATCGCCGCCGTCGCTGCTGTTGAGCGCCACGATGTGCCGCAGCGTGAGGGACGCGATCGCGTTCTCGATGCGAGTCGCCATCGAGTCGAGCAAGAGGGTAAGCTCGGGGTCGGACGCCTTCTCGACCGCGGGCAGCAGCACCGCGGGGTTGCCGTACACGAAGACGGGGTTCGGATTCTGGCGCGCCTCGTCCTCCGTCTTTGCGACGCTGCCCTTGCGCACGGGTAGCGGCTTGAACACGCGCGACGTCGTCAGCGTCTCGAGGCGGACGCAGAGGAGCGCGAGCTCCTTCATCTGCTCGGAGCTGAATGACACGCGTGAGTTAGACGCCGAGTCCATGCGGGGGCCCTCGAGGTCGTGCCGTCCGGCGAGCTCCTGAGGGTATACCAGAGAAATGCTTTCGGGAGCTTCGAGGCCTTTGAGCTTGACCTCTCCGATGGGTATAATCTTCAGCCCTAGACGCCGGATCGCCTCGACAGCTTTCGGGGGTTGGATGTCAGAGTACTCTGTCCGAGGGACCGACTCGAAGATGGACGCGTTAATCTCGCGGATGACGTCCGCGCTGACTGCAATCTGGCCACCTTGCGCACAGCTGCTGATGCGCGAGGCACGATTGACGATGGGCCCCAGGTAGTCCATGCGATGAGTGGTCGGGTCGGGATCAGGGATGGGGATACCACAGTGGATGCCCATGCGGACGGACAGACCGCGCGCGATCAACTTCTGGTCGTTGTCGAGAATCTCTTTCCCGTCTTCGCACTCGAGGATCTCGAGTGGCCACGGAAGCTGGAGCAGCTGGATCTGCACGGTCAGACACCACCAGACCGCCGCCATCGCGGTGGGGAACGAGCACATGAACGCATCTCCTTCGGTCTTGACCTCGTAGCCGCCGCAGAAACGGAGCTGCCTCCGAAGAAGCGTGTTGTGGTACGAGATCGCCGTCTGCATACCGCCATTCGCCTCCCAAAGATGTGTCGAGTTGCGGATATCCGTAAACACGAGGGCGACATGACCTTGCGGGGGCGGAATGGGGGGGATGGCATCATCGAGGCGCGACACATCCCGGTTGGTGATCGTCGTTTCGTTGTTCGTGGGCCGACGCGGAGGGCGATACAGCTCAGTCTCGAGCGAGATAGACGAGTCCATGGTGTGCTGCCGAGAACGTGACCGGCCAAGGCCGAACAGGTCCGATACCGAGATGACCATGATCATCGTCGTGCCCTCCGCGCCGTAGCTGATGGCGAAGTCACGTAGCTTCTGGGCTGCGATCATGGGGTTGTCCCGAGCCGAGCGGGCGATGTCGACGGCGGTCTGGTACGAGACGAAGTCCCAGAGGCCACGGTTGCCGATGATGACGAACTCGTCCAGCTCTGACAGCTCCCAGGTGATGATGTCGGGGCGCGCATTGACTACGGGGAGCAGGTAGTAGAACCCGAAGGAGCGCGAAATGTCGATCTCGTCATTGACGAAGCCCTTCGGCGAGACCCATCCCTCGGCATTGCGGATCCTCTCTGTTTCCTTCCTGTCGAACGGGTCGTGCTTGCGCGACAGGAGCTCGGCGTTCCCTTGCCGGGAGATGACGGCGAGGGCGTTGCCGGCGTTCGCGACGTACAGCGTGCGACCGATGAAGTACAGCACGACGCCGGACGCGCCGCTCCGCAGGCTCGTGTAGTCGACCGCAGGCGCAGTGTTCTCGTTGGTCGCGCTGACCGTCGACGGCCGACGAGTGTCGCGCGTGTACAGCCAGTCGTGGAGCTCCTTGTTCAGTCGCAGGAAGGACCGCCGCATGGCATCCGGTACAGATTCGCCGCGGTCCTCGTCGAGGCGCTCGATCGCGGCGGCGAGAGCCATCGGGTAGTTGTCGTGGAGCCACTTCGACAGGCGGTTGTTGCTGCCGATATGTGACGCGCGCCCGAACATGGCGAAGATCGCCTCGTTTCTGCGGTTCCGGAACTCGGGCTGCACCAGGTCAAACATGCTGAGGTTCTGACCGAGGGTGTCGGCGATGCCGTACGCCATATTGTTCACCTCTGATAGCGAAGTTCGCACCCGCCGGTCCTCGTTGTCGTCAGGGATGTTCGGAGCGAAGGTGGTCGTGACGTCCATCAGACCGAGCACTCTGAGGTCCTTCAACTCGGAGAAGTCGGCGAGCTTGCGATCAGAACCATCCTTGAACGGCGCGGCCTTGTGGTCGGGCTTGATCTCTAGGCGCTTGTTTCCAGAGAGGTTCAGGTAACGCAAGTTCGTGTTGAAGTTCCTGCGAGCCAGAAATATTAGCATGCCGTCGCACAGACGCGGAGACTCAACTCACCAATTCCAGTCAAACTCCCAGTTGTTGATGTTGTACTTCAGAACGTTGCTCCCAACGTCGAGCACCTGGAGCGCCTTGATCTTGCCCAGCTCCTGCGGCAGGCTCTGCAGCTTGTTCCCGTTGAGGTAGAGTACGCGCAGGCGGGATAGCAGCGGGAGGTCCTCTGTCGGCAGCGCCGTGAGCGCGTTCCCGCTGAGGTACAGCTCCTCGAGGTGCCCGAACGTCTTCAAGAAGCTGTTCGGAATGACTTGGATGTGGTTGAAGGAGAGGTTGAGCGTGCGCAGCTCGCGGAGGAGCATCAGCGGGCCAAGGTGCTCCTCCGTGAGCTTGTTCTCGCCGAGGTACAGCCGCTTCAGCGACATCGCGAGTGCCGGCACACCGCGCCCGAGCGAGCTCGCAGACGACGCCTTGCGCTCGAGGTACCCGCTGAGCATCGGCGCGCCGGGCGACAGCGAGACCAAGGACGGCGAGGCCGACAGCTCGGGCAGGGTGGGGCTGTGGATGTCGCCGAGGAGGTTCGAGGTGAGGTTGAGCACCTTGAGACTCGCGCACTCCCAGATCGCTTGCGGAAGCTCCTCGAGGCTGTTGTTGTGCGCCTCGAGCTTCTCGAGGTTCTGCAGCCGCGCAATCGTCGCGGGCAGGCGGTACAGCTGGTTGTTCGAGCAGCTTAGGTGCCGCAGCTCCGCGAGTTCCCCAATCGAGTCTGGTAGTGCGCGGATCGCGTTGTAGTCGACCTTCAGAGTGCGCAGCGAAGTGAGCTGCGCGAGCGCGAGCTCGTCCAGGGATGACAGCTTCGCATGAGAGATGTCAAGCGTCACCATCGCGAAGGGCTGCGCTCCAAGCGGCCCGGGGAGAAGCGTGAGCTGCGTGATGTCGTTGTGCGACGCGTCGAGCGACTTCAACGACGGACCAAAGGAGAGGTCCAGTGCGTGTACGGTGTTGTGATCAGCCATGATTTCCTGGACGTTCGGGAGCAGACAGACAGCCGTCAAGTCTGAGATCATGTTGCGCCGACAGTCAAGGAGACGCAGCGAGCGCAGGCCGCGCGCGCCCTCGGGAAACTCGCGCACCGCGTTCCCGACCGTGATGAGCTTCTGAAGATGCTTGAGGTCCCCAATCTCATCAGGCAGTTTCTCGAGGAGATTGAAGGAGATATCGAGGTCGACCAAGCTCGGCAGCCGACAGACCACGTCGGGCAGCTCCTTAAACTTGTTGTTCGAGATATTGAGCTCCGTCAGGTTCTCCAGCCTCGGGAAGTACCACGGCAGCATCGCCATCCCGTTGTTTTGGAGCTTTAGCGAGCGTAGACCCTTAATGTGGTCCAAAGCAGCATCACGGAGGTCGGTGATGCGGTTACAGGACAGGTCCAGCCGGTGCAGCTTTTCACAGTGCCGGACGCTCTGCGGAACCTTCTTCATGGACATATTCTGCAGTCGCAAGACGCGAAGGTTGGTGCACAACTGTATGAAGTCACCAGGGATCTCAAGCATTGGATTTCGTGACAGATTGAGCGAGATGATGGCGTCCGCGTGGCTATAAAGGATCACCGGCACTGTCTTAAGGGCTCTTGCAGCAAGATCAATAGACTCGAAGGTGTCGAAGACAAGGTCGTCATCCTGAACAGCAGCATATAAGCGAGACGGAACATGGTGAATAGGTAGTCTGCGTACCGTAGGGCCCAATAAATTACTTTTGTACACGAACTTCATGAGATACTGGATATCCTCTGTCGCCAATGTTCGAAAGTCGTCGATGGGATCCCAGCCCGCTTGCTCTAGCCGCCGTCGCACGATGTTGGCCGGCTTCTCCGTCATCGCCAGTAGGCGCTCTATGCCAGCTGTGAGTCTCTCTGCGCGCGCAGCCGGACGAAACAGACTTACCCCGCCCGCGCTCCTTGAGGTACATCCGATGCGTCTCGCGGGAGGTATCAAACAACATCTTGCCGTTGAGGGACGGCACGAGATCAGCGACGGTGGTCCTCAGATAGATCGTGGCGACGTGGTAGGTGTTGTCCCTCCGGTATATGCGTATGCGATACGGCTCATCGCGGTCCTCGTACCCACGCGGCTGCCTGCCCGAGGAGCTGTACGTGTGCCGCTTGTTGCCCTTCCGACGTCCGTTCCGCTGGTCGCTGTCCTTCTCCTCGCCCTCGGAGTGCTCCGACTCGACCAGCACCGTGTCGTCGGGATGAAGCGCGCCGTTCTCCGGCTCAACCGCCCAGCTGTCCGGCGCCTTCCACGACGGGTCCTCGTGTCCGCGTATCGTCGGCACGCTGGCTGAGAACTGGCCAGCGGTCTTCGGCGAGATGTTGCGGTGGTCGTAGCCATGCCCCACCTTGCGCTTGACACCGGCGGTCGTAGTTTGAAAGGGATTGGGATTGCTGAACAGTGTACGTGAGCCGTTGGGTAGCGACGAAGTCGAGGCGTGATGGACATTGTGAGACGAGGAGGTATCTGAGGTGAGTGCGGTAGAGTACGCCGAGGACTCTAGGCCACTACTGGGAGAGCTCGGGGCGTTATCGTAGGTCCCGTTCTGTATCTGGGACAGGATGTCAAAGTTGACGATGCCCTCCATGTCGTTGAGGTCCCGGTTGAGTGTGTACTCCGCGTCTTTCGCAGGGACTGGTGGCGGCACGTCTGCAGCCTTCTTGCCCTTGCCAAGCAAAGGTGCGAGACGATAGGAGGGTGCATGAGCAGGGGGCGATGAATGCGGAGGGGCGACGTAGGGAATGTAGTCAGGAGAGGGAAGTTGCGGAACGGGATGGTCGCTAGAGCCAGAGAGGTCGAGTTTGTGGGGCCTCAGGCGACTTTTAGACCTGGGCTTCTTGAGGATGCTGCCGAGGAATGAGGTAGATGAGGCCTTCTTCTTGAGGTCTCCGCTGGCCCGGGCGCCCTCAGGAAGATGGCTCGTTGACGCGGTGATACTGCTGATAAAGCTCGCGTTGTCGCTGCTCGTGCGAAGGCTTGCCAAGTCGGACCCCCGATGTCGGAGTCCCGTAATGGCTGCTTTGAACGGCGCTCTGCGAGTTGGCGGAGGGGGCTGCAGGGGTCCGTGGTCAGCGATCTCCCACCGCCAAAGTTCAGAACGAAGAAACGGGACTGTGTTCCACTGCGCATCGCGTCAAGCGGGCACTGCTTCGCACCCGTGTGCGAGGGACATGACGCAATACAAACACGTCTATAGATGTACGCGGTTAAGTGAGCGCACCCGCCGACAGCAGAGCTGTGCACGTACCTCTGCGCTCCCACCCGCGAGACACGCGCAGGGCGGCGCCCCAAACACCGCCCGCGTAACGAGATAAAAGGAATACGACGTACCGCCTCTTGCTCAGCTTCCGCGCCAGGGACGAGCCAGGGCGCGATGATGTCTGTGACATCGGTCGAGGGCGGCTGGTGTGGCAACAAGTCCTGCGGTGGGAGGAAATCATCGACGTTGTCTAGCGAGATGGAAGAGGTCGCGGACGCCATGGCGGGAGACGGGTGAGAAACGAGGGGTTGGAAGATGAACGTTAACGCGACATCCGCGAGCGTGTGCGCGACGGCGGCGGCGAGAGCGACGACGGCGACGAGAAGGTGGAGAGCAACCCGCGAATGACATCGAGCATTGCCCTTCGGCCATCCGGCCGGTGACTTCCGGCATATATCCATATATGGTGCGATCCCGCCCGCAGCTGCCGCCGTCGGGGCTCGGACCGAACGACGCGGAGCTGTCCGCTGGAGGCGCATCAATCCCGCCCATGTCCAATTTGGGCGTGGCGGTATCTGCGTGATGCTGCGGTGCCCCGCTTGCTCTTGACTACCGCGCATGCTATCTCTGATCACCGCCCCGCCGTCGCCGTGGCCGACGACCCGCACCCGCATATCACCGTCTTCGGCCACCCGCATACAAGCACTCCGCTGACCGCATGATTGTCCGTCGATCTATCCGAGACAGTGACGAGCGCGCCCTGGTCGTCTCCAGACTTTTCCTGCAGCCCAATTCACTCACACCGATTCCGCTGGTGCGGAATGTGCGCGAATTCCGGGAGAACGAACTTGAGCAATCGCCCCTGACCGCCTTTCTCCGTTGGGCGTATCCGCGCCAAGGCTCCTGAGGCAAAATTTACGCTCGCGCCGACCCAGGGCGCGGCGAAGATAGGTACGTTCTCAACGGCCCAGAGTCCGTCGTTATCGTCGCATAACCTACATTCGCAGCTTGGATTGCGTGGCGTCAAGGCGGGCCGTATCAAGCAACCTTATCTCGCTGAATATATGCGCACATTCGACGTCAGTACCCGCCGTCATGCTGTTCCGCAGACCGTGGCAGCGCTTCGCTGCCTTCGCAGGCCTGCACGGCCTACCGCGGACGTCGGAGAATGCAATGCTGTGTCTACAGGGTACCCTCCGTGTCAAAGCGTCCTTAATTAACCGGGAGGATTCCTCAGACTCTACGCAGCCCGTGAGCATCTCATGAGGAGTCGGCTCGAGCAAGCGAACGTTCACCGCAGGCGGGCTGTGTTCGCGTACGGTTTGCGGTCGTGATTGCCTTGTATACGCGGCCGCAAACCTGTACTTGAAGCTGCCTTCCATCTGCCATCATGATTTACAGGTGTAGACGTTTGCGGCCGTCCTGGACATACTGCGGATCTCACGCCGCCCAGATCGCAGTCTCACGAAGGCCACATGCCCTGGTACGCCGTCGTTCATGTCCCTCGGATTGACATTCCAACTCCTTGACAACTTAGATCCGATGTATACATGTCCCATGCGTATTCCGATGCTTCGCAGCCTCCGCTTTCCACGGTGCATGGACGCCGCCCGTGCCTGTTGCCTCTAGGCTTTCCTTCTCTTCACGTCGTCTCAAAGGGTCCAGTATTCAGCGAAGATGACAGTTGCCAAGCGACTTTCGCCACAACGTGCTCGTCGTCGCCGCGAAGCTTGCATCTCACGCGGGTATGCCACTGCTCTGCGAATTTGACGTGTCCTTGACAAGTCCTGCCACAAATACAGCGCATTGCCCCATTCCGCACGGTGCTGATCGGCGAACCGAGACCAGGTATCGCGATTGCGGCTCGGCTGGGGCGACGCCCTTGGCGTGCCACCACCGCCCCGCAACGCCACAAGTGGTCACGCTTTGCAATTTGCGGGCGTGCACCACGCGCACGCCGACGTCTAAATGCTCGATCGCCCTGGCGATCTTGGCCCGTGATTCTTTCGCTGGGCAGACGACCCGATTTTTTTTTCGCTGCGCGGGTGACTCGTGCAGCCTAGAGCTCGGGCGCGGCGGGCGGGCGGGTGCGATAAGACTTTCCAGGGCCCAACTTTCCGGCGGGGAGAGCACCGCAGGGCGCGCGCGTGTACGTTCTTCCGCATTCTTCTTCCATCAGGACTTTGCGGCTCAGGCGCCCGCACCTTCAGGAACCGATATGCGTGCCCCTTTACGCGAAGCGCTGTGCCCGCTAGCGTCGCCACTGCGTCGCCCCGGTGGGGCGCCATGGGACCTCGGTACTTGGCCGTCCCGAACGTTCTGTAGCGCTCCGGGCGCGCGGGCAAGGCGGCGCTGCGTCGGGCAGCGTGCGACGGGGGCAGGGCAGCGGACGCCTCGAAAGCTGCGAAAATGCAGGCGACAGCGCGGGAACACCGCAGCGTGGTGCGCGAGGCGGCTCGATACGCAAGATACCGACGATCAGCGCCATCACCAAGGCAGAGAGCTGCCTTCTTCGCCGGAAAAGGGTTAGCTCCCTCCCAGCCCCGCGATCCGAATGAGGGTTATCAAGGGGTCCTCATTGGTGGTGTCACGGGAGATAAGGTTGTTCGTGCAGGTGGACAGTATATAAGTCCACTCGTTCCTGGAGCTTCTCATCCCTCCTCCCGCACGCTCCTCCCCGGCCACCATGTCCAAGGAGTCAGACTTCAAGCGCGGTTCCAACGAGAAGGTGGACGTCCTCGACACGTCCATCTCGGACGCCGAGGCCCACCATGAGCTCCCCGAGCCCGGCGCGGGCACCCTCCACCGGACGATGAAGAACCGGCACATTGCCATGATCAGGTGCGTCTCGCCCACTCTTCGCGCGTCGTACGATGCTCACGCGCGCGCAGTATCGGTGGTGTCATCGGAACCGGTCTTTTCCTGGGAACCGCAGGCTCGCTCGCTGCTGGCGGCCCCGTCGGCCTCCTGCTCGGCTACGCCGTCGTCGGCACCATCTGTTTCGCGGTGTAAGTTTTCCTTCGCGCCCCCCTCCACGTTGCGCCCCGCGCTAATCGTCCTACCCCGTGGGGTCGCGCAGCATGATCTCTCTTGGCGAGATGATCTCGTACCTTCCGGTCCCCGGCGGTCACATCACTCTCGCAGAACGCTTCGTCGACCAGTCATGGTCCTTCACCCTCGGCTGGAATTACTGTGAGTCGCCCCGCGCGCATGTGGACGAGCCCTCAACTGACCGTCCTGCGTCGCCCAGGGTACAACTGGACGATCATTCTTCCCGCGGAACTTAGCGCCGGTGCTGTCCTCATGAGCTTTTGGTGAGCGTCACGCGCGACTCTGCCTCTCCGCATATGCTCACCTGATCGCAGGACGGACAAGGTCAACGATGCAGCATGGATCACCATTTTTCTCGTTGTCGTCATCATCATCAACATGTTCGGCGCGAGTACGTCTCGGCTGTGTATCTGGTACGAGTAATTTTCGCTGACACTCGCGCAGGGGCCTACGGCGAGGCGGAGTTCATCTTCGCGTCGATAAAGGTCATCACCATCACCGGCCTCATCATCCTCGGCATCGTGCTCGACCTTGGCGGAGGCCCGAACCACGACCGTCTCGGCTTCCGCTACTGGAAGCACCCGGGACCGTTCAACCAGTTCAACAACATCGGCGGTTCCAAGGGTCGCTTCCTCGGCTTCTGGGCGGTTCTGACCCAGGCTGCCTTCTCGTTCATCGGAACCGAGATCGTTGCCATCGCTGGTGGTGAGGCGAAGAACCCACGCCGTAACATCCCGAAGGCGTACGTGCGACGCTCTCTGTCCACTATCTGCCGCTAACCTTCTCGTTGCACAGCATCAAGCGCGTCTATGTCCGTATCCTCCTCTTCTACATCGGCGGTGTCACCATCATCGGCCTCCTCGTTCCTTACACCCACCCCGACCTTAACCTGAAGACGAGCAACGCGGCCAAGTCGCCGTTCGTCATCGCCATCAAGACCGCGGGCATCAAGGGTCTCCCCTCGGTCATTAACGCCGCCCTCCTGACCTCGGCCTGGTCCGCGGCGTCCAGCGACCTCTACTCGTCTTCCCGCGCTCTCTGTGAGTATCCCACGTCGCTCCATCTCCGACGGCACCCTAATTTTGTCCGCAGACGGCCTCGCGCTGAACGGCAACGCACCCAAGATCTTCACGCGCACCAACCGCTGGGGTCTCCCCTGGGTCGCCGTCGCGACGAACTGCGCGTTCGGTCTCCTCGCGTACATGGCCGTCAGCAGCGGCGCCGGCCGCGTCTTCAACTGGTTCGCGAACATGACCTCGGTCGCCGGCCTCATGAGCTGGTTCGGCATCTCCGTCACCTACGTCCGCTTCTACGCGGGCATGAAGGCACAGGGCATCGACCGCCGCACGCTGCCGTTCTACACGCGCCTGCAGCCATTCGCGGGCTGGTACGGCGTCTTCTCGACGATCATCGTCTGCTTCGTACGTCGCGCTTCCCCGCCTCGCGTCATCTCCGTGTCCTGACCTCCATTCCCTCACACAGTTCAGCGGCTGGAGCGTCTTCCTCAAGGGCTCGTGGGCGACGGACACGTTCGTCACGAACTACCTCCCGCTCGCCCTCTTCCCCATCCTCTACGTCGGCTGCCGCGTCTGGCGCCGCACGCGCTGGGTCAACGCCGCGGACATGGACTTCAAGTCCGGTCTTGCGGAGATCGAGGCCGCGAGCTACGACGAGCCGCCGCCGCGCAACAAGCTCGAGGCGTTCTGGAACTGGCTCATGTAGAGCGCCGCGCCACCGCCCGCGCACCCACCCTCGCTTGCCCGCGCATTCCTTTCGCCGCGCGCGCGCTGTGTCCGTCTGGTACTCTATACGCTACTGTAACATTAAAAAGCTGTAATCTTTCGCTGTGCTTCGCCCACCCGCGGCTGTACTTCGCACTACTACTTGGAACATGGAATACCATGCTTGTTTGGAATACTCGCAGGCTGGCAGGACCCTGTCGTGCCGCACACTTCGATCCACCGCTGCCCGAAACTCACGCCAGCTGGGGACCACCGTGGCGCACATGCGAGCTGCCCGAAGCTCCGCGCGGAGATCGTCGAACGATACGCACTCAGAGAGCCTGCGAGTGAGAGTAGAGTGCAGGCGTTAGATGCCCGCAGCGGGTTACCTGACAGTGGGACAAGCCCCCGACGCCGCGCGACGACGAGAGACGAGACAAAGGTGTAAACTTGCGGATTGCGGAGGCACCTTGGGACTCGCAGTCGCGTGTTCGCGAGCTCTGTCGACGGTCCCCCTACTTCACCTCTTACGTCGATTGAGAACCAAGTAGCCAAGGATGCGTCTCGTTTACGATAGGGAGTACAAATCCGCCATACCGTGCCCTTCGCGGTAAGCAGGGGGGCCTCGCACCCGGGACGAGTCGACTGTGTGGGTAAAGATATATTGCCAAGACAGGCATACACGCTACGCTATGCTACAGACGAGCACCTGCTGAGCTTGATAGTGAGGCGGCAAGTCCGAGCTAAGTGGCGGCTCGTCGGGAGGAACGAGAGTGAGGGCGAACCTAGGCGGCGGCGGCTAAGCGCGCAATTCTCCCTGCAAAGTGCAGGGAGAATTGCTGAGCACGTGAGGCCACGCGATGACGTCATGACCCGAAGGCCAAAATCACATGCTTCATCTTTCCCCGTAAAATGCTGGAGAAGTTGACGACGCGTGGGGATGCGGGGAAGGGCAAAGACTCGTCGCTGGCACTCGAGCACCTCGCAAGGCCACGACGGTGCCCGTGCTGTGCTCGCCGACGATATCCGAGTCTCGACGTCGGGGGTAGCTCAACACCAGCGGGACCGATGGGTCTGGAGCTCACCTCGCGCATCAGCCTCCGAGTCGCAGACAAGCTCTTGTGGATGTCGTCGACGTCGACGGCGATCTCGACGCCAAGGTTGCAGTATGTCGCCCGTTGGTTCTTGCTACGTGGACACTGCATGGGCCGTACCAGTTGCAGAGCACCATAGCTGCATATCACAATTTGCGTCGGTAGTGCCGGGGTCGTGGAAGGCGAGGTCGTGGTGGACGAAGACAAAGCTTCCGAGGCGACGAGGCGGCGGGCGTTTGTGGTGAGCTTACGTAAGGCAGCCAACCGAGTCCCGTTTTGGGTTGCCCATCTTCAAGGTCGCCATGGCCGAGACACCGTCGCCTGAAAGCCTGCATCTGCAAAGAGATCTACACAGCGCGCGAAGCCGGCGGAGGTGCCCTGGATTCTCCCGCGAACGCTGGCTCCGCGGCAGCGTGCGACGATCCCGCAGGCGAGGAACGTGTACCGACCGTCGGCCGCGGCTCGGGTGCAAAGGAACGGAAGGCTGGCGCACTTGTCCGCGGCATGGCGGCCTCGACGAGTCACGATAATAATCATGTGCGCTGCGGTACACGCTGCGGCGGTCACGATGGCAGACCCTAGTCGAGGTGCGTTATCGGCGTGCCGAAGGTGACGTTATTTTGACGTTTCGCAGACCAAACTCCAGGGCATGAAGGTCCACGACCTGTATTGCTGGTGTTCTTTCATTCAGCTGCTCGCGTGCACCTGCCTCAAATCTATCCTTTATTCCCGCAGACGATCCCATGATCGACAATGAGGCCTGCCTCGAGCCGGGAGACGTAGCCGTCGACCACGAGCTCTGTCCATCTCTGGGAAGTACCATACAGCATTGGCAGCTCTACGCCGCGCGACCAGCACGCTCCAGAAAGAGTTCTCGCCGCCCTCTCGCCTCTGTCGTCGCGCACGACATGACCACCTCTAGGGGCACGTCGCCCCTCCTTGTCTCTCATTTCCATCCACCCACAGCCTCGAGCGTCCCCAGAGGCTCAGCTAAAAATGTGTTTTCCTTTCCTTCTGGCGAAAGGCGAGCGACGAGGATCTCGCGTGTCGGACATCGTGCATATCTACGTGCGCCCAAGCATGGCGGCGCGCGACGAGAGGAGGGCGCAGTTCTATCGGCAGCTCTTGGATCACGTCATCGCCGCGTCAAGTGTAGTCGCTGCTGTCGCAGACGGGCCTCTGAATATCCCCATGCTCAAGACTGTCGCCACCTGCGCGAAAAAGATCGCGGAGCTGGGTCAGGTGCGCGAGCTTCGAGGCGATGACCGCCTCAGGTGCCAATGTTTAACCTCTCTCGACTAACATTCCTGAGAGCAGGAGGTCCACGCGAACAAGGACGATTGCGACAAACTTGTGGAGAAGACCACGGATTATCTCAATGTGCTCACTGAGGCCCTAGGTCGAAAGAATGTGGCTATCGACGCCGCGTTTCGGCGCCATATCGCCCAATTCGCGGAGTACGTCGAGTCTGTGCTACTGATGATAGCTCATTTCCATGATGCTGACGGACCCTGACAGTAAGCTCACTGAAACGGAGTACCTGTTATTAAATCTTGCCTCGCGCTCTTACTGGACCCGGCTACTGCGGAACGCGTCTGACAGACGAGACATCGTCAAATGCCAGGCAGACCTGGAGCACGCATTTGACCGTCTTCATGTTCGTTTACAGTCTGATTTTATCGGATACGATCTTAACTTCTTTATCGTATAGCTCGCTGGGATAGTGCATACCGCTGCGCAGCTACACGGAATCTCGAACGAGATGTCAGAGATGCATTTGCTCGTCAAGGTAAGGTGACGTTCAGGGCCCAGTGCGAATATGAAGTCTGACCCGATTCACGCAGCGGTCGACAGACGACCTGCGCCAACAGCTTGCAGAGGTCCACCGAACAGTCGCAAGCCGGTCTAACGACAATTTGTCAATGACGATGCCGCAGGCACATCATCAGCCGCCAGCCATGTACGGCCCTTCACGTCCTCCACGTCCGCACTACCAAAATACTCAGCCCATTCCGCACCGACCGCGGCCTAACCTGAACCTCCAAATCTCCAAGTACGCCCAATATCCTAACTCACGTTCGTACCCAGGCTGACCCTTGTCTCCCAGCGCCGTCGCCCGCGCGTCGCTGTACCGCCGCCTTAGCACGTCGCCGTACAGCTCGCCGCTCTCGCCGGCGCGTATGCTGCAGCTGGCGAGCACCGCCGTCGCTGGTATCAATGACTCCACCATGTTGAATCTGCGGAATAGGCGCGAAGCCACCGCGGCTAGCGATGCTCGCGCGAGGGTGCTCGCGGCGGGCAAGGCCTCCGCGAAGCAGGGGGCGCTAATTACAGGGTACGACGCGCGTTAGGGATTCGCTCGCACACGCTGAACGTTGAACCGTGGTCACACAGCCGTCCTTCGGTCGCTCGCGCTGATACAGTGAAGAAGAGGATGCCGCGAGAGAAAGACGGCTCTCATGGGGACGGGGAGGAGACGGTACCTGCGGAAACGATGCGCCCAGGGCGGCTTCATTACGCTCTGTGACCGGGCAGGCTTGCAGCTATGCGGTCAAACTATGGCATCCCTGGATGCGGAGTCATGTTCCATTGCCAGCCCTTCCACAACTAGAGCGCATATACCCCATAAAACCCATGTAAATAGTAGCACTGTACGAAAAACATGCCACGCGCGCTCTAAAGCAAGTACCGGAATGACTTATCCTCCCAGTCCGTCAGGTCGCGGTCGACGTGCATGACGCCCTCGAGGACGCTCGCGGAGCTCCCGAGCGAGCCGCCGAGGCTTGCCTCGCCGACCTTCTCGTACGAGCTCTCGGGCCGCCCCGCGAGCGCGAGCGCGTCCTTGTCGCGCCGCGCGTTCTCGCGCGCCCACAGCACGCGCAGCACGAGCGCCGCGACGATCGTGAAGACCATCACGACGATCGTCGCGATCCACGTCGTGCGGTAGTGCGCCGGGGCCTGCTTCGTGTTGACCTGCGCGCGCGTCAGCCTGCAGCACGGGCGCAAGAGGGGCACGGGCGACGCACCAGGTACGGGCCAATGATGTTCCCGACGTTGTACCCGACGAAGACCGCGCCGGTCGCGCACGCCTTCTTCGTGCCGCCCGCGACGTTCGCGGACGCGAGCGCGAGGAGCAGCACGTACGGCGCGCCGAAGACGGGGATGAGGTAGTAGCCGAAGAGCGCGAGCCCGCGCTCCTGCCACGAGCCGCGCCAGAGGATGATCGCGCCGACCATGACCGGGAGGCAGCTCACCGCGAGCCAGAGCGTGCGCGTGTTTTTGAATCGGCCTGCGAGGTAGCCCGCGATGTAGATCGCGACGCACGTCGTCGCGCCGCCGGGCGTCTGCAGGAGGATCGCGCGGAGGCTGGAGTATCCGAAAGACTGGATGTTCGCGGGTTAGCTGGTGCGCGGATAAGGACGAGAGCCTGCCGCGAACCTTGATAATGAGCGAACCGAAGGCGGTTACACCGCCGTTGCAGACGTAGATTGCGGCACCCATCGCACCCATGATCCATATCTTGACGTCTTTGAGGGCCTCGATAACCTGCGCTTTTTTGATGGTGCGAACGTCTGCACCCGCGACGTTGCCGCGCATGCGCCCGATGAGGATAGCGCGCTCGGACTCGTTGAACCAGCGGTGCGAGGTCGCAGGCGAGTCGGGTAGGATGAGGAGTACAACCAGTGACCAGACGATGGTGATGCTGCCCGCGACGAGGTACCTGGTTATCGCTTTAGGGGCAGTGCTGGGAAATAGACTGGACTGAAGGCCTACATGTATTTCCAGGGAGCGAGGGAGCCCTTCGCATGACCGATAGCATAGTTGATCACACCGCTGAAGATGGTGAAGAGACCTGTCGCCGAATACCAGATGCCGAGGCGAAGGGGCAGTTCAGCCTTGGTGTACCACATCGAGCTGACTAGTTCGGATCAGGAAAGCGTGCGAAGCGGAGGCGACGTGAACGTACGCAAAACAAATCCGGGGCTAACTGCAAGCTAACTGCGCTCTCGACGAGACCGAGGAAGAAGCGCTGCGCTACGGCGCCTTGGTAGCTAGACACCGTGACAGTGAGCATGACGATAGCACCCCAAATCTAGATGGAAATCGATGAGTACAGCCGGTAACGCATAGCAAACGATACGCACAAAGATCAACAGGCTCAGCGCCTTTGCCACAGGTAGTCGCTGAAGGACCAAAGCAATAGGGAGGACGCCCACGATGTAGCCCCAGTAAAAGGCCGCAGTGCTAGCAAATGGCTGTCTGTGAGATTTATGAACGCGTGGGGGGAGATATAGGGGTGCTCACGCCGTGGAGTATCTTTGAGTAGAAACGAGGTTTGTGCCAGGGACTGGCGTGGTGAGGTGCAGGTCGTTGAGCATGCCAAAGACTGCCGCAGAGCTAAAGACGAATTTGTCGTACTAGACGTGGAGCAGAAGAATGCCGGTGAGTTCGCGGGCAGCAAAAAGCGCGAGCGACGCGACTCACGAATTGTAAACCATAAGAGAACGTGAGAATAGGCATCAAAAGCAGGTCGACCTTCCAAAGCACCCTCCGCTCCGCCTTGGCGTCCCAGTCGCGCACGGACGCCGGGGGTGTTGCCGACATCTTGGATGTGAGAGGCCCAGCCAGGTTGTGGACAGTTCCTTCGGCACGAGGGCCTGTGGGCACCTCCGCCACGGACATGGCCCTTCGGATAAGGGCGACGCGATGGTTTGGGGGAAACCGTGTCCAGAGTGCGCCCCTTCGTGCCTGACGGGGTAAATAGTTGTCACGGCCGGGCCTAAGTCACTGCCTGTGACGAAGGTGACTGTGATTTTGGTCACAGCGTGGCGTAGGCCCAGCCTTTCGGGCTTGCTATGGGCCTAGACGACGATGCTAACACCACAGGACTGTCCGAAGGGACGGAGATAAGACAGATGTGCGGCAGTACCAGCGGTACGATGCCAACGATGGTCGGCGTCGTGCTGCTCACAGCATTCCGCGAGCAACCAAAATCAGCTGGTCACTATTGGCACGGTACGTGTCCTAGAAACAGATGAGGGTGCAACGACCCAGAAAAAGATATACGACTCATACCGCTGTACTGGCTGACAAGACCTTCCGCCCAGCGACAGCCGGGGGACGAAGCTCGAAACGGGTGACGCTCACTGCAGAGAAGAGAGGTCGGTTCAACGAGGATGGTGCGCTCGCAAAGCCTTCTCAGGAAGTTGATGTAGCATAAAACCAGCAATAAAATCCGTTTGTACAGCTAGCGAAGAAGTGTGCTGCTGAAATGTTGGAGTGACGGAAGACGAACATGACGCGGAAGAGCAAAGGCGTTGTAGCGCCGTAAGCGCTTTCCGCCCGTACTTCCTCGCTTGCCATTTACGGCCATCGAGGTCTGCCTCGGCATCCTCCGAAATGCGGGGAGGCCTCTGGTTTGGAGTTGCGGCCAGCAGAGTCGCTGCTCTCACCCAATATTCCTCCTTGCAGACCGTCGGTGAGCAGCCCGCGTTCAGCTTTACTCGCTGTGGATATTCACGTTTGTCACATCCTGTCTGGAGCCCAGGCGTGGGCTTTGGTCCAAACGTTCGTTAATCGTAGTACTCAGGCTAGCGATGGACACCATCTTGACGCGTGCAATACCTCGTACAAACCCTGGTGTGTTTTTTTCCTTCTGTCTGACGAAGAAAAGCTTAACATTTCATCCAGTGCCCACGGTACGGCGCGTGTGGGAGTTCACTGAGCCCGTAATGTACGCGAACGAAGCCCACCTAGATTTCGGCATTTCCGCGCGCTTGGCGGTCATTCAGCATCTACAGAACCAGGTCTCCGTCCTCAAAACCCATAGAAACCATATGATTCCCCCCATCATGCGTCTGCCCGATGAACTCCTGGGTATGATCTTCCTGCATTATGTGTCACTGCACACGAATCTACCGGACGCCCCCTTGACCACCACAGAACCAGCCCTGGTCTGCAGCGACGTCTTCAAGATGTTGTACATCACCCACATCTGCCAGCGATGGCGTGCCCTCTCTATAGGTATGCCGAGGCTTTGGACATGCGTGCCAATGACACCGCACCTCGAATGTCTGCACGCCTTCCTGGAGCGGTCGCAAACGCTCGCACTTTCCGTCCTCCCCCACACGTCTGAACACGCAGATATTATCCGCTGTCGTTCACTTGTCGCCCTCTCTGGATCTCTCGCACGTGTCCGCAGCCTCGCGCTCCGAATATCCCGGCCGTTGTTACACAGTCTCCTCGAGCTGGGCGAGGAGACGCACGACCCGTGCCTGCCGAAGCTGGAGGAGCTGGAGCTCATCTACTACGGCGGATACGATCATCTGTCCTGTCCCACATTTTGGTTCTTCTCCAAAGCCGCCATGCCCGGACTTCGCACCCTCAGGACCTACCTCTTCTCCTTCGCTTTCACTCGCGGACTTGTGCGGGACACGCTGACTCGGCTGATGGTCACTACAAGGGACGAATCGTCTGAGGATCAATGGATCGAACTATTGAAGCAGGTCCCCGTTCTCGAGATGCTGGCCATCGAGGGTCTATCGTTCACTGGAATCACCAACCCCGAGAACTTCAACATCGAGCCTGTTCCCTCGCACACGTTGATACCCATGCATCACCTACAACGGTTCATGACGTACGAGAACCACTGTTCTATTCTGTCTTCCAGACTACTCAACCGGCTGGAAGTTCCTGCATCGTGCAGCGTGTTCCTTAGCGTCGACTCTGTCCAGTTTGACTTTCCGCTGGAGTGCTACTCCTCGCTGTTCCGCGTGCTGGGTGCCAAAATGGTCGGCAACGGGTCCGTGGGCGGACCAGCACAGCCGGCGGCGATGGCGGTGTCCTTCTTCCTCGGCCAGGTTGGCCTTTGGTCTAGCGCGAACCTCGATCGCGATCTCTCATACATGGGTTCACCAGACGCCAAAAATGACGACCACGACTATGACATCGATCTACATGCATCGGTTTTACCCAACACCGACGTGGAGTGGCCGCCCGTCTTGCAAAAGGCTCTCAGGGAAGGCGGTCTCCCTTTGTCGAGCCTAACGTCTCTCACCATCGAAGGCTTCAGCCACATGGAACACGAGACGTGGGCGTGGTTGTTCGGCTGCACCCATCTGCAAACACTGTGTATCCTGAACGACCACTGCGATGAATCCCCGGGGAACGACTACTCTAGACTACTGCTGGCACTCGCAGGCGCGACCCCTCCCTTCCCCGAATTACAGTTCGTGCGATTGGAAAATGTCGCGTTCCGTCCTTCTCCTCCTCCGCACGATACGCCGCCTCCTCACACATCGCTCACTGCCCTATTTGATCGCTTTCTGGACACACGCCGTCACGCGGGGCATCCCATTGAAGAGCTCAGGCTTGTCGAAGTCCGGGATGTCCAGGACGACGACCTCGCGTGGCTGCAGGCGAGAAGCCAGGGACAAACCACCAAGATCTCGTGGACGAGATTTGAGGAGGACGAGGATGAGGTCGAGGTCGAGGAGAACGAGAAGGGCGATGCAGAGTGATGCGTTCAGATCGGAGACTTGGTCAGACGTGTTTGTCCCCGTCGTGGCAGGCTAGCAGCGGATAGACGCGCATCGTCGTACCTTCGTCCAGCCACTGCGGAAGCCAAGGACGCTGGGGCGTGTCATTTCCCATGTTCTTTCATCACACAGGTCTTTCGTTCTAGTAAATTGGGAGCAGATGTATGTACGCTGTCTTATGCGCGAGCGTCCTCCGCCGACATATCCCCGCACTCACGCAGATGACGATCGCCAGGTACGAACACTGCGGCAGTGTGATCGCTGCTGCTGCCGTTGCTCCGAGCCCGGATGCAGTATTCACATTTCATTATGTCGGTCATGCTGTGCAGAACCGGTGCCGCAGTGGTCTCTTATAACCACCATCGTCACAGTGCGAGCCTGCTGACGCGTCGCAGAATCTCCTTCGCCCTCTGACTCTGTAGACATGGTCGCCCTTAATCTCATGGTGGTCTTTGGTCCCACAGATGACTCATATTTCGTCACGTACGGGCGGAGGATGCACTACAAGAACATGCCCGACAGCCTCGTCAAGACGTTCAAGGAGCAGGCGGATATGAATCCCATGAATGTCGCCTGGCTCAGGTATGCTTGCTCTCCCCAGCCCTCACATTGGCTCAGGATCTATTCAGGATGCACCCAAATGGAAAGACATGGGTCGCCATGAACATGTACAATCTCACCCGTACGTCGCGCGCGCCGCCCGCAGACGCCGCGCGGACCTGACTCACCCCCGCAGTGTGGTACGACCTCTCGATCCAGGCCGACCTGCTGCCGTACATCAAGGGCGACCAGTACGGCGCGAAGAAGGCCGCGTCGCTCTCGTGGACGGACGACGGGCGCGGCTACTTCGTGAAGCTGCGCGGCGGCGACGGCTGGACGATGGACGTGCCCGACGAGTATCCGCTCCAGATCGCGCAGCTGCGCCGCCAGCTCAGCGACTTCGACCAGGGCATCAAGACGATCCTGTTTGGACAGGGCGGCACGCACGTTTACATCTTCGAGCGCGGCTTCGTCGCACACTTCGAGGGCACCGCCGAGGACAGCGAGCACCCGCTGAACAAGGTACCGTGGGCTTTCATGCAGAGACGATCACGGGCTGACTCAGCCGGGCCTGCAGATTTTCCAGGAGTTCGGAAAGCCTGGCTGGGACCTCCACGAGACCTCGTGTCTGAGCCCGTACAACAACCGGCATTTCCTGCTCAAGTTCCAGCAGCAGGGCACGACGACCCTGCAGATGCGCTGGAGCCTGCCTGATGCCGCTTCCAAAGGCCTCAAAGAGCTCATGGAGATCGCAGAGCAGCCGGAAGAGAAGGCTTGTAAGCTCTGCGCTCTGCTTGCCCTTCGTCTGTCTGACCTCGCCCGGCAGTCCTCGCTCGGTTTGAGCAGAATACTCAGAATGCCGAGATGGTCAAGGCGACAGGAAACTTCGTAAGGCGACCGTATATTCATAGACCCTCTCATTCTAACCCAGCTCGCAGGCTCTATCGATGCACGCCCGATATCTATTCGGACCATGGTGAAGTCGTAGCGAGGATATGTGCAGATCACTTTGGTGGTTTATCCAAACGAGAATGCGGATAGCAATATGGACCAATGTATGTATGTAGTTATAGCTCGGCCAAGATGTACTCGGAGCCGCTCCTCATAGATGAGTGTTGTTCCAGAGCGACCGAACGACAAAGTCGTCCGGACTCGGGCTCAGCACTTTGGACAGCTCTGCATTCGGGATGAATCGGACTAGAGAGTGGCGGTGAGAAACGAGAGTAACGGACTATTGCGAGCGTTACATACCTGTACGGTCGCTGCCAGGAATGAGATAAAAGCCATTCGCAGGGATGTTCTTTGCCGTATCGAGGAAATACCCGACGGTGCCCGCGGGGTGGTCAAGCCACGTCCAGGCGCCGACGCCGCCCTTGGCGGAGAGCGTGAATGTCAAGTCCTTGCCGCGCGTGACATGAATCTCCGGATCCACCAAGGTGGCATTAGCCAAGGATATGGGCGTAAACTGCAGCCGAGGTCAGGAAGAGTCTAGGAGGAAAGCTGAATTGGTCTGCGTACCACCGACTCGCTGATCACGGTCTTGCCTTCAACATTGGAAGTGACGTTCATGAACATGAAGACGTCCTCGACCTTCTTGCCCTTGGGCAGAATCTTGTCCAACCCAGACTGGTTGAACACGACCGAGTTGTTCAGCGTCGGGACCGTGAAGCTCTTCTTGCTGCTCTGCAGCTCGTGCCCCTCCCAGTCGTACCACGTCAGCTGCGCCTCTCCTTTCACGGCCTCCCAGCGGTCCGACGAGACGAGGACCTCAAGCGTCTGGTTCTCAGGCGTCCAGAATGGGTAGACGACGACGGGCGAGTACGCGCGTGTCATGGCGTAGTGCAGCGCCTTCCAGCGGCCGGAGTACTCGACGCTCGACCAGCTCGTGCCCTGCCAGATGTCGTTCAGCTGCCACACGAGGCTGCCAAGGTTGTTCTCGCCGAGCCCCGCGCCACGCCGGTACCACGCGATCTCGGACACCATGTTCAGCGCCTGGAAGACCTGCGTGCTCCAGCACCACTGTGCGAATGTCTGGTTGCTGTCGGACGTCCCCGGTGTCGGGAGCCATGCCTGCACCGCGGCCGTCATCTGCGCCTGGCCCTGGTTGGAGTTTGGGTTCGGGAAGGCGAGGCCGCCTGCGGGCGGGTGGTGGTCGCGCGAGGCGACGACGGTCGAATTGAACGAGAAGTCTTCGGGATTCTCGAGCACTTCTTCCCAGCTGAAGAACGACGGTTGCGAGTGGAAACTGGGAGCATAGTTAGCATGGACACCGCATATCTGATATAGACGTGGCGTACCCAAATTCATTCACGAAGCGGGATACAGGGTACGTGCTGTAGTTGAAAGCCTGACTAGCGTCGTAGTTGTACCGCTCTATGCACGAGGTCAGTCTAGATGGCTGCGCATAAAAATATTTTGACGGACCGCTGTTTCCGTAGATGAATCCCGAGGTCTTGTTATTGTACCGGATCACGTAGGGGTCGAGGCTCAGCACGCCGCTGGTGGTGGAGCAGTCCGTATATGCGACCTAGACAGGTCAGCCAGAGCGTTGTTCGAGGAAGAGACATTCTTACCGAGCTCGATTCCTCAGATACGATAGCGTGTAGGAACTCCCCAAATAGATATTGGAACTGAAGGACGAGTCCGTCAGCGCCGAAGGCATTCGATAGTGCGCGTGAAACAAGCTTACTTCGTCAAGGTAGTGCGTCCCGTTCGCCTGCGTCTGGTTGATGCCAATCACGATGCCCTCAATTTCGTTCCCTCCTGCCCACTGAACGTTGCTGGGATGCTTGTTGATGCGCCGGACGTTCTGGCGGATTTCAGGCTCGATGGACTCGAGGAGGAAGCTATTGATGGGGTACAACGCGTCGGAGAAGATGAGCTCTGACCATGCAAAGATTCCGAGTTCGTCACAGGCCGAGTAAAAGTCGTAGCCGCCGGTGAGCTCGTCCGACGGCTGGTAGGTGCCGCCGCCCCAGACGCGAAGCTGTGTATATGCGTTATTCTATGGTCATTTGCGCTGAAAGATGTCTACGCACCATATTTTGCCCGCTGAGCACTGCACTCTCGAGCACCCAGCGCACCTGCTCGCTGGTCGTGCGCGCATAGAAGGGGTCGTATGGGATGATGTTCGTGCCCGAGCTGAAGAAGGCACGGCCGTTCACGTTGAAGTGCCACTGGTCGCCGGGCGTGATCCCGCGCTCGCGGACGTCCGCCTCCGAATATGGGGCCTGCACGAGCGTGATAGTGCGGAAGCCAGTCTGCGTCGTGAACGCGACGCTCGGCGTATGCGCATCAGAAGAGAAATGCAGCGACGTCGTGATGTTGTAAAGCTTCGGCGTGCCGAGGTTCGCTGGGAACCAGCGCCGCGGAACGCCCTCGGGGATGGTGAACGTTGCCTGCAGACGCGTCGGCGCGCTGGTATCGGCGGGCACTGAGGACACGTGGAGGGCCGGAGAGGTGATCTTCAATTCTGGGATAGATATAACGATGGAAGGCGAGTGGATAGCCACCGCTGAGCGGACGAAAAGGGTGACGTTCAAGAGCCAAGGTGCAGATTCGTTTGGCAGCTCGATGGGCGTCTGGCCGACCTTTGAGACCTCAAGGGACGACTCTTCGATGAATACGGGGCTCGAAGAGGACACAAGAAGCGGATGGGACGCGGGCTCAGACGATGTCTGGTCGGATGTGACTGTGGGAAGGGTGACAAGGTATCCTGGCTTGTAGATGCCGGTTGGGACGAAGGCAGGGCCCTACGACAACCTGTTAGCGACAGACTGCGCTAGAAGCCATGGATTCTCACCCAGTCCCATCCATAATCAGATTGGACCTTGCGGGTCCACTGGCGTACGGTCGGATACTCGAACTACGGCAGCGTCAGCGTCAGCTACGGGACTAAGTAGCAGTTCTGGAACATACGATATCGCCGTGGACCCATTCCGCATCCGGTCTCGAAGTCACGTTCAGCCCATACAACCAAGCTGACTCGAAAGCGACGGTAAGATTTGTGTCGTGAGATGAAGGCGCAGCGAGCAGGTCGGAAACATCGTAGACGTATTGGCGGAACTGGTTGTTTACCCACGCGACTGGATGGCCAGCAACGGTCTGAAGACTCGGGTCAGCTCAGAGTAAACTGGGAAGATAGGAAATAGAGTACGATATTAGCAATCGTGTCCAGGCCGTAGAAAACTAGTAGCGTCTTCTCGGATTTGGATTCCTTCTTGAGGATGGACGACAGGTCTGCAGTGTATGTCCAGTTGTCGTCTACGATCCACCGCTGCGTGAACTCTGTTGGATCTAGGGCTTCAGAAATGGCACGACGAGGTAAAACAAGGTAAGCTTACCATTTATTCCAAGCAGCGGCTCGGTTATGACGCCAGCACGGAGCAAATCGAGATGAGCTTGCGAAGGCACTTGTGCCGGGATGGCAATTGATCCGTTCTGGTTCTTCAACGTCCACTCCAGGTTCGACAAGCTCAGCACCTCCGCCTGGGCGACCAGCGGAAGCGCGAGCGCGAGGACCGCGAACAGCGCACTCGCAACCGCCATCGATGCTCGCGGCGATTGGTACTGCTGGCCATGGTGCGATGCCCCTTATAACCGCGGCTTGGCAAGTATGCTGGGCAGACGTAGGAATAAGCGGAATTCGGCCTGGAGCTGAGACGCACATTGTGCCCGTCGCACCTGACCAGATAGGGCTTCGCGAAGCTATGCATCTTGCGACAGTCAGATGGCGCACCCGCTGAGAAGCAAGAAGGCGTGCAAAATATGGCGCCTCATGATGATGGATATCGAGCGATGACGAGGTTTAGCTAGGATCGCGGCTCGGTATACGGCAGAACCTGCACCTGACCGCGTCCTGAGATCAGCACGGAGGTCACATAGACACAGGAAGTATCTCGGAAGACGGTGGCATGATGAGAATACGCCTCTGGCAAGTATTGTTATGGCTGCATTCGCGGCCCGCTTCGGGGCATGAGGCTCAAGGAAGACAATGAGGACCGTTCGTGCCCTGTGCCGCCTTGATGAATCGCGACGAGGAAAGAGATAGAAGTGAAATGTAATTTGGACGAGGTTTCATTAGGGTATATGTCCCGCCTTCGTCAGAGGTCTCGATGAAGGCATGATCATATTGGACAAAGACCCGTCATGTCAGGTCTTGGGCCTGCGCACCAGTTTCCAGACGACTTCAGCTCATCCAGCGCGGGGAGTCTACAATGTGGAGCTTTATAACAACAGTCAGCTTATGAATCGATTAAAATAGGCCGCACACGCACCATTGCACCACCCTCGTTCCCTATAACAGCGTCTCCAATACATGCCGTACTTATATAGACGTTCCCTCGTCAGGATTGCGCATGCCGCCAGACATAACCAGATATCACTCTAGGACTCATCCTGTGCATCCAGAGAGAGACAGCGTAGACACGTAGGGGCGTAGAGGAGAGGGTCGTGGGGCGCATCGTGAGCAAGTTAAGTAGTTATTGTAGCGTGTTCGTGCCGGTTTTTGTCACAAGAGCATTATCCAGCATCCGAGACGATACTTGCGAGGAGAGAAGGATATGACACCCGCAGCATAAATCCAAGCAGGGCGAGGAGAACGTGAAGGAAAGATGGACGTGGCCGTTGGGGAAGCTGTTGTTTTCGACGCCTCAAGTTGGCTCGCCCTCGCGGCGCATATTACCCTAACCCCGGCGCTGCTTCCTGGGGTCTTCACATGTGACCCCTGATACCCCGAGCAGCGCTGGGTGGTCCTTGGAATGGCTCGCCGTCGTGCTCTACGACCACTAAGTACGATATCGAGTACGATTATCACGCCTTTACACATAAAATCCGTCTCCGCAAATTTGCAGCTCATGGCAGCTGGTGTATCCCACCAACCTGTGCCAGCGGACGGCACCGTTAATTCTCAAGGCCCACAGGTTGCCGCCCTCCGAGAAGTCTGCCTCAAGCTGCTCACGCCGAGCACACGAGCCCCCGACAGATACAGATGACCCGTCAAAGGTATGTGGAAAACATCTTCTGCTGCTGTCTGAATAGTACTGTAATCCAGAAGGTCTGCGTAGCCACGCCTGCTACCATTCGCTTCCTTCAAAAGCGATAAAGACCGCGCCTGCCTGGTAGAACACCGTATCGGCCCAACTCTCGAAGCTCCACGTCATGCCGGTCTCGGTGATCTCTTCGGTCTTCATGCGGATGCGTGTGTGCCTTCCGTGCCCGAAATCCAGCATCCGCAGTGCGGCAAACACGCGCGGTGGACGCGCCATCGCAGGCGGGCCCCACGACACACGACCGCGGTTCTGGTGGCACGGCGCGCTTGCGGGACGGACATCCTCGATCTCGAATGCGCCGCTTCGCATGTCCTGACGGCCGTCGGAGTGCGCGAGCCACGTCGCACCGGCGGAGTACAGGTGCGAGTCGCCCCAGGCGTCGAGGTGTACCGTGAAGCCCTCGCGTGTGACATCGTCCGCGAAGGCCGCCACGCGCACGTTCTTCTCGGGGCCGCTGTCGGCAGAGTCGAGCCACACCGCGACCCGCGGCGGTGCTGCGTATGGCCGCCCAAAAGTGATACGGCGGGACGTCTTCTGCTGCAGCGGCGACGGAGGGCGGTCCTCTGTCGTGCTGTACCGGCCCCACTGGATGTCGGGGTCGTTCAACGGCAGACTCAGCCACGAGCACCCCGAGAGGTAGTGCACCGTGTCCGCCCATGTCGTCAGGTTGAGGATCGCACGGTCGTCTGCGATGGTGCGGACTTCGGCTCTGATACGCAGGATGTCCAGGTCGAGCTCACTGAGGCCCAGCAGCACGGCGCGTGTGTAGCAGCTGGGGGTCTTGAACCGCGCCTCGCCGACAGTGACAGGTCTTGGGTCCTCCCAGGACCGGACATCCATCGTTCGAAATTCGCCGTTATCAAAGGGCAGCGTTGGTTCGACGGCTAGAGGCGAGTTGTGGGGAGCATTAACAGACGCATTTGTGTTGAAAGAGACATCTCGGGTGTATGAGCTATGCTGCGTATCCCTGCTCGGGTCATCCCTGGGTCTATTGACGCCATACATGACTTCGGGAGTCCGAGAGGCACTGGAAGGATATCCAGAATTCAGCGTACCGCTGCACTCGAGGAAGGCCTAAACTTACATGGTCAAATTGAAGGCGAGAGTAGCGAATAGGTCGCTGGTTCAGGCTGCTGGGGAGCCTGTAGACTGATATGAATACTTGGAATACACGCTTGTGCCGCGTGTAAACGTGCGCAATGCCAAGTCATGACCTCGCCCGTGGTTAGGGCGAGGCGAATTTGAAGCTACTGTAGGTTCTGTCCACGGCTGTACCGGATCGTGTGCTGCGCAGCGAATTTGGGGCTTGTTTGGCGACCGTGACTGGAGGCGCTGGACCCGAGTCCGTTGCGTATAAGATGGGAGTTCCCTCCGATGATGCTTCTTCTGAACTCGCATTCTACCCCCATCCTCTCTTTGCAGGCAGTGAACAACCATGGTAAAATTCTGCAAGCGCATGCTAGAGACGGGAGGCTGCACGGACACCACCTGCGCTCGACGGCATGACATTTTCGTCTGCCTCGACTGTGGGGTGACAACACTCGGAGAACAAGCCCAAAAGACACATGTGAACTCCAACGAGCACCGCAGGCGTGTCGACGGTGCGTTAAAGTTCGTTCGCTGCCCGTGTTGCCAGGTTATTTGCCCTGGCGGACACGCCGCTTGGACCCTCCACCGCCAGAGCCACAAGCACAACAATGCAGCACGTGCCCAGGGTGTCTCCGCCGACGTCGTGCCTGCAGACGTTGTCGGGGATGTCCCGGGATACGTTCTCTGCGACGTGTGCGATGCATACGTTCAGCAGACCCAATGGGAGCGGCACCCCCTGACCAAGGCTCACCAGAAGAAGGCGCGCTTCGGCGGCGGTGTGCGCTCGGTCATGGCGGAGGCCGCCAAGGACAAGCTCGGCATCACCGTGTCCGGCGACGATCTCATCGACTTTGGCACTCTGGTGATCGCCCAGGGCCAGTGTTGGAAGGAGGTCAATCTGGATATTTGTTGCACCAGCCCCATATCGTCTATCTCGATCCTTCCTCCCTCGCTATCGTCGCAGCGTTCCGAGCATCAGGCCTCTCCGTAAGCTTACAATACTACCCTGCATCATACAACCTGCTCATTAACCGTGTCACGCAAGCTTCGCGTTCCAGATAGTTGCTATCAGAGCGCAACTCACACGCGGACAGACGGCAGCCGTCGTCCTGACCTTCGCGCACGAACACCTCGGCGTCTACTCAGACCGCATCGAACTGGCATTTGAAGATACAACCGTCGGTCGGAAGTTTCTCATCGCTCGGCAGATGCGCGCGACTGTTGCAGCGCCGGGCTATGACGAACTTCTGCCTAAGGTGCCATTCGTACCCAGGAAGCGGAGCCCTCGGGACCACGAGGCCATCGTAGTCTCCGGAGATCCGCCTCCTGCGTACACCAAGGTCAACTACGTTGTGCGCCTTCCGACAGCGCGTATGTCCCAACTTTGTCGTGACATTCTCTCGGGGGACTCCATATCAGCCGTGATGGATCAGTTCCGCTCCTCGATGATGCCGGCGACATTCAAAGCTTCCACATACGGCGGACACTTCAAGGCTTTAGTGTGGGCTGAGGAGTACCAGGCAGAGTGCGCTGTCTATTTGTCACGGCGAGAATGTGCTACTGACCTCAGGTCCACTAGGCTCGATATCCAGGACTACGACATCGAAAACACAAATCTGACAAAGCGTAATAATCTATACTAGTGCGTGGGAGTGGAGTACATCGCCCATATAGTCGAGGGCTGACGACTTGCATGGTAGCCTCCATGTTCCGGGATTAGCTGAGAACAGACCCAGTGTCCTCGTTGGTCTGTGCCATACGCTATCCAGCTCTCTGCGCTGCTAATCTGCCTATAGGCGACGGGATTTTTGTGCAGCCTGTTGCTCCCGGGATGGACAGGTCGAAGTGGTATCAAGGCCGAGTATATATTGTTGCCCAGCTGGAGGTCGGCATGAAGTTCGGCTCTCGGTTCCCGGCTGCTCCACCGACCCAGCCGTATCGTGTGCGCTTCACCCTGAATCGGATTCCGTATTGTCGCCAGCATCAGGCCCTGAATACTTCGTTTCCACTTGACCGCCTCTTGTTCCCTACGGACGACCACATTTTGCCGCCTAACGTGGATGCTCCTTTCTCCATACGAAACCGACTCATCGAAAATAACCCGCCGCAGGTTCAAGCCGTCACAGGGGTCCTAGGCATGCCTCCGGGTTCGCCGGTATTCGTTCTGTTTGGACCGTAAGTATCGCTCGACCATGATCTTATCGTCCGTCCGAACATTATATCTCATTCTGTCATTCTGCAGGCCTGGTACTGGAAAAACCGTGACCATCGTCGAGGCCATTCTTCAGCTGCTATCCCACGCCAAAAAAGAGGCACGAATTCTTGCATGCGCCCCTAGCAACAGTGCCGCGGACATCATCGCAGAACGGCTCTCCAGTGCGCTCGGCGAGACCGAACTCTACCGGTTCTATGCACCCTCCCGATTCGCGTCCCAGGTTCCCGACGTGCTGCGCAGGTACACGACCTCGGATCCCTCCGGGAGCTTCACCCTGCCGCCCATCGCCCAGCTCAACGCCTTCCGGGTGATCGTCTCAACGTGCGTCTCGGCCTCATTCGCGCACAATATCGGCATGGAACGAGGACACTTCACCCACATCTTCGTCGACGAAGCCGCGCAGGCAACGGAGCCCGAGGTCATGACCGCGATCAAGACCATGGCCGATGCCCGCACGAACGTCGTTCTGTCCGGCGATCCGAAGCAGCTGGGGCCCGTCATCCGCTCGGCTGTCGCGCGCAGGTTTGGCCTTGACAAAAGCTACCTCGAGCGCGTAATGGAACGCGCGGGCTGCACGTAAGTCCCTTTCAGCCATTGTCGCAATATACTTCCCTGATATCCTGTCTGCTGTAGCGTCGTGCAGTTGACGCAGAATTTCCGCTCGCACCCGGCAATTCTCAAATTTCCCAGCGAGCAGTTCTACGAGAATACACTCCAGCCGTGCGGTGACCCAGCAATCATCGACTCCTATGTCGACTCTCCGATCCTGCCCAATCCGAAGTTCCCGGTCATCTTCCACGCCTTGGCCGGGGAGGATGCGCGCGAGGCTTCATCTCCATCGTACTTCAACCCATTGCAGGTACTGCAGGTCAAGAGCTACGTCGAGCAGCTCCGCTCAGATCACCGATTCCAGATCAGTAAGCTAGCACTCGTTGGGTGACTTCATGCGTGCTGACAGAACGGCTCGTAGGAGATCAAGACATCGCCATCATTGCTCCGTACCGCGCACAAGTTCTCAAGATTAGAGCCAGTCTCCGCGGTATCGCGGACGACGTCAAAGTTGGAAGCGTGGAGGAGCTACAAGGGCAGGTGCGTCGCGCAGTGATACACCTATGACCAATGCTTAACACCCCTTAAGGAGCGGCGCGTGATAATCCTCTCTACCGTGCGTAGTAGTCGCGAGTTAGTCGACTACGACCTCAGGCACACCCTCGGCTTCCTGGAGAATCCGCGTCGCATGAATGGTACGCTTTGAGCACTTCTCCTCCTGAGCAGAGCCTGACATGCCGTTGCAGTGGCAATCACTCGTGCTCAGGCGTTGCTCATCGTCATCGGGGACCCAGACGTTCTCTCGCTCGACCCTCGCTGGCGCAAATTCATGAACTACGTCTTCAACGAGCATGGATGGCGCGGTGACGCGCCCGCCTGGGACACGCATGAACCCGTCGACGATGGCAGAGAATACGATGTCGAGATTCGTGAAGCCGCGGCAGCCGACGTGAACGACCTCAGGCAGCGGATGT
Source organism: Phanerochaete sordida (assembly GCA_019973155.2). Classification (NCBI taxonomy): domain Eukaryota; kingdom Fungi; phylum Basidiomycota; class Agaricomycetes; order Polyporales; family Phanerochaetaceae; genus Phanerochaete; species Phanerochaete sordida. The sequence continues at coordinate 389,837 of BPQB01000015.1, read as the reverse complement.
TGGGCTTAGAGGGAGAGGGCCTTAGCGGAGAGGACGGCAGTGGCGATGACTCAGATAGCGAGCAGAGTGCTGACGTCGACCGTCCATGGCGCGCCGAGGTGGAGTGATTTGTGATCCTTTGATGATTATTTCTTGTAATATTGATCTTCTGTGGTATCTATCATGACAATAGACCTCATGTCTGCTGCCTATAAAGCTGTCGCCGACGCTGAAGATGCTGTCCTGTTTAACGGCAACCGGTCAAGGCGAGGTCTGTGTCTGCAAACTTCATGAATGTCTCGACGAGGATGTTTTCCGGATAGCAGAGTTGTTAGGTGAAGTCACAGGATGCACTGAGCCCGGCGAGGACCCTGTCAAAGGTGCACGAAACAATAGAAGAGAGGGCCGTGACGTAACGCTACTTCCTATCTCATTTGTGAGTTTGGCCAACCCCGGCTTTCACTGTTTCCGAAGAGACTAATGCCAGCCCAATCCCGACATCATTTGCAGAGCGTTCTAGGGAACTCGTAAGACAACTCTCAATGGCATCGAGGTAGATGGCATACATTTATCCAAGACCTGCCTTCTTGGTCGTAGATCGAGATTATGTCTCTTGCCATTTGAACACCCGACATGTAGCAATTCATGCGCTTCCGAGTATCTGCGCGATCTACGCGGATCAAGGACCTGCGCAGTTGAGGCGCAGCTGCCGTTAGAAGCCTACAAAACAGCTGCATTTGACGTCCATTGCGTTGGTAGTCCTCGGCCAGCGCCATTGATGATTCGAGAACCTCGTGGACGTCGGCTACGGTCAGTAACTCCTTGAATCCAAGAGTTGCGAAAACATAGGCCGTAAGGTTATCGCCTTGGACCCCCTTGGACGATGTATCTTCTGTGCAGAGTTTCGATATCTCAGCATATACAGCGCCACGACCTCATTCGGGGGACTATGCGTACCGGACATTGACTTCACAGACTCAATTTGGGCAAGGAGCCGGTCAACTATGCATTTTCTAGCACTGCGAGGCAGATCCTCGTCGTTCTGAGCCTCTCCGCTCGTAAACGCGGAAGCCTCGCTCGGCAGGCCGCGCACGATCAGTTCATACAAATCGATCCACAATGATCTATCTGGCGAATAATGGCTGGCTGCCACCGTCTTCTCGTAGATTAGGCTGATGGTGTACTCGAGTATCGCGAAGCCATGGGCGTTGTCACCGCAGTTTATGCCCCGGATGATCTCGGTGGCGACCTCCTGCAACGTGTCTTTTCCAATTACATCGAACAGGCCTGCAATGTCTGCGCGATAGTCCGAGGATGGAGGAGGTGCTGGCACAGATGGTGTACTGTCCACCGAGGCACTAGTGGGGGAAGAGAGAGAGGGCGTGGTGCCATCGGGTGTCGCAGAACCGAAGACGGCTGGACCTTCTGCCCGCATAGCTACGATCGCGGGCTCGGCGTATGGAGATGCGTTTGTTTCAAGTGCGGACGTGTCCGGCTGCATTTCTGCATGCAAGACGACCGCGACGCGAGCAGAGACGTCGCTCGTCCCGAGCTGCGCCCCCTCGCGAAGGAGAACCTCGCGCACCGACATGATCACCGCGACGTCCTCGGCCTGGATTGCCGCGATCTCCGCGGCAGTGAGTGTGCGGTCGCGCGTGCAGAGCGCGGTGTACGCTGATGGGCGCCACTCGGGGATAGCATGTGAGTAGCTGAGGACGAGTTTCTCGACGGGGCTGGCGATAGGGGTGAGATTCTCGATTGCGAGGGTACGAACGTCTTCGAAGGACCACTCGGTCGCAAGGCGGAGCACCGCCGACCATTCGCTCGTCGTCGTAAGGGTAGGGGCACGGTAGTAGCTGTGTGGCCGATGAGACCTACACGGTCAAGCGCAGATAGGAAGCACGTACGTCGAGTACAGCACGTCAAGGAATGCGTCAAAGTCGAGAGTGCTCTTGTCTGCCAGATTCAGCTCATCTGCGGGCGAGCCAGATGCGAGGATGGTCGCCCAGACAGGCGAGTCGCGGGAGAGAAGGTACCGGTGGATGCGATAGCTCACTCCTCCTACCTGTGCCAGGATCAGATATGAGCCGCGCAGCGCACCAGAAGTGCGGCACTCACCAGCAGGAGGACGGTGCCGTCGTCGAAGTAGTACTTGGGATGCCTGCGCTCGGTCGGCTCGTCGTGGCTGTTGGTAAGGGGTATGGGCTGGACAGCGTTATCCGCGGGGGCTGGCAGGAAACCCTCGGATGCCGTCGGAGAAGCCTCTGTCATAACTCGTAGGTCGACGAAGGCCTCTGTATCGCTGAGTGACAGATTAGATGGCTCGGAAGGCGTTGCAGAAGACATGAAGATAGCGCAAAGGCTCGCTCAGGAATGTATCCAGGGAGGGCGCCAGAAGGTGGGCGTAGGAAGCAAGGTGCTGCGCCAATCCCGTTGTTGATGTGATGTGTATATAGCCTCAGGACACGCGGCATATGGGCAACACCGGGCGTACAGAATCGTTAGAACGGTTTGCGGATAGCCCTGCCTGAAATGCGAAATCGCAGGGGACAGGGCAGGCATGCCTTGCGAGTCCGGCACCAGTTACGACAGTAACCTTGCACACATAACACGAGATAATTGCTTTCAATGGTCTCGGGTTATGCGCACGGACAGGAGGTATATTCAAAGCTATCATGCAGTCAAACAACTCAGAGAGTACTAGACAAGACAGCGACGTTCTATGCCACCCGGGGCTGCTCAGAGCTAGCTTCCTATGAGAAGCAGATCGGGGCGGCTTCGGGGGGCGCGCGTTCTCACAAGGCGATACGATGGATTGGCAGCCCTAGCCTGAAGCAAAGCATGGTTAGACTAGCGACGCTTGCTGAGAACAGCACTCACGAGAGTATAGCGGGACTACAGCGGGAGGCTGACGGCGAGACCCGCGGCGGCAGTACCGAGGCTGCCCAGCGTCGCGCCTGCGCCGCCCATCACGCTGGTCGTGACGGCGGCCACCGTGCCCGCGCCCGCCGCCATCGCGCCTACGCCCGCGGCTACTGCGCTTTCGCCGACGAGGGCCGTGGCTGCGCCGCCAAGGGCCGTGCCTACGCTGCCCGTCACTGCGCCGACCACGGGTGCGGCGACATAGCGATGCTCTGGGCCGTTGCGAAGAGCGACCCGGCGACGACGTTACCGGCGGACGCCTGCGCCGCCGCGGCCAGGCTGCCTAGATCCAATTTTGAGTCCTGCGTGCCATGTACTTTGATGGAGCGTGAACATACCTGCAACAGGGCCGGTGGCCGCAAACCCGACCGCGCCCAGGACGGCGGGCATCGCACACATTGCCCCGAGGCCTCCCACGGCTCCCACAACTCAGGAACGAGCATCAGGCTCGGCATGTACAGTCAAAGAGACGAGGACGCTACCTGCTCCGATGCCTATGGCCGCCATTTCGACTTGAAATGTGATAGTAAGAGTGGTAGATGAGGGGAGAGATTGAGAGCAGCAGGCGCTCACCGCGAGGGCTTATATAGTGGCAGGACCTGAGTCATGATGTAGAACCTTATTATCATCTATTCCCGCGCTGTCCACTTGAGCTTGCTCTCGTCCTCGCTCGCGCAGGCTATCATGCGTGCACAGGAGTGTGGAACGGCCTGCAAAGTCTACAATCTGTTCGTGCTGGCTGAACATGCGATGTACCATCGCGCGCCGTTCCATGCCACTAAAGTCAGCGCGACCAGAGTATACCCATTTCCGCAGTCCTGCCCATCATCAGAGATGCCACGCAGTCCAAACCTTCGACGACTGCTAACCCCGAACTGTCCGCGATTCCGCCAGCCGCAGGCTGCGTACCCGCGAATAGGCAAGCATAATCTCGTCTTGAACGTGCGACCATGAGCCGTCCGCGAGGGCACACTTCCCATGTCCTTATAATCGACTGTAATCAATCCAGCTCTGTCGCGTCTCCCATCGCAGCAGATATTGTTATGCTATCTCAGCAGCGCCAGCCTCGAGGCCGCCATTCTCCGACCCGCAGTTGTCGCAGCCATGTCTTCCTAGAAAATCTCCGAGGACGCGCCGCGCCGGCGCGCCCTATTCCTTGAAACTCTTCATCACATCGTCTCGTTTTCCCCTTTCTGCCATGTGCTTTCGTCGACGAGGTGGTTCATGCGATGCCTGAAAGGATAGGGCACACATGACAGCCTGCGCTTGGCGTGCTAAGCCCGAGATTTTACTGTGCACATCGACGAGAGGACCGCCAGAAGCAGCATGTGCACAGGGGAAGTTGACGCGGTCTATGGACGTGAAGGGAACGGCAGCACGAAAGCGTGAGCGACCTGCACGCGCGCGCAAGTGCTGCTTACGCAATCTTTAGACATACTTGATTTGGCATATGTTGAACCTTATTTGGCAACCCTCGCTGAAGACAGCCTACTGCTGCTCAGGCACCCTGCATAACCGCGGAAAGCCCACGGAATCGGCGATGTACTATGCAGCTGGCTTTGCGTTTCCTGGTGATGCACGACGCGACGACGGCCAGAGCGCCGCCGTTATGTTCGTCGCTGCGCAGGATTAAACTCGGCCAGCTCACCGTCTCACCCTGCGCTCGTGGCGGTGATCCAGGTACACACCACGCCATACGCTGTAAACTTTTACCTGAACAGGCGTATTATGAATTATATGAGACGGTTCAGTCGACTTCATTCCAGTACTTGCACATAATTATACATGATGTTGACATCCTCGAGCACCACAAAAGCAGCACAAGGTGATAGCTGACATAAATCGTTGCCATAGGAATTATACACAACCTTGACAAGGCTTACAGCACTTTCCGTACCAGGCGGACGATTATTACCCCGGAATTGTTTGGATCGAGCCTCACGGCGCAGGCGGGCTGCTGCACCTTCAGGAATCTTCGGATAGCGGGTTTGAGCTTTGCTTTGTGGTCCTCCGAGTGCAAGCCCTTCCCTGGACGAGAGGTAAGAATGTATGTCGTAGCGTTCAAAAGACGGGCACTCACCGACAATGATGCGTAGCTCAGACTGTCCGCGAGCCTTTGCCTCCTCAACGGCAAGCTTCGTGTGCTTGATCGCCTCCTGGACGTGAAGTCCGTGCACGTCCACCTCTCCGGACGTTCTGTCCCGGTTGTTCGCTGCCCACACGCATTAGCGCACGTTCACTACCAGCTGGCTCAGTATATACGCACTGTCGAATATCCACTTGGCTGCTTCCGCATTTAACCGCTGCATCTCGGCCTTGTGCTCCTGGGCCTTGTTCCAGAGCTGCTTGCTGAGCGGTATGTTGCCGTCCTGTTCCGCCTTGCGGCGCTCCTGCATCGCTTCTTCCCTCGCAAAGTGCTCTGCCTCTGCGCGCGCGCGCAGCCCCGCAGGGTACGGGCTCGCCTCGTCGGCGTTGTTCAGGTCCTGCGCCGCAGCGCGGTCAGGGTCCACATGCACGCAGACATATGGCAGATGACTAACATCGAGTGGGCGCCTCGTGCTGTGAGCGTGCTGCGCGCCATCTGCACGTTGCTCGAAGCGGTCCCCGTGTTCGCGCGGGGGCTGCAACACTGGCGCGACAGTGGGGCGGCCCTCGTGCCCGCACGGGAGAGGCAGAGCTGACGGAGCGATGAGGCTCTGCTGGAGCGGCGGCCACTTCGCAGGCCTGTTGGAGAGCGGCGGGGGAGGAGGCACATACTGAGCAATGGAGCCCTGTTGAGGAGTGCCAGCACGCGGAGGCAACTGCTGCTGCTCTTGCGCAGGCTCGTTAGAAGACGGCGGGGGAGGAGACACTAACGGAGCAATGGGGCCCGGCTGAGCAGTGCTGGTATGCGGCGGCCGCTGCGAGTGCTGCTGCGCAGGCCTGTTGGGGAGCAGCGGGGGATACACGTCCTTTGCCGGAGGGTCAGAGCATAGGCAGCATATTACCGACGCAAGGCCACGGATACCGGCGTCGAGGATATCCATCAAGGAGGCTGAGTGAGCTTGTGGGTGGGGTCTTGGTGAGGATGGACTGCGGAACAGCTCGACCGATGGTACCAGAACTGCCGCTTACATATACTCGTCCCCAGAACCTCAGGAACGCCGGCAGGTCCCAGCCGGGCCTCGTGGACATCGTATACCGATGGACAGTTCAAACTTCAAGCTTCAGATTCAGGCTCACGTTGAGTGAAGGACATGACCTCGGGTTCCGACTGCTGGCCCGCGAATAGATGTTGAAGGCGCTTGGGCGACTTGCCAGTGCACGGGCGCGCCAGCGCTGCTTACGCAATCGTTCAAGACATGCCTAATCTGGCATATGTCGAACCTTGTTTGGCAACCCTGGACGAAGGCAGCCTACCGCGCTCGTAGCGTTACTCCAGGGGAATATATTCAAGCCACACGTCGTAAATGTTCGCTTGGAAAAGCGTAGTATGAATTACATGAGCACAATCCGGTAGAATGCAGTCGAGATCCTACAAATATGGTCATGTTAGTATCCTCGAGCACTGCAAAACAAGCACAAGGTAATGACTGACATAAGTCGTGTCACAAACAGTGCTCAGCGGTCAAGGTTGACAGGGCGTAACACATTGCCCGCGCCCCTGTCACGGTTAACGAAGCTGACAATGATTACACCAGAATTATGCGGATCGAGGGTCGTAGCTGGATGCTGCTTCTGCATGAGGCCGTGGATAGCGGGCTTGATCTTGGCTGCGCCTCCCTCGGAGTGCAGACCCTTGCCTGGACGCAGGGTCAGAGGGTGAGCCATGGCATTGAGCACGAATACTCACCGACAATGATGCGCAACTTGGAGTCTCCACGAGCCTTGGCCTCTTCAACGGCAAGCCTCGTGTACTTAATTGCCTCCTTGACATAGAGCCCGTGCACGTCCACCTCGCCGGACTTTCTGTTTGCGTTGTTCACTGCCCACGCGGGTTATAGCACGCCTACCACCACCCCGTCCTGTGTATACGCACTGGCGAATATCCACTCTGCCGCTTCCTCATTCAACCGCCCCATCTCGGCCTTGTGCTGCTTGGCCTTGTCCGAGAGCGCCTGGCCGAGCGCGCTGTTGCCGCACTGGTACGCCTCGCGGCTCGCCTGCATGGTCATGGCCTCCGCGCTGCGCTCTGCGTTCGCGCGTGCGCGCAGCCCCGCGTAGTGCGGGTTCGCAAGGTTGACCTGGTTCCGGCCCTGCGCCGCGCTGCGGTCAGGGTGCGCCGGGCACGTGGTACATGACTCACAATGCGCCCGCGACTCGTGCTGTGGGCGTGACTCGGGTGCTGTGGACGGTGCTTAGAACGATGCTTGGGATGGTGTTCAGGGCGGCCCCTGTGCCTGCGCGAGGGCTGCGACACTGACGGAGCAGTGGGGCAGCCCTCGGGCATGCACAGGGGCTGCGAAAGCAAAGGGGAAACGGGGGACGGCTGAAGAGTGCTGGGTTGCTGGGTCTGCGCTGGCTCGTCGTAGAAGGGTGGAGAATGCGCCTCTTGCGGCGGGCGGTCGGGGCATAAGCAGCGTATGACACATGCTAGGCCGCGGAAGACGGCGTCGAGGATACTCATCGGTGAGGATGGGAGTGCTTGAGGGTACTTAAGTGTGGGTTCTGGGGGATGACTCGATGGCGGGCTGCGGATGAGCTGTACTTATACTACTGCCGCCCGAGAATCTTCTTTCTCATTCTAGAATGCCCACGAGCGCTGGGCCGGCCTGCCTGCGGGCATCCGGCAAGATCGCCTGCGGTTCAGGTCCCAGAAGGTGCTCTTGCGATGTCCGACGCTCAACCACGCCTCAACGTTCAGCTAAGAGAGAGCGCAGAGCAGCAGTGTGGTATTGATAGAAGTGTGCGATGGCAAGAAGGACGTAGAAGCAGCGCACGGTGGCAGAGCTCGCAAAGAGCGGAAGGCGTTAGTCTGGAGAATCAATATATATAATTCACCTCGAGCACACGTCATGTGATGCATGCGATACAAGATGCAACGGGATTGGCTGTCCGTTGAGTCCGGCACGTGATACTTCGACCTCGCCTCGGCCCTCGCAGCGATCCCGTGACGTCACCTGCAAGCAGGCTCGCGGAAGCTTCTCGGTCGCGTCCTCACCTTGCACTCAGACCACGATGTTCATGCCTCTCCTCGCTCTCAACTCTCGACGTTCGCATCCGCGCTGTGCAAATGACATCGGCGCGGCGTGTTCATGTAGAACAGCAAATATTGGCTCGATCCTGTGTACATGGTATCCCGAGCCAAAGCATGGGTTTTGAACCTGCGATTCACCATTCATCCGCGCGAGTCGTATCTCTGCAGGCAGCTTCTCAACACCGCTCCGCTCTCGAGGCCGTAAAGTTCAAGTTCTCAAGTGTTCTCCGACTGCTTATTCTGACCTTTATTAGTATAACAACAAGTTCGCATTGAGACTCTCACCGCCAGTTCATCCCAACAGCGCAGTTAGCCATTGTACGGGCACCCGAGCTACTTGGACAGGTGAGTTACGTCGGGTATAGAGTAGTATCGTATGAACTGACTCTTGCTCAAGCTTTGGAATGGCACATCCAGGATAGCAGCGAACCAAGAGTCCTGGTGGGCTATCAATTTGGCCTGCATCGAGAACGCAGTCGGCCGCGGTAGTGCGAGTACTAAGTCAGATAGTAGTATATGATGGTGCGTCTTTGTATTATGTGGTGCTCCACATGGACTCAGTACAGATGGATTGCTCAGGAGCTTCATCTCATGACGTTGAAAGCGCAGACGCGACATTACAGTACCCGGTCACAAGCCGTCAGGTGCGTCCTCGCAGACATCCTCTCACTGACAATTGAGGCCTAGGACGTTCTTTCTGATCATCTGCAGCACTCCTTTGTGCCTGCGAATCTGGACACAAATGCATTCTCCATCCTCGCATCCAAGCTGCGGTTCCCCATTGTCGCCTCGCGCTCCCGTCCAAACTGGACGGCATCATGCTGTCGCACCGTCAGCGGCGCTACGGCAGACGGGTCCACGCGCGACTCATACACGGCTCTGCACACGTACATCAACGGGCCAGACATCATCTTTGCCGGCCCAGTAGAGCGAAATGGGCACGGTGCGCGGCGGCGAGCGCTACGCGCGCATGTTAGGGGACGTGGCGCACGGCCAGGACGCATTCTGCTGGCGAGGCGGCGCACAGGTGGCGCCGCGACGCGGACTCAGTGCACGGCATGCGCACACGTCCTACCGACGCCAAGGGCCCAGCGCCGACGACGCGCCGCGCGCGCATCGAGCCGCCGCACTAGCCAGCGCATAAATGCGCGCGCACGTCGTGGCGGCTGGCCATTGGGCGACGCGGCGTGTGGACGGCGAGCCGCTGGGGCTGGCCAGCGCACGACGCGCTGCGCGCACGACGAGCAGGCGCGGAAGCAGGCCAGCGCACGACGAGCAGGCTCGACAGCAGGCCAGCGAACGACGCCGCGCCTATGCCGACCCGCGGCGCGCCCGAGAAATCGTGGCTGGTCGGCACACGGCGCGGTGCGTGGACGATGAGCCGCGGCGACTGGCCAGCGCACGACGGGCTGCAGGACGGCGGGCCGCCGCGCGCATGTCGCCCCGCCCCGCGCGGACGATGAGCCGCCACGGGCGGACAGCGAGCGACGCGCGGACGAAGACCCCGCCGAGCGCATGTTGCCCTGCACCGCGCGCGTCGAGTAGCCGCGGCTCGCCAGCGCGCGACGGGCCGCGGGACGACGCGCAGCCGTGCGGGTCACGCAGTCGCGAGCGAGCGACGCGCCGCGCGGGCGACGCGCCGCCGCGGGCAACGTCTTCGCGCGCACGGGTACGGCCGCCGACGAGCGCACGAGCAGCGTGTCGAGCACGGGTATCCTCTCCAAACGGCGCGTCAGAGCTGAGGGGAAGTCGCACGAGAAGGAACCAGCCAAGCGGCGTCGCGAGCGTCTTACACGCCCCTTCCAGCAGCAGGCTGTCGGTCGCGTGTAAGGCTGTACGCTTTTTGGAGCCTTTGCCAGGCGCATGTGGGCGGTAGCGTGGTGCGGCGCGTGGGAAATGCCAGCGGAGTGGGCTCACGCCTGGGTTCGCGACCCTAATAGTAATACAGGGCAAACAGTGGCTTGCAAAGTCTTTGCTCGACAATGGCACCTCAGCGTCATTTGTTTGCCATTATCACGGCCTTAGCTTGATATCTGCCCAAACCCACGGGATCGCCTTCGCATGCATGAGATGTACAAACCCGTGCGTAAGCACGGGTAGCAGCTAGTAAACTTGCAAAATTCAAAGTGGGCTGTACTCGCTCAGATAGCGCGTCGCCTTGGACAGGCTGTGCGGACGCCGGCCAGGGACATACTCACTCGGTGCCTCCGGCAACGAAAGGCTCCCGTAGGTGTCGAATTCTGGGCCTGAGCTGTGTAGATTACAAGATGATATGTAGCATGCAGCAGCGAGGTGAGATCTAGCCTGACATAAATCGCTTCTCCTCGTTGATAATCTGGACGGTTTCAAATCTTGCAGCGTCGTCCATTGCATTCTGTACTGAACGGTCGTACAGGATGGTGGGTTCGTGGGGTTCTGCCCATATTATGCGCGCCAGCCTCCGCACGCCGCTGTCGGCCTCGATAAGGATACGAATTCCTGCCATTCCAAGCAGCCAAGTGGTATTCCGAGCAGCAAGGAAGTAGAGTGTTCTCGTCAGACAAAAGTAGGAATGAGGAAGATGAGTGAAGCAGGCGGAGCACGTTCCTAGCTATAGCACCCACGCCGTCGGTTCGAATGCGTTGCCGGAAGCGCTTACTTGTTTCTTGCTATAAAATCCCATTTTGTGCTTTGAGGTGGCATGACGTTAAAATGCGGGATATAGTGGACCACGGATTCACTGCATGTGACATTGGACAAACAGACATTGCGACAGAATTTACATGTAGAAAAAGGCTAGATGGCAAGGACGAATACTGTGAGGGCAACATGTCTGACTTTCCCTATCTTAGGCGGACGCCCCGCCGCGCTGTCCGCTCTCGTTCAATACGTAGTTCATAGATTTGCTCGAGAGGGCCGAGTGAGAGGACGTCTGGGTCCCTGATGACGACGACAAGCGCCCGAGCCCGAGGAGCTGCCACCACAGCAGCGCATCAGGCTTTGCCCACGAGAAGAAGTGCTACAGGCGTACCATTCACCCAAAGCAAATTTACCAGGATCTGAGGGTATACGTGAGGTCGTAGTCGATCAGCTCACTGCTAGTACGCACGGTAGGCAGGATTCTGACGCCGCGCTCCTACAGCGGTGCCAGGACATCGGACACAAGTGCAGCACTGAGTGGTGCCTTGGTCTTGTAGCTCCTCCACACGTCTGGCTTTGATGTAGTCTTCGATGCTTCGCGTACCAGCTCTATTCTTGATAACTTGTGCGTGGTCCGGATGGATGATGGCGATGGCCCGATCTCCTACGAGTCGTCGTGTTAGCACACGGGAAGTCACGAAACGAGTATTAGCCCACTGACCTGGAATTGATGATTAGAGTGCAGCTGCTCTACATCGCTCTTGAGCTGCAGTACCTGCAAAGAGGTAAGGCCCAATGAAGATGAAGCATCGTGCGCGTCCTGCACAGCCAAGGTATTGAAGTCACCGAGAGCCGAGGATTGGGGAGGATCGGAGAGTTGGCATAGAAGCCGATGATGATTGGGTTACTGCATGGCTAGGTCATATCCTCATAGAACTACTCGCTGGGGAACGTGAAAATTGCTGGGTGCGAGCGTAGGTTCTGCGCCAGCTGCACGACGCTACAACAGACCAGCCATCAGCAGAATGCGTTGCAACAATGACTGAAAGGGACGTACGTGCAGCCCTCCCACCGTCGACGTCTGTCGCTGTCGAGCTTGGTTACGCGTTCGAGGTAGCTCCTTTCGAGGCCGAGCGCGCACGCGACGGCCGATTGAATGACAGGCCGCAGCTGCTCCAGATCGTCGACGAAGATGTGGGTACCGACGTTGTGTGCAAACGATGCCGAAATGCACGGCGAAACAATCACTCGGAAAGCATTGAGCTGGGGGATGAGCGACAGAATGAAGTGCGGGATGAAGTTCGTCCCGAGCTGAAGCACACGCTCTCGTTCCCGCCGAAGTGCCACTGGTCCCCAGGCGTCACACCGCGTGAACGCATGCCCGGCCCCGCCTCCGACGATCCTGCGGAAGCCGGTCTGAATCGTGACTACGACGCTCGGCGCGTGCGCATCAGAGGAGAAACGGCGTCGCAAAGGTTCTCCGAGAGCCAGCGCTGCGGGACGCTCTCGTGGATCGTGGATGCTATCTGCCCTTGCGTCGGTACGCTGATATGAGAGTGCTTTGACAGCACGTGGAGGAGCAGAGGCGTGGTGTGCAGTTCGAGATAGAGATGACGATGAGCGGCGAGTGGGTGCACGTCACAGCACGGATGAGGTACATAGTTGCGAGCTTCCCGACGTCTTCTGTGAATTATCGCAATACGACAGATCAGAACCTGCGCGCCGTCAGCGTGAAAGGTTGAGCAGATTGAAGCAGACGCACCTGCATGATAGTCGTTCTCGCTGTACCCGTGGATGTCCAACACCTCTGGTCTCCCGAGACCTTCTCCCGCTTCCCGATAGCATACTCCAGAGCCTCTCGTGGGTCATCTGTTAGACCGTTCGCACTGACCCTGGCTTCCTTCCGGCGGGATCGTAGACCGGTACCGCGACGGGGCCGACCATGCCTTGGGCGGCTGTCGGCACGTCTCCGTCGTGTGTGGGAGAGAGAACGTTGCCATACTACGCAGAGCGCGTGAACCGGCAACGAGCGCATTGTATCGCACGCGAGAAGGCGAGTAGACAGAGGTGCTGGTGAGCCGGATAGTGCGTGCTCGCAGAGCATGGATGAGGTGCGACCGCAACACCTGGGTCGGAGGCTTCGAGGTAGGCGTTCGGCATACAATTCAGCGCGCGAGGTCCGGAGTTCCATCTCGTGTTTGTTCCTTGCGACGAACTCGCGAGTGGGCAGCCTTCCTACGCTGCAACGACGCGCTGTCCCCAGATTCGCGTATCTTCGGCCCTGGTCGACGGCTGCTGCCCGACCCGTCGTGGTCTCCACCCCAGTTCACAGCCCAAAGCACGCCAGCCCGTGCAAGCCGCGCCATGACATCCGCGCTCGACGTGCGCCCACATATGGACGGCAAAGCTAGCGATGGGGCTTTCCGTGCCGAGAGAGTTCTTGACACCACGCAGATGGTCCGTGGTGAGTAATGTATGGGAAGAGGTGGATGGAGTAGCAGCGAGGGGTCAAAATGAGACAGAAAGCAATCGGGTGAAGTGGATACCAAGCACGACAGCGATGGTAACGAATGCCTTTTGGAGATAAAAGAAAGATGGACGATGTGTTCACGGAGACGGCCTACTTTGGCCTCGATGTTAGAGTCGTCTGTGATGTCCACCTCAATGTAATTGGTATAGAAATTGGCTGGGGAGAGGAAGGTCGAAATGATGTCTTCGATGCTATCCCGTGATGCCGATGAAGATGATACGCGTGATGTCGTCCACCGCGCTGTCGACAGCAGATCCGGGATTGTCGCGAAGGCGAGTCGCCGGGTCGTCTCTGCGATGGGCGCACGGGATGAGTCGTCCCGCGGCGAGTTTGTCGAGACGCGTTGTGTGAATGCTGACGGCTGAACCTGATTGTGAAGTGGATCTTCTGCGCGGCCGGCGTTAGTCTGAGACGGTGGACGCTGCACTACGGGAGTGTGTGCGTACCGAGGGCGTGCTCTGCCTATAGTGTTCCCCGCCCCAGCGGTCGCGACGTCCCAGCGTAGCGATGCAATTCCGGTACACTACAAACGCTGATATCAGTGCCCGCACGCTGAGACACGACTGACGGGGCGTACCAGGCCTGGCATACTTGCACAGCGGGAGGTACCCCTGCTTTACAGTCTCAAGAAGAATCGAGTCGCGCAGACCGTCGAACTCCAGAATCTTCGGAAACGGCGACAGTGATCTCTTGGAAAGCCTCGTGTTCGCACACAGTCAACTGGCAGCTTCCCTGTGATGCGGAGGGTCGAGTGAAGGGCACGAGCTCGGGCTCCGACTGCCGGGTCGCGAATAGGTGCTGAAGGCGCTCGGTATGCGACGGCGGGGGCTCGGGAGCTGGGGATATGGAACAGAGTGCGATATATGGGAGTGCAAGGTTACACCGCACGATAAAGGCAGCAGTTTGTGGCGCGCTCAGTCGTAATGCACGGGCGGCGAAGGGTCCAGATGGACCCAGGATGAATGGATTTCTTCGGGTACAAATGCCGGCGAGGGACCTGCGACGACTGCTCGACTAAAGCGTTCCAGAGTAGCCGCGTCTTCGATAGTCTTGTTTCGTGGTGGAATTAGAGGAAGGAAGCATACCAGCTGCAGGTGCGCAGCGCGCGACGCGTTGTTTGTCTCGACCTCTCTCTCGACCTCCCTCTCGACCTTCCTCTTGACCTCCTTCTCAACCTGCCTCCCGTCCTCCTGTCCCAAAATCTCTCGGCCGCTTTCAGGACGTCATTTCGTCCAGCCCGAAGAGGTTGAGCGGCCAATCAAGACCGAAGGACGGCGGGGATGTAGACAACCCGAGATGAGCAGAGACAGATAGAACCGTGGTGGCCACGTTCTTGAGAGATAGGCTTGGATCTAATGACTCGAGAGAGTCCTAAAGACTGGGAATGCCATGCTGAGCCGCAATCGAGGAGTGTGGGGTGAAGATCATGTGCTGTATATAGCATGGACGGCGGGGTTTGCTGAAGGGACTGTGGGGTAGTGGCTGAGCGCGGATGGGCTCGGGGTGTATACGGGAGAACAGAGCTTGGAGAGCTGTTGCATCTTGTCGAGTGATCGTTTGGAGGTTTGAAGACGAACAGGAATCGGGTGACTGGGCGGGCTGGGTAGGCGCGGACAGTGAGCGATGATAGCGATAGCAACACGCAAAGGCGCGAAGATTAGCGACACGTACTCATGAATTAGAAGGCATCCCAGCGCTGCCCCGTCGTGTTTGGGACGGCGCTCCGAATATCTGCTGATGCTGGGATTTCAGAAGTTGTCGGAGGGCTTTTGTACTACAGCGTGAGTGCAAAGCAAAGCAGATAGATGGAAAACGCACCACAATCCCACGCAAGTCATCATGTAGACCGCTTGAGTGCATCCGACGTCGCAGGGCGATACGGTGCAGAGGTTAACGAGGCAGAAGAAAGCCTGGTTTGTACCGGGAGTGTGGATATTGTTGACGTGCGCATGCGACGGCGGCGGCGAGGAAGCTGGTGCGCGGCCGGCAGAGAAAGTATCGTCAGGTGGAGGGGCTAGAAGGCGACTCTAGGGGTTGAGGCAGGGTGTGAGACGAGACGGAGGACTTGGATGCGACGGAAACATGCCAGTCGCGAGAAGCGCGCACTCTTGAACCGCCGCTCGGCACGTGACCGTTGCCAACCAACAGCAGCTTCCTCAAAAGGAGCAGAGTGCAGCCGTGGTGGCGTCCGGCACGGCTCGGCATGCCGCTGTCCCGCTTTCCGTCGCACTTCGTTCCACACGCTCAACTTCCACTCGGACTCAGTCTCGGCTCCAATCCACCAAGCCGCTGTAAAGCAAAGACAACGGTGGCATTCGGAGACCGCTTGCATTCGCCATGACCCGGCTTGACATGTTGGGTATTTTGCGGACGTATGTCATGGGCTCTTGTGAGTAGCGTCTAGAGCACGACTTCCCTCTTTGTGTTGCCCGCGAGTGACAGACCTAATCCTAGCCATCGCACCGCTTCGAGCCTCTGGCGTGCCATTCCATCCATCCGTGCCCAACCTCACTTTTCGGTGGCTTTGAGGCTACTCTTGTCGTCCGTGCTGGGTGAAACCAGGCCATGCTTTGCGGGCTGCAAGTCCCTGCGAGTGCACGTGCACGCGACCTCCAGGTGAGTGGAAAATATGTCTGCACTGGCGAATTCAGCTGAAGCCCATCACATTGCCGGCCTAAATTACCGGCGTGGCAAGACGTCGCGCGTCGACCATCTCGAGCGAAGCGTACACATAGCTAGACGTCATGATGCCTCAAGCGCATGCGGGCGGTCAGTAGCCCCGCTCCAAGTTGCCACCTGCAAATCCCGCTCGTGCCCTGCGCTTCAACGCTCCTTGACACCCTTTCTTCGCACCTTCCGAGCGACCGTCTCAGCTATCGTGTACCGGGGCCGGCTATGAGCAAACACGAAGATTCAAGTGAGGTGATCCACAACTCATGGGCACGCGCGTCCTCCTCTTCGGCGTGTCCAATGCTTCAACCGCTTGGCTGAAGGGCTTGTCGCGCCGCTGGACGACATGCGTCGTATTTGTGTCAAGACCGTCGACGATGACGAATCACTTCGACGCTTGCGCACCGGACGATCGAGGCTGCAGACCGGCTGCTCTCGAACCGACCTCTCAACCTGCGCACAGCCTGGACGCGCCCCTCGGCTACGGCTTCTGTCCGAGGATGCAAAACAGATATGTTGGCAGGGGAAAGCTCATGGTGGCTGTATATCGCTTTGCTGCGTTAGCAGTGAGTTGTTTCACTTGGCGTATGAGATCGATCTGATTCAAACGCAAACATCTCGCTGGGATTCAAGCTTCGAGGCCCCACGCTGTCCAATGTAGTCTTTGCAACCCGCCCGTTTGATATCCCAGGGTCGAACCTTGCTGCTTCGCCTTCACGGATGTTAGCGTGCCTCCGCGGTATCACTCAGGTTTGTCATGGTCGAATATTATTCTCTACTCCTGCTCACGCGCGTTATTCAGACGAACGGGTCAGCCTTTTGCGGGCCGAGTACGTGCGGCGACGAGTGCGAAGGGGTACCCCCTACCTGAATGACGTCCGTTTGGCCCTTGGTACGCACTCACTAAAATTCTACATTTCTAACTGACAGGTATGAATTCCTGCAGTCACTCAGTCTTGCAAGCGTTGGCATTCGCATACTGAAAGTAACATTCGCCTTACCAACTTCCTTTTCCATGATCCACAACAGACGACGAGAGCATTGTATCGATCTTCGGGCCGCTCATTTTGCTCTACCCAACGTGCACAAGGAGGATGTCGGCTCTCCGCGTGCGATTATCGAAGTTACGTCCGATGCTCCGCCTCCCCATTCCCGCTCACTCTCTGGGCTCGCGTTCTCCGCCAGTCGCGTCGTCGTGCGTTGAATTATCCGACGCTCGCGCGGCTATAGCTTTGTCGCAGCGACGCAGGATCTCCTCGACGGGCGCGATTCTGTTCTTGTCGGGCCTTCATCAGAGTGCCGTGCGATTATCTGTCTCTGACGCCCTGGTCGCTGACCTCGACCGTACGTTCCGACGCCCAGAATCACCAACGATGATCGCTAGCGTATTGCGCATTGCGGCAAATGTGCTTTCGTGCTCAGGGTCACTGGCCCAGAGCTGGAGGCTCTGAGAACTCGCTCGCGTCCGCAGGACGATCATAATCCGGCCCCACCTGTACCATCTCATCCCCATTGCTATGCGTGGCGGATGCGGCTTCTGTTCCAGGAGCTTCTAGCAAGCTCTTTCATCAGGCGGAAGAAGCCTCTGCCGCAACTCGGGTTGTAGTTGATGCGCGCAGATATCATGCAGCTTCACGCTTGACAGCGGCGACGGCGTTGGCGACATGATGCGTTCATGCCCGCCCGCTTCCAAACCTTCGCTACCATCCGCTCGCCGGCACGACCGCGCGGTGCGTGCTAGTCACCCGCCTCGCCGACCCGAGTGGCGAAGCTTGGAGCTTGGAGCTGGGCCTCAGGAACGTGTTGTGGCGCACACATGGCGGCCGGGACGTGCTTTACTCGTGAAGCGCTTTTACCCCACTTCGCCGCATGCCTTCTATGTGCACTGTCAAAGGGATGCCGGTCGCGCGGCTGGCTCGAACCACGTTGCACGTTTGAGCCTTGTGGCCGTCCACTCGGAGCCCGATGGCGAGGACGCTCCCGAAGTGTACTCTTCGTATGCTGGAACGTCTCGTGTTGGTCCTTCGTCGCCAAGCAAGGGTTACATGGTTCCGAACAGGGGTGCCTGCAGTCCGGACGCCAATGCAGCTGTGCGGCTCGACAAGGGTCCAGAGCTGCGAAACGAACAAAAGCGTATCGTTAGATGCCTGGGCACTCGGCGGCGAGGACCGCTGCCAGGGCAGAAGTCATGACGTCTGAGCGCCGTTTGGCTAGGGTCCGTGTCTTCAGTCGCACACGACAGGCATCAGGTCGTGACAGCTGCCTCGTTTGCACCGCCGACCGCCGCAGGAGCTTGGAGGCAGCGCGAGTAGACTTACGTAGGCCGGGCACGCGGCCGGCCTGTGCCAGAGAGCCGTCCAGGCATTGAACCTTGAGCTTGAGCTGGCGGCTGACAGGCCTCGGCAAGATTGAGGCACGACGTGCTTGAAGAGCCGAGTGAAATGCCCAGTACGCTTCAAGACATTCTGCGTCCTCCGTGTACGCAACGCTCGAGCCTCCGAGGGCCAGGCAAGATCATCAGCACGGAGCCCGTCCCCGGCGTCACCAGCGAACGCTATGCCACGCCGCATGGCGTACCGCTCAGGACCGCTGCGGCTCATTTGATGGAGGCTGGGCTGCCAAGGGTCCGAAGGTGCCTGTGAAGCAGCTGTCCCGATCTGATGCCTGCGTGTGCGACTCGACGACACGGACCCTGGCCAAGTGATGCTTGGCATACGCGAGGACTCCCGTCTGGTGGGACTAGAATCATACGGCCTCCCGAGCGTTCATACTGTCGAGCTCCACCCGGCCGACATCAGGCCTGTGCTGCTGAACATGCGTCGTCGTCTGACTCAGCCGTCCGCGTAGGTCGCTGCTCAGCAAGAACAATGTATATATTTGTGTAGAGAGTCGCAGCATCCGGGTCGTACGGGACGATGTTCGCGCCGGAACTGAGAGGACCTGCGTACGTTTATCGGAGCGCCACTGGCCCTCGGGCACAATGCCGTGCTCGCGGACATCGGCCTCCGAGTACGGTGCCTGCACGAGCGTGATTGTGTGGCCGCCGGTCTGCGTCGTCCGCGCAAAGGGAAAATGCAGCGAGGAGGCGAACGTCTGACGGCCTGGGACCGCACCGCGTTGACGAGGATAACATATGCCGTGGAGTGTCGGTGCAGCGTCAACGCGTTCGCGTTCGCGTTCAGTTTGTATCGAGAACCTTCAGACAAGAGATGATTCGAGGCGATATATAGCGATTCTTGCAAGCGCACGGGGCAGTCTGGCATACAAAATGTGAGTTTGGGTGTGGGACGACGACGGAGGCCGACACGTACGACGTAGATGGAGGTAGAAGGGCCGACAGCGAGCCGGTCTGGATGAAAGGTAGACGCAGACACTCATGGACCGCAGATACCCCTACACAGGTCAGCCAACAACATCTGCGAGCTGCTTTCCTTGCGAGCATGAGCGTGCAGGACAAGCGACCATACCAGCCAAAACGCTCGTATGTCAGCATAATCATCTGATTGCAGGTGTCGTGCCACGCAACTTGTCGCTGTCGACCCTCTTCCAGTGTGTCGTCTCTGAACAACATCCTTCAAGACGTCCGGACAGAAATCGCATGGCCCGTGAACATCGTCACTGCAGCCTGAGCCAGGAGCACTAAGTACTGAGTTTCACGCTGATATTTAAAAACTGCGGCGATCAGGTGTTCTTGCACTCCATGGTCTACCAGTTTACTCGCCTCCCGATTTGTCGTCTAAGGTGTGCTAATGAAGGTGGGTTTTCCATGTATATCACGAAGGACAGCGAGAACATATAGCAAGAGGCAAGGTGGCTGCACGGCGCACGACCAAGCCTTACAGCCGGGCCATGCGCCGAGAAGTCCCTTGCCTGCGCGAAGCCAACGATCCAGGCTTAGAGAGACACTACGTGGGAACGATCTCGATGTAACGCTCGGTCCACAGTGACGGGCTAATGTTGGACTGAGAAACGAGGGTCAGGAATGTGCAGGTATCATAGACACGAAGTGGTCGCACCTGGAGGTACCAGCTCTCGCTGTCCTTGAACTCTGGAAGGTCAGACGGCACCCCGTTGAGTGGCGCGCAGAGACGCTATGAGACGGCGTAAGTGACAATCGTGCGAATTGCTTACCGCACTCTGGCGGCCTCAGGTAGAGACAAGGAAGACGTACGTGAGGAACGATTTCGTGGGCCAGCCTGCGTCTGAGGCCGGCTTTCTCTAGGGCCACGCCTAGACCTTGCTTCGAGAGGTACGTGTCGAACGCGGCCGAGTAGTCGTGGACGGCCGCGAATGCGTTGGCGTTTGCCACCAAACCGTCCTCCCAAGCTATAATGGTAACGAATTAGACAATAGGCTGTGCGCCCACAATTCGCCACTTACCTTCCATCTCTTTGGCAGTGCGCAGCTTAGTGCGATCCGGTAGGATCACCTGTACGCCGCTCGAAGTATCAACGGCTGGCCCATAACCGACTCATAAAAACCGCGGCAGGTACTTCGTACCTTTCCGGTTTCCAGCAGTCTTTCGACGATGTGCTCCACATCCTTCTGCTCCGGTTCTGCAGTCGGCTCGCGCTCCGGCCAGTTCATAAAGTGGCCGACGATAGCGGCACCGCCCCCGAGCTTCAGGAAGCCACTCCAAGCTTCGAAGATGCGCGTGATGCCGATGTAGTCTTGGTCGACGAGGTTTGAGACGTCCAGACGGTCGAAGCGCGTGGACGCGGGGAGACCGATGGAGACAAGGTCGCCCCGGCGAAGACTGGTCGCGAGGTCGACAGCGTGCTTGTCCGTAATCTTGATGTTGATGCGCATGTGCGTGAGGCGCTCTGCAAGCGTCTCCAGCTGTGAAATAACATGGTAGTACAGGCAGCCGTATAGGTCTTCGCGCGTCGCGCCGTGAGCCTTGCCCGACGCGACAACCTCCTCGATGCTGCAATAAAGATATCAGCGCGCTCTTGCACAGGGGTGGAGATGTGACGCACTCCCAGGAATGCAGCGGGTTTGCGCCGTCAGACTGTAGCCATTCGCCAAGTGGGGAGAAGAGAAAGCGGTTGGGTGAGTTGAACTTCGCATTGTGCCCGCCAAACGGCAAGACGAGACCGAAGCGGTGATACTCGAGCAGCGCAAGGCGATGCGAGCCCTCGCATCGTGCCCACTGCCGGTGGCGCAGGTCGATCCGGGCAGGGTCGAAACTGGGAGCGTCGATGAGCGAGACGAGTATCATGTAAGGGGACTACCACCTACCGGACACGGCTCAGCTCGTTTGCAGCGTCCGCCATACTGTACTGCTCGTACGAGGTGAGCAGAGCACCGCACAGCATTCGAACATCCTGGTCGATGCTGACGTCGAGGAAGGCTTGTGGGCCCAGCTGCGTGCGCGTGCTGCTGGTGCTAATGATGACCTCCGTGGCGAGAGATTGAATTTCAGTGTGGTACATGTCCGGGATGAAGGCAGTGTACCACAGATGAAGTGCGATATCTGCAGCCCTGCGCTTGTTCTTGATTTTGGCGAGGATGCGTAGCATGAGGATATTGCGAAGGGTAACATAGTCCGAAATGTCGTTCATGAGAACGGTAACCTGGCCTGCGTAATCCTCTGGGAGACCGTTCACCGTCTTCAGCATGTTCCTCAAATCGCCTGAAGCTGACGTTGGGGCCGGCGTCAGCAGTACATCGTATCTCAAGGCTATAAGCACTACACACCGATGAAGGCTACACCAATCTGAGCCCGAGATTTAGCACCGTCAGGTGGCAGCTTCAGTACATCGATTGCTGGCATTGTTCCCCACCTGAGGTACAATCAGTATTTGAGGGTGAAGCGTGAGCAAAAGCGAGAGCTCACAGAGGAAGACCGCGGCTCAAAGGATGCATTCGTGGTACACCGGTGAGAAACGTGGGCGGTCGTCCTTCCTCAGCCCAGGCGGGCTGCCATTGATGTGACCGGATACGGTCTTTGCAGTCTGTTTGAAGTGAGCACGTGTATTTGGACGCGACACGTCCTCGCATACCACTCGAATGCAGCTTCCAATGCTTCCTCTGGCAATCCTAGCGTATTCGGCTGTCAGTTGATATATGATACGCATAGGCGTAGCGTGAACGCACCTTCGAGCAATAATTAACAAGGCGGCATCCGCCACAAACCTGGTGGCCGACTTGGAAGCACTCTTGGCTATTGGAAAGATCGATGTACGCGCACGGTACCCTGACAGGGACGAATGTAGGAAGCTCGTCGGATCGCTGGCGCAGCAGCGAGGCGAACACTTCCTGCTCTGACAGACCGTGGCGTGCAAGCAGTGTCGCCCATTGCGCCACTCTGACAACGTTGTGGGCAGCGTTGCGACCCAAATTGTGCGTATTTGTGCCTGCTGGATTGTGCGCTGAGAGTGCCGGAGCTTGTGAGTCCTGCACGTTGATCCAAGCGGTTACCTTCGCCAGCTTCTCGTTCTTCAGCGAGAGGCCCGAGAGGGTGTCGCTGAGCTCTTGGAGGGACTCGTCGAAGTTAGACATGGCGCTTAGGTTGTGGATGTGGGGAAAGAGCCAGCGGGGCTCGGGCTCGTTTGTCTTCGCTTTGAGGGACGAGTACTCGCTTCGTAGACGCTCAGCGGATATGAGCTGTAGACGTGGGAACTCAGATAATAAGTGTGGGAATGTTTGCCTTCCCCCGCTCGTCATAGTACACCACTTCTACTCTACCACCGTACCACAGGGAGAAGACCGCTGCGAGCTGCATAGCAGACAAGGTTAAGCATTGCAAACGATCTCACAAGTCTACCAATCTGGATTCATGGGACTACCCCGAGGCTGTAATATACACAGGACGGTGCTGTTACAGCTCGTTTGGCGCGAACATCGTCTTGCTACGACCACTCTTCAACGCCCTCAGAGCGACATCTGCGCACTCCCGAGCGTGCCGTCCGCATAGCTCTTATGTTGCCCAGAACGCCGTCGGAGGTGTCTCTATCCATCTGCGATGTCGAGTGTTTCACGGACATAGAAGCAGAGTCCCCTTCCTACCCGCATCGGCCGTCGGCGCGTCGTCGTGCACGGCTGCCCGCCACCCGCCGCCCGCCAGAGGAATCCGAAGGCACGTCGTAGGGTGATCCTTTCCCGCAATGCCGCTCGGCGCGGCGCGGCGCAGGTGGCGAGCGGAGAAGCAGCGGCAGCAGGCGTGTCGGTCGTGCGGTCCTCGCGCAGCAGCCTTCTCGCGCGCAGCCTTCTGCGCCCGCTCGTACTTGTCACCCGCGATCTGCGCCTTGATCGCCGCGCGGGCCTTTGCGTCTTCGGTTTCCTCTGCGGTGGGACGGAAGGGAAGGTAGACGGGCGTACCGCGGCGCATTGCTTCGACGTCCTTGATCGCGTCCTTCGCGTCCAGGTCTTTGCAGATCTGGTTCATGTCCTGCAAGCAACCGGTGAGGACAGTCTGTCACGCAGACGGGCGCACCGTGTGCCTTGTGATCTCGGCCGCCTGCTTCGCCTCCAGGGCGCGCCTCTAGGCCATCTCCCTGCGCAGCTCGGCGAGCTTATGTCTCTTCTCCATCCGCATGAGCGACTTGGTCTATATGGCAGCGTCAGTCAGAGCACCGATACAACACCGCAAGTACACGCACCTTGTGCTCGACGTCTGGAGGGTGGAGCGCCTCCGATTCCTTGCTGCCTGCTTGCGGTAAGCTGCCTGCAGCTCCTCCTCGCCGGCCTGTTTGCTTCGAGTGCGTCTGCGAAGGTCGGGACATGGAGACTCTGCGCGACAGCCATCGGTTGTCGTGGACGGGGCGAAACGCGGGCGGGCGCTTGATAACCCACGCGCCGTCTGTCCCGGCGATCGCCGATGATGCGCCCTTCCCGATTTGTCGCGAGGGCCCTGAGCTTGCGCGGGACTCTGCCTGGCCGCCATGGCACGGGCGGTCGCACCCGACGGCGGTGGTAGTATCCCAATATCGAGCTCTTTCGCGCCGGCGTGGCTGACGAAGGCCACGCCTCTGCGCAGCTGGATTCCAGGGCTAGGCCGCCTTCCGCATGGCTGATGCGCCCTGCCGCCCGCGTTGGCGTCAAGAATCCGCGCGTTCACCACGCCGCTCTCACAGTCCTTGTACCCATCCACATCGCGAGAGAGCAGCATGCCATGTCGGAGCCCATCACGACGCAGGCCGCCAGTTACTTATCCCAGCGCCCCACCAGCGCGACGTGCTGCATTCGCCCAACTCGGGGCGAGGAGGAAGCTTCGGAGTCCGAGAACCAGAGGAGGAGCTGCACCTGCCATTTGCGCGAGCATGGTCGAGTCTGCTGGGGAGGACGACAAGCCCCCGCTGGACTCATCTTCAGACCCACCGGTCCTGATCTTGATCCCGTGTGCCTGGTACGTCGCGCTTTGCTCTCGCGGCTGGCGATACCTGACAGCCAATCGTAGACAGATACATTCTCCTCCGAGGCCGCCCCCAGGGTCACCTTCCCCACCATGTGACTTCCAAGTGTCACCACTAGCAGCCGCTGCCCGTCGCCGCGACGTCAACGCTCGAAAAGCTCTCCGCCACCGACAATCGACGCGAGGTCGGATATAGCACGTGTCCAGCGCTGCGCGTCGGCAATACCTGCGCGACGTACCTCTCTAGCGAGCAGTACTGGAGCCTTCACGTCGACAGCCTCTGCGGGCGGTGGCACAACCACACGGAGCTCCGTTGTGGTACCGTCGTCAGCAGGATGTTGGAGTGACGACAAGGGAAAAGGGTACGTGGTCTGAATCCCAAGCGTCCTGTCCGCTTCTAAGCGTACACCAGCTGTCCGTCCATCCGTCCGTCCCGACCCGTGTTATTCCCCAAGCTCAATCCCGACACCCCATCTGGAGACCCTGTGCCCAGGAGGCGGTTGTCGACAGCTGCGAGTGCAGCCACGACCTACTTTGCGATGGACCACCGGGACGGTCTCAACTTGCTTTGACAATCCGGGGCACCTCAGGGACGCCCAAGCACCTCATCCAGGAGTCCATGACGTTTCACGAGGGTGTAGGCTGGACTGGTCTCCACAGCAGCAGTTGAAAGACCTCGTCACTCTGAGGTACGCAGTCTGGCGTTTCACGCTCTTCTCTCGTTCTGACTGTATTCATTGCGCAGACAAGCTGTCCGTCCGTGCACCCCCACATGACCTTCCTGCACTTCCCAAGAGTTATCATAGGCCGATACTACGTCTACACCCCCGTCGTGTACATGTTCCTAATCGACGACGCGGGCTCCTGGGTTCCTAAGGACAGCACACCGAAGTGCCTCAGTAATTTCCATCAAGCTCCGATCCCTCCCAATTGACATCCACTACCTACCTTTGTCCCTATTGTGTCCTTTTCACCTAACGAGCTGCCCGCAGGCGGCAGCATCTGCACATCCATAGGCGTCTGCCTCGATGGCGCCGCCATGCCCCTGCCCTGGCTCTCTTAATCTCGCGTGTGCCTGCCGCGCTTTACGTTTTTGTCGCCAGACGCCGTCCACGTCACGACTTGTGGAAGCTTTGGACCCCGTCATCCTCCCTCTCGCTGGCTTTTGCCTTTATCGTGTGGAAGACCGTCCTAGACGTCAAAGTTCGTCGATCTATGTATCCCTGTACCCCGTACAAGGCAGTGGTACGCGATCCTGCGCATACTCTCCTCCACAGCCTTCAGCCTCGCTCTATCAATTCAACTTGCGCCTTCCACGGTCAGCAGGAGACGGCGGCATCGGACCCCTGCTTAAGCAGCCAGGTCGAAGACGTGTGAGGGCCCGCACGACGAGCTACTTGCGGTGCTTCCGCATGTGACATCGTACCAGCCCTACACCCACGCCCATACACCCCCATGCTTGTCGTGCTCCCCAGTCTCGTCTTCAACCTTATCGCCGACGCTCGTCCACCGGCCGGCGGCGAGATCTTGAGACTGCCCCCAGGTTCGACGCGCCGTTCAGCGCTCTTGGCCCTCGACATAGCAGCTCGATATGCATCTGCCCATGAACACACACCGGCGCGAAGTAGGGCAGAGCCGACGACCGCCGCATTTGGGACCACGGACGAGCGGCATGCGCGCTACCGCCCCATGCAGGTCGTCAAGACTACTTAGCGTCTGGAGAGCTACGAGCCTCCGGCCTGATCGAGGACGAGGATAGCCAGCCTCAAGCGTATCGTAGGCGAGGGTTCTGCCTACATGGAGACATCGTATGTTTTGGGGATCTGCTCATCAGCAATGGTGCGTATACCAGCTGCTATCCGACTGTTAGCGACCGGCGCTCACGCTGCTGCAGTTCCAGCACACAATCCTACCCCCTTCCCGATCCCGAATCCAGCCACGGCTGCACGCAGATGACGGCTGCAGGCTTATAGCATAGTCTCTGTCATCGCACGGTACCAGCACCTGGCGATCACAAAGTGGTCAGTGTGCCAGCTGGACGACATCTGACGGAACATCCCCCGGCAGAGCGTCGAGCACCACAGGCTCTGGACGTTGCCGCGCTCTGTCATGGCGCGCGTGTACTCGTCGGTCGTCATCAACCCGTCTGGACACCTGAAACCCAGACGCGTGAGGTCCTCGTCACGTCGGACCACTGGAAGGCGGTGAATGGAGAAGGATAGCTGCTCTCGTTTGACGAGCAAGGCTACTAGCTGCAGACGAGCACGAAGGCCTTCAAAATGCCGACGCTAAGCAGCTCTCTGGCCCTCCACAGCTCAACCAGTCTGGGTTTGACAAGACACCGCAGAAGGGCGAGACCTTTGAGGACGTCTTTACGTTCGTGAACGTCACCTCGAAGGCCAAAGATAGTACCACGGTCAGCGAGCTGGTGGCACGTAGGTTTCATGCATATTTTCTCAGAGACTCGCGTGCTGACCTTTGCTACAGTTCGCGCCCGTATGTTCGGCTGATGCTGGCACGCTGGGGGCCCAAAAATTGGCGTCACCTCCAACAAGGACCTGATGTTCACGCTTGTCGCGGATGGGGAAGTATATGCTGAAATGTAGCTCGACCAATGTCCCCGAAGAACATGCTCCCACAACGATCTCTACCTAGACTATGCGACGATCGCACAGGTACGGGGGTCTTTGTCAATTTGCATTGCTCTCACTGACGTCCACTCTCGTACCCCTGGGGCTAGATGGTGGCGTGCGCGACGTCTGCGGATGAGCGCGAGGAAGGCTGGCATCCCCAGAGAATGTGGGCCAGTATGACATTGTACATAATATGTCTGCGTAGTGCGTTAGGTCCGCACAGGCGGCAGGTTCGTGGGTGATCTGTAGCGAGGCTTTCGAAGTGCATACAGTCACCACAGCATACCGCTATTTTATGCTCAGGATATCCGTCGCGGAGAATAGAGCGACTGTGTGCGGCACGATGGCCAGGCCTCCAGTACTTGTCGCGCTTGGGGCAGCGGGGTGCCAGGGGTATCGTGATCAGAGTCGCCACAAAGCTAGGCAGGCCTCCTGCCACCACAACTGCTGTTCGGCCTCTGCCACCATCCACACGCCTGGCAGCTCAGAATACGCGCGTGCCTCTCCACTCCTCGTCGAGTCAGAGCTGCTCTCCATCTTCCATCTCCCCAAGCTGCCCCCGGTGCACATATTTCTGGCGGCCGCAACTGGAAGAGGTGCGCGTAGCCTGGCCAGCCTCAGCCTCGACGCTTGTAGGTCAAACCTTGGTCAGACCCTTCTCGAAAACGATAGGGAGCAGAATTTGGCTGAGATGCGCGAGGGGAGGTCTGCGAAGCGCGTCGTGAAGACAAAGCAGCGCGTGGAGGAGCACAATGCAAACAAAGCCAGCCGGCGTAAGCTGTGAACGGTACGCTCCCTCCTCCCTTTTCCCCTCCACCTTCCTCACGATGCACTCCGAGGAGCTGACCAAGAGCTGACAGAAGAGGACGCAACAGAGGTGGCCGAAGCAGAGCGTTGCGGCACGCCTACCTCACCACTATCCTCCACTCCAACGTACTCGAGGACGCCAAGGCGTGTGCAGCCATCCAGGCGCAAATCAAGGACGACATGCGCGAAAGCGTTAAGAAAGCGGCGCGCGTGAGGCCGCAGCGCTAGACGTGCTTGCCGCGAACCGTACTCGCTACCCGCTGCGCGGCATGGTCTGGAATACTCCACAACACACCTACAGGTCCACATCGCGATCCGCGGGCAGCCGTGAAGGACGCCAGTGAGCGATGCTCGTGCGTAGTCCTGCTGCATCCCGAGAGTCCCCCGCTGATTAGCTTTGACAGAGCAGTGCGGATGGGAGCGCGAGGTCGCAGCCCGAGTATCTTGCGGGACAGGACCTGAATGTAGACCTCAACACTACCGGCTCCCTGATGCAGCTGCTGAGATCCGTCTCCCTGGCTTACACGCTGGCTGGCCATGTCCATGTATGCCCGCACAAAAGATAATCGTCGCAGGACGACTTCTAGAGGACGCTACGCAATCACGACGCACGGCACACGTGGTATGTACATTCGTTCTCCGTTTGTGCGTCTTCCTTGAGCCAACACCGTTCGCAGGTACTCGTCTCCGTCGTAACAGCCCGTGGTAACAAAGACCAGTATATACCAACACTGTTGTTCCATAGGCTATCGAAAGCCACATCCGACGTCTTTTCGGGGGTTTTTACGCGTGCACGAAGCATTGCAGACTGTATTAGACGAAGATCCCTTCTCGGGCCTTGAGGAAGCCGTATGCTCTGCGTTCACACTCATCTCTCCACGCTGACTTCGTCCAATTAACTCGCGTATTATTGGAGGGCATTGTTCGTTTGTTGCCTAGCTAACGGTTGAGACAGCTCCAGAGAGACTTAAAGGAGGCAACGAGCCGAACCTACACCAATTTACACAACTCGTCTCGCGCAATCATGATAATGTTCACACCAGCTGCAACCGCTGCCCAACAATCAATATTAATAAGTACCGATCAAGACGGGTTGCCTAAGGTGGGTATTGCAGCATTTTGAGTCTCCGGATGCTATCCTCACGATCAAGCCCTGCCAGCATTGCCCTCAATAGCGTTTCCGCTCTGAACGACTCCTTCGCCCCGTCGTGCCATCCAATCGCCGCGAGGTGACTGGGAACTGTAAAGCTTGAGGTCCGACGAGCTCGCTCTGCACCAGGAGTCCGTCGTATGCTCTTGCTCCGGCTTCAGGCTGCTCGTGCTCCTGCGCGCGCTCGGTAACAAGCTGCGTCAGCGTTGCGTTTGTTGCGCCCGCCTTGCCGGTGGCGCAGATAGCCTCGGCGAGGCGCATGCTCTGCCCGACGGGTGTCGTCGTTGCCAGCTTCCACGTCCGACTCTTCGCTGAATCCGGGGTGAAAGCTCTTGAGGTCGTCCATGTCGTGCGCAACGTTCTGCACGACTTTCCACGCCTCCTCGAGCTCGGCCATGAGCCGCTCAACGCAGAGCTTCGGCACCTCTAGCTCCTCCGTGCGCTCACCGCAGCTCGGGTGTTACGGGATGAGGATCGGGAGCGACGAGAAATGGCAAATGAGTGACACATTGGCTTTCCGTCGTCCTGAGCTCGCTGGGAATTTGACGACCTCCAGGTCCCAGGCCCATCACAAATGCAAATAGGTCGAAGGCGCGAAACCAGGGCGACGTCTTGGGCAGGATACGGACGCGCATCGAACGAACGGATGTTGCGACGCGTCACACGTGCACCTTGCATCACTGATGAACACTGACCTAATCAACTTTCAGCAAACGACGCAGAACTGCAGTTGCAGGCAAGTAGAGTCGCCCTAGGCAACGGCGAAACGCAGCTGCGAGCCGAAGTTTCCAAAACCTGTCTGTACATTTGATCGCTTTTGCTACTCCCGGATCGCAGAGGCTCGCCTTTTCCTAAAGATTACCAGGGACGTCGGAGCTCTGACGGAACGGCCGTGTAGGCATGAATTCCAAAGAAACGCAACACAATCAAAACAGGCTCCACGGTAAGGACACGTGCAACTACATGCATTGCAGTCCCAAACCACTGCTCATGTCCCTTTCGGAGTATCTGTGCAGGTGGTCAACATCGCCTTTATGCCAAAGATTCATGCAGCGTACCACTGGTGACTTTCTGCAGCAGAATTGAAGCAGTCTTCTTCGGCAGCCAACCCAAAAGTGGGGACATCCCGGCCATGTCAACTTGCTGATCTGAGGTACGTGGCCATTGTAACTTGATGATGCACCGCAGAATTTCATGCCAGCGAGCTTCGGAAGCGACCACGGGAGGAGCTTGGAGACGGGTCCCAATCCACGTGATACCTTGCTCAATGTCGGTTCGATCCCGGGGTCGAAGGTCGTCAAATGCGTGCTTCGATGAAGCGAACCGGGACAAAGCCGCGAGCCAATGCGCGCCCGTCCATAGGATGATGTTGTGCTGCTGCGGCAGAGCCTCGCATACTCGGAGAAGCTCAAGGAAAGTCAGAGCCAGCTGCACACGCTCGTCATTGACTGCGAGAGCGCCAGAGAGATTCTGCAGAACGACTGGCATGTGCTGTGCGGGCAGGCCTAGAGCATCGAGGAAGCCCAGTAGCCTGACACGACTTGCCTCCTTCGCGGCAATCCAAGGGGGACGGCCTTCATCTTCGGGGAAGCCTACGACCCGTACAATCCATTCAGTCTTGATATTGCCTAGGACTGTGTCCCAGATTGGCGGACTCGCTGACAGTGTCGTGTTTGCGGCTGCTGCGATCGTGGTGAGGTTCCTGGCTTTATTTTCGAGGCTACTGATGAGAGATGCCGTGGTGGCGGGGGAGGCAAAGATGGCGTCGAGGGAGCGTGCGCTGGTACAGATTGCTACCGCGTCTTGGCTGAGGGTCGCTGCGTCCTCGGCGAGGGCCGCTGGTGATTCTGCAGCTGGTGCGATCGCTGCGACTGCTGCTGCTACGTTGGCGAAGACTTCTGTGCGGATTCGGAGGTCGGATGCGTTGTCGGATAGGGCTGCCAGGGCTGCTGCCTGGGCCATGTCTGCGATCATTGCATGTGCTGCGGCTACGTTTGCCGTATGGTCGGCAAGGGAACCTGCGTCGGCAGCGAGGCCACCTGAAATGTTACGGAAGGCAGCTGCGTCGCAGGCTACGGCTACTGGAGCTCCCACCCCCGCCACGTTCGCTGGTGGGTCAATGTTCCTTGTAACTCGCACGTATGGTGCAGTTGTCGAAAGTCCGGCGACCACTCGGGCCTGTGCATGCTCCGCCAATTTCAGAGCCTGAGTAGCTTTGGAGAGCACTTGAGCGTGCTGGCCGACACCCAGGTTGCTCATCTCGGCGATGCCGTCGCAGACGAGCTGTGAAAGGATGTAGTAATCCGAGACGTAGAGGTGGTTGCCGACGCTCAGCAGTGAGCGCAACAGTGATAGCGTTTCGGTACCGGTGTCTTTCAAGTTGTCTGTGGCAGAATGCGAATGTTATTACCGGCAGTGAAGGAGCAATCCATGGCCGACTCACCAAACTTGCGCTCTGCCAGTTCCAACAAGACCGTGTGCCCGTTGTCCTTGAACTCGATCTTGTACGGGTTGCTGCTGCGACAGATGGAGAAGATCTGGAGCGGTACTTCTGGGAACAGCCGAGCGTGCGCCTCCTTGTGCTCGGGAGCGCTAAAGAAATTGAACACCTCCGCGAGAGTACTGATGCATTCTTTGCGGCATGCCCTGAACCCCGACGACCCATCGTCCTGATAGAATACGATCCATAGCAAAGCTTGCAGCATGTCCTTCATTCGCTTGGCGACGATACCCGGTAGGAGGCTATCAGGGGGGAGACTGCTGTCCAGTGCAAGGCGGTGCGCATGGAACCGCGCAAAGTTCTCGAAGCCGGTGACCAACATATAGGCCATAATGGTGGAAGCAACCGGAATTTCTGACTGAATGTGGCTATCGCTGGTCTGATCGAGGATGGGTGGGAGCCATGTGTGCTTCGTGTGCAGAACCTCAGCCTCGCTTCTGCCTTGAAGCGTGGAGATGATGTAGTCTCCAATGCTTTGAAAGTCGTCTGCGCGGAGCACGGGGTGATCAAAGAAGGGGCCCATGTACGGGTCATCGATAGTGTTCACGCGGGAGAGCATATACCAGGTCGTGATCACCTGGAAACCACCGTGAATGCCCACCTCCATGCGCGCGTCGTTCGGAGAGATGGAGGAGTAGTGACCGAGACAGCTGAGCTGCGGTTGGATCGTTGCCGCGCACTTCGCCAGGTTCGGTGCCAAGTTACTGGCATCTGATAGATCCTTGGCCGCTTCGACAAGGGCTCGAAACAACGTGTCCGTCTCTCCAAGAGCGTCGACGTAAGTCGGTGCCACGTTTGAGGCCCAGGCCTCGAAAGTGATTCCGGCGTTCGAGGACTCTGCACCTTCCAGAAAATCTCCAAGAGCTGGTTCCGTCGTGCAAATGAGATCGGCCAAGAATGCGGTGGAAGGAGAGTAGGGATGAGACTCCGTGGGATACATACGTGGAGGCTGCGTGGTTCTCGGAGGTTGGGGAGTCTTGGGATACAAAAGCAGGCGAATCTTCGTGGCCGTTAGATCGTACGCCCTCCATATATCGCGCTCGTCGCGCTCGTGAAAGGGTGCAAGGGCTACAAAGTGCTGTTCTCTGAAGCCACGGAGAACGTTTGACGTGTCCGCAGCCTCTGGGTCTGCCTTGCGGTAACTCCAGGAAGTGAGGATGTGCTTGAAGCTGAGAGAGCGGCAGAGTCTGAGGACCTGCCAGTAAATGAAGATACCCGAGGGCCTCGAGGGGCGCAAGTCGAGGATGGGGAAGAACTGCAAATATGAAGCATTCGGCGCAAGGCCGAAGAGAACAATAATGACCTCGGCAGTTGGGGACTTGTACGCGCAGCCAAATGGCATGAACAGCGCGGGGGATATGTTTACGTAGATCCAAAGGAGCGAGAACGATACAACGACACTTGCCACAAAAGGGAACGTGATGTCACGATCAAGCTCCCACAGCAGCACCAGTGCTCCTGAGAGAAAGAGAATGATTGCAACCTCCAAGAGTGCGGGGACGATGGCGAGTACGAATGGAATGGCCCAGTCCTTCCACTGCTCGTAGCGCAGCTGACGTATAAGGATATTCTGGCGTGGACTGTTGGTCGTATTCGTCCATTGGAGATACTCTCGGATCCACTGCTTCAACAGGATGCCAAAGACCGCTGAAGCGAGGCTGAGAGTGAGACTGATGAACCAGAGAATGTTGATTGCGCGAGCGGCAGCGGTTGGAGTCTCGGAGTCATCAATGCTCTGGTCCTGAGGTGAAGTAGAGTTGATGAATGGAGGTATGTATCGCAGGCTTATGTCGTTGAGACGGCCGAATATTCCGGTTAGACGTTGCGCAGCATTCTTCCCTCTATCTTCCTTGCCACTGAGTAGGTCGAGGGAGTAGACGATAAGACCTGTGACGACGGCGGAGAACAGACCATCCTATACACGAGTTCAAGCAATGTGCGAAGAGAGTACTCCATACATACCACTATTAGAATTGTATCGATGTCATCCGTGTGTTTCTTCATTTCGGCCTCGTCCTTTGCCCCTAACTTTTCTTCGAGCCAGTCCCATCCCTTCTTCTCGTCCCAGGACTTCAGCTTCTCCCCAAGCCACTCCCGAGCGTTCGTTCCAAGATCGTCCTCATCCAGCGTCCTCTTGAGCCACTCAGAGAGTGCCTCGAAGCCGTCACGGCTGGCGTTTTCCTGTATGCCTCGTTAGAAGATGGACGCCAAGTCGTACTGCCGCCTACCATTGTCCACGCGATCTACGTGAAGTACAGATTGTGGTCGTCGATTTGGAGCGTAGCAGGAGCGGGAAATCCAGTGTCTGCACGATGAGGATGCGGAGGAGATAGAAGAATATCCTCGAGCTCAGAGCGAAACCGACGCCTCGTGCCGCTAGGCTGAGAGTGTGATGCTGCTGTCAGGATGGCAGTGACTCCTTGGCTCCTGCCATACGTTGCAGGGGCTCGGACGGGATCGCTCGAGCGTCCGAAGCGTGCTATTCACCAAATATCGACATATTCAGGGACAAGGTTTACCAGGCCGCGACGGTGGCGATGGCAGGCGGCTCAGCGACACGTCAGGCCGTGGCCTGGGACACCCACACGAGGGGAAACCCCATGGCTCGGCCGCCGGCGAATAAGGATTTGCCAGCACTCCTTTCCATGAGCTGTCTGCATGTGTAAAGACGGGCTTCGACGCACAGAGAAAAACACGGACGCACGATCGAGACATCCGCAACTTCTCTCAGGTGATTTCTGTTGGAAAAAGATAGGACAGCGTGTATTCTCCAATCGACATCGACATGAGCCTTGATCTTGAGCTTGAGATTGACAGGCCTCGTATGGAAGCGTGCGCCACAGCGGGAGCGTTTACCCGACAGAGGCGCGACACGCCCGAGAATCTGAGCGAACGGGAGGTAAGCCTGAAGACTGCATAGTACTTGTCCTGACGACGCTTACCGCGTACGTCTTAGGAGGACCGATCGAGCGCAACGACAGGAAGCGCCGAGGACCCGAACGCGACCCGAACGCGGCGCGGACGCGGCATGGCATCCACCGGCTCAAAGCCGCTGCGGTCGTTGGCGGTGCCGCCAATTGGAGTGGTGGGTGCTGGGCAGAGATGGTTCGAATGTGCGCACGAGGAACCTCACCCGGTGCGATTGAATACACGGACCCTAGCCACATGGCGTCCATACGCCATAATTTCCGCCCTAATAGTGGGCCTCGTCGCCGAGTGCCAAGGCATCGGGCGAGAAGCAAATGTCCTTTTCGCAGCTCTGGACCCTTGTCAGGCTGCACCAAGGCCGCACAGCCGCGGTGGCGTCCGGAACGTATGCACTGCTGCTCGTAACCATATAGCGTGTGCCTGGCGACAAGGAACCGGCACAAGCCGTCCCAGAACACGAGGAGTACACTACTTCCTCGGGAGCATCCTCGCCGTCGGGCCACAGGGCTCAAACGTGCGACGCCGCCGGACCCAGCCGCGCAAGCGACATCCCTTTCGCAGTGCACATGGAAGGCATGCGCCAAAGTGGAGTCATGAAAGCGCTGCCCGGCGAGTACGACCCCTTCTATACCCGAACAACGAGCGCTGGGTGTGCTGAGTATGCTGTGTGCCCGAGAGCACGGTGCTCAGCCGGCAGAACATGGTGAGCCATTCTGTACTTGCGCGAAGAATTGCATGTTGATCCATATATTCAGCTTCGTGGCTGAGGCGGCACGTACCAGTCATCGGACGAGCTTCACGGCGGCTACGACTTTGACTCGGCCTGCGACGAGCTCGGCATCTTCGCGTGGTCGAAGATCATATTCTCGGAGATGCTGTACTCCGTCGACCACTTCCGAGTCAGGTCCATCTATCCTTCGGCTTGGCAGAATGTCCGACGCATCAGCAAGCATCCCGGCAAAATCCAGGAGACCCGCAGGAACGAGATTGAGGGCGTCGTGATCGACATCAATTATACGCAGGCGAACGGCATGCACTACCTTGACGAAGTAATCACCCTTCACGCGCTCTGTATCCTACCTTTGGCACTTACAACGCACGTCTTGCAGCTTCAATACCTATCTGGAGAGTTGCTGCATGAAATCGTCTCTGGAGGAACGCGCACGGCAAGAATGTCTGTCTCGTCCTTGTTCAGCGGTCTGGCTGACCGTATCCGGTTGCACATACTGAATGTCCGACGACCAGCGGTGTGCTCAATCTCGACCCCTACGCGATTCGTTACAATTCCGAGGCTTCAGTAAATATCTACGGAAAAAACGGTCAGTCCAGGTCGTGTGTGGTGCAGACATGCAAGCTGATTCTTCGCAGATCCATACGACTGCGATGTCAACGAGGCTTTCAAATATAGCTGCTATTCGGTGACCCTTCACTTGTACGAGCTTGGGTACGACAGGTCTACATCAGACATAGGCTGCACATGCTGACCAGATTCTCAGACTTCATTCGCGTCCGTCGTCCTTGCATATGAAGAAGTCCTCTAGAGACCCGGGGACTTCTAGCTCAACTCTGCCGTCCTCGCCTCGCGCGACTCAGTGCACTCGCCTTCCCAGCCCCGAACACTAACCACGGCTAAACGCAGATGACGTCTCCAACGCGGACCACGTCTCCTACGCCGGGGACGACCGACACCGGCTCGATGTTCTCTCAGTGCCACTGGAGCACGCAGGCATTCCACGTCCTGAAAATGGTGCCCGAGGCCGCGTGGCAATAGCCGCGGGGGCCACGTCAGGCACTCGCCCAGTGATACAGTACACTGATACGCCGAGACGCAGCCGAGAACCGCGGCCGCGGCCAGAAGAGGTGCGCTTCGCCGCCTTTTTGCTTTCGGGCAGCTGAGCCAACCTCAGTCTTGCAGGTCGAGCCCTCGATGAGTACGACAGGAAGCAAGAGCAGGCCAAGATGCGCGAGGGTAGGTTCGCGAAGCGCGCCGTAAAGGCGGAGCAGGCCACCGACTCTGAGAAGCACAAACCGAGCAAAGCGAACCGCTCGTAAGGCGACAACGCTGCGGTCCCACTCCCTTCCCCCAACAACTTTCCTTGCGATGCACTTGGGGAACATGAACAATTTCGCCAAAAGCTGACTGCAAAGGGCGAAACCGAGGTGGCAGAAGCAAGGCGCGCGGCACGCCCTATCTGCTCCTCTCCATCCTCGGCCCAAGTAACACTCGCCTGGAAAAGGGAGACTCGAATACGCCCAAGCCCGCGCAGCAGTCCAGGCGCAGCGTGAGACCGACGAGCGCGAAGGCGTCAAGAAGGCCGCGCGCGAGGGGCAGCACCCTGACGCGCCCCGCCGCCCTACCATCCTCACTGACTACCGCCCGCGCGGCGCATAGCGGCCTGGCTGGGACTACCCGACGATGCGTCTGCAGATCCACATGAGGAGCGGTGGGCAGCCGTACACCACGCCGGCGTGCGATGCGAGTGCGTAGTCCTGCTGCACCTCGAGAGTACACGTACTGATCGACTTTAGCAGAGCTGCGCGAGGTCGCCGAGTACGCTGAGCAACAGGACCTAGATGTAGAAGTTGATACTATGAAGTCCTTGATGCCGCTGATGAGGTGCGTCCCCTTGGCCTATACGCTGGCTGGACGCTACCCAAGAACCACGTGTTCTGGCCGATGTACCTATAGCACTCGTTGATATATGTTGTGGACAATGACAGATAGCAGCATACCTGCGTACAGAGCACCATAGCACCTTCCGCACAACACTATTCAGCTGCTCCTCGGGCTTGAAGATAATGCGGATGTCGCGGGTTGCCTTGGTCTCCGGACGCGTTCCAGACTGCGATGAGATCAATCGATGTGGACAGGTCGCACATATATCAGAATCACGTACACGTCGTCGATGACTTCGCTTCGTACACTCGTACTGGACGGCGGCCTCTTCGTACTGTCTTCATCGCCGATGCTGCCGAGCGGACGGTAGCTCTTCGTCAGAACGGACGGCTGAGGCCTTATCCATGCACATGGCGTTCGTCTTCTTTCCCCTGGCTTAAGGAGGCTACCGCATATGAGAGGGATGCGCGCACCTGGTCATCCTCAGACAGGTTGACCTAATCGTTCTTGATCGAGCCTGCAACGTCTTGTTAGCCACCACCTCTTCATCGCCCTCGCCGTCATACTCGACACTGCTAGAACAAACGCACGCACACTTGAGGGCCAGAGACACCGTGCAGGCTGCGATACACGAGCGAATGCGTTCAAAGCGTGGATATGCACGTGTACTCACCTTGACAGTGGAAGCCCTAGCACCGCCGTCGGCTCTGAGTCGGCGCCGCTTAGACTCCCGCCGCCGACGCCGCCGCCTGCGACTATCGTCCTTGCCGTCTTCATTGTGGAGCTGCGGCATTGCATATGCTGGCGCCCTGGGCAGCGTGCGTCCGAGGCTTGAACAATCCCGGGATCGCGTCCAGCAGCCTCCACCACGATCTCCGGTGGTCCTGCACGCGGTAGCGTCCCGTGGACGATGTTAGCTTCGCCGTGGAATGACGCAAAGTTGGTGAGGGTAAGCGGAACGTGACACGGACATTCGAAGTGGCAGGCCCGTCCTTGCTGGCGAAGAGCTGCTAGTGGCCGTCGGCAGCATCATTGAGATACTACGGGTGTCGAGGGGTCGCCCGTGTTAAGTGGTCCTAGACGTGACAAATGAACGATGATAGGATACTTTTCAAGGATGGAGTTAATGCATTTGCCTCGGAGTCACTGTCACCGAGTGTGGCGAACATTACTATATCATAACCATTGAAACATTGCGTAGCACGAATGCTCAGGAACGCAAAACAAGTACGCGAAGCGTAGATTATACCCATTCTAGGGCAGAGTTGGTATAGCACAGCCACACGCTCGAGATCTAGGCGATGGTTCTGTATTTCAAAAATCAACTGACTGGATGTACCAAGTGGCCTGAAGTCAAGACGTACCAAGGGGGTCGCGCTCAGGACGGTTTGGGCTTCGTCTTTTCTTTTCCATCCTGCTTCTTTGTCAGCTGCAGCTTCCCTATTGGACGCATCAGCGACGTGATAACTGCAGCGGAAGCTATCTCACCCAGGCTGCTGCTGAGCCTACGCGAGTCGGACGAGGACTTCGGCTTGGATTGGGATACTGGCAGCAGATCAGTGCGCGATGTTACAAACAGGCAAAGCACTCGACGTACCGCCAGGCGGGACCACCTGCAGAGATCCCTTGATAGCTCCTCCTGGAGGTGGCGCTGCAATCGTTTCTCTTCCCATGGTGATGTCAAGCTGATATGATTGGGGGGGACGTGCAGCAGAACGAGCTAGCGACGGACAAGGGAGGTGTGGGAGGAAGGAACAGGGGGCAAGCTGCGGTGGGGCCCTGAAGATAAGGGCCACCTGGCGCCTGTGACGTCCGGGTCAGCGGCACCCTGCGATCCGTCGTTGGAGGAGTCACAAGCCAGCCACGCAGCTCCGCAATGAGGCGTTCTCCGCACTGCACCGCAATTTGCTGTCCTGCACCGCGCCAAATTTACTGCACACATACAGGTCTCCAAGCATGCATTGAGTCGGTGCGGGCATGAGACGTACAGTAGACCCAGCATTTTGCGGTACAAGTGCTCTCAACGTGGTCATGGTCATATGAACAGGGCAGTCGCCCAGTTGGATTAATATTGACCCATGGGTAGGTGTACAGCAGGAGAGATGGCCATGAGCGTGCGTATCGGTTGAGGTAGCGCAAACGCGAGTCTCGATGCTCTCTACGATTATTGTCATGGGCGGACGGACGGATCATCAATGCATCAAGTCGGAGTGCGGGCTCCGTCCACCAAAGAACGTAAACACAGTACGAGTGACACTGACAGGGGGTGTGTGCGTAGCACCGCGGGTCGTCCCAAGTGTGTGCGCTTCTCGCTCGCTCGGGTCGAAGATCAAACCGGATGCAGACGTGTGGGCGATGGGGGAGACAGCTGCAAAGGCAATGCTGACCAAGCGATTGCCGCAGGCCATCCAGCCGAAATTTGGCCTTCCGATTGGGATCATCCGCGCTCTTCGATAGCACTCTGCGGGTTGAATGAGGTCGCTTTGACAAACACATGGAAGCAGCCCGGGAACTTACCTTGGGGTGCGTACTTACAGCG
This sequence comes from Phanerochaete sordida, assembly GCA_019973155.2. NCBI lineage: Eukaryota > Fungi > Basidiomycota > Agaricomycetes > Polyporales > Phanerochaetaceae > Phanerochaete > Phanerochaete sordida. The sequence continues at coordinate 350,411 of BPQB01000015.1, read as the reverse complement.
CATAAGTGAGCGGCGACATCGCTCACGTATGACAGCCTCGCGTGAGGGTCGTCCCCTAGCCAAATCGACCTGTGTACATCAGGGTTGGACAAAGTGAGGCTGCAGTCCTGCAGAAGGGGATATTAGGACAAATCCTCGAGCGTATATATGACACACGTACATACGAGCAGCACGTAGTGCCTACCTGGTACAGCGCAGTCTTCTCTAATGTCGAAGAAACATCCTGAAGGGGGAACATAGCATCTCCAGCGAGGTAATCCCGGAGTTCACGACCAGGTCGCGCGCTGCTTGCACAAGACCGAAACCAATGAGGCCCATACTCGTCCGCGGCGGCTGCGAGGAGCTTTATGCGTCATCCTCGCCCCTGCGATATGTAGTACTCACTGCTTTAGCCCACTTCGGCTGGTCCGCCAGATCAGTCGCCTGTGTGCAGCCTCTACTGCATATATCTGCGCCTGACAAGTACGGGTATCGCGTTGGTCAGCTTATATAGCGTCCAGTTTAATCGTAGAATACTGTACCTCACCTAACGTTACGTTCTGAAACTTCAAGCACCCCGTGCTCTTCCTCGCTCATAGCCCGGGCCGCCCTCGCTACCTGAGACCACCAAGCGCGTTCCACGTAGTTCCTTTGTATCATAAAGCTACGAGATGGACAAGACTGGAACTCACTGCGCCGTAGTACGCCTTTGTCTGCGTGACGACGCGGAGCATGGCCGCGAGGAGGACACAGAAAGCGGCCCCGTTCTAACTTGAAGTCACAGGCTTGCGTCGGGAAGAGATAAAAAAGGGTGAACGTCCAACTGGCGGAAGGCAGCAGACCTGTAAGGAAGACAGCATCCTAGGCACTGAAGAGTACTGAGTACTAAAGTTTGAAAATTTGAAGTCCTGCCCCAGTCTGGGAAAGTGGAGGACTGGTGGTGTACGACAGACAACACCTAGGCTGGCACTGAGCGCCAGCTAGTGTCAGGGGTCCCGAGTACACAACACCCCGTTGCAAGCGCCTGCGTCGAGGACTTGCCTCATGTTCTGAAACACCAAGTCTTGAGGTGCTCCCACTCGCTACCTTCATACCATCCGCGGCCGACAGAAACAACTCAAGGTAGCCCGGGTGCATGCAGTGTTCCTCAGTCCACGTGCGGACGTCCCGAACCGGCGCAGACTCGCGGCACCCCAAATATCCGCCGACTCGCCGGCCGCTCGGCGGGCGCGACTCACTTGCGTCGGTGCCGGGCGGGCATCGAGGGCGAGTGTGAGGAGCGGCATCCATCCAGCGCGTACGTATCTGCGCCGTCGCTCATCTTCCCCGTACTGACGGACCTGCAGAGCCGTCTGCCGCGCCGCCGACACCGCCGCCGTCATCGTCTCAGATACCCGACCGCTCCGCTCCGCCACCAGGAGCGCGGTCGGCCATTGCGCCTCGTCACACACGGAGACGGTCCTCGAGGTGAAGCGGATGCAGGATCGGCCAGCACCGTCCTGACCCTGCGCCCCGACCCTGCGCTGCACCGACTCAGGGGGGCCCGAACCTGCGCCCCGCAGACATGCTACCGGCTCGGCTACCCTTGCTCTGTCAAGGAACCCAGGCCGTACCTTATGCATGCGAAGGAGTGGTGTGGTATCTTTACGGGACACCTCGGTGAGCACCGCCTCGCTGTGTCTGCTGTCGTGCCGCTGACTCGATGCGCGGCCAGTGGGCAAACTGCACGCCCGCGAGCTCGCCCTGCGCGTGACGGCCGACGACTCGAAGATTGCGAACGGTGTGTATGGCCGGCAAATTGAGCTGATTCTCTAGGATGAGGCTGGCGCGATTGAGGAGGGCGATCCGACGACCTCCGATATCACCGCTGAGTTGCGCGGTGGCGCGCTGTTCGCTGTGCTCCATGGCACTAGATCGAGCGAAGAGCACGAGAGCAGCATCCTCAAGGTGCACGAGGTCCAAACTGCCGATGTGCCTAGGCTGACCAAGCTTCGCAGTTCCTTGAAGAGCTGGACGGCATCCAGGACACGGAGGGTCACCTGCTCGCCCAGAACAAGGTGTACACCGAGCTGCGGCGGCTTCTCAAGGAGCACGAACCGCTTACCACCGCCGAGCTCGCGAAGCTGCTTGTCTAAGGGCTCAACGACCACACGAGCCAACCGCAACGCAACCCGTCGCTCTTCTCGTTCGTGACACCCAACGAGAGCCGCGGCTGCTGGCCCAGGGAATGGACCGCGGCCACAAAGTGGCGCGAGACTCAGGTATCCAAGGGGTCCTTTACCAGGAACTAGGCGAAGTGAGTGATCATGTGAGATCGGTCTCTGGCATGACTCACAATGGACTCCCAGCGTCGCGAAGGGTCTCAGCCTTGGATTGGGTCCGCGGCACATCCCAGCGTGGGGAATTGTCGGCTTGCCTGTTTGTGTGCGCAGGCGTCTTCGTGTCGCTGGCGGCTCTTGTGGGGAGCGCGTTCAATTTCAAGCAGGTGCTACCTAATGGAAGGGCGGCCGATAGACGAGATTCGCCGGCACCCAGGTCGTCATCGCGGCTGTGGGCGTAGTCGCGGGCTTTGTCCAGGTCATCGCCTCTTTTATGGCAACAGTGAGGATCGCCGCTGTTGCTGGCACGCTCGGCATATGTGAGTCTTCTCTCTGGAGCCAGCGGCGGCATCGCTGACAATCTCATCCAAGGCCTGCGGCTATAGGCATCGTCCTCTCTGTCGCTGCCCCAATCGTGACGCTCGCGGAGACCCGCGAGGACCCGATCCAGAAGATACTCGACAAGCACGGAGGCACGTATGGCCTCCTCAAGTGATAGGTGCTGCGCAGGCGGGCTATGTGATTGCCAATGTGCATGTATAAGTAACAGATGGCAGAACAGCTTGAACAGCTTGACGGTGGATCCGAGATCGCGCTGCCTATCCGCCGCACTGCCCCGAAAAGGCACAAGGCACGTCGGCCGATAGGCGCCTCGTGTTCATCCTTTCCGTCCACCGCCATGCCGTCACAAAATGGACCGCCGTAGATGCTTGCGCACTCCAACCGAAACACTCGCTGCGTAGTCTCCGCATGATGCAAGAAGAATCCTGAACATGTGAATAGGGTCAGTGTTTCTGGCGCCGTGGGGCTGGTACGTGTTCGCAACATTTTCAAGTCAGCCAACGTGCACTCAAAGGCTGATCGATGACATTAGGTCGTTGCCATCCATGCTGGATGCTGCATTAGGACGCGGTGGGAAGAGCAGTGATGTCTCCTGCAGCTGTGACGTAGGCAGCGACACAGATCTGCTGCTCACGCTGAACCCGCGCTCGATTCAGCCTTGTCAAAATCACCCTCAAGTGTGCCTTTTGCCTAGGGCTCTACGATCCTGCAAGTTGGACTTCCACAAGCTGTGGTGAAGAGTGACGGGAGGAGCGTGTAATTGAAGCTCGAGTGGTACCTCCCTGGCGCGTTCGAGGTTCGTGGCTGTCGCCTGTACGCTCTCTTTGATCATAACAAACTGGTGCAACCCCGCGTCGTACTGTTGTAAATTTACATAAATATTAACGGTGCTCAGTGAACATCGCTGCAAAGGCTGCACGCCGGAGAGTCTCCATGAGGAGGCGGCCTCGAGGATGCTGCTGCGACAGCGTAGGCGTGGTGCGATGAAAGAAACGGTAGGGCCGAGCCGGTTACAATCGATGGTGAGGACGTTGAATTTTGGCCCTTGCGGATAGCTCATGGTGACACGTTCGAGACCAGAACCATGTCCTGAACTGTAGAGCCTTCCGCGCACGCCTGCGTCTCCTCCCTCGGAGTCCCTCCGGTGGGTTTTTCCCTACCAGACTGCACCCTATAGTGAGGATGGTCGCTACAGACGTACGCTACACCATGTCTGTCGCATGCAAAGAGGTTACGAGAAAGACAGAGTTTTGCACAGACCGACGCCAGAAGCAGTGTCGGCGGCACGTGGTCACTCGAGGCCATCCGCAGGTCGCGCGAGGCGACGACGGTCGAGTTGAACAAGAAGTCCTCGGGGCTCTCCAAAACTTCTTCCCAGCTGAAGAACGATGGCTGCGAGTGGAATCTGGGTGCGAGCTCAGTATGTACAGCCTGAGTACATCCAACGTAGACTTGTCGTACCCAAACCTGTGAAGCGAGACACCGCGTAGGTGCTGTAGTCGAAGCCTGGTTAGCATTGTAATTGTACCGCTCTGTGCACGTAATCAGTTTGTAGGCCTGCGCAGGGAAGGGGCAGGACTGACCGCTGTTTCCGTAGATGAAGCCTGACGTGGTGTTATTGTGACGAAGCACGTAGGGGTCGAGGCTGAGCACGCCGCTAGGGGTCGAGAAGTCGGGATATGCGACCTGGAAAGGTTAGCTGGAGCGCTGAATGACGAAGATATAAACACCCTTACGGAGCTCGATTCCTCAGATACGATGTTGTGTAGGGACTCCCTACATAGATATTGGAACTGAAGGACAAACTCCGTCAGCGCCAAAGGCGTTTGATAGTGCGCGTGAAACGTGCTTGGTAGTGCGTCCCGTTCGCCTGCGTCTAGTTGATGCTAATGACGATACCCACAATCTCGCTCGCACACTGGACGTTATGGCGTACCATTTGTAGAAAAAATAGACGCCGTATTCAACTCGTTACTTACCGGATTGAATACCAATTCAAAGCCATCGTAGTCGTGATACTTACCGTACTCGTGAGTTTACGATTCCGGCAAGCTGCTTCATGATTCCGCGCACCAGCTTTCCTCGTATGTATGACATTGGTCTGACGCGCCATTTCTCGCTAAACACATTGGCAGACAAATATTCCCCTTTGGGCAGCGGCGGGACACTCGCCAGCGCAGCGAGGAGCTCGTCGAAAGGCACGGACCCCGAGCCCGGCTGCATCGCACGGCTCGATTGAGCCTAGTTTTGCTATCGCGCTGGCCAAGAGCAGTGGACGTCGCCGTCGGCATCTACGAGTGCGAATCAGCGTTCGCGCAGGTCGGAGGAGACATCCGATTGTGGCCGCGCATATGGCAGAGGACGCGCGTTCTCGCGCGTGCAGACGATCTCCGCCCGCTGGTGTCGTGCGGTGCGCCCCTTCCGCGCTATTATTGCCCACTCGCTAATACTTTAACCCCGCGCAGATGTACTCACCCGCTTCGCTAAGCTCTCGATCTCGCGTCGTCGAGCCTGCACTGACCGTCAGGCAGCAGCGCTCCAGAGCTTCCACCGCGCGGACCTGCTCGCCTTACGCTTCTACCACATCCAGCTGCACCACTGCACGCACCTTCGCATCCGCATCCGTCGCCGGCTACAGCGACGGTCCCTTGGGTGCCGTGACGCTACACTTCATGGACGCACAACCATGACGCGACCTCCTCGTTGGCGCGGGTGGGATTGAGTGCGCCGACGTAGACCAGTCGGTATGTTTACCGCGGGGTCACCACAACCTAAGACCTCGCCAAGGCAACACCAGGCCGTAGTACACTCGCATACCCATCTATGTGAGTCTGTACTGATCTATGTGTGGACCAGTGCCGCTGACAATATCCACTACCTACAGTTCTCCGGCAAGAACAAGGTTCGCTCTTGCCCATTACGTTCTCCTCCTTGTCCGGCTTCTGACGATGTGCGCAGGATTTCATGTGCTACCCTATCGCGCGTGGCATCATAATCAGCTGCGCAGCACTCTTCTCGTCCCCCAAACGCAGTGGTACAGTGCAAGCCGACCCGTGAGTCGATATCGTCTTGCAGGATGAGCTCCGACTCCATGCACCCTATGCTGGGCAGGTGCCGGATGCGCACGCTCTCGTTGACATTAGTCCCTCCCGCGATATTTCTGGGATAATTCTGACGCTATGGGGCCGACAGCGCATCCCTGCGCCCTCGAAGTGGGCGTTCAGCTCTATCGTCTGTCTCACAACGTACGCGCACGGCCGCGCGGTACTCATCGACGACGCGGTGCGCCTTCACCGTCTCCCCCATCTCGCACATAACCCCACACCAAGCGTCCGGCTCCGCGCAGAGCATCGGGGATGCACGCATAGTACATACTCGTCGCGCGTTTTGCCTCCCTGCATGCATCGTAGAAGTCGCCTCGGATGATCAAGCATTAATTTATATATGCTATGTCTAGGTCAGCGCTGAACGCAGTAAGTAGGCTGCCCCTGGGTCTAACAAGCGGCAGAGGACGTCCTGCGGTGGCGTTCACGCGTGAAGGAGGCGCAGAAAGGTGGCTCGTGACAAGTTCGTGATAAAGGCCACGCCGAATCTAAGTATCGTGGCCGCCCCTTCAATTTGGTGTCATTAGGCGGTAAAGAGTGCACGGGGTTCTATCGCTCAGGGTCACTTCGCACCTCGACGCCAAGGGACGCAGCACGGTATCACAGGCTATGTGTATATATTTGACTACTTACACTTTTACAAGGATGTCAAAAACAATGTGCGGGCTCATGGACCTTGCAGGTGGGCAGAGGAGAAGCGGGCGGAACGAGGAAGCGTTACTTGCCGGGATGGCGAAGTCACGATTACGGTAAGTAACACGATTACGACGGCCTGGAATGGGTATTCAATCCGGTAAGTATCGAGTTGAATGCGGCGCCTATTTTTTGACAAATGGTACGCCATAGGTATGCGTCGTAGACGCGACGCTCGGCGCGTGCGCCTCACAGGAAATGTGGAGTGACGTCGTGACGTTGTAGAACTTCGACGTGCTGAGGGTCGCTTGGAATTACCGCTGCGGAGGGCCCACGGGGTTTGTGAAAGTCGCCTGCAGACACGTCGGAGCGCTGGATTCGGCGGGTACTGACAATACGAGACGGGCTGGAGAGGTGATTTCAGATATGGGTTGGAGATGACGATGGACGGAGAGCGGAAGGCCACCGCAGAGCGGACGAAAAGGATGACATTGTGAAGCCAGGGCGCAGACTCGTTTGGCAGCTCGATCTGCGCCTGGCGGACCTTCGAGATTCCAAGCGACGACTCCTCGATGAAGATTTGAATACTGGGCTTGCAGAGGACAAGGGCAGCGAATGTGATGCGCGCTGGACGACGCCAGGTCAGAGTACGACGTGGGTCGTTTGGCGAGATATCCTGACTTGTAGATGCTGGTAGGGCCGAAAGCCGCGCCCTAGATGGGCGAGTCAGCGACGACGACGAGCTACTATTCTCGCTGTGGAAGCTCACACAATCTCAACCGAGATCTGAATGGACCTTTCCAATCTGTTGGCGCACGGCCGAATGATCGAACTATGGCAGCGTCAATGCAGCTCCAAGTTCAGTAGCAAGTGCGGTACGTACAAGATGTCGCCGTGGAGTCATTCCATGTCTGGCCTCCAATGGACGTCCAGGCCGCATAGTTATGAGAATGAAAATGACACGGGCTGCTTGGCCTCAAAGACAGCTCCTGTGCATCGCACAAGCCGCTGTCATGAGACCTCCTCGACTTCCCCCGCGCTCGTCTTATCCTCGCTTTCGCCTCTCCCCTGCTTTGTGCCTTTATTACGTTTTGAAACCTACGCTTTCGGCGCTGCGGTCGCCAGCACATGACCTTCGTAAGCCCTCGGGAATGTGTATGCCCACGCTGCGCGGGTAGTAGACTGGCACCGCGAGTCAAGAGAGGGATGAGCGGGCCAGTGTAATAGACGCACGACTGAGCCACAATTCGGTCTGTGATCGCGGGCTTCACGGCTCCTCATTCTGCGTTCGACACCGCAGGCGGTGGGTAGGCGCGGTCGTCCGCGTCGGTATAGGGCGAGCCCAGGTCCCGGGGTGTTATGGCTGGGATGGACCATGATGGTCGGACCGAGGTACACGGGCGACGACGGTGGAGATAAGCAAGAAGCAGAGGGAATCAGGAGCGAATTATGAGCGAGCCGAAGTCTGTGTACGATCCATCATCCGAACAGCATCACGTTGAGTGTTGTGAGCATGACCCAGCTCTTGTATTTATCTAGCGTGCGACGACATGACGTCGTAGGATCGTCTTGAATGGTGGGGCGTTTGGCTGTTGGTGGAGGCTGCATCTGGTCGCGGGAAGTGTACTGTCGATGTGTAGTGCGCGGGCGCAAATCGGAGGTTCTAGAGTGCAAGATATAGCGTCGACACATCCTTTGCACCCCTGGCGCAACTTGCCTGTGACCCTGCTGGCGCGCTGTGCAATTGGAATACATGCAATGTCTTCGATGTCTTTGTCGAATCCTACGCCAAACGGAGGCAGCGCTACGACAATTAGCCCTTCCCAAAGATCTCAGTGATAGTATCGGCGCACCATATTTCCTCAAGCTCTCCATTGTTCGTAACGTCCCGCTCTCCCCTTTCTGCGATGTGGTTGCGTCAACCATGCTGTTCAGGCGATGTTCGAAAGGGCAGGGCGTGCGCGACAGCCTGCGCCAGTGATGATACTGTGCACAGCAACGGAAGGAAGGGCAGAGGAGACATGTACACGGGCAAAGTCGAGGCGGTGCGGGAATGCAAAGGGAACGGCCGCTCGAAAGCGCGAGCGACCTGCACGGGCGCGCAAGCGCTGCTTACGCAATCAAGACATGCCTGATCTGGCATATGTCGAACCTTGTTTGGCAACCCTCGACAAAGGCAGCCTACTGTACCGCTGCTCAAGCAGCACGGAGAACACACACCATCGGCCTGGCATTCGCGGCGGCTGCGCACACGGCGCGACCACAGCCAGAGCGTCGCCGTTCGCCGTTGCGCAGGATCGGGCTGAGCCAGCTCATTGTACCCTGCGCTCGTAGCGTTGTGACTCCAGGGGCATATATTCAAGCCACACGTCGTAGATGTTTGCTTGAAAAAGTGTAGTATGAATTACATGAGCACAATCCAGTAGAATTCAGTCGAGGTCCTACAAACATGGTCATGTTAGTATCCTCGAGCACCGTAAAACAAGCACAAGGTAATAACTGACATAAATCGTCGTATCAGGGACCGTGCTCAAGCTTGGTTGACGGGGCGTAGCACATTGCCTGCGCTCCTGTCACGGCCAACGAGATGCTTCTGCATGAGGCCGTGGATAGCGGGCTTGATCTTTGCTGCGCCTCCCTCGGAGTGCAGACCCTTGCCTAGATGCAGGGTCAAAGGGTGTGCCATGGCATTGAGCACGAATACTCACCGACAATGATGCGCAACTTGGAGTCTCCACGAGCCTTGGCTTCTTCGACGGCAAGCTTCGTGTACTTAATTGCCTCCTTGACGTAGAGCCCGTGCACTTCCACCTCGCCGGACTTTCTGTTCGCGTTGTTCACTACCCACATGAGTTTCAGCACGCCTATCACTACCCCGTTCTGTGTATACGCACTGGCGAATATCCACTCGGCTGCTTCCTCATCCAACCGCCGCATCTCGGCCGCACTGGTACGCCTCGCGGCTCGCCTGCATAGCCATGGCCTCCGCGCTGCGCTCTGCGTTCGCGCGTGTGCGCAGCCCCGCGCAGTGCGGGTTCGCAAGGTTGATCTGATTCAGGCCCTGCGCCGCCCCGCGGTCAGGGTACGCCGGGCACGTGGTACATGACTCACAATGCGTCCGCGACTCGTGCTGTGGGCGTGGCGCGGGTGCTCTGGATGGTGCTTGGGACGATGCTTGGGACGGTGTTCGGGGCGGCCCCCGTGCCTGCGCGAGGGCTGCGACACTGACGGAGCAGTGGGGCGGCCCTCGGGCATGCACGGGGGCTGCGGAATCAAAGGGGCAGCGGGGGATGGCTGAAGAGTGCTAGGGCGCCGCGGCGGCTGCTGGGTCTGCGTTGGCTCGTCGTAGAAGGGTGGAGGATGCACATCTTGCGACGGGCGGTCGGGGCGTAAGCAGCATATGACATACGCTAGGCCGCGGAAAACGGCGTCGAGGATACTCATTGGTGCAGCTGGGAGTGCTTGAGGGCACTTGAGGGTGGGATCTGGGTAATGACTCGGTGATGGGCTGTGCATGAGCTGTACTTATACTACTTAGTGCCGCTCATGAACCTTCGTTCTCATTCTAGAATGCCCGCAGGCGCCGGCCGGACCTCCCTGCCACGGACATTGAAGCCAGGAAGATCGTCCGCAGTTCAGAACCCAGAAATTGCTCTTGCGATGTCCGACGCTCAATCGCGCCTCAGCGCACGAGCTCTGACGCTGAGAGCGTCGGATGCGAACGAGACAGGGACCATCATCCACAATCCTTGGAAGGACATTGAGGCGTCCCTCAATTTACGTGACTATTAGGGCACAGAGGCGGCCGACGACCATCGAACTCGTGGATATTCTAGTAAACATATTCCTGTCTCCTCGTCTGTGTATTACAAAGCACGGCCCTCCACTGCTAGTCACGGTGCACGCCGTGGTCTTCGTCGCCAACGGTTTGTGAATCCTCGAGCGCCGGCACGGGGCCGCCATGCCATGCGACCGCCTGCACGACGTGCCCGCGGAAGCGGTTCTCCACCGCGCGCACCGTCGTGCGGGCAGCCTGCGCCACAGGGTCTACAAGACCGAGCCTGATCATGATGCAGCGTATCACTGCAATGAAGAGCATAGACACAAGGTAGACAGGATTGAAAAGGAAGAACATCGCCTCGTTCCAGCCCAGGATGGCGACCAGGCCGTACATCCAGCGCGGCACCCGCGTGGCGCTTGCGACTGTGCTCCGCTTAGCCTCGACGTAAAACGCCTCCGCGTCCTTCCGAAAGGCTGCGGCGAGGTCTAACGCCTTAGCTTGGCTAAACACAGTCAGCGACGCCGCAAAATCGAAGTCTTCATCACTTGATGCGAGCGCGTCCACCGGAACGTCCGGGAGGGCCCATGCCAGCGACCCGTCGACAGGGGAAATCTTTGAGTAGAGCGTGACAAGCGCGAGGGTCTCGTCGCGCGCCCTTTGGAATGTGCCGTCGATGTCGTCGTGCGATGTCCACACCCGCGGGACGCCTCTCTCATCGCATCGGAAGCGCTCTTCGAAGTACATCCGTAGCTTGACAAGAAAGTTCTGGTCTGTAGTCTGCTCGTCGACCTTGGTGCGGAAAACCAGCCATGCGTTCTTCCGGAGTGTAGACAGAGCAGTCAAATTTTCGGTCTCAGTGCAGTCAAGGTCTGCATTGCCCTTGTGAGCCGCTGTTAGGTAGTCATCAACACGTCAGACGCACTTTTCGCCTTTGCAATGTAGGCAGCCTCTGCCCCACCGAGGGTTGTGCGGAATACGAGCAGAATCTCGTCCCACATTTTTGGCGTCGGCATTCTGAGATGAGCTTCTATCGGATCGAGAATTTGCCTCTTGAAGTTTCTCTGTATATTGATAGCTAAGTTCCCACGACATGCAGGGTTTGTTTGAGAAGGGTCACCTCAATTGCATCAATCATCTTCTTGGTCTCCTCCCGCCTGCACTGGTCTGCGACACTGCTCATATCTTCACGGAGAAGCGTGGACTCGCCGTCGAATGTCCACTGCGCAGCCTCCTCGTCCTTGGCCGGGACGGCCTCGCGTGCACCCGCACAGAACGCCGCTTCGCAGTGTTCACGCGCTGCCATAGAAATTTCGGCAAAGTTGTAGTCTTCACCGCGCGTACATTCGTGCATCTCCCTCTCAAACTGCGTGAGGCATGTCTTGTGCAGGTTCTTGAGCTGGCCGAGGAAGAGTGGCGAAAGTGCGGAGTCAAGAACGCCGACTAGGTCCCCGCGCTTGCGCTCGTACACGCCCGGATGGTAGCGCGATGCATCGCGGTCATAGCGCTCTGCGTGCGGATGTTACGTTATGTATATACGAGTCAAGTGGGGAGACGTACCCAACGCGGACGAACGCCAGGTCCGCATCATAGTACCTAAGCCCTCCACTACTCTGCCCGTCTCCACAGGCTGCTTTTGAGACTTTACTTGCACGTTGAATTCGGATAGTGCGACGGCCGAAATTTCGTCGCAGCGAAACTGGGCCAAAAGCTCTTGCTGGGTGGGAAGGTCAAGATCTTTGTTCATCTGAACCTGCGCCTAGAGAGAAGATGCGTAAGACTTCGCAATCAAGGCACGGTGAACGCCCAACGTACCCAGATGCTCTCCATATACAAGGCGACGCCGTCAGCGGGAATGCGCTTGTGGTACGCTCTCTGGAAGACATAATCATCCCTGCCCTTGTCCATGAAACGCTTGCGGAGCTCTTGAACGTCTGATTCGAACTGTTCGGCAGCGAAGATCTTGTGTGAAAGGGTGGCGAAGGACATGTCGAAGTAGTCTGACAGCTGATGCTTCCCGACGTCTGATGGCTTTGACAAGGAGGCCCAAATGTTCTGCATGTCAGCGGACAGCGTTTCTTGCAGATCGGCCAGTGGCGTCGTCCCGATGTGGTCTCGAATGACGAAGAGGAGCAAGGTGCGCTGATTCCGACTGCCGCGGACCGCGTGAGCATTTTGCCAGTTCTCAGCAGCGAGGCACAAACCTGTCGACCGTCTTGTTCCCGAACAGACTCAAGTGAACTTCGAAAACGGTCTTGAGTAAGACCATGTTCGCGCCCTGGTATAGGCCGACCTGGTTCTCCCACAGATTGACGATCAAGACTTCCGAGGCCGCAAGCGAGAACAATGTAGATTTCCGTTCAAACTCCTGGTGCGGCCAGCGAGACAGGGTGAACGATCTGTATGAAGGCACCCAAGCTATCAGGTACGTACCTGGTCTTCGCCGCGTTCACGCCCATCCGTGCCCTCCACATCGATCACCATGGTATTCATGCCCTTACTGCGGCACATTCAAATGCCTATAGGGAGGTTGAGCCTTACAGGATCGCAAGCGCAAGCATGCAGGCTAGGCTCACCTTTGGTAGTCTGCCGCCGCCGTGCCTCGTCCATGACGTCGAAGTTGGTCCCAAAAAGCCGGTTGAGTAGGGTGCCTAACTCATGGGACGTTAGAGCGGTCGCACACGCTTCGCAGCATGAGCGCACTTTTTCCTGTGGACTGGGACCCAACAACAGCGAGTATATTGTAGTCGAAACCTGCATCGTAAAGGCCCCAGCGTTCAATCTGCTTGGGCAGCTCTGGGCTGTCTCATGGACCTTTGAGCATGTATGAAATACAGCAACGAGATGAGGTTTAAACTGACATAAACTGCTTCTTGTCGTTGATAATCTGAACGAGCTCAAAGCTTTCAGCGTCCAACGCTGCAGTGCGTACTGAAAGGTCGTCCAGGATGGTGGGTTCGCGCAGTTCTGCCATGTTGTGCGTCAGTCGCTGCACGCTATCAACCTCAATAAAAACATACGGATGCCCGCCATTCTAACTGGCCAAGCGGTATTTGGGGTGAACGAAAAAGGAGAGTGTTCGTGTCAGAAGAAAGTGGGAACGGGGAGGTGTTGAGTGAAGGAGGCAGAGTGCGTGCGGAGATACACGATGCGGGCACGTTCCCAGAATAGTATCCACGCCGGCGGTTCGAATGCATTAGCAATTTGCGAGCTTAGCGGGAAGCGCTTGGTCGGTTTACCTCTACGAAATCCTATCTCACGCTTCAAGGTGATACGGTGTATTCGCGACGTTAAAATTTAGGATATGCAGACCATGGCTTTACTGCATGTATCACTGACAGACAGACGCTACAGCCCTTAAAGGAGCACGGGTCGGAAGGACAAACACCGTGCGGGCGATGTGTCTAACGTTCCCAGGCGGGTGCCTCGCCGCGCCATTCACCCTCGTTGAGTCCATGGATTTTCGCCGCAGATGGTCGACCGAGAGGACGTCTGGGTCTCCGTTGTCGATGAGCAGCGCCTGAGCACGAGTGATCACGACTGCAGCGGTACGTCAGGCTCTGCTCACGAGCAGAAGTGTTCCAAGCGTACCATTCATCCCACGCAGATTTTCCAAGAGCCGAGAGTATGCATGAAATCATAGTCAATCAGCTCACGGCTACTACGCACGGTAGACAGGATTATCGCGCGGCGCTCCTAACGCGGTGTTAGGACATCGTAGACAAGTGAAGCACTCAGTGGCGCACCTGGTGTTGTAGCTCCTCCACACTTATGACTTTGACGTCGTCTGCGATGCCTCGCAGACCAGCTCTAGTCTTGAGAACTTGTGCGACTTCCGGATGAACAATAATGATGTCCAAATCTCCTACGAGTTGTCCTGTTAGCACAGGCAAAGTCAGCAAACGAGTGGTAGCTCACTGACCTGGAATTGATGATAAGAGCACAGCGGTGCTACATTGCCTTGAGCTGCCATACCTGCAAAGAGTTGAAGTACTATGAAGATAATGCCTCAGGCGTCCTGCTCAGCCAAGGCGTGGAAGACAACCGGGACTTTTGGATTGGAGAGAGTCGGAGAGTCGGCATGGGTGTTGATGATGGCTGGTCGCTACACGGCTGGAGCATATTTTGTAGAACTGCTCGCGGGAGGACTTGCGTATTGTCAGGTGCGAGCGTAGATTCCGCATCAATTTCATGACACTAGGGCAGCTCAGACATCAGCAGAGTACATCGCGACAATGCCCGAAATCGACGTACATGCAGCACTCCCGCCGCGGATGCCCGAGGCCCTCGTGCTCCATTACGCGCTTGAAATAGCTCTTGTCAATGCCAAGTCCGTGCAGGACGGTCGAATGGATGACGGACCCCAGCTGCGTGGAACCGCCGGAGAGGAGGATGTTCGTGTGAGCATCCGCCATGCTCTTGACCGCGGTTATGACCTCAGGCTGGGTCGCCTGTCCGGCCTCGTCGCGGAAGATGTGTGCAAAGTACTCTCGTTCTATCCCGATGGCGTGCACGTATGAAGGCGTGATACACGCTGACACGATGACTCGGAAGGCGTTGAGCTGGTGTTGAGCGGCGGTACGGACAATCCGGAGGGACCTGAGGGCGTGGTGGGAGCCGCGGGTATGGCTTATGCTTCGTAGCAAACGCGAAAATCGCTGTCTCTGCTCTGCTTCACGCCTTGCGTCTCTGCTTTGGCAGCTGCGTCTCGCGCTGCTATGCCGGGCGGCGGATCCAGACTGAGAGCAGCTTTGATATGCTGCCGAGGGCCGAGCGCCACGGTCGGCGATGGCGGGACCGGGAAGACCGGCGAGAGCGAGACCGATGCACCAGCAGAGCATCCGGGATGGCAAGCAGTATTTGGGTAAGGGTGGTTGTACGACTGTGACAACGCCCTATCGTTGAGATTGCTTCTCTGCGAGCGTGCTGGCGTGTCGACTCGCTGAGGGCGCTGCTGACGCTGCAGATGACGGAAAAGTCGCCAGGATAGATGGAAGGAAGTACGGGTAGATGGAGGCAATGCAGCTTGATTGGGATGGACACGGGCCGGGAGAGTTTTGCTGAGACCCTTGGGTGCACATGGGGGTCAGCGCGAGGACATTTCACAACGCGGAAGAGATGAGAACGGAAGGACGAAGGACGAGGATGTAAGGCAAGGACAGACGTGAGCGGCTGCGCGCATTCTGTGTACGCAGGTGCGTCACGCATGAAATCGTTCTCGGGTTGGAGCAGCCGGTCGATTCTCATCGAGGAGCCCGTGTCGTTGGTCTGAGATACGCTCATGACGGGCAGTGGGACGGGGTGACGGCCTATGCCGACTCCCGAGAAGGGCAATGAGACAACATTTGGGTCTCGTCTGGGCAGCGACTCAGGTCAGAACGCGCGAAGAGCCATACATGCGAGTATGCGCACCTTGACTGCCCAAGTTCATCCGCTGCTGCCAAGGAAGCCTGCTGAGCTCCTCAACATAACCGCACACTACAGGCCACTATTTGCGGCGTTGAGACGTCTTGTGAATTCCGGTGGGAAGCATTCTAAGTGTGGGTGGCGAATTTAGGATTCTTGCAGAAGAAGGCGGGTTGGGAGGAACAGTAAAAGGTTCATGGGCAGACCAGACGCTCGGTGTTGAGACGACATAGCTTGCTGGTGCATCGTTTCTCGAGAATGTTACTTGATAGCGGGCCAATGAAAAATCTCCGTGTCGCTGCTCCGTCGCTCACCGAGGCGGTCGAAGTGATGGCTCCAGTGCTGCTTGCTGAATGAATTCATCTCGCCTGTGTTATCGATCTGCGGTCGTCAGAATGGTCCACTCTGACTGCCTTAGAGGCATCAGGCGTACTTTCGACAGGCGGATTTCCGTGCATGCGAGCTCACTCGCGAACACGTCTAGGACGAAGGCCGCCTTTGCGACGAAACGGGAAAGGCGCGTCGTCAAGCGCCCAGCAACGCTTTATCTTCTGACTCCGAGCTCGCACCCCGCGCCGACCCGCTCGATCCCGCCGACGCTCCGCGACACTGCCTGACAACGTCCGATCCCTGCTTCGTCCAACTGGCCTTTCCCAATCCACTTCTTTCGAGCACAGTATTATCCGAAGCGTTATGTAATCCTCCATATCCCTCATGAATCTCTACGCGCCCAGTCCGTGGGGTACATCCTGTTCACATCCACCATCACAACGCAGAAGTTTGTTTCCCCAGGCGGTGCCCGCGGGGCGTTGGCTGCTGCGTCGATCGTCAAAGCCATGGGCCTCAGCTAGCACAGGTTGTGCTTGGACGACAGCCCTTGATATTCGGCTTTGACAAGGAGTCGATGCGCTGCAGGAACGAGGGCGAGGGGTGAGCAGCAGAGGCGAGCTGGCTCCAGGTGCGCGCTCGAATCTATCATACCCAGCAGTAACTAAGGAGGCTCTGCTACGGTAATAGCAGATGGAAGCTACGCTTGCAAATACGCCCGGCAGCATACCCGGCGGCGTGAAACGCAATTCAACGAGTGGACATAACCTCATGTGTAAGTCGACTGCCCCGCTTCGCAGTTGAACATCTCCAAGATCAGCCTCTCCAGTGAGCCTGTACGAGAATTCAATGCCTGCACTCCGTCTGCGAACACCTCATGCCGATCCGGAAGCGCCTCCTTTGCTGCCCGGCGAGCCGACGCGATCCTGTTCCTTCCCTTGCACCAATATCTGCCTCCCAACGTCTGCATAACTGCGCAGGCATTCGGATAGCCGCACTTCCGAAGAACCGACGGCCAAGCCTAGTCCTGGCAGGATCCTGCTCGACGTCCCCCACCAACTACGTCTCTACCGCGCTCAAGCACTTGCCAGGGATGCATTTCGTTAGCGCGAGCGTATCGTGCGCGCGACGAGTGCGCAGAGCGAAAAGCTGCTCGAAGATCCGGATCTCTTTGCACGATTCCCGCGCGAGCTCTCGCCCAAAGCTGTCTCGAATGTCCATTTGAGTCGGATTTATAGTATCAATTTGGCTCGGGAGACTGAGGTCGAAACAATGTCTTCGGTGGTGTTTCACAGCGCTGAACAGAACGTCTGTCAAAGCGCGGATGGCGTGAACCAAACATGCCCACATACCACTGGCTCGTTCAAGGGGACGGCTCGTTGTCCCTGATGGCTGCCAAACTCCACCCACTACAGCCTCTATTCGCCCGCATTCCACGTCTCCTTCGCAGCCAGAGTTGAGCCGACGGGACAGCCAAGGGTTGTGCTTTGTAGTAGTACGACGTTCCCGCACACCGGCGTTCATGAGGTCCCACCGTAACGATGCAATTACAGTACACTGCGAACGCGGATGTCAGCGCGAGCACACTGAGCCGCTACTGACGGGACGTACCTGGCCTCGCAACGCATGCTCCCACAGCGAGAGACATCCCTACTTTGCAGTCTCAAGACGAATCGAGTCGCGCAGATCATCGAGCTCCAGAATCCTCGGGAACGGCGACGGGAATCTCTTGGAGAGTCTCGTGTTCGAACACAGTCAACTGGCAGTTCCGCGGTGATGTGGAAGGTTGAGTGAACGGCACGACCTCGGGTTCCGACTGCTGGCTCGCGAGTAGGTGCTGAAGGCGCTGGGGAGGCGACGGCGGAGGCTCGGGAGCTGGGGATATGGAACAGTGCGATATATGGGCGTGCGAGGATACGCCCCACGACAAAGGCTGCACTTTGTGGTGAGTTCAATCGTAAGGCACGGGCGGCGAGAGGTTCAGATGGACCCAGGATGAATGGATTTCTTCGGGTACGAATGCCGGCGAGAGACTTGCGACGACTGCTCGACTGAAGCGTTCCAGAGCGGCCGCGTCTTCGATAGCCTTGTTTCTTGGCGGAATTAGAGGAAGGAAGCATACCAGCTGCAGGGGTGCGGTGCGCGACGTGTTGTTTGTCTCGACCGCCCTCTCGACCGCCCTCTCTACCACCCTCCCATTCGTCTCTCCCCAAATATCTCCGCAGGTTGCAAGGCATCATTTCTTCCACACCAAGGAGCTTGAACAGCTCGTCCAAACCTACGCTGGGGCCAGGAGGATGGCAGGGATGTAGAAAGCCCGAGAAGCGCAGGGAAAGATAGCGTTGCGGTGGCCACGTTCTTCAGCGATTGGCTTGAATGGCTCGAGGGAGTCATGGGGACCACGAATTCGATGCTAAGCCGCAATCAAAGAGTGCGAGGCCGAGATCGCTGGATTAGCGGTGTCTTCGCTGTATGTAGCATGGGCGACGAGGCCTCTTGAAGGGACGCGGGGTGCTGGCTGACCGCGCTCGGGATCAAGGTGCAGAATGGAAGGACGGTGCTTAGAGGACTGCTGCGTCTTGACACACTCGCATCGAGTGAGCGGTTGGAGGTTTGAAGACAAACAGGAATCCGGTGAATGGGCGAGCTGGGTAGGCGCGGACAGTGAGCGAGGATAGCAACAACAACACGCGTAGGCGCGAACATTGGCGACACGCACTCATGGATTAGAAGGCAGCCCATCTCTCCCTCGTCGTGTTTGGGACGGCTCTTCTGATATCTGCAGATGTTGAGAGTCACAGAATTCGTCGTTCGAAGGGACCTGTACTACAGCGTGAGTGCAAAGCAGCGCAGATGGATAGAGAACGCACCAGACCACAATCCCGCACAGCTTGGCGTGCGCTTGTCACGGCCGCGGCAATAAGGCTGGGGCGCGGCGGGCGGAGAGAGTACCTTCAGGCGGAGGGATCACGCAGGATGGAATACCAGACGGAAGCTCTTTCGAGAAGCGCGCATCCTCAAACTGCCGCTCGGCACGTGACCGTGGTGCCGTCTACCAACCAACAGCAGCTTCCTGAAATGGAGCATAGTGCAGCCGTGGTGGCGTCCGGCACGGCTCGGCATGACCTGCCTGCCCCGCTTTCCGTCGCACGTTCTCTCCATACCGTCCATTTCCACTCGGACTCAGTCTCGATTCCGTACCAAACTAATCGACCCGGTGTAGGAGAATTCCAAGAAGGGCTTTCGGATTGGAGGCGACCCCGGCCCTTGTGTGCGCGATCGCGACCATGCTCAGCGCCCGGGCGTTCAACGCGTCAAGCGTGTTTGCGGTCGTCGTCGGCAAGCTCGTCGCCCACAACCTCTTCGAGATGCTGCGCACACCGTACGCCAGAGAATCAAGCCTTTTTTGAGCGTGGTCGAAGGACGGCAGACGCATGCTGCCTGACTCGGAGGCGGGGAAAGTCCTGGCACGTACACGCGATGTATCTGGACGCCGCTCGTAGGTGCGGTGCAGCCTTTAGGGTAAGGTTTCGCGCTGATAGTGCGGTGCGTACACAATTCTGAAGGCGCTGGGATATGCGGATCAGGCGCAAATGATCGTGGCAATGCTCGCTCGAGTGCCTACTAAGTTAGGACTCTGCGTATGATTTGAGGCGGATCATAGTACATATGGGCGATTTAGGCTGATCGCTGTAGGTACACTGGTGGCTTGCAGTGTAGCGGCCGACTGGAAGCGATCCAGGTCCTGAAGGTCAGGCCGATCAGATATGGTGGATAAACCGATCTGAGTCATATATGTGACCCAGGCGGGCTCGATACAGGCGGCATTCCAAGATGAACTCGCGCAGGGCGAGATTGTACGAGAGTTCAGGGTAGTTAAGATACCAAGGCTGGTCTCCTTGTGCTTTAATTCGGATGCAAGTGAGGCGAGCGCATCTCAGAAAGTATCTCTATACCTGCTCCAAGTGCACAATGCCTTCGACGTATTTGTCACCGCGGATACAAGCACGATAATATGACTGCAAGCAGGACGGACTTCGAGAAATAAAATAGCGCAAGTAATAGCCGGTGATAACTGTCTGCGCTATTAGAAATCAACGATGAAATCGATTGTCCAGCTGCGGCCCCGCGTACCACACCGTCTTGACAGTAGCTTCTCTCCCCTGGAGCATATAGTTCGGCTCACACGCCCGTAAGCGGGAGACGACGACGAACAACTAAGCGTCGGGGAACCTAGACCGAGCAACTGTTATGTACGTGCCTCGAGATGCTGCCAGATGTCTGCATCCTCGGGAGGACCATGCGGGAACTATCGCAAGTTGCTGTGCACAGACAGCATCGCGCATCGAGCACTTCGGCCGTGCCTCAGAAACAAAAAGCACGTTCCAGAAAAGTGCTGTTGCGGCGTGTCAGGCCTCATGTGCCCATAGCGCCGCCATACACGTAATTTGCCTGCGTGCAATGCGCGCGCCAATCTTCCAGTCAGACCGCTCTTCGCAGCCTCCCAGCTGGAGCACTCATCAGTCAATCACACACTCCGAGGCGCGTGAGAGCACTCGCCGGAGCTCAACCACAGCCCTTGTTTGCCTGATGTAGGGTGAGTTGATTTAGACCTGGATATCGGAGCGAGCTAAGTATAAGAGCTCTGGATTCAATCTGTACTGCGGCAGCATGGCTATTCGGAAAACCTTGGCCACGATGCGAGCCTCGAGGAGGCCTCACCGCCGAGCATGGCTGTGCTTTCGAGAAATATATAACACACGGGACGTTCAAGCTCACTCTGCCCAGATACCATTGACTCACATCTCGTCTGACTCGTCATAACCCTACGCCGCCCTCCAGTGCTCCCAGGTTGTGAGGATGAAATTCTTCGATACCTCCATCTCCGACAGCAGAATTAGCGAAATCGATCTGCACGGGCTCTCCGTCCAGGAAGCTATAGAGTACACGAACGATGCCATCGTGGAGGCAATAATCCGCGGGGACTCTGAGCTGCACATCATTGTCGGTAAGGCTCAACGATGTATAGGCTACGGTATGCCGCATCTGATCCCTTGCTCAGGCAAAGGTCTGCACTCCAAAGGCGGTGTCGCTAAGATCAGGCCTGCCATTGAGGACCTCATGGATCAGTACGAGCTCGTCGCTGTGCTAGATCCATACAACGTCGGCGTACTCCTTGTCCGCCTCGACGGTGGCAGAAAGGGTACTGACAACCTCATGCTGCGTCGTGCTCACTGTTACTTACAAGTCATGCCTTGCAGTGTCCACCTCTGCATTGTCCCCGCCTCTGCGTCTCACCATGCCGTTCTACTGCCAGAAGTGCAAGAAAGCGTTCGTCACGGCAGGCGCACTGGCCAGCCACAAGGCGGACTCCCCGATGCACTGCTATTGCACACAATGCGATCGGGAGTTCGCCTCGTGGCAGGCCCGCACCGCGCACTACCGTGACCACGCCGCGCACCACTACTGCGACGTGTGCATCCTGCACTTCGCGGATGAAGACGCGCTCGACATCCATTTTGAGGATGAGCACCTGTATTGCCGCGTTTGCAATGAGGTACGCCCATCTCTCACGCATAACACGGCACCCACGCTTAGCCCGACCCAGTTCTACGATTCACAGGAAGACAGGGACGCCGAGCATGATGTGCAGCCACACTTGTACACCCGCGGCCTCAACACCGAGGTCGAGTACACAGACTACGCGCGCACACACATCCCGAAGGCCGTGCACTGCCCCGCCCGTGGGTGCGACCGCGCGTTCGCGCTGCCCGGGGACCTCTTGCAGCATCTCGAAAGCGGCGGCTGCCGCGGCGGCGTCACGCGGCGCGCCGTCGACGCGGCAGTGGTCGCCTATGACCGCGCGCGCGTCATCACCAACGCCGCACGGCTCACCGCCGGGCCCAGCGGTGCCCTCGTGCCCCCGCAAGAGCCCGCCGCGGTGTGGGCGACGGTCGACGCGTGGAACGGGAGCGCGTTTGAGTGCTGCGTGTGCCACCGCACATTCGCGGCCCTCCCTCGGCTGAACCAGCATCTGGCGAGCCCCGCGCACGCAGAAGAGCTTTACCGCTGTCCCACGGCGTACGGAGGGTGTGGCGCGCACTTCCGCACGCTCAGCGCGCTGGTGCAGCATGTCGAAGGTGCAGCCTGCGGAGTGGCGCGCTTCAAGAAGGCGGTTCACAGCGTCATGGATGCCCTCACGCAGGACATGAGAGGTTTAGGGATCTAGCCCATCTTTGGGTGGCTCAAGCTTTGCGAGGGTACGAATTGGCGGAGTGCCGAAGGGACGCTATATAAATTGAACTTTTAATGTAATGTGCGGTATTTACAGCCATAAAATGAGAGTCAGGTGTCCCTTAGGACTCATCTCACCTGTGGACCACCAGCTGATTTGGGTTCGGTCGTCTGTGCGTACGCGTGCACGAATGCCTTTTGTGACTTGTCTTCAAGGGCGCGCGCGCGCTATTGAGCTCCTAACAACGTTTCAGCTTCCGACTCCCAGCTTGCTCTCGCCAATATTCTATGAGACAGAGCACAGGCTCCGCGACGATGTACAACGAGATCCCATTTCTTTGCGATCGATCTGGCCTCGAGCTGACACTACTGGAGGCAGCAAGTTACGGCAAGAAGAGTCAAGGCAGGACTCGGAAGTGACTCGGAGGCACTCCAGGTGCTTGTACCTTCGGTGTTGTACGGGTGCTCCGACTGACGCATGCTCCGCCTTTGCAGAGTATCAAGTACGCAGGATATATTCGAGGACATAACGAAGTCAAGGGACTCGGAGTCTACTAGCCAAGACGTTTTTTGCCACCTGGAGCTGCTCAGAGCTAGCTTCGAATGAGAAGCAGATCGGGGCGGCTTCGGGGGGCGCACGTCTTTGCAGGGCCATGTAACGAATCATGAGCCCTGGTTGAGAGCATCCGGCCTGAAGCAAAGCGCCTTCGATCAGTCCAGCGGCGTTCACTCCAAGCAATACTCACGAGAGCAAAGCCCTGCCGGGGCCCTAAACGAGTCCGACACTAAAGGGGAAGAGTCACAGCAAGGACCGCTGCCGAGGTGCCAAGGCTTCCCAGCGTCGCACCCACGCCACCCATTGCGGTAGTCGTGACAGCGGCCACCGTGCCTGCACCTGCCGCCATTGCACCTACGCCGGCTGCCATCGCGGTTTTGCCGACCAGTGCCGTGGCTGCCCCGCCCAGCGCCGTGCCCACGCCTCCGGTCACTGCGCCCACTACGGGCGCGGCGACCCAAGTCGTGAGGCCTGCGCCGCCCATGGCAACGCTCTGGGCCACCGCGAAGAGCGACCCAGCAACGACGTTACCGGCGGACGCCTGTGCGGCTGCGGCCAGGGTACCTAGAGGTAGTCGTTAGTCCTGCACTGCATCTCCGTGAGCGGAGGGCAAGCGTACCTGCGACAGGGCCGGTGGCTGCAAACCCGGCTGCGCCCAGGACGGCAGGCATGGCAAGCTTTGCGCCCAGGCCTCCTACAGCTCCCACGACTCAAAGCCGCGTGTGAGACTCGGCACGTATAGCGCGAGGGACGACGACGTTACCTGCTCCAATGCCTATGGCTGCCATTTCGACTTGAATATGAATGGTGGTAGTAAGAGTGGTTTGAGATGAGGGGAGAATTTCAGAGACGTATCCGTTCACCGCACGAGCTTATATAGTAGCAGGGACCTGAGTCATGATGCAGAACCTTATTACGAGCCGCCTGCACGAGACTCCGCCCTTGGCGGATTAATCTCGATTCCTACATCCGGCGTAGTAATCTGCGCACCACTGGCTCATGTCGTCGAAGCCAGCCCCGCATCCTCACCGCCCCGCGCAGTGTCAGCAATCCAGCGCATGGTCAAACCTTTAGTGACCGCGAACTTCGATCTGTCCGCAATGCTTTCAGCTGGCTGCGTGTCTGCGGCACTGCTTCTGGCGGTCTGTGCAAAACTATGTCTGCTTCTCACAGCCCGTGTGCACTAAACAGTTTAGTGCCAGTGTAAAATACGTTTCCGCCAGCGATTGTCCCTGGAGGTCGTATGCGTGATTCAGCGAGGCAAGGCAACTAAATGTAGGAGACACACGCGTGAACGGAAGCTTTCGATGCATAAAAAAACACGGTTCCACCTCGAATGTCTCAACACGACCCATCCGCGAGGCCAGAACTCCAATGCACATGCAACCAATCATGATTGGCCCTGCTCTATCTCGTTCTCCATCGCGGGAACGCCTGTACCGTTGCAGCAGTAGCCTCGAGGCCGCCACAGCGGGGCGACGTTCCGGTGTGGCAGTTCCCAGAGCGGAATCAATCGACGGCCATTGCTTCAGCTGCCCGTAGTGCGCCTGTATGCGCTCCGACGGAACGTCCACGATGCACGCGCTGTCATGCTATACACGAGAAGGCAGCGAGCATGTAAAGCGACAAAGCCACGTCCTCGCACGCGCGGCGTGCTTTGGTAATCGATTAGCACCGCGTCGATGCCGCGTCACGTCTCTGAGTAGCCACACGATAAGACGTCCCCAGCCACGACTATCGGTACGCCCCTGTCCTCCTACTCAGTGTATTTGACGTCAATGCATTGCCCGCAGGGCGTCTGCTCGCCCCTGCGCTTTCGAGTACGCCCTCTGCGTCGCTCAATAAATTGAGCATTGCTCTTGCTTGGGCACAGCCGATGAGTTTACGATGGCCTTCGTCCACGCGGCTGGACTGCGAACGGGATTTTGACATCCCCCATTGTCGCCTCACCTCGCTCCTTCACACCCTCCGTTCCTGCGTGCCAAAGCAACATCACCAGGCACCGAGGTCGCATGTTAAATCTGGGGCCTCGAGCTGCAGAGGTACCGGCGGACTGCCGGTGAGCTCGCAGCGTAATCATATCTAGGACAATTACTGGACTCCTGCCAGTGCGCGAAGAGTCGTAAACGTGGGATATCTGTGATACTCAATGGACATCTCTGCGGAGGCTGCAGGCTGGAGGTTCTCCCTGCGCTGATGGCTCCGAGGCTACTGCTGATGCTGCGACGGCACGGGCGCGTTTGTGATAGACGGCACGGCAAGGCTGTGCTAATTACAATCGATGGTGAGGACAAAGATATTGTAGTTGAAAACCTGGTTAGCGTCGTGGCTGCCAAGCTCTGCGCGTGAAGTTTGCTTGGATGGCTGTGCGGCACAGGACCTGTACCGATTGCTTTTTTTCGTAGACAAATTCTGAGGTCTTTCTGTTTTAGGGAATCACGCAGGGGTTAGGGCTGAGCGCGCCGCTGGTGGTCGACCAATCGGTATATGCGACGTAGAAAGGTCAGCTGAGGCCCTAGACGAGAATCAGACAGATGCTCTTACCGAGCGTGTTTACGCAAGTAGGATCCCATGCGGAAACCCACCGAATAGGTATTGAAACTGCGGGATACACTCTGTGAATATCGGAGGCAGGAGATAGTGCGTCAGAAAGGTGCTTATGTGGTCACGATACCGCGTCCCGTCCGCCTGCGTCTGGTTGATGCGGATTGATCACGATGTCCTTAATGCGGCTCCCGGCGGGCTCACTGAACGCTCCTGGTGAGTTTGTCGACGCACCGGACGTTCTGCCGACTGTCGGTCTCGATGGACTCGAGGAGGGCGTTGATCATGGGGTGTAGCGTATCCGAGAAGATATACTGCGACCAGGCGAAGTTGCCGAGCTCGTTGAGGACTGAGTCGACGTCGTAGCCACTGGTAAGCTTGTCCAACGGCTGATAGGTGCCCTTATCACGGACCTGAAGCCGCATATATGCGTCAAGGTCAAATTATTCGTGCCAGAACAGAACGTCTCACCATGTCCTGCCCGCTAGATACCTCGCTCTCAAGCGTTCAGGACACCCGTACGCCCGTCGTACACGCGTAGATTTGTATGGGATAATGTTCGTGCCCGAGATGAAGAACATGTGGGACGTCCGCCTGGGAGTACGGCACCAGTACCAGCGTGATCGCGCGAGAGCCGAGCTGCGTCGTAAACGCCACGCTCGGCGCGTGACATTACAGTAATGCAGCGATATCGTGATGATGTACATCTTCAGTGTCCCGAGGTTCGTCATGAATCGGCCCTGGGGAACGCCTTCGGGAATTTGAGCGTCGCCTGCATGCGCGTTGAGGCGCTGGTGACGCGGCTCGCCGAGGGCCGATGATACGCAGGGGTGCGGAGACGTGATCTTCAGTTGCAGGGTGACGATGCAGATGGGCGGCGAGTGTATGGCTACTGCAGAACAGACGAAAGCGGTGGACGAGCCAGGGCACAGGTTCGTGTGGTAGCTCGACGATCGTTGGCCCACTTTAGATATTTTGAGGGCAGCTTTTCGAGCACAACTGGGCTCGCAGAAGACGGCAGAAGCAGACGCGATACGGGCCGGACGATTCCAGGTCAGATGCTGACGACGTAGGGAGTGTGGTGAGATAGTATCCTGACTTGTAGATGCCCGTTGGGACGAAAGCGAGGTCCTAGATCGACCGGTCAGCGAAGACGACCGGTCGTGGTCCTCCCTGTAAAGCCTCACCTAGCTCGGGTCATAATCAAATCGGAAATTCTGAGTCCATCGGCGCGCAGTCGGATAATCGACCTACAGCAGCGTCAGTCTCAGCCCCAAAGCCAAGGGATGGTTAGATACGTACAGTGTCGCCGTGGACCCAGGCCGCGTCTGGCCTCGAAGTAACGTAGTACAGGCCGTATAGCCTCGCTATTTTGAAGGCGACGAGCCGCTTGAGCCGAGAAACAACTTGATGTGGATTGCCTGAGCTTGTTGTAGAGATCCCTTCAACTCTCCCCCGGCATTTTCCGCGCTCGCTTTCGCTTTGTCCCTGCTCTGTCCCCTACTACGCTCGCGCCTACTCTGTCAGCACGGCAGGCGCAAAGTCATGATCTCTGCAAGCTCCGCAAAATGTGTATATCCACGCCGCGGGAGAGACGGACTGTCGGCGCGTGTTACGAGAGACAGAGGAATGGGACAGTGTGACTGACGTACGACAGAATACAGCTTGCGGTCGTGGTCTCCACGCTCTTACAGCCTCCGGGCCCTGTGGTTGCCATTGCAGGCGGCTGGTAGGCGTGGTCGTTGGCGTAGAGCGCATGGTACGGTAATGACTGGGACGGATTAAAACGGGCGGACCGAGCTACACGGGTCGAGACAAGAAAGAAGCAGAAGAGAACAGAAGCGGTTGGTAAGCGAGCTGAAGGATGCGTGTATGCTCCTGTACGACATACCATGCGAGAAGCATTAGGTTCAGTGCTGTGGTCACACTAGGCATCCGTCGGATCCAGCGCGCGACAACACAAGGTCGCAGGAACGTGCTGAATGGCGCGGGACTTGGGTGGTAGGCGAGGGTATCCTGTTGTGCCCAACCGGAATATTTCTGTGCGCAGCGACGTCAAAGGAAAGGGTTTGCAGGGCGAAGATGAAGTGGTGCGGGTTAATGCGAAGGGACGCGAGCGACCTCCACGGGCGTGCAAGAGCTGCTTACGCAATCGCTCAAAACATGCCTTATCTGGCATATGTCGAACCTTGTTTGGCAACCCTCGACGAAGGCAGCCTACCGCTGCTCAACACCACGGAAAACGCACTCTATCGGCTATTAATCTTCTCGTATCTGTCAGGCCTGCATTTGCAGCGCGTGACCACGACCGGAGTGTCGCCCTGACGTTCGCTGCGGCACGGAATCGGGCTCAGCCAGCTCATCGTACCCTGCGCTCGCAGCGTTAGGCTGGGGCACATCTTGGAGCCAGAGACTATAGTCCGTGTTTGAACAGGCCTAGTAGGAATTACATGAGCACAGTCTAGTCGACCTCAGTCAGATTGCTACAAATACGGTCGTACACGACGTTGGTATCGTAGAGCACCACAAAAGCAGCACAGAATAACGGCTACCATGGATCCTGGTCGTAGACGCCACCTTCCAGGTTAACAGGGCGCAAGATATTGGCCGTGTCTCTGTTATGGTTAACAAGGTTGACGATGATTACCCCGGAATTGCTCGGATCGAGCTTCACGGCCCCCGCGGGCTGCTGCTCCTGCAGAAATTTCAGGATAGCAGGTTTCAGCTTTGCTTCGCGACCCTCGGAATGCAAGCCCTTTCCTAGACGACAGGTCAGTGGACACATCATAGCTGCCCCGAACGAGCGGTACTCACCAACAATGATGCGCAGCTCAGACTGTCCGCGAGCCTTTGCCTCCTCAACGGCAGGCTTCGCGCACTTGATCGCTTCCTGGACGTGGAGTCCGTGCACGTCCACCTCTCCGGGCGTTCTGTCCCGGTTGTTCGCTGCTCACACGCATTAGCGCACGTCCACCATAGCTGGCTCTGTATATACGCACTGTCGAATATTAACTCGGCTGCTTCCGCATTCAACCGCTGCATCTCGGCCTTGTGCTCCTGAACCTTGTTCCAGAGCTGCTCGCTGAGCGGTGCGTTGCCGTCCTGTTCCGCCTTGCGGCGCTCCTGCTTCGCCTTTTCTTTCGCACGGTACTCTGCCTTTGCCCGTGCACGCAGCCTCGCAGAGTGCGCGCTCGCCTGGTCGGCGTTGTTCAGGTCCTGCCCCGCAGCGCGGTCAGGGTCCGCAGACACGCAGACATGCGGTAGATGACTCACACTACGTCTGCGCCTCGTGCTGTGCGCGTGCTGCGCGCGCTCTCGACGTTGCTCGGAGCGGTCCCCGTGCCCGCGCGAGGGCTGCGACACTGACGGACCAGTGGGACGGCCCTCGTGCCTGCACGGGGGAGGCGGGGCTAGCTGAGCAGCGTGGCGCGGCTGAAGAGTGCCAGTAAGCGGAGGCCACTCCTGCTGCTGTTGCGCAGTCTCGTTGGATGCCGGCGGGGGAGGAAGCACCCACGGAGAAATGGGGCGTGGCTGAAGACTGCCAGTATGCGGCTGCCACTGCGGCTGCTGTTGTGCAGGCTCGTTGGATACCGGCGGAGGAGGAAGCGCTAATGGAGCAATAGGGCGTGGCTGAAGCGTGCCAGTATGCGGAGGCCACTCCTGCTGCTGTTGCGCAGTCTCGTTGGATGCCGGCGGGGGAGGAAGCACCCACGGAGAAATGGGGCGTGGCTGATGAGTGCCAGTATGCGGCGGCCGTTGCCAGCGCTGCTGCGCAGGCTCGTTGGGGAGCAGTGGGGGGTAGACATCGTCTGACGAAGGGTCGGGGTGTATGCAGCATATTACATACCCCAGGCAGCAGATACCGGCGGTGAGGATTTCCATCGAGGAGGCTGCGATTGTGTATGGATAGGATCTGGGCAAGGACGGGTTGTGAATACGCTCAACCGATGGGACAAGGCTGCTCCCTATATACTCGTCTTCAGCCTCTCTGGAGCGCCGGCAGGTGCCGGCCGGGCCTCGCGGACATTGAGTATCGATGGACGGTCCAGGGCCCAGACAGCAATACTGATATTACGTCTGCAATTTCTGGCACACCACTCCGCTCGCCCACGCCTGAGCCGACGAGTTCGGACGCAGAGAGCATCGAATGAGGGCGGCTCAGTCATCTAGGCCTCAACGTTCAGCGTTGTGTCTTCTTCTCTTCACAAGACCAAGTCGTCCAATCGAGTGTGCTTGAGGCTGTGTTAGAGTACTGCGGCGTGTGGGGCAGGTGAGTGGAGGGCTCGAGATGTGAGCGCCCATGGAAGGGGTGGCAAGAAATGATTTCAGGAGGCGATAGACGACGTAAATAAATTACTTAAGCTCCATACTTAGCCAGATATGCCTCTGAATACCTCGAGGAAATAGCGCTTGATAACCTCAACATGGTGTTACCACGAAAGAATGGCGCCCCCCGATGGGTGCCAAACGCCTGAATTCCTGCGTAATGCGGTGGACTCTCGAGACTGGTATGTACATAGCTGAAATGCATGGACACTATATACATGATACTGGTGCATATAGACTGTACAGACTGTACAGGGTGTCAGGTGAGTGGTCTGTATGGCCCGGACAGGCTGATACCACGGGATGTGTGGTATATGCTGGTCTGACAGGTCCCTGGTGTGGATCCGGCGCAGGCAGGTCTGACAAAAAGGCTTTTTCCAGATGTTCAGCTGAGAGAGAGCGCAGAGCAGCAATATTGTGGTATTGATAGAAGTGTGCGATGGCAAGAAGGACGTAGAAGCAGCGCACGGTGGCAGAGCTCGCAAAGAGCGGAAGGCGTTAGTCTGGAGAATAAACTTGCAAAATTCAAAGTGGGCTGTACTCGCTCAGATAGCGCGTCGCCTTGGACAGGCTGTGCGGATGCCGGCCAGGGACATGCTCACTCGGTGCCTCCGGCGACGAAGGGCTCCCGTAGATAAGGAATTCTGGGCCTGAGCCGTGTAGTTTACAAGATGATATGTTGCATAGGATTGCATTGGACGTCAATGGAGACGTATGGTAACAGATATATGACCTTGACTCCTTCCCAACCCGATGTCTACATTACCAACTGTACCCGCGAATACTCCTCTGAAACCACCCTCCGACCCTCGTCTGGGTGTTGCAAGTAGCGGTCCTCCGCCGCTAACCACGGCGCACGCCGCGATCTTCTTCGCCGACGGTACGTGTCTGCCTGCGCGCCTCCATGACACGTTCCGCGACCGGCTGCGCGACGCGCTCGCGGAGGCACGCCGCCACCACGCGCACCGTCGTGCGGCCGGCCTGTAGCACGGGGTCTTCATGGCCGAGCGAAATCGTTCCGTAGCGTATCACTGCAATGATAAGGATGAAATTAAGGACGAGCGGATGGCAAAGGAGGAAGATGGCCTCGTTCCAGCCCAGGATGGCGAGCAGGCCGTACATCCAGCGCGGCACCCGCCTGTCGCTTGCGACTGTGCTCCGCTTAGCCTCGACGTAGAACGCCTCCGCGTCCTTCCGAAAGGCCGCGGCGAGGTCCAACGCCTTAGCCTCGCCAAATACAGTCAGCGAAGCGTCACAGTCGAGGTTTTCTCCACTTGATGCTCGCTCGTCGCCTGGTTCCGCCGGGAGGGCCCATGCTAGCGACTCGTCGGCAGAGGAAATCTTCGAGTAGAGCTGGACAAGCCCAAGGGTCGCGTCACGCGCCCTCTGGAATGCCCCTTCGATGTCATCATTCGGTGTCCACACCCGCGGGACGCCTCTTTTATCGTATCGAAAGCGCTCTTCGAAGTAAATGCGTAGCTTGAGAAGCAGATACTGTTCCGCGGTCTGCTCGTCGATCTTGGCGCGGAGGACCAGCCATGCGTTCCTCCGAAGCGTGGAAATGGCAGCAGCTATCTCAGTTTCAGTGCAGTCGAGGTCTGTATGGCCCGTGTGAGTTTTGTCAGGTAGTTATCATCATGTGAGGCGCACCTTTCGCCTTAGCCAGGTATGCAGACTCTGCCCCGCCGAGGATTGTGCGGAATGCGAGCAGGATCTTGTCCCACATGTTCGGCATCGGGTTTCTGAGATGAGCTTCTACCGGCTGCAATATTTTCTTCTTGAAGTTTCTCTGGACAAGAGTAGCTAAGTCATCACAACAAGTAAGGTTAGGTTGGGAAGGCCCACCTCGATTGCATCGACCATCTTCATGGTCTCCTTGTGCCTGCACAGGTCCGCGACGCTGCTCATCGCTTCACGGAGGAGCGTGAGCTCCCTGTCGAAGCTCCACTGTGTATCCTTCTCGCCGTCGTCCGGGACGGCCTCGCGCGCACCTGCACAGAACACCGCTTCACAGTGCTCGCGCGCTGCCACAGCAATTTCGGCAAAGTCGTAGTCTTCGCCGCGCGTACGCTCATTCATCTCCGTCTCGAACTGCGTGAGGCATGTCTTACGCAGGTTCGTGAGCTGGCCGACGAAGAGTGGCGAAAGTGTGAAGTCAAGAACGCCGACCAGATCCACGCGCTTGCGCTCGTACACGCCCGGATGGTAGCGCGATGCGTCGCGGGCGTAGCTCTCTGCGTGCAAATGTTACCCTATGCCCAGACGAGTCAAGCGAGAAGACGTACCTAACGCGGACAGCCGCCAGCTCCGCATCATAGCACCCAGACCTTCTACTACGCTGCCTTCCTCCACAGGCCTCTTCTGCGACTTTGCTTGCTCGTTAAACTCGGATAGCACGAAGGATGAAATTTCGTCACAGCGAAACTGGGCCAAAAGTTGCTGCTGGGTGGGAAGGTCAAGATCCTTGTTCATCTGGACCTGTGCCTGGGAAGATGAGTATAATTTCGAAATCGACGTGCGAACGCTGACCATACCCAGATACTCTCCATATGGAAGGCGATGCCGTCTGCAGGGATGCGCTTGTGGTACGCTGTCCGGAAGACATAGTCATCTCTGCTTTTGTCGACGAATCGTTTGCGGAGCTCATGAATGTCCGATTCAAACTTGTAAGCGGCGAATATCTTGTGTGAGAGCGTGGCGAAGGACAAGTCGAAATAGTCTGACAGCCGGCGGCCCTGGAGCTCCGGCGGCTTTGACAAGGAGTCCCAGATGTTCTGCATGTCCGCGGACAGCGTTGCTTGCAGATTGGCCAAGGGTGTCGTGCCAATGTGATCTCGAACGACGAAGAGGAGTAAGGTGCGCTGATTCCGACTACGAACCGCGTGAAGATTCTGCGAGCTCTCAGCAGCCGGGAGCGTACCTGTCGGCAGCCCTATTACCGAACAGACTCAGGCTGACTTCGAAAACGGTCTTGAGTAAGGCCATGTTCGCGGCTTGGTATAGGCCGACCTGGTTCTCCCATAGGTTCAGGATCAACACTTCGGAGACTGCTAGCGAGAACATCGTGGATTTTCGCTCAAACTCCTGGTATAGATAGCGGGACAGAGTGAACGATATGTAAGAAGGCACCATAGCTATCAAAGCACGTACCTGGTCTTCACCGCGTTCACGCCCATCCGTGCCCTCCACATCCATGACCATAACATTCGTGCCCCTGCCGCGGCACATCCATATGCCTAGGGGGAAGTTAGGCCTCGTAGTACTTCAAGCATGCATGCACTACTCATCTTTGGTAGTCTGCTGCCGCCGTGCCTCATCCATCACCTCAAAGTCGGTACCAAAAAGCCGGTTAAGAAGAGTAGCTAACGTGGACGTTAGAGCGGTCGTTCACGCTTTGCAGAATCTACACACATTTCCCTGTAGACTGGGAGCCGACGACGGCGACGATGTTGTAGTCGTGACCCGCGTCGTAAAGACCCCAGCGTTCAATCTGCTTGGAGAGCTCTGGGCTGTATCATGGACGCATTCAGCATGTCTCAAATGCAGCAGCGAGGTGAGACCTAGCCTGACATAAATTGCTTCTCCTCGTTGATAACCTGGACAATTTCAAATCTTGAAGCGTCGTCCATTGCATTCTGTACTGAACGGTCGTACAGGATGGTGGGTTCGTGGGGCTCTGCCCATATTATGTGCGCCAGCCGCCGCACGCCGCTGTCGGCCTCGATAAGGATACGAATTCCTGCCATTCCAAGCAGACAAGTGGTATTCCGAGCAGCAAGGAAGTAGAGTGTTCTCGTCAGACAAAAGTAGCAATGGGGAAGATGAGTGAAGCAGGCGGAGCACGTTCCTAGCACCCACGCCGTCGGTTCGAATGCGTGGCCGGAAGCGCTTACTTGTTTCTTGCTATAAAATCCCATTTTGTGCTTGGAGGTGGCATGACGTTAAAATGCGGGATATAGTGGACCACGGATTCACTGCATGTATCATTGGACAAACAGACATTACGACAGAATTTATATGTAGAAAAAGGATAGATGGCAAGGACGAATACTGTGAGGGCAACATGTCTGACTTTCCCTATCTTAGGCGGACGCCCCGCCGCGCTGTCCGCTCTCGTTCAATACGTAGTTCATAGATTTGCTCCAGAGAGGGCCGAGTGAGAGGACGTCTGGGTCCCCGATGACGACGACAAGGGCCCGAACCTGAGGAACTGCCACCACAGCAGCGCATCAGGCTTTGCCCACGAGAAGAAGTGCTACAGGCGTACCATTCATCCAAAGCAAATTGACCAGGATCTGAGGGTATGCGTGAGGTCGTAGTCGGTCAGCTCACTGCTAGTACGCACGGTAGGCAGGATTCCGACGCCGTGCTCCTACAGCGGTGTCAGGACATCGGACACAAGTATAGCACTGAGTGGCGCACTCTTGTAGCTCCGCCACACGTCTGACTTTGATGTCATCTGCGATGCTTCGCGGACCAGCTCTATTCTTGATAACTTGTCGCGGTCTGGATGGATGATGGTGACGGCTTGATCTCCTACGAGTCGTCGTGTTAGCACACGGGAAGTCACGAAACGAGTACTAGCCCACTGACCTGGAATTGATGATTAGAGTGCAGATGCTCTACATCGTTCTTAAGCTGCAGTACCTGCAAAGAGGTAAAGTACAATGAAGATGAAGCGTCCTGCCCGTCCGGCACAGCCAAGGTATTGAAGTCACCGAGAGCCGAGGATTGGGGAGGATCGGAGAGTCGACATTCGGTTACTGCACGGCTAGGACGTATCCTCATAGAACAACTCGCTGGGGAACGTGAAGATTGCTGGGTGCGAGCGTAGGTTCTGCGCCGGCTGCACGACGCTACAACAGACCAGACATCAGCGGAGTGCGTTGCAACAATGACTGAAAGGGACGTACGTGCAGCCCTCCCGACGTCGACGTCCGTCGCTGTCGAGCTCGGTTACGCGTTCGAGGTAGCTCCTTTCGAGGCCGAGCGCGCACGCGACGGACAATTGAATGACAGGTCGCAGCTGCTCCAGATCGTCGACGAAGATGTGGGTACCGACGTTGTGCGCAAACGATGCCGAAATGCACGGCGAAACAATCACTTGGAAAGCGTGGAGCTGGGGGATGAATGGCATGATGAAGTACGGGATGAAGTTCGTCCCCGAGCTGAAGAACACGCTCTCGTTCCCGCCGAAGTGCCACTGGTCCCACGGCGTCATACCGCGTGAGCGCATGCCCGGCTCCGCGTCCGAAGATCCTGCGGAAGTCGGTCTAAATCGTGACTGCGACGCTCGGCGCGTGCGCGTCAAAGGAGAAGTGGTGTCGCAAAGGTTCTCCGAGAGCCAGCGCTGCGGGACGCCCTTTGGGATTGTGGACGCTGTCTGCCCATGCGTCGGTGCGCTGATATCGGAACGACTGATAGCACGTGAAGAAGTGGAGGCGTGATGTGCAGTCCTGGGATGGAGATGGCGATGGACGGCGAGTGGATGGAGATCACAACAGGGATGGAGTGCACGTTTGTGAGCGTCCCGACGTCTTTTGGAGACTATCGCAATACGACGGATCAGAGTCTACGCGCTGTCAGCGTGGGAGGCTGAGCAGATTAAAGCAGACGCACCTGGACGGCGAGGGCGTGCTCTGTCCCGCGCCCCAGCGGTCGCGACGTCGCAGTGTAGCGATGCGATTCCAGTACACTACAAACGCCGATATCAGTGCCAGCACGCTGAGACACGACTGACGTGGCATACCTGCCCTGCCCTGCCTGCACAGTGCACGGCATCCCTACCCCGCAGTCTCAAGAAGAATCGAGTTGCGCAGATCGTCGAGCTCCAGAGTCCTTAAGAACGGCGACGGAGATCTCTTGGAAAGCCTCGTGTTCGAACACAGTCGACTGGCAGCTTGGCGGTGATCTGGAAGGTTGAGTGAAGGGCACTACTTCGGGTACGAGATCGAGGTGTAGAACGGGAGAACAGGCATTCGAGAGCTGCTGTGTCTTGACACCCTCGCGCCGAGTGAGCATGTGGAGATTTGAAGACAAACAGGTGCAGTGTCCGGGGAATGAGCAAGCTGTGTAGGCGCGGACAATGAGCGAGGATAGCAACAGCAACACGCGTCGGCGCGAACATTGGCGACACGCACTCGTGGATCAGAAGGCATCGCATCTCTTCCTCGTCGTGTGTGGAACGGCTCTCGTAGTGTTTGCAGATGCTGAGCGCTGAGAGTTCTAGAATTCGTCGTCGGAAAGGTTCTGTAAGTACTACAACGTGAGTGAAAAGCAGTCCAGATGGATAGAGAACGCACCAGACCACGATCCCGCACAACTTGACGTGCGAAGCTTGTCACGACTGCGGTAAGGAGGCTGGAGCGTGGCGGTCGGAGAGAGTACCTTCAGGCGGATGGGTCGACGCAGAATGTGACACGGAAGCTCGCTCGAGAAGCTGAAGCGCGCAACCTCAAGCCGCCGCTCGGCACGTGACCATGCTGCCATCTGCCGCTTCCTGAAATGGACGACAGTGTAGCCGTGGTGGCGTCCGGCACGGCTCGGCATGACGCTTTCCATCGCTCACGCGCCTCGCGGTCCACTTCCACTCAGACCCCGTCTCGGCTCCGTACCACCCTCATCGACCTGCAGCAGGACACCCCAACTGGGGCTCTCGACCTGGAGGCGACCCGAGCCCTCGTGCGCCCGCGTCGGGCGTGCGATTGTTGCAGGCTGCAGCACAGACTGCGACGATGCCGGCGTTCGACGCGTCGACCGGCATGTGCACGGTCGTCGACGGCACGTTCGTCCCACACGACGTCCTCGAAATGCCGTTCCGCTGCGGCCCCGCATGCCACGCCATCTTGACAGCACCTTTTCTTCCCTGTGGCATAGAGTTCAGCTCACACGCTCGTAAGCGACGAGCGACCGAGCATTGAGCAACCTAAACGGGGTCCCTGTCATCAAAGTGCCTTCGAGACGCTGCCAGATGCATTTATCTTGGGGAGGACAACGCGCGAGCTATCACAATTCGTTGTGTACAGACCGCATAGCATACTGAGCACCTCGGCGATCCCACAGCAACAATAACACGCTGCATGCAAGCGCAGTTGCAGCGTGTCAAGCCACATGCTCCCTTGGAGCCGCCATACACGTAATTTGCCCGTGTGTAGTGCGCTCGCCACTCTTCAGACTTCTCTTCGCAGCCTCGCAGCTGCAGCACTCTCATGTCAATCACAGATAGCGAGGCCCGTGAGAGGACTCGCCGGAGCTCAATCACAGCCCGTGCCAGCCCTCGTTTGCCTGAAGGCTGATATAGGATAAAGAGCTGATTTAGACTCGGATATCGGAGCGAGCTGAGTTTGAGAGGGCACATTGGCCACGATGCGAGCCTCGAGGAGGCCTCGCCATCGAGCATGGCTGTGCTCTCGAGGAACATATAACACACGGGAAGTTTGTTCCGCTCTGCCCAAGTACCGTTTACTCACATCTTGTCATCACCCTCACGCCGTCCTCCAGTACTTCCAAGTTTTGAGGATGGGATTCCTCGATTCACTCATCTACGGCCTGTCGTATGACAGCAACTTCGACAACGAGCTTGGAGAAATCGATTTGCACGGGCTCTCCGTACAGGAAGCTATAGCGCGCGCGGACGATGCCATCCAGGAGGCAAGGATCCGCGGGGATTCTGAGCTGCACTTCATTGTCGGTAAGGCTCAACGATATACAGCAACATGGCATGCCCTCTGATCATTTGCTCAGGCAGAGGGCTGCACTCCAGAGGCGGCGTCGCTAAGATCAAGCCTGCCATCGAGGACCTCATGCAGCAGTACCGGCTCGCCACTGAGCTCGATCCATACAATCCCGGCCTACTCATTGTCCGACTCCGCGGTGGCAGAAAGGGTACTGGCAACCTCGTGTCTTACTCACCGTTACTCACAAGCCATTCCTTGCAGGGTCCGCCCCTGCACGGCCCTCACCCCAGCGCCTCACCACGCCGTTCTACTGCCAGACGTGCAACAAGACGTTCGTGACGGCGGGCGCGCTGGCCAGCCACAAGACGGACTCCCCGATGCACTGCTATTGCACACACTGCGACCGGGAGTTCGCCTCGTGGCAGGCCCGCACCGCGCACTACCGCGACCACGCCGCGCACCACTACTGCGATGCCTGCACCCGGCATTTCGTGGATGGAGATGCGCTCGACATGCATCTTGCGGACGTGCACCCGTACTTGCGTGCCCGAGGCAAGGTGCGTACTTCGTCCGTCCCTGTGCCCGTGTCTGCGCTCACGCCCTGCGCTTGCAGAGATAGGCCCATGCGCAACATGCGAAGGCTGGGAATCTGAAGCCGAAACTCGGAGCCGCATGCAGGATACAGAATGACTTGTCTGGATCTGCGCTTGGAGCGTTGACTAGCCTGACCTACGTATGTACGCCTCTATTTTATAGCCGACTCAAAGCTCGAGGCGATGCCAATACTATCATATCATTTCGATGTCATACTTTACTGCCTGCATGCCGAGCGGCGATACTGTGCAGACCAGCAGAGATGGACGTCCTGGCGGCGCTGGCTGAAGCGACATGGTCTGGTACTCGCTGCTGCGCCGCATGCTCGGCTGAGTCAACATGAAGATATCCTCTTATCAGGCCGTTCTCCGTTGTTGTGCGTCATGCATCCTGGAATGCGCGGGCGAGAATAAACGTATTGGACGCACAATGTCGTATCTATTCGGCTTATCATTCGCGGCGGCTGCGCACGCGATACGATAGCGGCCACAGCATCGCCCTCATGTTCGCCGTCACGCAGAATTGAGCTCGGCTGGCTCATCATACCTTGCGCTCGTGGCGTCTCTCCAGGTGTATATTTGCACGCCACGAGCCGCGGACCTTTGCTTGAGAAAGCGTATTATGAGTTATATATGCACATCCCAGTAGAATTCAGTCGAGGTCCTACAAACATGGTCATGTCAGTATCCTCGAGCACCGCAAAACAAGCATAAGGTAACAACTGACATAAATCGTCGTGTCAGGGACCGTGCTCAAGCTTGATTGACGGGGCGTAACACATTGCCCGTGCCTCTGTCACGGTCAACAAAGTTGACGATAATTACGCCAGAATTCTGCGGATCAGGCTTTGCGGCGAGCTGCTGCTTCTGCATGAGTGCCTGGATAGCGGGTTTGATCTTTGCTGTACCTCCCTCGGAGTGCAGACCCTTTCCTGGACAATAGGTCATAAGGGCTGCCATAGCTTCTTGAAGCACGGAGACTCACCGACAATGATGCGCAACTCAGAGTCCCCGCGAGCCTTTGCCTCCTCAACGGCACGCTTCGCGTACACGATCGCCTCCTGGACGAAGAGTCCGTGCACGTCCATCTCGCCAGGCTTTAGGTTTGCATTGTTCACTGCCCACGTGCATTAGCACACGCCCACCACCAGCCAGCGCCGTACAAACGCACTGGCGAATATCCACTCCGCTGCTTCCTTGTTCAACCGCTGCATCTCGGTCTTGTGCCCCCTGGCCTTGTCCAGGAGCGCCTTGCCCAGCGCGCTGTTGCCGCCCTGGTGCGCCTCGCGGCTCGCCTGCATGGCCTTGGCCCGCGCATCGTGCGCTGCGCTCGCGCGTTCGCGCAGCCCTGCGTAATGCGGGTTCGCCTGGTTGACTTGGTTCAGGTCCTGTGACGCGCTGCGGTCAGGTGCGCGTACAGGCGGGCACGTGGTACGTACAATCCGTCCGCGACTCGTGGTGTGTGCGTGGCGCGCGTGGTTTGGACGTTGCTCGAGACGTTGCTCTGGAGGGTGCTCGGGACGGTGCTCTGGGAGTTGCTCCGGACGTTGCTGGGAACGATGCTCGGTACTCTGCTGAGGACGGTGTCCGGGGCGTTCCTCGTACCCGCGCGAGGGCTGCAACGCTGACGATGCAGTGGAGCGGCCCTCGTGCCGGTACGGGGGATATGTCGGCAGTGACGGGGCAGCGGGTTGGCCCTCATATCCATACGGTGGATGAAGCGCAAACGGGGCAATGGGGTTATCCTCGTTCCCGCGCGGAGGATACAGCACCAACGGGGCAGTGGGGCGCGGCTGAAGAGTGTTGGGGGGTCGCGGAGGCAGTGGCAGCGGCGGAAGAGGGCGGTCGTGCCACGGAGGCAATGGCTGCTGCTGAAGAAAGCTAGTACGCCGCGAAGGCAACGGCTGCTGCTGCTGTGCAGGCTCGTTTGGTAACGGTGGGGGATACACATTCGGTGACGAGTCGTCTGGACGTAGACAGCATATGACATGCGTCAGGCCGCGGAACACGGCCTCGAAGATACCCATCGTCGAGGCTGGGAGTACTTGAGGGTGGACTGTGGGTCAGGACGGGCTGCGAATGAGCTGTACTAATACGACTGTCGCCCACATATCCTCGAACCCGGCAATTCTAGAATGTCCGCAAGCGCAGGCACGTTCTCCCTGCTGACATCGAAGATCGATGGACAGTTCAGGGCCCAGGAATTGCTCCTGCGATGTCCGACGCTCAACTGCGCCTCAGCGCACGAACTCTGACGCCGAGAGCGTCGGAAGGGAACGAGTCAGAAACCATCGCCCACAGTCCTTGCAAGAGCGTTGAAGCGTCTCCTCCTTTACTATCAGGCCACAGTTGCGACCGGCGGCCCTCGTACTCGCAGTTATCACAGTAACACTCTGCCCTTCTCCTCGTCTGCGTATCACAAAGCACGACCCTCCGCCGCTAGTGCTGGAACGAGCATGTTATTGTTACTGCTTGCGTATAATGCCCACTTCTTTGCAGCTAGCCACGGCGTATGCAGTGGCCTCGCCAAACACGGTTAGCGACACTTGACATTCGGGGTTTTCTCCGCTCAATGGGTGCCCGTCGGCAGGTTCTGCTGGAAGGGCCCATGTTAGCGACTCGTCCGCAGGGGAAATCTTCGAGTAGAGCTCGACAAGTTGTCGACAAGCACGGGGGTCTCGTCGCGCGCCCTCTAGAATGCCCCGTCGATGGCTTCATTCGGTGTCGATACCCGCGAGGATTTTGCGTCAACTGCACGACGCTAGTACAGCTCAGACATCAGCAGAATTCATTGTGACAAAGACCAACATGGACGTACGTGCAAGACTCCCATTTTGGGCGCCCGACGCCCCAGCTTTCCATTGCGTGCTCGAAGTAGATCTTGTCAAGGCTGAGCTCGGGTGAGACGGCTGAGTGGATGGCGGGCCCCAGTGGCATCGAATCGTCAGAAAGAATGATGTTCGTCTAGGCATCGGCCATGGTTTTGACCGCAATCATGACCTCAGAGTTGGCCGTCTACGATGCCTCGTCGGCGAAGATGTGGCCGGCGTGCTCGCATGACATCGTTTTCGTGTTGAAAGAGCCGGATGATCCACGTCCAGGAACCCGTGTCGTCGGTCTCAAACATGCTCAAGACGGGGAGTGAGACGTGGTGATGGTCTACGGAGGTTCCCGAGAAGGGCAGGAAGACCATGATAGGCTGCACGTACGCCCAATTCGACTAGTTGTCCCGGTATGAGCAGCGATTTAAGTCAGAACGCGCGAAAAGTAGGACATGCGAGAATGCGCACCTGGGGTGCCCAAGTTCATCCACTACAGCCGCGGAAGCTCCGACATCGCGAAGAATTACGGGCCGCTACGTGGGGCGCAGAAGCACCTTGTTCATCAGGTTGCAGGTTTTCTAGATGTGGATGTCGAAGTTGGGATTCTTGGGAAAGATGGCGGGTTGGGAGGAACAGAAGGTCCTCTGGACGTATCCGTACAGGCTCAGAAGCCGTCTAGATGCGGGATTCTCAGGCAACGTACCTTGCTGTTTCATCGTCGCACAAGAATCTTGCTGATAGTCCCTCGTTCGAGATCTCCGTGTCGCTAGCCCATCGCCCACCGAGGCGGTCGGCGTGGAGGCTCCGATGCTGCTTGCTGAACAAGTACTTCTCGCCTGCGTTGTCGATAGGCTGAACGTAGATGGCGTCAGAATGATATACTTTGAGCGCAACCAAGGCATTCGGCGCACCTTCAACAGACGAAATCTCGCGGATGCTGGGCTCGCTCGCAAGGACGTCGAGAAAGAAGGCGGACTTACGCCGGCCGCTTTCGCGACGAAACGGGCAAAGCGGCGATCGCCGAAGGCGCGTTATCTGAATCAAGCGCACAGCAACGCTTTATCTTCCGGCTGCAAGCCCGTACCCCGCGCCGACCCATCCCGTAAGATTCTTGTCCTGCCCGCGCATGACGGGCGCGCGGGGGTGGGGCTGGGTGCTCAGCGGGAAGGACATGTGCGTCAGCACCCCGCAACGCGAAGTCGTTGGTTGACTGATCCATATCTGCAGCTTCACAACTGGAGCGTCGACTCTTACCAACTGGAAACAGTCAGATAAGTCTCTCACCGAGAGCTACGACTTTAGCTCGACCGCTAACCCTCCCGGCATCTTTGCATGACTACTGCCAGCGAGAGCCGATGATACCGCGAGGCTACGACCTCGCGATTGGCAGATATCAGGAAAGAACCTGGGTCTATCCCTGGCAAATGTCAGCGCACGCGTATGGAGGCGTCACAGTAGTATGTTGCTGTACCGTAGGTTTCGCATATGAATGCTTAATAACGGTCATCGCTGAAGTGCAATGAGCACCTACATATGTACCTATCATCTTGATGCATCGCCCTCCGCCCTAATAACGCGCCGTGTGTGAGGCCGTTCAGCCCCGGGTGCGCTTCCATTTCAAACCCGATACGATAATACTAAGTCACAACCAGGGTTTAGCCCTCGAATCTCGACCCGTCCTCGATCTCGCTGGCTCCGCTCCTGCTCAGTGCTGTCGATATCAGCCACTCACCATCCACGGTGTGCACCACACTCAGGCCGTTACCTGCCCCCTCTCCGTGTCCATCATCCAAGGGGCAGCTGACTGCTACACATGTTTCCCACACGAACTGCGCACAAGTGATATACTCACGTCCAAGGACCACCTTTGGGGCCTGGAGCACTGCAGGCTTTGAACCTTCAGGCCGTGAGGCAGGTCACACTGCGTCTGCGCCAGGTTTATGAACGCACTTCTCACGATAGCTTGATAAGAGGTCAGCGTCGCCCTTCCGGGGCCTCTGCTCTTCGACTTCCCCTCTCATACCCAGCAATGCCTCGCCCATCCAACAAGAAAGCGTCCGCCTTGAAGGGCACGGACTCAATTAACGCATACAACAACACTTACGATCCTACAGATCCATTCGTCGCCATGAACGTCCTGCGAGCCCTCCTTGTCTCGCTGCTCCCCAACCCTCTCGGCCGGGGCATGCACCGGCTGATTCCTACCCAGCACGCGCTCTCGCTGCACCTCATCACGATTGCGGAGCCCTTCGTCGACCGGCTTGACTCCAACCATACGGCGAACGACATCCCGAGTCCGATCGAGGAGATGGCGAAGCTACGAGCCCTCCTTGACTCGCCCCGGCCCCTAGTCCTTGGGGATCAGCATTTGCGGCAAGTCGCAGAGTACGCGCGCTCCGCGCTGCAGCACTTCGCCCGTGTCGCGCCCTTCGTTGGCGTCAACGGCTCGCAGCGCTGGCTTGACACACGCCTGCCCTCCGAGCTCCTTGATGCCATCGTCGGGCACATCGCCGCCCCCAAGGACCTCCTCGCGCTTGCGCTGGTCTGCAAGCGCATGTCGACGATCGTACTACTCCACCGCCTCGACTATCGCATCATCCGGGCCAAGGTCAGCTCCCTCCCGCTGTGGAGTCATCTGACCTTCTACCGATATCTCGCACGGAACGTCCGCGTCCTTGAAATCCTGGACGAACGAGGGGATAAGCGCAAGGCTGTTCCGCGAGGAGTTCCGGCGTCGAAGACGGCTCCAGAACCCACGCACGACACTCCTGTGGAGTACGAACGGCCGTTCATCTCGGCGCTGGCTTGCCTTACGACCTTACACACCTTTATCTGGTCCTACAACCAACCACCCGTCTCAGTCGAGCAGATTTGGCAGGTACTGCTGAAATGCCAGACCTTGCTTAGCATCGATATGAAAGACAATCGACTCTTCGCATCACCCAGCGAGGACAGCGATGGCTCTGGCGAGAGTGTCGCCGTTGTACGTCACTTGCGTATCTCGTCTAATGACTTGATTCTGATGGGGAAATTAGCTGCCCGACCTGAAGACCGTTTCGTTGATGTCAACTACACAGCCCACCGATGTGAGCAAGGCTCCGTCATTGACTCGGGTGGTGGGCATGTTGAGGATGCTAAGCGACTGTCAGCGTCTAGAGGTACGTTGTTGAGGTTCGGACAAACGTCGAGCTGACCAGGCATTCCCTTAGAATCTGACCGTCGGCTATTCCGAATACAACGACGAACACTACGAGAGCCCCAACGCCGACGACCTCCTGCTCCTTGTGCGCTTGTCACAGCTGCGCTCGCTCTCCCTCATCAACCTCAGATGCTCGTCACAAACGGGACTCAACGCCGCCGCTGACTTCCTCGCTGCACACGCCAACTTACAGGTCCTGCACCTCGACCTCTCTTTCGGCGCAGACATTGCCATACCTCTCCCACCCGACGTGCTCCCACGCCTGCGCGAGCTGCAAAGCGGCTGCCGCTTTGCGAGCGCACTCTTCCACTGCCCCTGCTCTGCGAACGGTGGGCGCCCCCTCGATACCCTGAAGGGCATGGTTCTGAACGGCGGTCGGTGGTCGAACGAATTTCTTGATGGGCTTGAGAGCGTTGGGGGGAGCATGCGACG
The DNA here is from genome assembly GCA_019973155.2 of Phanerochaete sordida. Classification (NCBI taxonomy): domain Eukaryota; kingdom Fungi; phylum Basidiomycota; class Agaricomycetes; order Polyporales; family Phanerochaetaceae; genus Phanerochaete; species Phanerochaete sordida. The sequence goes on along the minus strand of BPQB01000015.1, from coordinate 306,142 downwards.
GATTGAGCTGGCGGGCTGGAGCGATAAGAAGAGCGTGCAGCGGCTGGCGACGTGCGTGCCAAACCTTACCTGGCTGGACGTCGGGAAACGCTTTGGCCGCAGATCGTCCTCGACCGATGAAAAACTGGTAAATATTCATATCCACACACTCATACGCTGGACTGACGCATAGTTAGAACTCATGGATCGATCTACTCGCACAGCTGGTCCAGCTGGAGGCCTTTCATGGCGTGCGCCTCTTCCATGAGGTGCATACCAAGGACCGTAAGGGCGCCGTATCCCAGTCCGACCGCAGTCATCACATTGAGAATGGGACGAACGCTTCGATCCTCATGTGGAGGTGCGTGAAGCTTCGCCGCCTTGACCACTGGAAGAAGAACTCGGGCAAAGTCATTGCTCTTGTGCGAGATGGCGATAGTAAATATAAGGTCGTAGAGGACGTGGGTCGATGGTGAAGTTCGTGAGGTCGCATTCTCGATTTAGTACTAATCTATGTATGCATTTCTCTCGCGAAAGCGATGTAACAGTACTATGGACATCGTATCCAGAAATTCTACGTTATATGACAGTGTTCATGCGTGGTGCTAGTTATACCACCCCTACTTCGACAATAAACGTGCTCTAACATTCACGTTGAAATCCAGCTGATCATCGGGCACGATCCCGCGCTTGCGGACATCCACCTCCGAGTACGGCGCCTGGATCGTAAACGCGGCCCTCGACAGATGCGCTCCAGAGAAGAACTGTAGCGTCGTCGTGATGTTGTGCAGCTTTGGCATACCGAGAATCGCTGGGAACCAGCGTTGCGTAACGCCCTCTGGAATCGTCAATATTGCCTGCAGATGCGTCGGTGCGCTAGTATCGGTGGGCACTGGCGACATGTGGAAGGCTGTAAGGACGATCCTTAGTTCTGAGATGGAGCTGACAATAGACGGAGAGTGGAATACATGTATATGCGTGAGAGGTGGTCGTGGTTGCTTGGAAAGTTGCCGCACCTTCATCTGCTCTATTCTTACGAGAGTCGGTCATCTATCACAATATATACACCCCGGTTGCAAGTCAATGTGGGCACTGCATGCACTGAATCATCGAGCTAATCTATTTATTCTACCTGCGCATGCCCAGCGGGACTGTCTACGATGCACAGCTCCCATGGCTGTTGCAATAAAAATGTGGACTACCACGTAAACGTGGAGTGTCAGACCTCGTGTGCTACGTCCAGGGACATCTTAGCCTTCGCATCGATGGTATCCTGTGACTGTTGTACGACCTACTCTCAGTATTCAAGCAGATCATACCAATAAAATTGACGCACAGATGTCCCAAAGCCACTCGAGAGCGCAGGGGCGGCCGTGAGGCGCTATCAGACCAACAGTTAGCCAGTCAGTTCTCTGGAAAAGAGAGAGGGCGACGCACGATTTTCTGCAATGCGTCGCTTGGAGTCTGTGACGAAGATACGCCAGGAGCTGTTTTGAAGGTCGATAAAGCCAGCGGTGCGCTGCTACTTTCTCCACTTGGGTGCTTCATTGTAGACCGGATTATGATGGAAGCGGGAACCGCAAGCTATATTCGTCGCAAATGTTAGTAGCGTACAAGGGCCAGCGCACTGTGTAACCACGCACACTGATTTGTGCGATAACGAATGTAATGATGCCTCCAGGGTTGGTATCGACGAGATAGAGCGTCAGAAGCGTGACAGTTGCCGCGGTGAGGATAGAGCCAGACTCGATGACGATCCAGATGACTGCCAAGTGATTGCGGCCGCCGGTAAAGTTGCCCCACGCAGTTGTGTGCCAGATTTTCCACACGATGAGCGATGTGGCGCTAAATTGGACCACGAGCGACATTGAATAGTTTGAGATGGCCCAGTTGCTGACCAGTTTGAACGATTCACCAGTCGAGAGAAGGGCGACGTGTCCAACAGTTGAAAACGCGCAGACTGAAGAACGTCACTATCTGCACATAAAGAAAGACAGGGCCTAGGTCCATACCGCACGCTGCAAGAATGAGGACCAGCTATTGCAACCAAGGATCAGTCTAAGTACGCCTGACATTTGAATTGCCTTACGAAGGAAGCCCCAATGAATCGATTACGGCCCCATACAATATAGCATCTCCAGGCCTAGCAGTAGGAGAAGTTTAGGTTCTCGAGTAACGACATAGCTCGCAGGTTGCTTACCATGACAGCGTCACCTATAACGTACTGAACAAGTACGCTGTGTTAGCCCTCGTCAGGTAACCTGGGAGGATACGTACATTCACTTCGAAACACAATATTTCCACGATAGTCTGCCAGCGCTGCGGCCGCGAGAACCACATTGCGGTGCCTCCTGGAGTCCCTCCATGGGTGACGATCCCAGCGTACAGGTCCGCAGATCCTATAACGAAGTGCGCAATGGCAAATGTCAATTGCACTACTGCAATCCCAGTAAGAGCCCTACTGAAGTCAGCGAGTGCATCTCAAGACACATATGCGGGCCTACCTCTGGTGAATGTTGGGGCTCTTGGCTAACACCCGGACATATGTGAGAAAGACCGCAAAGCTAGGATGCGATTTAGAGCTTAGTACACGAAGAGCAGAACATGGATAACGAACTTGAGACCTAAGAAAAGCAGACGAGGTCAGTGGCATATTTGACGAGTATTCAAGTTAGATCTCACCTAGCAAGGGTCCCTCGACCATGGTCGCGAGTAGAGCGGACGCAGTCTGAGATATGGTGCTGGACATCTTGAAAACGTGTTAGTCTCAACAGTGGGGCACGGTCTATACACAACGCCGTCTGCTGCTCGTGTGCGCTTTTATAAAGGCACGACGAACACAGGCGGGAGTTTCTTGCAGGCGCATCCCAGACTGTGCTTCGTAAGTCCGGTTGCTGAACCGTGATGAGATCTTGTACTCGAGGGAGTATCATACCGTATAGATAGATGTCGTGCTTTATAATGGGCATTTATTCTCACTTGTGGCCATTCCCCTAGTAATACGTCTCTTGTTGGGGAGACAGAACACACGCTCCTACGTGACTAATCAGATGTGTATGCTGCTACACCAGAGCGTGTCTCCCTGTGGGATATCATGCTGCAGCCACAGCAATTGTGGCGGAACGCTGTTGGTAGTCTGTTCAAAGGATCAAGACCACATCACGGTACTGTACAACCTTGACATCACAGTAACCACGCCATCAGCAATTGCAGGACGTGGAAGGTACTGAGACTCACCGTTGATGACAAGGTTGTCAGCGCATGGACAGGGCGCGACATGTGGCCAACCGGGTGTGTTAAACTGCCGAGGAAGCAACTGAGAGCAACAGTTAGGTCGAGAATGCTCGACAAAATGCTGGGAAGCACATACCAGCGTGTAAGTCATGATGGATACCCACTGATAGTTTGTACAAGTAGGGGTAAATGACGGTGCCTTCCGCGACCATAGCCGTGTGATGTCTTTACCAAATTGTGCTCCCTGGCGATTTGACATGATTGCACCATATACGCGCACCTATATGCCACGGCCATGCTTAGCAAGGTCAGCCATCCCCGCCTCATCGCAGGCGACCGACCGATTATTTGACGCACAATTATGTTTGACCGGAATATCACACAGGATAATCAGATGACAATCAGAAAAGGTGCAAAATGGCATCGGGGACGCTACCGTGGGTGCCGAAGCTTGCCGCTGGGCCTTCCCATCGACATTGGCGCAATTCGTGCGGAAACCATCTTCCAGTGACGTACCGGGTGCAACAAGTTGGGTTCAGCAAGACCGCCGTACCGCCCACGATGTGGTAATTTGGGAGCTACAACGTCGAGCACAGTGCAGGTCTAGGCGTTGGTTTGTGCTTGTCCTGCGCCTAGAGGGCCAAGTGAGCAAGGAGATGCGCGAGAAACAGGGCATCGGAGACGAGCGAGCCCCAGAGCAAGTGTCTGGGGTCATTAACGCGTTGTCGGGGTCTCTGCGTCGTCTGCAACATCTCAGCCGGACTCCGTGGGCCTCAGCTTTCGCGGGACACTCGACGGTGCGAGGGACCTGGTACTCAAAGATACTACCCCATTGATTGACTCTGTACACTCCTGTGTACCTTTCGTGCGACTCTACGACCATTTCTTAGCCATCCGGTGAGCAAGACATAACTGGCCGCGCATGCCGTCGTTCCATTTACCTCTGCCAGCTGCCAGCCCTCAACACGCACGCACACGCTGCCATGCGCACATCCGAAGCATACCTTAGAACACCCTACCTTGATATCTGACATACTTCCCTCTTCCCAAAGGACCGTGTCTTCCGTGCGAAGCTTTCGTTTTTAAGAACGCCGGGCCCGACATGGTCAGCAGTACACTGATGGTCCGGGCGAGAGACATGCCAGCTGATTCTTTTGTATACGATTGTTCCAAGAGCAAGCGCTGCGAAGCTAAGTCTGCCCTCAGCCTATCACCTGACTGAGAGCAGCACGGGGAGCTCACATACCTCGTGAGTCGATCCGCTTCCTCTCACATTCAAGTCTCTACTAAGCGCAGACTGCAAGACGGAACAATCGCCTCTTTCCGGGCCTCAATCCCAAACATTACTACGAGCCTCCCTAGGTTTATCCCAGCCGCTGTGTAACACAACACCCAGCGCGCGACCAGTCATTCGTGAGCTTCAGCCGCGGCACATTCACTGCTGCATAGATTCTAAGTAGTGTACTCATTAGTCATCTAAGCGCGTTCTAATCCTTTTGCAGATTTGCATATCGCGAGCCTTAATTGGGGCTAGTAACTGAATCTAGTTCACACGTACGAGTCCGAGATGGGCCATGTCAGGTAGTCAGGCGGTATCTCTTGTGTGAGTAGACTGCTGATGGACTCTACCCGGAACGCAGCGCGGTCGCTACTTAGAGCCCTGCGAGACACTGGACCTGAAGCTATAGGGGAACACCGTGGGAGATGCCTTGTTTCCACTCGCATCCGGATCAGCAGCATGATGAAGCTGGAGATGGCTATCGCAGCTTTGTGTGAGCGCAATGGCGTGTACAATAATGTGAGAACCCTTTGTAGGGCTATGCTTACCTACAGCAGATGCTGAAATGGTGGTTGTCGTGCAGGTGCAGGTACCAGTACCTGAGCTCACCGGTTTTTAGCCTAATTACATGGATTAAACGGTGGGCTTATCCCGGTTGCTGGCGCGGCTCGCAGAACAAGCAGGAATGCATCCATCAAGGTCCGGCATATCGGCTTCGGCTTTGGAATCCAAACATCAGGGGTATAATCGTATAACATTTGATGGTACACGACATTTGCTGCCGTATGACGCAGTGAGAAGATTAACGACTGCTTCCCATAGCTTGAGGGCTTCCTGGCCTCGGCAATGTGGATCTTGGTAACTCCCATGAACATCCTCAAAGCATGTGCACACCGCGAATATTTCTGGATCGCTCACATGAATGTGAGAATATACTGGAGCTGTCTTTGTTTCGATCTAACAAAATTAATTTGCCCACCAGACATGCGGAACTTGATACCTAACATTCGCCGCAGACGATACCAGCTCTTTCACCAGTGCTCGCACACCCGGGAATGACATTTCTGCCAGGCTAGCTAGGGCAGATTTGTGTATTTGATTGAAGTGGCCAGGAGTCGAAATTTGACCTAAACGTTCTCTCGCTGGTAGGTCAATTGGCATGGGGCAGAATGGAGACTATGGTGATATATGGCCTCTTGCAGCGAATGTCGTCTATATCAAGGCGCCATGCATGAACGCAGGTCTTTACAGCGCAAATCTATACGTATTGCCGCTGGATACCGGGCTTCTTACCAGATACCGCTTGGGAGCTGCGAGAGTACACGACAGCCTTGATCAGGAGAAGAACGCGCAGAAGATGAGCTACTGAGGTGAGATATAGCCGCACTTCCTCGGCCGCTGTGCGTGTCAGACAAACGAGAATGAGTGCCGAGTCTCTGATGGCAGTAGCGCCACAACAGGGCAAAAGCGTTCCACGGTCCCAAAGACCGGGCTGATTCTCCATCAAAGTGCGGCCCGTATCTTATGGTGCCTTGGGCGGTCTTGGGAGGTGTCTTACCGAGCTTGCTCAAGACCGCCCAAGGCCACCAAGACCACCAAGGCCCCCAAGGCCGGGTGCTGTTTTGCTGATGACTAGCGCCACAACAGGGCAAAAGCGTTCCACGGTCCCAAAGACCGGGCTGATTCTCCATCAAAGTGCGGCCATCCGTGATCATAAATGGCACAACTTCCGCACGACCTGCGTCTGCGCGAGGGTCGTATGCGCGCGGGCCCTCAGGTACTCCGATCGACATCGTGAGATGGAAATGCGACGGGCTGTGCCTCAGGAGATACAAGCGGGCAGGCTCTCTTTATGCGTTTGTAGCAAGCAAACAGTGCTCAAGTATGTAAACGTCTTCAGGCTCTCACTTCCCTGCCTGCATCCTACCACCCCGAGCCATGAGCGAAACCGACAAGCTCGTCAGTATTACGAGCAGTCTCACGTTTTGGCAGACATGCCGAGCGTACTTCGAGCTCACTCGTTTGCACAAATTTCCTCTCGGAAACATTCTTCTCATTTGGCCTGGCGGTAAGTGTGTAGCTTGCTATTGAAATACATATCTCACGATACCTGCAGTATGGGGCGCCACAATGGCTGCGTACAAAGCTCAGCTGCCTTTCAACGTACTAGCACCCCAGCTGGTACTTCATGCTGCTGGAGCGACCATGGTACATAGCACCGCCTGCGTCATCAACGATATATGCGATATCGATTTCGACCGCAAGGTCGGTAAGTGACGCCACGTTATTTGTATTTTGTGGATAGCTCAACCTTTATGTAGAGCGCACGAAGCATCGACCGCTTGCAGCCGGCCTCATCTCCGTGACTGGTGCATGGATACTGCTTTCAACAATGACCATTGGCTGCCTCGCGCTGCTTTGGCTTGCTAATCCTGTCGCGTGAGTATCCCTCCCTCGCTTGCACCAGCATCTATTGACGAGAATGCAGCGCACGCGTAGGCCTCATCGGCCTGTTCCCCTTCCACGCGCTCTATCCACTCATGAAACGGTGGACGTATTGGCCGCAGGCGTGGTTAGGTATGCTGTTACTCGCTACCACTGAATTATACGCTCATTACTGCGCAGGCCTTGCAATGAACTGGGGATTCGTGGTCGCGTGGTTGCAGATATTCCCGAATTACACTTCAGGCGACGTGCAGTTTATGGTTGTTGTGCTTGCTGGCCTGGTCGCGTACGTGGTCCTGCCCTCACTCGTTCAGGCAGGTCCGGGACTGACCTCACATCACCGCCGGTAGGTGGACTATCGTCTATGACACGGAGTACGGATGCCAAGACCGTCGCGACGACGTGCGTGCAGGCGTGAAGAGCACCGCAGTCCTTTTCGGCGACCACGTTCGCGCTGTCCTGATTGTCTTCGCCATCGCGTTCGTGGGTGCGCTAACGGCAGCCGGCGTTATGAACAACCAAAGCACGGTATACTTCGCCGTAAGCTGCTGCGGGACTGTAGCGCATCTCGCGTGGCAGCTTGTGACGTGGGAGATAGAGAGTCGCGAAGACTGTGGTGCCAAGTTCAAGGTGCGCACGCATGTGTTTTTGAGATCGAATGAGCACTGATAATTCTCCAGTCTAACGGCGATCTTGGGTATATTGTGTTTGCAGGAATGCTGGCAGACTACGCTCTCAGGATATGAGGATGGTATACGATTCCTCCAGGCGTGTGTAGCGTGATCTTACAATATGATCCACTTGCCGGTGATTAGTGAAGATATTGTCCCGGCCGAATGATGAGCAGGCTCGTGTGGCAGCATATGATGCACTCTCACGGAGAGTGCGAAAGTGGAACGTGCACTAGTGCCACTCCAATAATAAGCGGATTAATTGGTGCTCATAACGGGCACAAGACGGAGGTCGGTTAAATGAGCGTAGGTCCTTGCGCGTACTTGCTCGGATAACGCATTGACGTCTCGGGCGGGAGCAGCGGAGTGAGTCAATTATGGAGGATGTGCATCAGCTAGGGGGACAGAAGGTGCTGCACATAATATTAAATCCGAAGTGAGAAAGAAGAGCTATTTCTAGAGGAAATCAGCATATATACAGGTGCAAAGTTTCGTGGGCGAGTGCGCTCTACCGATCTACTGAAGGTCTTCTCAGCCTTAGGTGATGACTTGAGGAACGACTTCAATCCAGTAGCTAGCATGTACGGTCACCAATCTGCGCGGACATGCTACGGGAAACATCACCGGCTCACCCATCTGGATCCAGGCAGAACGCGATATTCTTCATGCGGCCGTCGGTGAGGCGCTTCTTGAAAGGTACGCCCAGCGACTCGAGACGTGCGCAACACGTTTGGATGTCGGGTACTGAGATTGCGATATGGCCAAACCCGCGACCAGGGTCCTCGTTTCCAGAGGCGTAGCCCTCGAAGCTGGGGTTTCTCTCGGTACCATGGTCGTGCCAGAGCTCGAGGACGCCCTCCCGATTGCGGCGATGGAGGCGTCTCTCTTCGCTGCTTGCGCCCTCTGCGACGGCGTTGTAGCCGATGAAGTAGAGCGTGAAGTCTGTCATGGCGAGCTCTTCGAGGTAAAAGGCATAAGTCGGTCGGAGCACGCATAGACCGGTCGGGACGACGACATACCTTCGATGAGCTCCATACCCAGAATCTGGAGAGAATTACGTTAATAATGGACTCCTCAAAAGGATAAAATTTGGGCCTACTTCGCAGTAGAACTTAAGGGACGCTTTGGGGTCCTTGACCCGAAGCATGGTATGATTGAGCTGTCCAGGGGAGAAGCTTAGTAGGTTGTCTACCACGGCTCTACCTTGCTCACCTTGTACCCTACGGTCTCCACTGACAACATGCTGTGACGTGAAGACGAAAGGGGGCCAGCTCGAACGGGAGGAGCGTGGATATATAGCCTGGTAGGTGGAGTTCACGTTCAGCTGCGATCCGGCTCCACTAGCGCCCGCGGACACGTACGTTCGGCAACGGATACCCTTCGCCGCGACAGTCGTGACGTGTGACGAGCTGCGCTGGAATGAATAGACGTCGGAAAACCCGTTCCTTTCGTCGCAGACAGTGCTTGAAAGTAAGATAATAGCAGTACGCCTGACGGTAAGAGGTATCCGAAGTCTTACGCAGAACACAGCCCGGGACCTCTGGCACCGCTACGTCCAGCACGCTCGCAGGCGATTTCGAGGAAATTCGAGCTGGCGCAGAGTCGTGCGAGCACGCTGTTGTGATCATGAGATCGCATCCAGAGGCCGAAAAATTAATTCCTAGAGGGACACATGTCGAACAGTGGTACCGCTGCATGGGTTCCAGGACATACCGGTGGTTTTAACGGTGTAGGTGAGGCATGCGCCACGACCGTACAGTGGGTCGTCCCCTAACGGTCTGTCTCGTCAGGAAGCGGCTACTCGGCAGCAAAGGCGGACGCGTACCGTGACTTGAGCACTTAGAATGACCGCTCCGAAGGTTCGTGGAACTCGAGCCTTTGCTGGACCATGGGCCTGCCTACCCTCAAGAGTATTCAAGCACCACCTCTGAGCTTGAGCTTGGAAGACTGCGATGCTCCTTCCGCTCTTGGGAAGCCGTTTCGGTTGATCACAGCATGGTGTACACGGCATGCGCGAAGGTGGATGCTTGCGCTTAGCCTGTCATGCGAAGGACATGTGAGCCTACTACGCGGCGAGAAGGCGAAATGGCCGAGATCGACAGACACAACAGCAGCTGCATGAGAAATACGCCACGAAAACCCAAGATTATCCTCGTGTATCTCATCCATCGTGCTCGGAAGAACAGACCACGGACGCATATGATTTCCCGTACACGATGAACGAAGTCGCAATTATGCACGAGGCCGGCGACACGCCACCTATTCCCAGACACAGAGCCCGACCCGAAGGGTCTCGCGTCGAACCTAATCACGGGCACAGCATGGAGCAACTCTGGCGATGTCTGTAAACTTTGGAGAGAAAGACAGCCCACGGACCCTGAGGCGCAAGCACGCGTCGCATTCATAGACGAGGGAACGTGGAGAGGCAGGGAAGCGTGGCGCACGAATAAACCCGCGAAAGGCGACACGAGGATCTCATGTGCGCGGCACGGCACGAAATATAATGCAGGACCCTTCGTGCCCTGGCACCTTCGACGCGCAGCACTCCATGGCGATCCAGGATCCGCGTCAGCAGGGCGTGCTAGGCCAGAATCGATGGCATTGTGCGGCGGGAGAGCGGCCACGCGGGCGTGTAGAGCAGGCGTTATGGGTATGCGGGAGAGGGGCTACGCGACCTCGGTGCGCTTCTCGGGGAAGGCCAGCGGACCCGTGCGCGCAGCCTCGCCGTATGTGAGCAGCCCGACGTACGGCATCACGTTGTACTTGAGCGTGTAGTTCGCCGCCGACGCGCCCCTGTAAATGACAGAGTTAGCGTTCGGCTCGGCACGGGGACAGAGATACAGCGGAAACGGTCGAAAGTGTGAAATTGAAAGACACAAGGGTGGGCGGGAGAAGTGGTTCATGACTTCGATGGGAAGCGCGTCGGGAGGCGGTGTAGTGGGGTGCATGGGACCCAGACGAATGTCGGTAATAGAACAGAATAGGACTCACTTGAATGACTTGCCGAGATTGCGAAAGACGTATTTGTTACGGCCGTTCAGGGAGAGGTTCGCTTTGTCCTTCTTGTGGATGATCCTGTCCCAGATGACGACCTCGTTCTTCACACCCTTGGCGTCCACGTACTCCGCTTGAAGATACAGGAATAGCTGCTTCGTATTCCAGTTGAAGAGGGGTGTCAAATCTGCCCTCTGTCGGTCAGAAGTCTCCGACTAGGGTAGGACTTGTACTCACCGGCAGTAAGATTGAAGTTCACAAATGTGACGTCCTGCCACCGGTTGTGATACCGTCGCGTGTGCCCCTCATATCTGTATGCCCTCCATTTCAGATTCTCTCAGAGGCCAGAGGCTACTCACATGTTCAGTGACTGCACGTCGAGGATGCCCTTCGGATCCGCCGTGAACACGAGTGAGGAGAGCGCGATGGCCGCAAGCAGCGCCATGAGACACGACGACAAGAACGCGGAAACATTGTTTATTCTGGAGTAGACGGTGTGCATGGTCGTCGCCGTCGCCGTCGTGGTCGTGGTCGCCGTCGGAGGAGGGGTTAGGTTGCTGGAATGTGGGGAGCGTATCCGGACGTGTCACTCGCACTGGTTCGGCTGATGGGATCAGTTGCCTTGGTTTGCCCGGCCGCAGGGGCTGCGCCGGCTTGAATGATGAACTGATAGGATCAGCCCAGCAGGCCGAGACGATCTGCCCCCGCGACGCGTGAACCGCCCGTCAGTTGAGCCGAGCATGTCACTCTTGGCCTCGTCCTTCGCCGTCCTCTGCGCTGGCAACGCCTACGCAGCGAGCACCACCCCTCCTATCTACCTCTGCCTGCGTCGACCTCGCCCTTGACACCGACCACGACGTTGACGACGACCGCTGACCCGCCGCAAGCATGTCCGACGCCAAGATCATCCACCGTGTCATCCGCCGCGTCGCTGGCTGGGCCATCGTCTCGTTCTTCAGCGAGATACATGTCATAGGCGGCGAGAATGTACCCAGAGACGGGCCAATCATTGTGTGAGTGTTCCGGTCCGTTGTCCTGCCTCCTTCGGCCCCGTGGGTGTCGCCCATTTGCCGCGCAGTACCCCTCACACGAGCACCAACACCTTGCCTTCCTTTCACCACGCCTGCGACAACGGTTACCAGTCGATCCATCGTCATACACAGGAATAATCCTTTAAATATCCTACCGAACGAAGCGCGGACTATGCTGGACCATGTAGCTCCTTCGTGCTGCGTGCTGCGTGTCACCTCGGAGCACCAGCAAACCGCATACATCCCTATCACGTTTGCGATGGATATATGCGCCCTTTTACGCCGCCGCAGGACATCCCTGCCTGCTATGCTGTCTCCGAGGACGGTCTTCGGCGCATTCAGGCTGCGATGCGTGCTCCTTCCGTGGTTATAGGCCGTTACGTGATGTAATTCACTAACACACGCCCTTTCGCAGCACCGCGACACACCACAATATGGTCATCGACCCCGCAGTACTTTGTAAGTACCACTTTCTCGCCGAGTAGTGATACGCGAGACACGTCTCGTTCCGTCCCCAAAACCCTACAAGCCACCACTTCGGTCCGCGGAGGAGCATTTGGCAGCTGCGAGCGATTAAAAGGGAGATGCAGGTGTGTCTCTATGTCTTGAAGATATGCAAGACTACAACTAATGCAGCAGGACACAGTTGAGACGTAACAGTGCGGTTGATGTATGTCAGGGATGCGAAGTCCCACCGTCCTTAAGACTCCTACGCTTTCTGCGTCCTGGGTGCCAATCACCCGCAGTGAATTCGGTGCTGATAATCCTGTTCCAGCTTACGCTTTCCCGTATCGTCGTATCTTACACTACTGGGCGAAGCGTGAGTACCTGCGTTCGGTGTTATCTTCTAGTCAGCTCACTTCTTCGACCTAGAATCTTTGTTCGTGGGCTCTGTCATGACTTACATTCTCACCTCCGCGGGTAATATTCCGGTTGACCGCAAAACCAAGGATCGACGGAAACTCTTCGCCGGGACGATGGAAGCCCTGGCACAAGGGACGGCGGTCGCACTATTCCCTGAGGGTACGAGTTACACAGAGCCTCGAATTATGCAAGTGAAGGATGGCGCCGCATGGGCTGCCCTAGAATATACAAAGTGGAGGACAGAACAAGGCAACGATGCGCGTCCCGTGACCATCGTGCCGACAGCGATTGTATACACGGACAAGAGCAAGTACCGAAGCAGGGTGAGCCTTGAGCCAATGTGATCCTCGCGAGCTATTCTGACACGTCGGGAAGGTCATTATGGAGTAAGCCCGTACGACCGTCCAGGCTGAACACTAAGCTGACAAGCACAGGTTTGGCAAACCCATTACGATGGAACCGTTCATCGAACAGTTCCTTGCCCCCGAGGAAGGCGCCGCACGGGCAGCGGTCAAGCGGCTAACCGCGACCATAGAGCGCGAGCTCGTTGAAGCGACGGTGAACGCTCCTGATTGGTGCGTCGGTGTCTTGCTCGATAACTCGAAGCTGACTCTGCCCCCAGGGACATCTTGTATTGCGCGCGAATGGCGCGAGAACTTCTCTGGGAGAACCAACGATCTGTCAGCCTGGACGATTTTGTGCCGATAACGCAGACGTACGTGTCAGCATTGCATTCGCTTCTACGCGTGCTCACTCACGCCGCACAGCCTGGTTGACCTCTTCTCCACGCCTGACCTGGTTCCGCGGTTCAACGCTACCAAGAAAGCGCTGCTGACGTACTACTCGCTTCTGCAGTCTTCGAACCTCACAAACACCGCGCTGTCCACCCTGCCACTGCCGCTCGACCTGGACCCGAACCGGCCTGTTGCGCTGCCGTCACGCCTGCGGACGCTGAGCATACTCGTCGCCGAGACCCTCGCAGCGGTTGTTCGACTGCCGTTGTTCGTGGTCCCGCTTCTCGTCCATGCCCCCGCCTACGCCTTCGCTCGCGTAGGCGCGAAGCTCGTCGAGGACGAGGAAGAAACTCAAGCTCAGAACAAGGTTGCGTTTGGTCTGCTGCTTCTCATGATTGTCTACACCTCTATCGGTATCTTCGTCTGGTCTATCCTCTCGTACACGGTGGTTGGCGCGCTACTTGCTACGGGCTTCGTCTTCCTGTTCGCCTGGTACCACAATTCGCTCATCGACGGTTCGTCTGCTCGCCCCTGCCTCGGCTTGGTTCACTGATGCTGACGACATCTTCTTCTCCCCCTTCGCCCCGCCTGCACCTTCTAATAGAATATTACGACCAGTACGCCCCACCCTTAGCTTCCCGTACTGCCTGATACTGATGACGCATAATTAGCGCTAAGCGCCTTGTCGCTGCCTGGCGCGTGCTCGTCGGCGTATGGGCGCCTAAGCACTGGGACCTCTCGCTGCCCGCCTTGACGCAATACACGATCCCGCGCGTGCCCGCGGAGAGCGCATGGATCGACAAGCCTCGCTCGCGTCCGCCGACCCCAGTGCTCACCCACACTGAGCCCAACAGCTCCGGTTTCTCGGCCGCCTCGATCTCAACCAACTCCACCGCTGCAACATCGACGACTCCGGCGGAAGGCACGAAGGCGAAGAAGACGCGCCGGCCGCCGTCGCGGCGCATTGTGCGGCATGTGCTGCGCGCACGCATCGAGGCGGCCAAGGCGCTCGCCGCGTTGTTCGCGCAGCTCGAGCGGAGTCCGGACAAGCGTGTGCGCGCGTCAACGCATCTCGCGCGCATGCACGGCGGGACGGTCGACCCCACGCCGCAGTCTTCTACGACCAATCTGGCGGCGGAGGGCGTGGAGAGCGTCGTGGAAGGCGAGCCGCGCGGGTGGCGCGACGCGCACGAGGTCGTCCAATTCCTGCGCGAGCGCGGCGCGAAGATCGCACAGCTGCGCGACCGCGTCGCGGGCGAGTGGGCGGCGGCGCTTAGCAGCGAGAACGAGGGCGAGACGACGGACATCGACAGCGGCGTTGAAGATCTGGTGTGGGTGCCCTCCGGGTCGGGGTCCCGGTTCGACCTGAAGACGACCTAATTTTCCGGGATCGTCGGTTTAGGAGCTGTGTTGGTTTTTGTGATTCGATTGGGTTATGCTTTTGTCTTGTCGCTACGGCCGTAGTACCTGTGTGCTTGATCTTCCTCTAATGCGATCTTGTTTTGCGACCGACCCGCTGCGAGAGGGGTGGGGCCGTGCGCAGCTGAAGTTCGGTGCGTTCCGCCGGCGTCCGCTCGGCTGTCGACTGATGGACATAAATTTGCAGGGCATTCCTCTGAAGATCACTTCGGCGGATAGCCTGCCTCGTTGACCAGCATGCACCACAATAATTCCTATCTCAGGTCGTCGCTCCGGTGGTCGCCTTCGGCCAATAAGCCCTTCGACGAGCCGCAGCCCTACAACAATAGCCCTCCGTGAAACTGCTCCGTTGTCGCTCCCGTAACACAAGGTTATTCCCGCGCGATATACGGTTCGTCGGGAGCTAACCACGCTGGGCAAGGCTCGCGAAAACACGCGTACGATCTCATTTCCCGCTGGCATTTCATGTCGGACACGGGTCCCTCAATCACACAACACGCGGCGCACAGGTGGCACCGCGACGCCCGCGTTGCGCGCGCGTGTCTTCGCTGTCGGGCACAGCCGGCTTTGCCGCGGCTTCGTGCACGCGGCGGCATGCACGCGTTATCGCGCCGGGCATCTATGGGCGCGCCACGCCACGGCCGCGGACACGAACGCCCGTGCGCGCCGCGGCGGGGCAACGCATGCCCGGTGCCCGCATGCTTGCGTGCAGCAAAGCGAGGCAGGCCCGCCCGCGCGGTGTTCCTGCGGAAGAAGAGGAGCCGGCGAGCGCGGCGGCTGGGCTCCCGCGGGGCCGATGGCTGGGGCAGGAGGCTCGACGTGCGCGGGCATGCAGCTGCGCCTGGCTTTGGCCCTGCTGCCCTGCACGCTTCACGGCGTCCGCGCCGTGCGTGTCGGGGCTCGCGCTGACAGCGATAGGAGGATCCACCCGTTCTCGGTGTGATCCCGACGCGCCCTCGCGGGTGCGATGCTTCGGTGGCGCACGTAACAAGGCACAGCGGCCTCCGTGCTGTCGCCTGCGACGCCTGTACGGGCCTGCTTGGCAGCCCTGCACAGTGCGAGGGTCGCAGTGCGCAGCGAGCAAATAGGGCTGAAAGTACAAGACCCGGATGCTGTTCCTTCCGCGCCGCGGCGGGCCTGGCGGGGTGTAGACTCTGCTGTGGCGTTCATACAAGTGGACCTGGCCCCTCTCATAACCTGCTCATAATTGTGCCTTGCAGTTGTACTCGCCCTGTGCCTGCACACGACAGCGAGGGGGTGCCTGCGGATGTCTAGGATGAGCCGTCGATGTCGGTGCGTACCTCGCCGCCCGCCGTCGGATGTTGGCGAGGGTCGGACACGTGTACGTGAGTAATGGGATGCCCTGGAATTCTCAGCTTCGGGAGAGACAGCGCTCATGGCAGTCTGCATAGGCTGAAGCGACGTCCCAGAGGGTCGGTCATCGTCGAAGACGGAAAGACAGCAAGGAACAAGATGGCAGTACCATTCCCCATGGCCTGCAGTCTGACGTACATCTGGAGCGCGCAACGAGGCAAAGCACAGTCCACAAGCTTTACGCGGAACGACCTCGTATCAGATTGCAAATCTTCTTGGTCCACTCGTGTTTTGGGTCGACAGCACAGCTTTGCGGCATCTGCGAAGCTACCGCAGTGTGTGGCAGTTTGTACGTGGCACGCGGCGTTTTCCAGCACACCTCCCTTTTTGAGCACTGTCTGCCTCCGTCGCCGACCCTATACTGCCCCGACAGGTCCGGCTTCGTAGATGTAGGCCCGCCGCCTGCAAGATATCCGGGATGTCAAAGCTGATTTCGCCATAGGACATGCCGAGCACCGCCTTCGGCGCTGGATTTGCCCTGAGCGCTCGCGTAGCTGCAAAGACGCTGTCAGTCTGCACGCTGCGTCCTGCCTATGGTAGTTCTGTCTACCATCACGCTTTGGAAGTGCCCACGCTACGTCGCACCTCCTGGGAAGGTGTAGTCGGGCGCTGTGAGCTTCCCGCTTTCCCATGTCCACGCCTCAGCGGCTGAACTGCCTCGTTAGGCAGGGCCGTCTCCTTTTGTGTAATGGCGCAGGCTTTACGTGCTGTCCCACGTACGTGGGCTCTAGCGGCCACGAAATCAAGCTTCCCGCCGCAGGGCTGACGCACGAAACCTGGGGACACGACCCCAAATCGGCGCCTGCGTGGCTCGCCTGTCCGACCGTTCGTTATCGCCGCTCAGTGCGTCGGCTCTCCCGCAACGCCCAGCGTGCCACGCATGTCAGCGTCGGCACCGCTTTGCATCAGCACGCTCACGTAGGCTGCCCTTGGCCCTTTGGCTCGGGCTTGAATTTTGGTCCGCTTCGCCGAGAGAGTCGTGGCCCTCCGACAGTGTTTACTCCGAGCACGACCGCCGGGGCCAGTGTCGGTGCGCTCCCATGCACCCTAGCTCGAATTCTCCGACACGTAAGTGGCGTTGTCCATCTCTGTGAATACCGTATTTCCGCCACCTTCACTGACTCGCTGGTACATATGGACAGGTCAAGATCTCATTACCTTGGGAAGTCGCGAGGCTGGCTGATTACTCCCTGTGCCACTAAAGGTTCAGTGCTCACGCGCACGCAGCAGCGAAAGTACTTCCCCGTCTGACCATTGACTGAACCTACAGCCGTCGCAGAAGACGCTTTGTCACTTGCCTGTCTCTTCATCACAAACATGTCCGATGGTGAGTGCTACAGAGTTTGGTTTTGTTGGACCAACATTGGTTCCTGGTAAGCTGATACATGTCCTGACAGGCTACACTTTCCCAGTCATGAAGGCATGACAAGACCTATTGAACCTTTACTACCCTCTGCTCGTGTCCACCGTGGTAGAGCACGTAAGTGGATCTACGCCTGCCCGAATAGGCACCGGCTGGACAGGAGTGACGAGAGCATTCAGCTAACTCTTCGTACGGGTCAGGTCCTCCCGTTCTCCGTCCTCAATATTGTGCAAATGTGCTCTGATCGCTAATATCGGTAGAGTATAGGTATTTCCCGTTACTCTTTACCGCTATTGCACCCGTGCACTAATCTATATCGCGCAGCCTTACGGTATACCTGTCTTTATGGGCCAGGGGGCGATTGTGGGCAGGCTAATTACGTGCCATGCCCTTTGCTGGCTTGGAAAGCGATGCTAAATAGCGAACTCATGAGCCAATCTGATCCCCACGTCCCGGTCCGTACGGCCCATTCCAATCATGATCCCGCAGCTTTAGGGCATTGACAAATTCCAGCAATGTCGCCGTGACATAGGAGGTCTCGCGGGATCGCGCTTCTCGTCGCAGGAGGGCACCTGCTGTTGCTGGCCACGGCAGACAGCCCGCGACGGCTTGCGAAGGGCTAGTACATCAGGTAACGATCACCTTCAGCTGTCTCGTGGCTGTCGATTCCTGATAATCCCATTTCCCTCAGCGGTCGAGCGGCATGGAAGTTCATGAAACTTGCGCTAGCCCCGTTTCTACGATTGTCGCTGCGACCGTGCGGCCGCTGCCCCGGTGTGTCCGGACATTACGGGTGGCCTGTATTCGTTGTCCTTTCATGCTATCGACGAGGGCTGACTCAAGTCTGCGTATGTTTCAACCCTCGCGCTTCGCGCAGCGTACACAATTTGTATACGACTGTTCTAGACATGCCGTAACGGTTCGAACGCTTCTTGAGGCGACCACAGCGCCTGGTGAGTGCAGATCTGCAGCGTCCCCTTCAGTCGACTGCCAATGAATTCATCGGGTTCACATGCAGGCAAAGATGCCCTTGTACTGGAGCCGTATATGGTACTCTGGCGTACACGAGGAACGACACATCTGTGCTCCAGACGATAACGCTATTCGAGGCGCCGCAGAGGACGTCCGAGGACCAGAGAAGGCAAGAAGCCGTAACCTTCACTTATGCATCATGCTCCACGTAATTCCATCCGTTCTCTCCCTGCGTCCCCCAGCTGACAGGCCGCTATGTTCAGACACAGACCGAGGCCGGGAGGTGCTCGCGCGCGGTGCAGAGCAGCTCCACGGGGCCTCCGGGTTCGCCAGACATGGCAGGCGGGCGCACCACGACAACGGTAAACTCAGCCGCTAGGCCCGGCCTGCGTTGTTCTCTGCGTCCCTGCGTGCGGGCACGGCCGATGCCGCGAGCATGCCTGTCTCGATCCTGGTTCGATCGTACGCTGCGGCGCCCGACGACGGATGCCTGCGCCTGCGCTTGGCGCCGGCGACGCCGATGCGGGGCACGCGGGGCATGCGGGGCTTCTGGCGTGTGCGACAAGCTCGCGCGCCGGGCCCGGGCGCGTCCCGCGCGGCGTGTCGGAAGTCCGTCACGGTGCTGCCCCGACCGGCGGCCGTGTGCGCTGTCATTCGGCGGTGCGGGCGTCGTGCCAGGGCAGCAATGGGCGTATCGAAGTTACATTAAACTATCATAGGAGTAATAAACAAGATGGTATGGATGTAATGGGTATAGTACAGGCGTGCGCAACCCCCGGTCCTCCTCCAATCCGGCCGTGCAGTCGGGAGAATAACCTAGTGCAGCTAGTGTGCTAATGTGATAACAAAAAGAGGGGCGAGCTGGGCGGTATTAAAGCCTCGGCAGCTAGTGTAAAGCAATCTGATGAATGAAAGCGTGTCAATGCGAGAGCGAAAGAAGGAATGGGCGACTGAAAAGCAGGGTGACTATCCAAGGGTGTCGAGAGCACGGTTGCGAGAAGACAAAGAACAAGAGATAGGCAGTGATAGAAGACAAGAGGTGGAGGAGAAGTCCATGACGGCTCAGTGGCCGTAGCCGGTCGACGCAGAATACAACGCCGCCTCGGCCTCGCGCTGACGTGTTCCCCTGCGCGAGTTGACGGGGTATTCACACCGCAGGTTGCGTCGGGCACACTGGCTGCGGGGAAGTCAGGCCCGGTAAAAAGAACAGCGACTAGGAAGAACTCACTTGCAGGTTCTGTCCTTCTTGCCCGGCGGTGGACTCCCACAGGCGATCTTGCGCTTCCTGCAGAAGAGGCAGGCGAGCGTGAGTGGCTTCTTCGGCGTGTCCTCGATGAGAGGGGGGCTTCGACGTGCGGGAATCGCGATGGTCGCTTCGGTGTACGGCCCTGGGAGCGGTTGATGCAGCGCGCCCGAGTAGTGCGACGTCGGGTAGAGAGGCTGGGGCTGCTCGACCGGGGAGTAGGGGTATGCTGGGTAGTAGTACGCCTCGGGCTCCTGGTACGGCAGGTGGGCCATCGGTGACTCCGTGCGCGCAGGTGGTTTCATGTGCGCCGCGGCTGTGTAGGCTGAGTGATGCCCATCACCCGGCTGCGGGCGGTCGGCGAAGCCGCGCGGGGCGAAGTGCATCGGCGCGGCGGGATGCTGTGAGGCGACTTCGTACGCCCCGGCGTGGACGCCGTCCTGGCCCGCGGGGTACGAGTATTGCTCGGCAGTTATCACGCCTCGAGGATAGCCAGCGTCACTGGCATATTCATAGCCTGAGAAGGGCGCGTGGCATGCGTGCGCCTGCGGCTCTCCGCAGCCGTGTTCGTCCACGAGGCGGCCGTCGTCAGACGCGTGCGGCGAGCCGTAGAACGTCCCGCTCGAGTCGTCTGTCGACGCCGGCGAGACCTCGCCGGACTCGTAAAACACCGGGAGGAGCTGCACGGCGCTCGCGTACGCGTGGGCGCCGTCCGCGCCCTTGTCCCAGTGTTCGTCGGTGGGCTGGGAGATGTATTCGCCAGCGAACGGGATGACGCCAGGGCTGGCGGCGTCTCCGTAGAGCTGGTGGGATGCTGAGACCTACTCGAGGCCGATTGAGATGGCAACCTTGATAACAGGGCCGGAGGCCACCCACCTGATTGTACGCGAGCCGGGCAGCGCTCACGTCATGTGCGTGCTCGAGAGAGTTCGCGGAGGGCTGGTCCGCGGCCGCGTAGTAGTACGGGCCGTCGGGAGAGTAGGCGGCGGGCTCTGCGGAGTATGGCTGGGCGACGGCGTAGGGGTATTGAAAGTGCGGCTGCATGCCGCGGGGGTCGTGATCGTACAGCGGAGACGGAGGAGCTGAGGACGACGCCATGGGCCCGGACAAAGACTCTGGCGATCGGAGTGCGACGAGAGGGCGAGGAAGGGGGGATCGAGGGACCCTTGGCGAGGAAGAGCTGGCTGCGTTTTATAGGCAGCATCAAGATGACTCTGGCGTCGATTCCTCCCAGTCTCAGGTTGTGGTTTGTTCAGGCCCATGGGCGTCTCCCTGACGCCGGAGACGGTCCCCATTCGCTGCATCAAGCCATCTCCCCGCACGCACGGCGTCTTCAATTTGGGTTCGCAGCGAAAATACAGCGATCTGCCTTCTCGCCAAGTCGGCAACTGACATCGCATAGCACTTTTCCTTCCTGCGATCCCGAGTGCCAGCTCCGGATGCGTGATAAGAGTTCAGGCCAGTCACGCTGTCCGCAGCGCAGTACGGCATCAGCCTCAACAATGCTGCATTTCACAGAAAGAAACAAGGGCAACCGTTGTATCGAACCCCATCCCGTCAATCGATCCCAGCTGCCCCCGCGCTGCATGCTTTGAGCTCAACATAAGACCGGTATCATGCCAGATCGGCCTCTGCGACTGCGATGGCGACCGATGTTCTGCCTCGAAGCACGCTACCACCACCAGCCTGCAAACACGTTGCACGACCTCTGTCGGATACCTTAAACACGCTTCCCTGAATGGCTTAGCAGAACCTTACCCCGTCAGATCCCTGGCGTTTGCGAACAAGGCATCCGGTTTGTTCAAATTCAGCGCTAGTCGCCGCGGTGGCACCCAGCGAGCTCCCCCTTCGCGCCGTCATCCGGCAAGCCAGCCTCCCTGACCACGTTGACGCACTCGAACACCTCCTAGCACAGCCCGGTTCGTCGCCCTTCACCCCGTCCTGCGCGGCTCGCGCTGACCTTCTTCGACGTCGACTGCAGGAATGGGCCCTGCGCACGAGAGCTAGTCCATCTCTGGCCCTGAACAGCCGCTCTAGGCCTCGGCACCAAGCGAATGGCGTCCTAACCTTCGTTTAGTCTCTAGATTGTGCTCGCGCTCTGGCACCTTCGATGAACAGGGTCTTTCGTGAGTGGGCGCAGTCCAGGCGGATAATGGGGCTGTCCCCGATATGACCGACCCTCAATTACAGGACTCCCACGCTATTGGCAGTGCTTACGGCGGTCGAACCACCGGCCATGGCGAAATTCGAGCATGGTGCTGCTTAATTCCGGCTTTGGGCAAGACGACGTCCATGTGCGTCCGTTCTTTTCGTGAACCTTGCAATCTTGCGCCGCTCGATGCCCGTTCATCAGCATGAAACGCTCCTCAAGCCTCCGGAGTACGCCTTTTCCCGGCAGATCGTATACGCTGGGGCCGTGCCATAGGCTATAGTCTATCCAGCCTCATGCACACCCTGGGGTCGTGCCACTGCCTCAGGTCGTCGAGCGCATGGCTAGTCCAAGCTCAAGCACGAGGCCCAGGGTGCAGACAATGGTTCGACAGTGCGTCTTTGCCTTCGCAACCAATTGCCTCCGTGACATTGACGTTGGTGTGCGCAGGATCCTCGATCTGCCTGGCGCTGCATCATCGTTACGCAGGATCTTCGCTCGGCCGCGCGCGCGCCCTCCACGGGTATTCAGTCATATTGTGGGCCCGCCTTCGCAATTTCTTTCCCTTGATTTTTCCTCTCATATGCACCCTGTGAAACAGATGCGCACTATTGCCACACTTCGCCCAACCGCCCGCCGCAGACGCGTCCTAGGGCCCCGCGCTGAGCTCCGCGTTTTATGCGGCGGACGGTCACTCTTCGAGAGTTCGCGGTGGCGAGCCTTCGCCTACCCGTGAGTCCGCTGCCTCTCCCGCTGTCTCATCGCTGCTTATTGACGTCGACGGAGCAGCGACGTTATTGAGGCCGCGCGAAGACATTTCATGTGCCGCCCGGCCAAGCCTTCGCCAACGCCGTAGCTGCTATAGGCGGGTTGACCCGCACAGCCTGTGGTGCGTAGAATCTTCGAATATGGTCGTTTAATTAATTGTTGATTTTATTCAGCCCTAACAGAGGTTCTTCGATATGCTAACCACGATCTCTGCGAATTGATTCGGGCCCGAGGTATTCTGACAAATATTCAGAGATGCTCCAGATCAGCTCAGTCTGAGACGAGACCCTGCAGATGCCCAAACTCCCTGATCGCTCGATTAGTCGTGCTCAGGCCATGTGCAGCAGCTCGGTAGCAGCAGGCCTTCGCTGCCCCAGCCTGCTCATGCGGCAACACGTGTCTGCAGAGGCGTGTGTACGAGCAGCCCCGAAACCGCAAGCGCACTTCCAGCAGCAGGTCCCGCTTCCCTGCCCTGATCCACGCGACCCGCGCCTTGCTGTGCTCGTCCGCGATAGTAGCACGCGCGCGATAGCAAACCTTGTTACGGCCAGCACCTGCCAAACGCTGCTTCCGCAGATTTCGCGACCCGCACGCCCTGCGCGTCAGCTCAGCGACGCACACTTCGCCGCAGCGGCAGGCCTGGGCTGGCCGCCGGGCCCCCGAAACCACGCCGTCCCCGCCGTCGTCCCGCCCACGATCAGAATCCCGCGCGAAGCCGCACGTCGTACGCAATATAGTGGGAAGGGGCGGCCGCGCAGCCCCGGCGGGTGCGTGCTCCCACATACATGGCTGTTTCAGAGGCATATTAATTAGCTTCTCTTACGCTCTAGGGCTCCCTGCCTCTGCCATGTCGCCGTTATCGGCCTGACGACCGTGCGTATAATCGGACGGCGTCTGCTGTCGAAGGTGCGACGTTGAATGGGAACGTTTAAGTTCGGATGCTGGTACACCTTCCTCAATGCCGCCCTTGCATTTCGGCCGTCGGCCTCGCTTGACGGCATGGCGGGTTGGCCAGGGGCCAATGTCACTGTTATCGTGTGTCTCAGACTTTAATTCAGGATCGTGTCGAAGCTAGTGGTCGACTACGAGCCCTGCCGTCGCTGATATTCTTTGGAAGAAAGTTCCCTTCAAGACAAGGGCTGAGAATAAAGCTGGCCAGAACCAGTACGTTGTACGTTCGGAATCTATCTTGAGCAGTGCTGATGGTCCTTCGAGAAGGTAGCAGGTGGCGTAGCTTCAGGCTCTGTGCGAACCCTAGTCAGACAGAAGCGTAACCTGAAGCTAGTTTCAAAGCGAGTATCTATTGCCCTCAAAGACGCAGAGCGAAAGCCTGACGCAGCGTCACCAATTGCTCGGATGTGACGACATCTCAGCCCGGGCGCGGGTCCATCTTCTGTCCATTCGCGTCTGCTGTCGATCCGGAGTCATCCCGCTCAAGACGCCGCTGACCCACTTCAACCCGCAGAACCCGTTCGGCGACACGCTCTCCAGGGGTACAGCGCAGGGTCCCCTGAGACAGGCATCGTTGTCGTATCTAGCCGAGCCCTGCTGCTGACTAGTCGCAGGCTCGGCGGAACTTACGAGATGCCATAAGGCATGGTCATCCTGGAGATATACGTGTCATTTCGTGGATATATACAAGTCATGCGTCCGCGTGTGGTTTATTTCGCGCGGCCCTGGCGGCGCGCCTGCCCCCACGTCACCAGCGGCCGGCAATAGACTTCGCGCAAGGTTTCCATCCAACTCAATCGGCGTATCGATCAGAGCCAGCTCCGAGAAGGAGCGATCGTCGTGGCGGACGCCTCGTGTCCGCGCGTCGGCGCGGGGCTTGTAAGCACGCGCAGAAAACTCCCCCTGCCCAAGCCATGGCCAGGATCGCTCGGAGTCTTCCTGGCGCTGTGCAGCCCGGCGTGCGCGCAGGCCACGCTGCTGCCTGTGCAGCGTGATTGCGCGCGGAACTCTGCGGTGGCGATGAGGGTGCGAGGACAGCTCAGCCCTTCGCGTGCTGGTCAGCAGGCCCCAGGATAGCGATCAATCAGGCACTTGCCCCGCCCGGACATCTTCAGGCTAGCACGCGTTTTGAAGCGTACTCCAGCATCGCGTAGATTTGTCTGTGCTCTTGCCTCGCTTCGGCCCTCGAGAAGTCGCCGGTATCGCGGGCCATCATGCCCTGAAGTCCACTTCGTGACATTCGGATATTCGGTACAGAAATCAAAGCGTCGTAGTTTGGTCAACCTCAGTCGACGCCGGGTACACATCCTTCCACGTCGGCTCCTCGGGCCACCCCTGCCTGAAGTGCTTTACTGCTAGCACCATCTGCGCTGCACATCGCTCGACGCTCATCCGGCCAACACCGGTTCCTAGCCCCGTCATGAGCACCCGCCTGATCTGCTCGTCTTCGGAGTGCGACGCGTTCCACTGCGCAATCTCGGCGAGGAGGCCCCACATGCTGTTGTAGCAAAGGTCTTTGTGCCAGTCGACGTCATCGGGGACGCGCATAGTCGGCACGACCGCGAGGACGCGCGCGGCCCAGGGGTTGCCTGCGCCCGCCGCGTCCGCGGGCAGCTCCACGAGCGTGCACGTCGCCGGGGGCGCGAACCCGCGCCAGCGCGCGCGAAGCACCTCCTGGACGCGATGTGTCAATCGCCACGGATCTTGCGACGTGCCCATGAGCACGCGCGAGAGCTCGAGATCGTATCTGGGGATGGCGCGGATCGTTAGCGCACTGCGGCCTCTGTTGTGCAGGGCCCCAAGGCTAAACCCAATCGCACACACGCACCCGCCGTCCATGATCCCGAACGAGTTCGCCGGGGAGACCATGCAGTCGCACTGGAGCTGCGCGGCATCGATTTCGCGCAGGTATCCCTCGTATATGGAAAAGTGCGTGCCGCTTTCCTCGCCAAAGTACTTCTGTGCCGCCTGCTGCCAGGCTTCACATAACGACTGATCGTTATCGCGGTGCGGTTTGGGCGATATGAAGATGAGGTGCGGGACGGACATGGTGGAGAGTGGCAAGATTAGTTAGCGCCCGAGTGTCGCGCTGCCTTCTGGATATCGTGTGCTGCGGACACGTACATAGATATATGGAAGTTGGCATCTCACAAAAGGACAGAGGTTTCGTTATACAGTCATTTCGAGTAAATGAAGCTGTAAGCCTGAGAACTTTGTTTACATCCAAGGGCACAAGTTGCCTACTATCTCGGCGCCAGGCGTCAAGCTCCCCGGACTACCTGAGGGCCCCGCAGCCTGTTTAAGAGTCTCTGTGATATAGCGATGTCCCTAGCTTCTCTACAAGGCGATGGCCGCTCACCGTTGTAGAGCATAGTGACGTTCACTTGGGGATTATCTATCTCGATGTCGGTGAACGGTGCGCTGACTGGAACCTACAAAGCCTGCGGAGGATCAGCTCGAAGAATGAATTAGATAGAGCAACGTCCTTCCAAGAGTAATCATAATGCTTTTCAAAGCAAGCGTTCTGTAGTAGACGGCCTTGAGATATGGTCTGGAGGGGTGTAATTCTCAGTCATCGAAGCGACATGCGTCACGGAAAAACGACGCTTACAGGATACATAGCCAAGGAACGGCTCTGCTGCCCACGCTTCTGTGAATGGGACGCTTTCTGATTCTTTTACGTCTTGTTCACGAGAGGAAAGCGACAAGAACGCAGCCGAGTCGTCTTCGAACGATGCAGATAGTCTTCCGCCTGTTGTCCGAGCCGGTCTTCAGCGCAGAGTGACCTGCTGACGTCGTTCTGCAGCATGGGAAGATGGACGTGAAGTAATTGTCACAGACCTGGACCGTATGGAGCGTCAGAGAGCTCTGTTCGCCCACAAAATATGAATAAAACCGACGTACGCTCCACATCTCATCCCTTTGACGACGAAAAGAAGAAGCAGCTCTGGGGCAATCCTCGCGGGGTCCTGAATAACGATCACGCGGCTCGGTCGAAGTCTGCGTCGCAGCGACTTAGCGACGCAGGTGACGAGCCCGAGCCAGGTCAGCCGGAACAAATAGCGAAGTTGAGGATGACATCGGAGGAAGATTTGGGTGCAGGGCACCGCATGCTTGGAAGTAACGACGGAGATGGATCGAAGACATTCCAGCTCGCGCGCCGAAGTCGAGAAGGGGTAGGTGCTGCAGAGGCGTTTCGCGCTGCGTTTCGGCGTCGATGGCGCTCGTGGCGGCGAAGCTTGCGCGCGAGTCACGAGAAGATGGGCGGCAATGCAATTTCGGCCCCCAGCAGCACCGGGGCCGACGCTGGCCTTGCAACCTCGAGAGACGGATATTGCGATGTGATTTTGTCCCGGAACTGTTCCAACTCTGCCAAATGATTATTTTACGACACTCTTCACGGAAGCCCAGTTCGGGTGCGTGGCCGAGGTACCCTGTTCAGTAGATGCCACTGGCGCGACAGTTAAGGCGGGATACTCCAAAAATGAGGCGCAGAACCAAGCCAGATAGAACATGTACGCAGCGACGTCTCGCTGGATGGAGTTATCCAGGAATTCCCGAAGTAGATGCAAATCAAATGCGGTGTAGAAGAACCGTAAGACCGACAGGCTGATAGTTAGAGAGCATATTTCAGATAGCTGCTCGCAAGAGCTGTAGCATTTACGTACCGTTCGAAGTCAAGCTGGACGGCGCTGTGCTCGCCGAAAGCTGAGCTCCGCTGGGATCTTCCTGGGGTCTTAGCAGGTCATTGTGCCAGCACCACGGTGGTCAAAGACCGTCACACAACGAAAGACGAGAGGAGGGTGGGAAGCAACGGAGAGGTCGGTGACAAAGCGGGCTATCCCGCCAGGTGGGACCCCGGAGACCTACGACCGTGCCACCGCGGTATCGAGAACGGTAGTCTTAGAGAAATCTCATGTTATCGCCTGCAAACAGTCCTGGTCACGTACTCAACGCCCGTAGCTCTTCACATGCATCTGCAGCTTCTTCCACTGGCACCCATCCCGCGCCTAGGTCGAGCATCTCGAAGTCCCATCCCAACACCTTCAACTCCTGGAGCCCCACGAGCAGCCGGGTCAGCGTGAGCTCCTCATCACTGTTTCGCGCTTGGCCATACGGAGTCGCGCGCCAGACGACGACGCGGACGCGCCGGATGGTGGCGAGCGCGGAGAAGGTCCCCGCGCGGACCGCGCCCTCGACAACATCGACGAGGTCGCGCACGTACGGCGCGCCCACGACGAGCGTGTGTGCGCACATAAAGCACGCCCCGAGGGCCTGAGCCCAGACGTCCTCATGCCGGCGTCCAGAGACGGTCATGGTGAGCGGCGTGTCCTGGGAGCAGAACGACTTGGCAAGCGCGAACAGCGACGCGCAGTCTGCGAGGGCGGTGCGTTCGGGGAGCAGAAGCGCGACTTGGGTTATCGAAGGGAGCTCCCGGCAGCTTACACGGGGCGCGGGAGTCGCAAAGGCCAGCTCGACGTGGTCGCACCGTAAGGTGAGCTCGACCGCTCGTGGACGGAGGACGGGCGTCACGGTGGCGCTGGCGGGCGAGATCGAGGATGCGCCTGCGAGGCAGGACAAGGCATACTGACACTGTGAAAGCCAGCATTGGGTGGGGACGCATCTTCCATAGAAGTGGACGTCGGCGTCGTGTGGAAAGTCCAGGTGCTGCATCAGGTATGCGTATGATGTCGCGAACAAAGTCGCGAAGTCTGGGTCGGAGTCCATGAGCCTCAGCTCGCGCAGCCTCGGCAGATGAGCCCGGCTCTTTGGAGGGTATCTTTCGGCGAAAGCGGGATCGACAGCAGCCAGCGCACATTCTAGATGCAGCTCCACCAAATCCGGAAGCCCCGAGAGCAGCGTGACCCAGAAGTCGGGGTTGGAAGTTTCGTCGTAGGTCCCGTGGAAGTGCAGACGGGTTAGGGTGGGTCGGACCCAGCGCGAGAGAATGGCAAGGGGAGCGGGGCTGACGCTGAGGAATTTGAGTCGGGGCATGATTGCGCCGGGAAGCACCGACACGCAGTCGGTGCCGTCGGGCACGCGCAGGCGCACGCGGAGCGCCTCCAGCTGGGGCAAGTGCAGAGCATCGTCTGCGCCGATGTCGTCTAGGGTCCGTACCCCCTCTCCGTTGATCTCGACATTCAACGCCGCGCCCAGCCGAGCGCCGTGCTTCTTGAACATCGTTTCGAGGTTGTCGCCCGAAAACATGGAGTGGTCAATCGAGCCGAAGGTGAGCGCGCACCCGGCCGAACGCTCGAGGAAGGCGGCGACGCGCTCTTTGTTCGGGGTGATGTAGATCCGCCGCCAAAGCCTGGGGCAGCCCAATATCGTCGCACGCCAGCTTCGGCATACATGGGTGGCAAGGATCCATCTGTGGGGTCGGTGGTCGCCACGCCCGTAAAACGTGTCCGGCTCGCAGACCTCGTAGGCCGCGGCGAGCTGCGCGACGATCTCGAGGAAGATGTCCTGAGGCAGTTGAGATATGGGGGCAAGGGTGTTCCTGTGTTGCCTCAGACTTCGGAGGCATTGCTCAACTTCGGTGATGACCTCGTCAGCATCTGAAATGCTGTGCACGAGCGAAGAGAAGCCGGTGGGAAGGTCGAGGCAAATGGTCATGCGAGCACCGATGCCTATGATCCTGTGTCAATATCGTTGTTTCTGCAAGGGTCGATCCAACGTACGACTGTGATAGGAGAAAGCTGGCTCTGCGGGTTCCCGAGGACGTTCGCGCCGCGATGTTACTGCGAGACGTTGCTAATGTCACGTGATCAGCCTGCTTGCTGTGCAGCGCGTGTTCTGCGAGGCGATTGTCAACTTTTCACCCCAAGACTGAGATCGTCGTGACTCACCAGGGGTTTCCACTTCTTGAAGATGTCGTGGTCGAGAATCAAGCTTTAAGCGTTGCCGTGCTTGCACGCAGCGTCCTGAGCTGGCGGCGTTTCACACGTCTGAGACTCCGGACACCGCCGCTGGTCGACGCCGTTTCAGTCAGTGCGTCAAGGCTGTGACAACGAGCATGCTCTCTGGCGCGTGGGAATGTCTTGATGCGATGCAAGGCGAGCGCTGCGGGGCAGTAGCAGTTAAGCGTCTTCTTTCGACCAGCATTAATCGCGATCGACACGGCCGAGTCATCACCAGCGAGCCTTGGACAACTCGCTGAGAACTGAAGCAGAGGCCTTCTGCAGAACGTTGTGGGGTCGAGACGCACGAAATGTCGATACGAGCAAGATGGTATTGTACACTCTGTATGTTCTCGTGATAGGGAAAGGTGCGCGAGACTCTGGTGAACGGGGTGACGAATTAGCAGACGCCTAGACAAAGTATAATATGACCTTACCGGCAAAAAATTCGTCATGAAGGACCTCGCAAACTGATCCATGTCCTAGTCCTCATCGTCCATGGTGGCGAAAGCAAATGGGCGCTTCTCAGCGGCAGACCACTTCGTCAGGTCCCACTCCGGCGGACCACGTAACGGCAGATGAGGTGATCGCCTCCAGATTCTGTAGTACGCCATAACAGAATCAGCGGCAAAACTTGAAGGTCGGATGTCGAACATATCACTCACGCCATATACTCTTTCCAGACAGACGGAAGCCGCAACTCATTGTCCTTCAGGTCGGCATCCTTAGCCTTCGCTTTGCCAAACCACGGCCTATCGGCTTTTGCAACACCGTCTTCCTCCATATCTTCATCCTCGTCTTCGTCTTCATCCTCCTCCTCATCCTCCTCGCGCGCGCCTGACAGGTCGTCGCCGCGCTGCTCGCGCTCCTCTGGGCTCAACTTGCGCACGAACTCGTCGTAGGCAGCACTACGCGCCGCAGAAATCTGCTTGCGCTCTTCGGCCGTACGTGTTCCGAAGAGTTTCTTTCCGTAGCCCTTGAGGACCCGAACATACGCAGACGACTCTTCTAGAGGCCAGGCGGCGAGATGTTCCAGAGTTCGCTCGAGGATGGGGATGGTAGCCTCGTTGAGCATGGAGGAAGCTTCGAGCCCACGAAGTGTCGCAACCAAGACCACTCCGAAAGCTTGCTCGGTGGCCTCGACGCGCTCGCCGTCGTCCACGTCTACAAGGCCGTCAGCCAGAGACACGGGATACTCGCACATGACTTACGTGTCCATTCCTTGCCAATCATCCCATTGTAATGGTTCATCGCGTCGACGACAGCAAAGGCTTTCATCCACTCTTTCTTGGTGACGAACGTGTGGGCAGAGTGGAGCAGCTCGTCGTACAGCTCGAGCATGGCGTAGCCGTAGAAGTCTGGGGATGGTGAGCATCGCGCGTTGAATGCATCGTATACAACGCACCATTATATATGTACATGTCATGGGCGTCCGGGTCTCTGTTCGGGGCTTCCTTCATGAGATTGGCGAGCAGCTCGTACGTGTCTTTGTGCGCGACCACTCCGCCCGGCGTGAAGGTGAAATCTGGGGGCAAGACGAACTGAACATGCATATATTCAGCATATATGCGCATCAATATTCGTATTTGCGGACCTTCGGTGCTTCAGATGCCATTCTGATACGTTCGAGTAGGTAGGCGGTGTGGTGGTTGTGGTGAACGCTATTGCTTCGGCGCTTAGACTTCAATTACGCGATTGATGAATGCAGGACCCCGTAGACCCTTTACCGCATACTCCCTTCGTAAAGATAGCCACCGAAGGTACACATCACTTACCCAATTCCAGTCAGCGTGGCACGTCTGGTATTCCATAATCGTAGTGGCAGCAACCCTGTGGCCACGTGGAGACGCCTTACACTGTAGCGCTAAAGTGGGTACTTAACGCGTGAACCGTTCGAACCGCTTGTCCAGTCCCTTCATCATCATCCACACCTTCTTCATCCATGTATCTCGAGCTGCAGCTCGCACTCAAAAAGGACGGCCACGAAAGCCTTTCCGCCGTCTCTGCCTTTCTTGACGATACTCTCCGCGGATACACTTCAGTAACATTCCACGCCACCCAGCGCATCAGCGACGGAGACTCGCGCGTATATCGCGGCAAACTGGATCTGTCACCAAATGAACCGATCGAGGTTGTTTGCAAGATCGCCTTCAACGAAGATTCGGACCGCCTTGAGGACGAAGCTGAACTTTACACGCACAAGATGAAACACTTGCAAGGCACAACCATACCCAGATTCTACGGTCTCTTCTCTGGCACATACATCAATATGCTGGGGAAAACGCGCGCCATTAGATGCATCATCCTCGAAGCTTGGGGAGCTTCGATGACGACCCTAAAGCGTGTGCCTATGTCGCGACGGTACGCTCAACGTGCATGGTTGCATAAATGACCATGCGCACTGATTGTAATTCGAACCGATATACTAGCATCACAATTGCAGAAGCGGTCCTTCGCATCCATGCCGCAGGCGTCCAACACAACGACCTTCGTCTGGCCAACATTCTCATCTCCGCGGACAAGAGCGAGGTGCGGATCGTCGATTTTGACGATGCTAGCGAGCATCCTTGCGCACGCGCGATGCCCGTGATTCTGTATGCCTGGAAGCCTACGATAGCCGACTTCGGATGCAGGGAGATACACGACTTCGTGAAGGATCTTGGAATATGGACGCTAGGTGCGCACTCTGTGTTGACTTGATCATCCTCGCCCCGTCGCTAATTCACGCGTAATCCAGCCACCGTCCGCTACTTAGGCCAATTGCACTCGGTACACCTCTCCTCGACCGCCGAGAAAATGCTCAAGCACGCGAAACCGGACATTCCTAACGAACCGGAGGATCATTTACTAGCGAGGGCAGATACTCTTTTACAGAAATACGCCAAACGCTACGGCACTAGGTTTCCCTTCATTGGCCCGCCTGGCAGTCCCATCGACGAGGGTCTGGATGAGGCTTCCTGCGCCTTACTAGAGCCTAAGGTCGTCAACGTTGATCGCCTTGAACAATGCCGTCCGTCGACTGAGACACGAGACACCCAGAATGTAGCACCGCTATAGCTGTACGCGAGCTGTACGTAGTAATGCGACTAGTTATCGAACATGATCTACTGCCGTGTCAACTTGAGTGCTTAAAGACCCCGAATACCGCTGACCGCAGCAAGGCAGCAGCCTAAGGTTCATTTAGCCTCTCCATGTCATGTCCACCGCGTCTGTAATAGCGAGGTCGTTTCTAAACGCGCAGATTTTCAAGCGCGGCTTACCAAGGCAAGCAAGATTGACTCTGTCTGAGGTTCCCAGCAAGGACCCGACGCGCGGATGTCCAAGTGCTCGGGGACGGATTTGCCATGTCTACCAACTCAGAGTCTCAAAACGGCACAGGTGAGCACTCGCGGTGACCACATATCGACGGTGACTGCCAGTCACCCTGGCTGACCTCTAGACAGACATCGGCCTGCCCGGCGACCACGTGAGAAGACATGGATGATGGAGGTTGTCCCACATTTCCTCAGCGCGACGGAGGAGTTCGCCGAATATTCCGCCACGCCCTGGGGGCCGTCCAGCTTTCCGCAGCTCGAGAAGCGGCAGGTTACAGTGCAGTGCAGCTGTATGTCAGCCCCAGCCTCGTGGTGCACGATGTCGCAGATGAGCAAATCTGCCGCGAGAGCATTTAGTCATCCGAAGGTCGAGCGTAGGCATAAAATGCGGAAGCTGTGATTGGCTAGAGCGCGTGAACGTCGCCACAACGTCCAGAATACTGCTCAGCGCGTGTCACGGACGCTGACATGGACAACCTGCCGTATCACGACCAGAGGCCGATTTCGGGACAAAATTGACGATGCGATGACGTACGTGGGACCTGCGACAAAATGGCGGGAGGGCTGAGCGAGCGTGGATGCTGAACGGTATATCCTTCGCTTTCTGGGTGCGTAATCGTACATGCAAATTCCGTTGGTTTGTGTGCTACAGGCTCGAGCGCACGTTCCTTCACTCGGGCTTGTTGGGGTGCTCAGCGAGGCTCTGGGGGACGATCTCGACCCAGTAGCTGCAGGGCTCGTCAGCACACGCGAGGCAGGCACGGCGCATAGCGACTCACCCGTCGGGGTCGAGGCAGAACGCGATGTTCTTCATGCGGCCGTCGGTGAGACGCTTCTTGAAGGGGACGCCGAGGCCCTCGAGGCGGGCGCAGCACTCCTGGATGTTCGGGACGGAGATCGCGATGTGGCCGAAGCCGCGGCCGGGGTCGCTGTTGCCGCTCGCGTAGCCCTGGAAGCTCGGGTCGCTCTCGGTGCCGTGGTTGTGCGTGAGCTCGAGGATGCCCTCGCGGTTCAGGCGGAGGGCGCGCTTCTCCTCGACGCTCGCGCTGTCGGTGCTGCCGCCGCCGTAGCCGAGGAAGTAGAGCGTGAAGTCCGTCATGGGTTGCTCTGCACGGCGGGGTGGACGGGTTCAGAGGAGGCGTGGGGACGTGGGGGCTAGGGGCTTACCATGGATAAGGTCCATGCCGAGGATCTGCAGGGCGTGTACGATGAAGGCTGTCTCGCTTTGAGCAGGCGTAGGGGTACTCACGTCGCAGTAGAACTTGAGGGACGCCTTGGGGTCCTTCACACGAATCATCGTGTGGTTGAACTGCGCGGTGTGAGCACGACCGCAGCGCATCGCAGAGACGGCAGACGCACCTTGTAACCCTGGGTCTCAGCTGGCGGCATGGTGGAGTACTTTGCAAAAGCGAGGGGTGGGAGGCGAGAGAAGGGCGTGGAACGGAGGCGGGTGGTATTTATACTGGCGTGGCGGAAGGCTCTCCTCGTGAACATGTCTGGATACAGGAGCCGTTCAGATTCGATGACGCGACACAGATGGCCATGATATACGGCAAGCCTCGGCATATCTCCTTTAGGCAGGTCGCCATGCTCTCGTCTTCAAGTTCTCCTGTCTGTGCGCTGTGCCTGCAGGTTCGTTGGAGCAGCGGGTGCCCGTCGCGAGGAGAGGAGGGTTGCAGTCGTCCATCGCGCCTTCCGCTGTCCTTCCGCCAAGATGAAACCGTCCCAAAATCCGTTTCGGCCTCCGGACCTGCGCGCCTGCGAGGTCAGCAGAGCCTCAAGCGCCCGGACGCGTCCACGTGGACGACGAGGACTGTAATTGCTTCCGGGTATTCCAGCACGCTCGGACAACTTCTCGCGATGGACGCTCGGGAGACATGGGGTTGACTTTGCGTTGTGCTCGTCGACGCGAGGAACTGATACGTATGTCGCTCACCACACCTCAGTCGCTCAGCACGCCCGCAGTCGCGCCCAATTTGTCTCCTTGTGGGACTATCCTTGTGCTCGACCTCCGCCCGCGAAATATGAATTTATTCGTCAGATTATCCTCGCAGAATCTATGGTTGATTTATTGCGTACAAGGGCTCCGCGACTGCGTTCCCTGTCGAGCTCCACCCCTCTGCGTCTTCGCCAGCGAGTGTCCTCGCCACTGCCGCATCGTCGTTGCTGGCCGCGAATGCCTCCGAAAGAACCTCTCGCCTGTCCTGCACCTGGATCGTGACGGGCCCGAGCCCGTTCTCGCACCGTGCTCGCAGCACTGCTATGAGTGACATAAGGCCCTCGTGCCAGGCAGCAGCGCGACGAGACCGGCTGCGGAATATCAGCCGGGATTTGGTGACGTGCAGCTCCTCGACGTCGTACAGCGGATCTCCGGGGGCCGCGCGGAGCATGTCCACGAACGTCTTCATCGTCTGTCCGTCGATGAGCACGACTCGCGCCGCACCGAGTAGTCGTACTCCCGCCAGCCCGTCCCAGAGGCCAGTCCACGCGGAGTGCACGGACAGTGAGACGAGAGATGAAGGAGGCAGGAGTGGTTTCATGCTCGCCAGCAGCGCGGTCGGGTCTCCGTCTGTTGGTAGCGAGCCTACCAGGCTGAGATCGACGTTGAGGACCAGCCGCGACCCTAGCTGTGGACTACGGTGCGCCTCCTCAAGATGTACTCGATGAATGGAGTCCAACGTTCTCGACTCATAAAGCATGAGCTGCAGCTCAGATGTGATGGACAATTTGGCAGGCCGAGTGACAGCAGAAGCCGCCGCACGAGCGCGGTGTATGCACGTCATGACATACTCGAAGTCGGCAAGCCACTGGGGGTGTGCGCTGCATTTTCCTTCGAGAGTGAGTGCTGTGTCTTCCGAGAACGAAAGGTGGAGGAGGAAGTAGGCATGAGTGATCGGCCAGTGACGGTCCTTGTCTAGTTGTGACAGCGCTATCTTGTTGAGTCTTCGCAGGTGGACGACTCGCCTCGGGACGTGGAGAGCGGAGAGTGATTGGTCTATTAGTTCGATGCAAGCGCACATGTGCAGTTGCTCCAGCTCTGGTAGCTGTCCTAGGGCATCGAGCCAGTCATCTAGTGGGGCGCCGCAGACAGAATGTACGTAGAGCCGTGTGATCGTGGGGCGCATGAATTTCCGTGCGAAAGCGAATGAGCTGTCCATGAGATGCAGATTCCTGAGCCGCGGCATAGGCGCGTCGGCGAGGGACGGTATGGGCTTCGTATCCTGCTGGGCCGACACCCAGAGCTCCTCGAGCACGGAGAAGTGCAGCGTCCCGGCGGGCAACGCCCGCAGCTCCGCAGCATAGGTAGGCAGGAGCGCAAGCCAGCGTACTTTGCCGATGCGCTCGCACTGCTCGGTGAGCAGCCTGCGTGCTTCGC
Source organism: Phanerochaete sordida (assembly GCA_019973155.2). Lineage (NCBI taxonomy): Eukaryota > Fungi > Basidiomycota > Agaricomycetes > Polyporales > Phanerochaetaceae > Phanerochaete > Phanerochaete sordida. Next base: position 270,082 of record BPQB01000015.1, on the reverse strand, counting down.
CGGTGCCGCCAATAAACCCGAGGCGCAGCGGTGCGCCTCCGGCGCGCTCGAGGAACGTCGTCCACCGTTCGCGTTTGCCGTCGGAGAGGTCGATGTCCGCCCAGATTGAGCCGTAGGACAGTGCTGCCGCACGCCAGCGGCGACACGTGTTCACTGCGTACAGCCATCTGTAGGGCCTTGATGAGCCATGGCCGGCTGCATACACCTTGTTGGTCTCGTATAGGCGAGCAAGTTGGGTGAAGATCTGGAGCAGCACGTCTTCAGGGAGCTGGGAGACAACAGCGAGGGTGTTGCGATACTGTGTAATGTCCGCGAGGTAGCGTTGCAGACGAATGACTGCTTGTGCGACGTCGGACATAGCGCGCTCGGCGTCCGACATGGTTGGAAGAAACGACGAGAAGTCGATACGTAGGTCAAGTTGTTCTAGCATGATTCTGCTTGAAAAATGAGTAAATGTCTGCGAAATCCAGCTGTGGCCCGCACATTTTCTCCGAAGGTGGTTGTCGGCGAACGTCACGGTGCCGCACGCACGTCGCTCATACCAGACGCTCGATGCTCGTGTGTCGGGACCCCTGAGACTTCCTTCAGAGCATGGAGAATTTGCCTTGGGAAGCCACGCTACGAGTTACTTTAGGCCGAGAAATGGATCTTCTGTTGCCAACGCGGTTCTCATGACGTGGAGAGACCAAACCTTGTGCTGCTGCCCAATGTCGCCCGACATGCGGTTTGGGGTATTCGGGGTCCTTGAGCACACAACCAGTAGTTTTAGTCCCAGAACTTGTCGCGTAACTACGTACAACTACAACGGTACGGCACTCTGAGCTACAGGTGTCTCAATGGGGGGACGGCATTTCTCGAGGCGATCAACGCTGACAACCTTAGGCTCCAGCATGGCGCAGGAAGCCTCATCCAGACCCTCGTAGATAGGATTCCCGGGCGGGCCAATGAAGGGGAATCTAGCACCGTAGCGTTTGTAGTAGTTCTTGAGAAGGGTGTCCGCTCTGGCCAGCAGCTGATCTTCCGGTTCATCCGGAATGGTCGCAGTCGGCTCTGACTTCGCGTTCTTGAGCATCTTCTCGGGGGTTGAAGAGAAGTGTACCGAGTGCAACCTGCCCAAGTATCTGATGGTGTCTGAATTACGCCTATGTGAGCTACAGTCCGAGTGTGATGAGCCCACGCATGCTGCATACCTAGCGTCCATATCCCAAGATTGCTTATGAAGTCGTGCAACTCGCTGCATCCGAACTCGGCGAGCGTCGGTTCCCATGCGTACAGGATCACAGGCATCGCGCGTGGGCAGTCATGCTGGCTCGCGTTGTCAAAGTCGACAATGCGCACTTCGCGCTTGTCCGGGGAGATGAGAATGTTGGGAAGACGGAGATCGTTGTGCTGAACCCCTGCGGCGTGGATGCGAAGGACCGCCTCCGCGATCGTGATGCTACAATATCGGTTCAAATAACGATCAGCTCGCATGACCACGTAAGCAAGCAACTATGCGCGGCACGTACCGCAGCGACATAGGAACACGTTTGAGAGTAGTCGGCGAGGAACCCCATGCTTCGACTATGATGCATCTGATAGCACGTGTCCTTCCCAGCATGTTGACGTACGTGCCAGAAAAGAGACCATAGAACCTGGGTACGGTTGTGCCTTGCAAGTGTTTCATCTTGTGCGTGTAAAGTTCAGCTTCGTCCTCGAGGCGGTCCGAATCTTCGTCGAACACTATCTTGCAGACAACATTGAGCGGTTCATCCCGTGCGCAGTCTAGTTTTCCGTGATATACACTCGAGTCTCCGTCGCAGATGCGCTTGGTGATGCGGAAGGATAAGGATGTGGTTCCGCGAAGCGTGTCGTCAAGAAAAGCGGGTACAGCTGATAGGCTGTGATGCCCATCTTGCCCGAGGGAGAGTTCCAGCGCGGTAGACATGGATGATGAGTGAGGGACCTGGCTCGGAAAGTTCGAGCGTTAAGTATCAGCTCGAGCGCCACAGCGTAGGGCGCTTGCACGTGGCCGCGGGGGAATTAAACACGACGCGCATCGGCAGGCTGGCACAAAGGTATCGATGTCTGCTGAAAGCGTCTTTGTCGTAATCGTGAAGCGCGAGCAGGCTACTAAATTGACTGACCGCAACACAATGGAAGGCTGAACCTTTGATGCCGCAGGAAATGCCGGTTGAATGCGCCACCAGACTCCGGATGCAGTCGCAGCCATTCACCTCGTCGCCGCTAGTGCGAAGCCGAGAAAAAGGGGCGACAACGTAGGTGCCACCCTGCAGCTGTCGTATGTGTATTTTGTTCTAGAATTCCCACCGGACGGGAGTCAAAGGGCGAGACGGCATAACCAACTCACACGCTTCCTCTCTCAATGGGCCATGTACGATATGTCAAGACATCAATCTGCATGTGCCCTGAGATATAAAGGACGCTAGTTCTTGCTGAGGGCCCTCACCTTTCTCGCCCTTCCCGCTAACGGAAACTCCCTCTTCGTACCGAAAACTCGCCTCCGAATTGCATACGTCCCAATGCCCCCCAAAAAATCAGGTATTTCCCTCGATCGTTTAAGCATATTCCAAAGTACTGAGGCAGCGTTATATCAGCTATTGATGAGGATATCGCCTCCACCGAGTCTCACAGTACGCCTGCTTATCGCCGTCGTAGTGTCAAGGACATTCCGAAAGGAGTCATGCCCATGCCGCGCCCTGAAGATGCCAGCATCCGCTACAGCACCTTATACAGCCTTCTTCACACCATACAGCCCCCCCTACCTCGATTCTATGCCAAGAATGTTTTGAACGGAACCAAGCAGGTAAAACCGAAGCAACTCAAGAATCGACCAGCTGCTCCCCACTGCCTTTTGAAGAAGATGGTCTACGTCCCCGATATGTTCACTGACGCCCTTGAAGAGCTCAAGACATTGCTGGAGGGAGACAAGTTTCTGATCAACTGGGGGAACGCGAGGCATCGGGAGTACGTGACGGGAGTCCTTCCTTACTACACCCAGCGAGGCCGACCCGAAACGATCTACAGCGAGAAGGACACCGAGCGACTTGTCTTCCGAGGTATCTGCGATCCCGCCCTCTACGTCATCAGGGCTATTATTCACAAGGGCTTCAACGAGCCCATCGTCGACACCTGCACACATCCCTATCTCTCGTCCGCGAAGCAGAAGAAGGTGATTCCGGACGCCATCGTTGTGCACAAAGGGCAGTCCCCAAGGCACCGCATCCCCGCCGCAGTGGAAATCAAGTGTCACACCGTCATCAAACATGACTTGAAGTCTCACGCCTGGAAGGCTCCGATCGCCGATGCTTTGACTAGCCAGGAAGACGACGAAGGTGGAGATGGCGAGGGAGAGAACGAAGGTGTAGGTGATGACGACGATGGCGACGACAACGACGACGGCCAAGACGTGGAGCTTACCGCCAATGTCTCTGCAACGATCTTCGAGAAATTCTTCCCCAAGCCAGGATCGGACATCTTATCTGGTAAGGCCATGTATTTTAACTGGCCCCAGTCCAAAGAGAATCTCCAAAAGGAGATCAAGATTATATGCCAAGTAAGCAAAGCTTGACATGTGCCCCACATTTTCGATACTTATGCGACTCCTTGTCAACAGCTGTGGATGCAAGCAGTCACCGAAGATCCCGATCTTCCGCAGGACGTCGAACAGGGCTGGCCTAGATGCCCTGGGCGCGTCATCCTCTCGACCTTCGCCTCCACAATGTTCTTCGTCCGAGGGACAGGCGAAAACGACGACACCTTCTACTACTCCAGCATTCTGAACAGCGCCGTGGACCCTGTTCTCCTCTACGCTGTCGCATTCTTTGCCGACGCAATGGGCATCCTGAAGAAGTCATCTCTCAACCTCGGCAAAGCCGACACCAGTTGGTGGAGCGAAAAAGCCTTTGAAGTTCAGATCCCAAAGGGTTCAAAGCCGTGGAGTGGCGTGTGTCCCAAGTGAGTACAGCGGCTTGATTACGGCGATCACAGATTATACTCATTGCTGACGTCTTTTCAGCCACCTCCCTATGTATATTGAAGCAGAGATGCTGAGGAGAGACCGCCGCCGATCTGTCTAGTATCACAGACCAGTCGGAAATGGGAAATACCCAGGGCACATCATTCACACAGAAAGGAGTCGTAGCTGTAGTGATGAGTCCATGGCTGTACAACGCTCGTATCTTAATCAGCTTTCGTTTACACAACGTATTTATACGGGACGAGGGGAAATAGCCGGTTTGAGTGCGTAAACATGCGGTCCAGACGGCGCACAGAGTCCAATAGGCCTATAGTGTCCGAACATCATCCCACTACATAGCAGCATGGGAATCGAATGTGTTGTACGTGTCCATGTACACATTCGTTTCATTAATACCGGGCAGCCAGGGTGCAGAACCTTGGTGTCCACGGACCACAGTCGCAAGGGGACCGGCGATATTTCCGCCGCAGCTCACAGCGTTTAGGTCGTAAAGCCACGCTACCAAAAACTGTGTGTGGAGAGACGGGTCCTCTCTCGGCGACGCGGTGGGCATTTCACGGACAGATCAGGTCTTACGCTGCTGCCTGTTTGACCACCGATCAGCGGTTTTCGGGGTCTCTGAGCACTCGACCAGATGGCACAGCAGTGGTTCACGTTCGAAACCTGGTTATATTACTACGCAGGCAAACCACGGTATCAAGCTCTAAGTTATTTGTGTCTGATTCGATGGACGGCATTTTTCGAGGCGATCAACATTGATAACCTTCGGCTCCAGCACTGCGCGGGATGCCGCATCCTCACCCTCGTAGATAGGGCTCCCAGGCGGGCCAATGAAGGGGAACCTCGCGCCGTAGAGCGTAGCGTAGTTCTTGAGGAGTGTTTCTGCCCTGGCCAGCAACCGCTCTTCCGGTTCATCAGGAACGTCCGGCTGCGCGCTCTTGAACATCTCCTCGGCAGTCGGAGAGAGGTGAACGGAGTGTAGCCGACCCAGGTACCGGACGGTGGCTAGATCAAGCGCAAGTGAGCGACGAGTCGAGTGCAACAGAGTCGGTTTATACTGCATACCTGACGTCCATATCTCAAGGTCGCTCACGAAGTCGTGTATCTCCCGGCATCCAAAGTCGGCAAGTGTAGGCTCCCACGCGTACAGGATCACGGGCATCGAGCGCGGGCAAGTATGCTCGGACGCATTGTCGAAGTCGACGATGCGCACTTCGCTCTTGTCCTCGGAGATAAGAATGTTGGGGAAACGAAGGTCGTTGTGCTTGACACCTGCGGCGTGGATGCGAAGAACGGCCTCTATTATGGTGATACTAGCACATCGATTCAAACTGCGATCAGTACGCGTGGCCGCACATGCAAACATGCGCTGTACGCACCGTAGCGACATAGGGAGGTGCGTGATTTTTGACATCGAGGAGCCCCATTCTTCGACGATGATGCATCTAATGGCGCGTGTCCGTCCCGCCGGGTTGACGTAGGTCCCAGAGAAGAGACCGTAGAATCTGGGTACGGTTGTGCCTTGCAGGTGCTTCATCCTCTCCGTGTAGAGCCTAGCCTCGTCCTCTAGGCGGTCCGAATCTTCGTTCAACACAATCTTGCAGACGACTTCGATCGTCTCTTCCGATGAAAGATCCAGGTTGCCGCGATATACACGTGAGTCTCCGTCACAGATACGTTGGATGGCGTGGAAGGTGACTGAAGTGTATCTGCGGAGGGCGTCGTCAAGAAAAGCGGGAACAGATGTCAGGCTGTGGTGCCCGTCTCGCCGCAGTGAGAGGTCCAGAGAAAGAGACATGGGTGGCGAAGGTGCAAGAAGGATGTCCCGAGGGGACCTGGGTAGGCAGTCCGAGAGGCTCGAGTGTAAAGTACCTGGCGTTGCAGCCGCGGCGCCACAACGCAGGGCGTCTCCATATGGCCACCGGGAAATTGTCCAGAACTATGGCATACTTGCAGGCTGCACTCGCATGTGGCATTACTATGTATGTATCTTCGCGTTAACTCATTAAATTGCGTCCGCCATCTCAAAATTCGAACCTTGGTCTACCGTCGACGCGTATTGTATAATACATCTGTGACTCGGACTCAATGGCAGCTACTTCTTCGCATCAGAACGCCGCTCAACTACAACGGTACCACGTCCTATGCAGCAAGTTCGTGAGTCTTGACCGGCTTGCGGCATTTTTCGAGACGATCAAGACCGATAACCTTAGGTTCCAGCCGGGCGAAGGACGCGGCGTCCGTGCCTTCCTCGATGGGGCTCCCAGGCGGACCGATGAAGGGGAACCTCGCGCCGTAACGCTTGGTGTACTGCTTGAGAACGGCGTCCGCCTTGGCCAGCAACTGTTCTTCAGGCTCGCCCGGAACGTCGGGCTTCGCGTTCTCGAGCATCTCCTCAGCGGTCGAAGAGAGATGAATAGAGTGCCACCGATGCAAGTAAAAGACATCGTCTGGAAGTTAGACATAAATGAGCGGATAGCCGGGTCTGAGGGGGTCGCCAGAGCACGAACCTGGCGTCCACAATCCGAAGTAGCACATAAAGTCGTGTATCTCCTGACATCCAAAGTCGGCAAGCGTAGGCTCCCACGAATACAGGATTACAGGCATAGCCCGGCCGCAGTCATGCTCGCCCGCGTTATCGAAGTCGGTGATTCGCACCTCACTATTGTCTGAGGAGATGAGAATATTGGTAAGACGAAGGTCGTTGTGTTGGACGCCTGCCGCGTGGATGCGAAGGGCAGCCTCCGCGATAGTGATTCTGCATCGTCGTCATTAGCCGCGATCAGAATGTGCACTCGCATACAGAGATCATGCACTGTACGCACCGTAGCTCCATGGGAATATGCTTCACCGTAGCCATTGAGGTGCCCCACTCTTCGGTAATGATGCATCTGACAGCCCGTGTCTTCCTTGACATGTTGATGTAGGTTCCAGAAAAGAGGCCGTAGAACTTCGGTACAGTCGTTCCTTGCAAGTGCTGCATCTGCTTGCAGTAGAGTCCTGCTTCGTCCTCGAGCCGATCGGAGTCTTCGTTCAAGACCATCTTGCAGATTACGTCCATCGGTTCCCCTGAATCGCCATGCAGCCTACCACGATACACGCTCGAATCGTCATCCTGAATGCACGACACAGCGTGGAACTCGAGCGCCGTATAGTGCTGAAGTGCTTCGTCGATAAATTCGGGGACAGAAGATAGACTATACCGCCGCCTATTTTCGCCAAGAAAGAGATCTAAGTTCATCGATGCTGACGGCGCGAGTAAGAACACAACCAGATGCTGAGGTTGTGTGGTCCGCAAGTGGGTTGGGCTCAGGTGTATGAAGCGCGTCGGACTCGAAAGCGGTGCCACAGGGAGTCGTCGGTCGAAGAAGATGGAGTAGACAGCTGGGCTTGAGCTTGATCTTGAAACGAGGAAGCCTCTACCGGTGTGAGCTTGCTGGACACGATGTGGAAGATCCTCAGGCCTCAGGTGTGGTTGTGATGGAAGGGGCGAAAGAGTCGCGTTACGCGTACCGCGAGCTCGGAGCCACGCGCTAGAGTCACGTGCTAGGAAGAAGCGCTCGGGGTCCCACTGGCAAGGGGTGCCATCGATAAATTCCGGAATGGCTGTAGAGTCCATCCTGTCCGAGCAGGAGCTGTTGGGTAAATGCTACAAGTAGTGACCAAGCATAAAATAGCACACAACGCTGAGCACTCTCACGTAGCCGCGGTATATTTGGGATAAATCTCATCAGGCCAGGTCGGATGCTTCAGATACTCATACCGAGTCTACAGCTATAGCTAACGAATGACCGCGCGCCTCCAGCTCAGCTAATACCACACGCAGAGATTCCAATACAGACCTCTGGGACGCGTATTCTCCGAACGCCCTTCTGCCTTGCGCGTATTTAATGGCTACCTGTCGTAACGAGGCGACGGTGTCGGCATCAGGAAAGCTGCGATCGTGCTGAGAAGTGCTGATAAAGCTTTATCAGTGCTCGTCAGTGCCGTCAGATCAACCAGTCTCAGTCGGCTTTTTAGCGCCCATGAATTACAGCCCGCCAATAACGGCGGCCATGGCGGGGTCTCCGATTTTGAGCAGGTCAAGGTTCTTCTACTGTAGGCGGCACTACGGCTGACATATTTTCTAGCCGTCAGCCTGCGGCAATGCGGTGAATCGCGAGCAGCCCATCCGCGGGCGCTTGCCGCTTTTCCTGATGGGGGTCATCGCCCTCCAAGGCATCATCGAGGCTCTTGACAAATCCTCCAAGGCAAGAAGGGACGACTTGCAGAGAGTGGGCATAGAAAAACTTGAGCTTCTGCAGCGCAGACCATAGGCGGGCGTCCCGAGACATGACATATAGCGTACCACGGCCGCTTGAGGTGCAGAGCGGCTCTGCGGCAGTGAGCAACGGCAGCCATGCGGCCGCCTCGGGGGGTATGAAGATGTGAAGGCGCGAGAGTGGGAGGTCCGTCTGCACGACGTCGGGAAATGTGGGTGGAGCCAGTCGCAAAACAGGATCCGACCATCCGAGCGAGATATCCAGCACCATGGGAGTGTAAGGTGCCGCCGCCATCCCGGTCATGCTTGCGCCCGAGCGCGCTGCAGCAGACCCGTCTTGAAGGTATGAAAAGATGGACTGTGCTTCCGTAAGCCAGCTATGAGCATCGCTTTTTCCGCAAAGCGCTTTCATGAGGACTCGCAGGTGCGGAGGGTGCGACAGGTGTCTCAGGAGCTGAGCGTATGAAGCTGTGGACCTTGGGGTGTAATCGTGAATGACCTCGAGGTTCAATTCGCGGAGCCGTGGTAAATGCACGCGACGGTCGTGGGCGGTAGACATGTCGGCCTCCATCGGTGCGATGATGCTCACCAGCGATAGAATTTTGAGCGTGGGGAGCTGTGCGAGCAACTCGAGCCAGCTGGCAAGAGGCACATGTTCGAAGGGGCTTCCCCAGAAACGGAGCTCAGTCAATGTTGGGCGGATAAGTCGCGACAACACCGTGTGAGGGGCCTCAACGCAGACGAGGTGCCTGAGTTTGGGCATGAAGGCTTCACCCAGCGCGGGAATAGCAGCTATATCATCGAGTTGGATGGTCATACTAAGGATCTCCAGGTTGGGAAGCTGCAGGGGCCCGTCTCGGGAGGTCAGAGCCTCCAAAGTCAGGGCTCCTTCGTCCTCAACGCCGAGACCGTGGACTGCGCGAAGTCGCTGGCCGTGATGCCCAAATATAATGTCAAGCCCGGAGTAGAGGGTCCTTTGGCAGTAGGGGGATTCGAACGTGAGCGTGCATCCCGCGGAGCGCGCCAGAAAGGCCGCGATGCGCTCTTCGGGCTGCCATGGCATGATGTGGATCGTGCTCCAGAGCCTCGCATAGGACAAGGAAGCCGCACGCCACGCGCGACAGGTGTTGATGGCGAGGAGCCAGCCGTGCGGTTGGGGATGTACTGTGTTCCAGACATCCGGACAGTCATGCATTTGGACCAAATGCGCGAAGATCTCGAGGAGGACATCCTCCGGAAGCCGTCCGACGGGTATGAGAGTATTTCTCCGCTGTTTGAGCGCTAGAAGGTATGACTGCAAGTCTTCTATAGCTTCATCGGCATTGCGAACATCGCAAAAAGAGGCCGACGGGGGCAGGTTGAAGTGTTTGGGAAACATGTTCTGCTTGCACAAGCTTCAGGGCTATTCGTGGCATGTCAGTACAAGAAACGCAAGACTGAGCGTGACCGATGAATATACCTCTTTAGCTGCAATGAACGCTTTCGTGGTCGTCGATGATAGCTGTTCAGGTTTAACTTCTGCATGCTGCGTACTCAAACCATGATGCGCTTGCATGGGACACCGAACACCGGTACTCGGGGTCTTACACATCCGTCGCGCCCGCATGGCTTCGTGCATGAGGGCGCAGTTAGAAACGTCAGTCCTCAGAAAAGCGGTGGTCCAAATCGGAGACACGAGGAACAGAAGCCGATGTTCTCAGCTAGTGTATATTTACATAGGGAATGATCGTCAGTCTGACCGCGCCGTTGACACCAGCCCCGAACCACGTACGTCACAGGCTCGACGCCAGAGATCGAGCTCAAGGTTCGCTGGCGTGGATTATGCGTAGACATGAGAGTGCTGTAAATTTTGGGACCTCTGCACATACTGTTATTTTAAAAAAAAAATCAATTCAACCGTACACTTGATTACAAGGACAGGGAGATCGCCGAGACGACGCACGACAGCCGCAGAGCGAATGCAGCCTTACCAGCCACATTCGCAACACATGCTTACGCGATGTGGTCTCAGGAGATGTGAACTGCCGAGAACGTTGCGCCGCTGAGCAGTATACTACAACCGCGGTAGTCGATTCGTTCGCTCGGAGGAGAACGAAGATGGCATCCCCCCTGTCAAACGTTACCCGACTCGCGTCGGCGGACAATGAGCATGCTGATACAGAGCCATCAGTACATATAGACTTTTACGTGAGTCGGAACATAACTAACCATGGTGTGGCTAAAATTCGACCGATGCCCGACTGCGTTGACAGTACGGCCGGCGAAGGCCTGTAATTACTCTTCGGACGTCGCTTCCGCCGCGCGAGTTGCCTCGAGATTATACTGCACATTCTTGCGGTACTTCGTCACGAGCTCGGCAGCGATTCGGACGTGTTCGTTCGCGCGAACAATTTCCTGCAAAGAACACGCATATTCAGTTGCCTGAACAACCTACGACAAGTCCTGACGGGAGCAGACCTCGAGACAGTGGTTTAGCTCGACGACAGTCTCAGTACATTTGTCCTGAAGAAGAAAGTGAGTCTAGGTTCCTCGACGACCAGCTACTCTCAGCTGCACGCACCGCGTTCTTGATGATCCGCTGCAGCAGCACGTTCTGGCGCTCAGCGTGCGGATTCTCCATGCTTTACCCCGACAGACAACGAAGATTCAACGTGGGTATTGTATTGCAAGGTGCAGCGACAGGAAGAGTGGGCGAAAGCCTCGTCCTTCACGCGGATGGTGGTGGGTAGGGATGAAGCATGCGACGCGCCCAAGCGCCAAGCCAGGTCGGGCCTTCTTGTTCACGAACTCCCATCTGCCGCTGCCTGCCACCTGCCTCCAGGCCAATTCGACGCATCTATGCTCGCACACTATGCAGAGCATGTGTCACAGAGGCAAGCAGAGTGCAAGCTACCGAACGAGCTCTTGCTGCTCGTCAAGGAGTATATCCCTCTGGCGGACTTGCGGACCCACGTCTGCTACTACCATACCTGCAAGACTGTTGCCTCGTTCTACGGCGACAATAGCCAGCAAGCGGAGTTTTGGAGGCGGTCTTGCACCCTGGCCGGTATTGGGTGGCTGAAAGCGGACTCGTCCTGGAAGGAAATCGCGTTTGAGACCATAGCGAAGGACGGGTTCTGCTCACACCCACGGTGTGGAGGCGCGCTGCTCGACTGGAACGGTGAGTGAGCCTACGCATAGTTTTATGCTCACTGGCTCACTGTCTCTATAGCCCAACAGGCTGAGCTCGCCATGCGCAAGTACAACTGGGATCCGGAGGAAGGCGCGTGGGACGCGATGCTCGATCCCGAAGACGCAAGAGAATGGACAGTACCCGGACATCCCATCCCTATCTTCAACCCCATATTCCAGGATATCAAGTTCAAGTCAGAACATCTGCCACCATGGTTCCACGACCCATATGACGCGAAGTTTCGCGTGAATGACCCCGACGCGCCTCTCACCTACGTACGCCAGCTATCAGCACACCCCGTCGCCATTCGTAGTCTCGCAACGTTCCCATCTGTGCGCCACATCAAGTTCCACGCCATAACCCTGGGCCACGAACATCTCTTCCGCAACCTGATGGGCTTGACCGTGTGGGACATCGTCCGAGGGTTCCAATCGGAGTAAGTCCTTTGAGCAAGCGCATATCTTCAGGTCAACCATCCTGACACCGGTGCAGCTTGGATAGAGAACTGTCGATTACAGAACTGTTGAACCTCCTATCAGGGCCGTTCGCCGACATTTTTCGGGACCGGTCGTCCTCAGATTTTATCGGCGACCTAGAGCGATTCTCCACGTTGCGTGGGCTCTGGTCAGCAACGTACGTGCTCTCCTGTCATGATATACGAGTAACTCACGCGACTGTAGCCGGTGGGAAGGAGCATATTTCCTGACGAGCAACGGAGAAGGACCTGTATTCATGCCAACATTCATCCGCTTGCCGCCAGCTGCGAGAGATAGCAAGGGCTCCGAGTCTTCTGGCACAGACTAGTGCGGCGACCTCCTTCTCCCCTTTGTAGGTGGTCTAGACCTATTTCTACATGAATATCATTTCTGATCGCCTCGGAAGATGAGATTGTACATGCGCGCCTTGGGCTATATGCGGTCACAGCGCCCTCTGCCCGCCCCAATTCGTCGGTACGAATGTCGTCCCGATAGGCCCAGAATATTCTGCGACGACTTGGCTGGCTTTGATGAAGTGAGTGGCCGTGAAACCTCCCTGTATAAAGAGTCGCTGAAGTGCAGGCCTAGGCGCTCCCTGAACTTACCCACCCACTGCCACCGGCCGCCGTACTACGCCACCATATGAGCCCAGCCTCGAATTCCTCGCCCCGCCGCCAGCCGCCGCCGTCAACATGGAGAACCACACGAAATCCTTCGCGTCGTGCATGAAGTCTCTCATGCCGCGCTCCCACGCTCAGGATGCTACTCTCCGACAGGCGAAGGCCGGCGACACTCGCCCGCACGTGCCGTCGCCGCTACGCGCGCTGGCGAGCACAAAGGAAGAGGCGACTCCCGCGGCAGATGCCGTCGACGCGGTTGAATCCCGGCACGACGCGTTCTGCACGCGACTCGAACCACACGACGGCAGCGACGACGAATCCGAACCCGAATCCGACTCTGACGAAGGCACTCTAGTCAACATGCAAGGAAAAGAAAACATATCGGACGACACGTTGTTCGATCAGACAGCGCTGAAGCAGCGGTCCCAGCCCACTGTGGTGCCGAATGGAACGGATACTACTGCGGTAGCGAAGAAGAAGAAAATTGTTGATGTGGAGGGTCTTCGTCGTGTCTCTTTGGGCGATACTAGCGCACCAAGTACGTCACAGACTCAAACATTCCCGTGAATGGCTCAAACTAACCGTCTTGTAGACGTGTCCGTCCCCGAGGATCCCGCTGGGTTTTTGAAGCCAACGTCCAAACTCAGACGCAACGGCACGCTGTGCATCCCGTCCCACGAGGTCCTGACAGTCGGGCGCGACGAATCGAACGATCTTGTCGTGGATGACCCTTTCGTCGGTGCGCGCCTCGTGTTGGTCAGGCATGGGATGATGCTGACAGCAGTATGTGGCCCAGCCGACAAACACGCCGTGCTCGATGCGCAGCTCAACGGCCAAGTCGTTCTGCAGGCCTGGGAAGACGAGCTCATGGAAGTGCCCACCTATGTACGTCCCAGTGTCAGGTGGTCTCCGCTCGCCGCTCACGCTGCTTTTACAGATCAACGGGGAAAAGGTCGAACCTGAGCAGTCAGTCGTGCTGCAGCCTCGAGACAGAGTCGTTCTCGGAAAGAGAGGCCATGGCCGCGGTACGTACCTCGAACCTCCACGCCAGACTGCAGCCACTGACACCTGCACCCTCTACAGAGTACGAGTACGTCATGCCGGACGAGTACCTGCAGCGCGGGCGGCGTGCGGATGCCCTGCGTGAGGCCTCGCGCGAGCACAGCCGCAGCCACTCGCGCGAATGTACATGCCACTCCGCCACTGGCGACGCGCAGTACCAGCCGGCAAGGCGCCCTCGCGCGGACTCCGGGAGGAGCAACTAGCGCGATGCGTGTCCGACAGGCATGGCCCTGGTGTACTTTATGGGGCTGGCGGACTTGATGTATGTGACTAGCGATGCGAATGATAATTTGTAGGTTCGCCCCTCGCTCGTCTGGCTGGTTTGAAGGTCTATGCGTAAAGTGGGATGGTGAGTGTCAAATCCAGGGAGAGTTCACCCGTCGGAGCAGGGCTGGAAGACGGTCGCATCATTAGGGCGTTTCACGGTAGCGTTTTTGGACGCCTTTTTGGAGTCGTTTTTGGGCGCGTTTTTGAGGTCCGCGGGAGCGACCTCAAAAACGTTTTTCGGCCAAAAACGCCCAGGGTCAAAACGCCTCGAGAGGCGTTTTGCAGACCTTTTTGCAAGCCTTTTTGGTCTGTCCCTTTTTCTGAGGTCTGTGAGCGTGGGACGAACGTACAGAGGCAGTTTGATCTCCCGGGAAGGACTCAAAAAGGGCTCAAAAAGGCTCTCAAAAAGGCTCTCAAAAACACGTCAAAAAGGCTACTGTGAAACACCCTAATGGCGTTTTCTGCGGCGGTTCCTGGTACGACACGAGGTGGCGTTCTTTCATCGACACTTCTTTCTCCAGAGAACTCGTGGGAAGCTCTACATTTGCATCAGTGGCGAAAGGGTCAGGGCAGCGGATACGCCAAGAGGTACGTTCAATGTCTTTGTGTTTGTGAACCACTGATGCAGCGTTGAACTTCAGCCTATGGGAATTCTGGGAAGAGGTTGCTTTGTGTCCCGGCGCATATAAAGCCGCTGACGTGCCCAGAGCCCGATTCCACTTCCATTTCTCGGCTCTCTGCCCTAGCAGTCTTCACCGTCAACTGCCGCGCCCAATCGACGAAATCATGGAGCAGTCGGGTAATCACCACTATGGCAATACAGGCTACCCCGAGGGCTATTACTACGGCCACCCCACCCCCACATCTTCACCGACGTCCAGGAAACAAGGATCGCAAGAGGAATACGGGCCCTCCTTGTACAGCAACGGAGAGGCCATCGCATTGACCCAGGAGGCCGAAGCCAAGTACATGGCCTCACAAGGTTTCCTCCCCAACGACGACAATGCCCATCCTGCCTCACAGGGCTTCGACGACGGCGATGGCCATGGCTCGGACGCCCCTCAGGACTTCTGCCTTGGCGACGATAGCAGCGACGACGACGAAGGCCCGTGCGTCTCAGGCTCCCCGACGGTCTGCGGCTCTCCGGACTCGCAATCGGAGGCCTCTACGTCCCCTGAACCCTCAGAGAACAACGACGATGGCGACATGGACGTCGAGGTCGACGAGATGTCAGTGGACGAGGAGGAAGAAGAAGAGGGGGAGGAACAGGAGCTGGAGCTGGAGCTGGAGGACCAGGATCAGGATCAGGATCAGGACCAGGAGGACCAGGACCAAGACCAGGACCAGGACTGGCAGGATGACACGGGATACAACTCCGTGCCCGCGACGCAGCCGAGTGGGTACCGCACAAGGCCCGATGCGCGCCATGGCATCCTATGGGGCTACCTGCAGCCGCTGAACCGAGATCTCAAGGCCATGGAGTTCTCTCGCTACAAGAAGAAGTACACGATCGGCCGCGAGGCAGACTCGGTTGACTTGGAGCTCAAGGACCCGCGCATCAGTGAGCGCCGCCTTCGCCCCTGATGTATGAGTAGCGCTAACGGCGGGTGGCAGGCAAAAGACACTGCGATATCACCTGGAATGGGCGCGAGGACCAAGCGTCGCGTGTGACGTTGCGCGACCACAGCAGCAATGGGACGTGGGTGAGTGGCGTCCCCACCCTATGCCGCGAGTGGCGAGTGCTGATGACAGTAGGTCAATGACGTCCGGCTGAACAAGATGTCGTACATTAGTCTCCGCGATGGGGACATGGTCGCGTTTGCTGACCCAAGCGAGCTGGAGATCGAGTCGGACGCGGCTCAGGGAGGGGAGCTCCATGACAATCGTACGCACATTCGTTCTCTCACTGACTCGACTTTCACTGACTGTTTGGCGCTTTCTCAGGCTACGTCTTCCATCACACTGCGAACGCGATGGTGTACGGCAGTCAGGCATTCGATGGGCGCTAAGTAGCAGCGACTCAGACCGCCCCGCGCGCGTCCTTGGCATCCAACTCGGTCAAATCGTAGACGAACTGTTGAGCGATGTGTTCAGCGTGGTACAGTCATTAGCCAGAGGTTATTTTACGGGACAAAATACACTGTTAGATTATCCATGTTTTGCTGCACGCGGTGCTGTCAGTGTTACGGAGCACAACTCGATAACGTAGCGAGGTGATGAGGCAAGTAAGTGAAGTAAATGACTGCTTACTAGATAGGCGCTGGGTAAGTAACGCGGCTTACATGCTTTGTATACCCCTTGTGGCTCAATCTCATTACGCTGAGGTGCGTCCGCGTCGACCTCGATTTCTTCCGCGCCGCCGATCTTGTCCTTGTCACAGGCTGTTCCTTGCACTGTTCTGTCTTGGCTACCCTCGCATCACTCATCATCCTCAACGCCATTCTGTCCGACGACGAGCACATCACCATCTCACGCGTTCCGGGCCCGTTATCGGTGAAGTCGCGCGCAGGACTCGACGGAAGACAAAGAGCAGCCTCGGCGCATTGACCAGACATCAGTTCGCCCTGGTTCTTCGTAGCCTCGTGGCAAAGAACAAACCTACTGCTTACAACGTGGGGCCGTGGAAAAATTCGGTATAAATCTGCGAGGGGACATCGCTTAGCTCAGAATCCAAGTACGGACCTCTCCTAGACGCTGTTCCCCCGCCCCCGCCTCACCTCGTTCTCAACCACAACCTCTCACCATGCAGCGACCAAACCACATCGACGACGAGATGGCGCTCGACCAATGGCCCGCAACGCAGGTGGACTCGCAGCAGGCGACGCAGCTCTCGGAGTCAAGTCAGCGAGCATCGGAGACCCACCTCTGGGGCTACCTCGTGCCATGCAGCCCGCAGCAGCGGAGGATAGACTTCAGCAGGGAGAAGACCACGTACAAGATTGGCCGCAACCGCGATAAGAGCATTGGGAACGACCACATCCTGTCGGGCATGAAGATCAGTGAGTCTTTGTTCGCGTTCGAGGTCGTCGCGCGCGCTGTGGCGTCGTGCGCACAGTGCGCGACGGCGGCCTCGCTGGGCTTACAGACGTGCTGAACGCGGCGGATAGGCAACCAGCATTGCGAGTTCCGGTGGGACGGACGCGACGACAAGCACTCAACGATCACCGTGTTCGACAACTCGAGCAATGGCACCTTCGTGAGTTTAGCCCGTCGGGTCGATGCCACTCTGCTGAACGTGCCCGTCCCTGAAGGTCAACGGAGAGAAGATTGGCAAGGGTCGCTACGCAGTACTCAAGGAAGGAAACGAGATCGCGTTCGGCACCCATCAGCCGAACCCTGGTACCGCAGAAGACTACCGTTCGTCTGCCAGCGCCTCTACTCAATGTCCAACACTCACGCGTCGTTCCCAGGCTTCATCTATCGCCATCTTGCTGGAGGCCCGCCCGTCGAGGGCCTGTACGCTCATTATGATATCACGGAAGAGCTGGGCAAGGGCTCGTTCGCGACTGTCATGAAGGCGATGTGCAAGGAGAACGGCCACTGGTACGCAGTCAAGATGATCCAGACCAAGAACCTCAAGCGGTCGATGACGAAACAGCAAGCAAACGGCGATCATATTACAGTTGACGCGTCTCTTGCGTTGCATAAGGAGGTTCAGATCCTGCAGAAACTCCAGCACCCGAACATTTGTCAGCTAAAGGAGGTCTTCTACGACCCCGATTACGTCCGTGAGTCTCGGGAAACAGCCTCAAATTCATGTACTGATGTCAGTATAGACATTGTCCTCGAGTGGATCGCTGGAGGTGATCTCCTGGAGTACATCATCAAGCGTGGCGGCCTCTGTGAGTCCATGCAATCCACTCACGTATGCGACTTCTGCTGATAGGCACCACAGCTGAAGACGAGACGCGGCATATCACATACCAGCTATGCGAGGCATTGGCCGTGAGTGGCACGCTCTAGTAAAACCACCGCCGTCTGACATTGGCGTAGTATATCCACAGCCAAGGCATTGCGCACCGCGACCTGAAGCCGGAGAACGTTTTGCTTACCACGGACAACCCACCAATAGTGAAGGTCGCGGATTTCGGTCTAGCAAAAGCCATTGACAGTCTTACTATGCTTCGGGTAAGCCTCATTCGCCCCTGCCTCGCTATGTCCCAGACTTACGCGTCCGTAGACAATGTGCGGAACGCCCAGCTACCTCGCGCCAGAGGTTGTGCAGCAGAACGGCAAAGAAGGCTATCAGAAAGTCGTCGACAGCTGGTCTGTCGGTGTCATCGTGTTCTCGATGTGCGTCATCATATGTCTTGACATCATTTTATTATCCGCTCACCCAGGCACAGGCTCACTAACTCAAGCCCTTTCATCGAGCCAAGTTACACGACCGACGTGAAGACAAAAATTCTTGAGCGCACGGTCGACTGGACGCTGCTCAACACATACCACATCTCTCCACTTGCCCGCGATTTCATTCGCCGCCTACTCGAGGCAGATCCCGAGCAACGGCTGTCATTATCCGACGCCCTTCGTCATGATTGGCTCGCGCCCTACGCCGCGGAGATGCGTACGAAGCGCGAAGTGACAGCGACGCCGCCGCTGACACCTGCACGCGAGCTGCCGCGTGACATCTCGATGGCCGACGCGGAGCACGACGCCGCGGAACCGCCGCTCTCGCAGACGAGCTCGCACTACGCCGTGCCCGGCGCATTCCCGAGCGGCTCGCAGGACCCGGCGCGCACACTGCAGCGGCGGCGCAAGATCCTCGAGCAGGCGCGCGGCGCGGGGCTCGACCCGAGCGTGCCGCGCGAGATGCTCTCGCAGGTCGACGAGGACAGTGACGACGCGACGACGCCGACCGTTGCGCGCGCTGGCCAGCCGCAGCGTCCGCTCAAGCGCAAGGCCGGCGACGAGTTCGACTCGTCCCTCAGCCCGATGCCCGAGGACGAAGGCGAGGACGAGGACGACGAGCCCGGCCCGAGCACGCGCAAGGGCCGCATGACTTCGAACAGCGCGCCGGGCACCCCGGGGCGCAGGGGCCCTAAGGCTGGACGCGGACGCGGCGGGAAGGCCGTTGTGAATGGCGCAGAGGAATCGGACGACACCAGAGTGCGTCGGTCTAACCGTCTGGGCCAAGTTCGCGCGTGAGTCGATTCTTGGAATGTGTTTGTTTGTTTACAAGGGATACTTGACTTTAACTACATGCCTGTTTAATTGCTTACTTTGCTGCTGTCAATGTATCATAGCCTGTGTAATACCCATGCCAATGTTGTTTGTTTATTTTGAATGAGTGGGGTGACGACGATTGGAAGGAACAGAGGTGACTGAGCAATGAATGAAGTATACAGATCAAGGGGAACGTCAAAGCAAGAGGATGACCGATATATGACAACGATCAAGATAGCAAGAAAGCACAACATGTAAAGCAAGAGAAAGAAAACAACGACATTTCACAACACGAGGCCACATTTTTGAGGACCAGCACGAGAAAGGCCGAGATACTCAGATCGACGACGAGGAGCCAGATGCGCGCGACACGCCGGCTCACAGCTTGCGCGGAGGCCGCTTCCCGCGGTTTGACTGCAGGGGGAACACGCAGAGCTGTATATTCTTCTTGATGCACGCTCTGCAGCGAACGCACGTCAGTCCCATATCGCCGAGACATCGAAGTAGTGACTGACGAGCAGCGCG
The DNA here is from genome assembly GCA_019973155.2 of Phanerochaete sordida. Taxonomy (NCBI): domain Eukaryota; kingdom Fungi; phylum Basidiomycota; class Agaricomycetes; order Polyporales; family Phanerochaetaceae; genus Phanerochaete; species Phanerochaete sordida. The sequence goes on along the minus strand of BPQB01000015.1, from coordinate 250,554 downwards.
TCGCGTCTGGCACGCGTTCGCATTTCCTGTGGAGATCGTGACAGCGGAAGCATGCGGACTCGGCTTGCGTTTCCGACAACCTCCTGCGGCCCCTGCGCGGCGCCTTCGCCGCGGGCGACCTGGCCTTGGGGCCGTTGGTGCCCTTGCGCCGCGTGGACGGCCGCCGACGCTTCGTCGGCGTGGCGTGGTACTCGGGGTCCGACTCGACGTCGCGCTCGGGTGTGCGCTCGGCGTCCGTGGAGTACGAGGACGCGGTGACGGGGCCGTCGTCGTAGTACGGCGGGATCGTGAGCGCGGGGAGCGTCCTCTGGCTGGGTACGACGACGGGCGGCGGCGGCAGCGGCGGCATCGTGGTGTAGAAGTCTTGCCAGCCCGCGTACAGCGCAGAGCCTGTGCGGACGTCAGACGGAGACGACACGAGAAGCGACAGCGCACGCACCTGACTGGTATGGCGCGGCCATGGGTGCTGTAGACGGTGTGTAGGGCAGCTCGAGCGGTGTCTGTGGGAGGTATGGCTGCCAAGGACGCGTCTCGTCCGTGTGAGGCGGCTCAGGTGGCCAGATCACGTCCTCAACGCGCCATAGTCGTCAGTCGATAGCCACCGCGCATGACAGTGACGACGCACCCAGGGCATAGAGCCCGATATTCCGCCCAGGAGGGAAGGTCGCTGAGCACCGTACGAGGCGTCTTCGATTGGCAGCCAGGGCTCGTCCACAGGGAACGCGTCGCCAAGGAGGCCAGCGCCGGCTGAGAGGCCGCTGAAGTCGAACGACGCGTCTGGGAACACGAGTTGCTGATCTCCCGTCGACAGCCCGAAGTCGACGGCTGCCCCACCGCCTGCCTCCTCCGCCGCGCCTTCCGCAGCCGCCGGCTCGTATGTGAAGTGGTAGTAGGGCGCGGCGGGGTCGTACTCCATAGCAAGGCACGGCAGGGTGTGAGCAGAACGCGCAGAGGAGGCTGGCCGAGGCAGAACGCGGCCCCGTCCCTTAAATAAGCAGCGTGTCGCGCGCGATCCCTCGCCCGCTGCTTCTGGCGGGGCGGCTTCACGTACGTGCGTAGGCGCCGTGGTGGTGCGCGACCTGACCGCGCGAGACAATTGAGAATTTTTGGAAGAGCCTGCTCCATTGTCGCGCACGGGGCCGCGACGGGAGTTTGGCGTCGCGCGGGCCTGTACCGATGCAGCCTGCGGAGGTCGCGGAGGGCGATAGGACTGCCGGCACGTCGTGCGGCCCTGAGAGGTGTGAGATCGGCAGGGCGCGTGCGGAGGTATTGGCGAGTCAATCATGGCGACTCGGGCGTACCTTAGCGGCACGAGGCGATCTGGCCATCATCGCCACGATCTCGGGGACTTGCTACTTGAGGCTGTGATCATGGAACGCGGACACACAGAAAACAACAGGAAACATGCATGCGAATTCACATACTCACGCTGGTACATGTGCGAGAACAAGACTAGACAGCGAACATGAAGTCATCCTGATCGTGAGGCATCGCGGAATCCAAGATGGAGGACGAAGGCACAGGGACTGCCGTACGAGAGCTTGCGCCACGGGTCTCTGAGTCTAGCTTGCCCGGGACGTGCGCCCGGGATGCCGCCACGTTTGCCGTCCTTTGGGCAGTCTCCGTCCTCCCGATGTTCACGGCCTTGGCGGGATGTGATCGCGTCTCCATTTTTGAGACGTCTTCTCGCGACGCAGGACGGCTAGAAGCCGTGCGCGGGGGCTGTACGCGGCGCGAACTAGTCTGCGGAGCGGGTATAGTTTGTTTGACCGTCGCTGCGCTCGAGGTGGAGCGTGTCGTGCGGTGGATGGCTGTCGTGGCGGGCGCAACGCGAGTGGTGGTCGTGGCCGCAGTTGCAGCCTGCGCGGCAGCGCGAGTGCGCGACGTGGACGCCAATGTCGGAGTCGGCGTCTGCGCTGACCGGCTCCGCATCGAGCTTTGCGAGTCCGGGCGCGCTCCAAGGCCGGATCGCGACCCCGGACGGGACACGCCTGCGGCAGACGGTGCTCGGGCGTGAGTTGCGGTGGGTGCTGGCTTCGGTGCCGACAGGGCGTTGGCCGCAGCAATGAATGGGTCGTCGTCATCTGTGACGAGTTAATTCACGGCTGTCAGAGACAATGCTGGGCAGCTCACCAAGGTCGCACGGTTCCAATGATGGCAGTTCGAAGGCGCCGCTATCTTGCAGCAGCTGGGGTACGTCGATACATAATTCGATATCTTGTGCGTAGTATACGTCGGCCGAGTCGTCGACACGGTCGCCGTGCGCACCTCGGAGGAGAGTGCGACCCAGGGTCTTGTAGTCTGGCATGTCGAATGGCGGCTCCCATGGCTGCTCTGTAGGGCTGGTGAGTGACGAGGACGCCGGTCGGGACTACTGTAGGGCGCACCAGGAACCTTCGGAGGCATATATTCGATGTCCTCCTCCTCGTTCTGCTCTACACCCTGCACCTCCGCATCCGCATTCTGCACTCTGCTCGCGCCAAGCTCGCCCTCGCCGAGACTGTCGCCCTCCTCGCCCAGCACGATGTCCCCGTCGCTGACATCCCAGTAGTTGCCCTTCGTGGCGGGCGTCTTGAGGCTCTTGCTCGTCACACTCGGGAGGCGCAGGCTCGCGCGCCGGCGCGCAGCCGATGGAAGTAGTAAGCATTCTGGTGTCTGCGCGAGCATCTCGGGCGCGTCGTCCTGCGCCTCGAGGAGGAGCTTCGCCGCCTGCGGCTTCGGCGTACGCAGCTGCTGCGCGGGCGCGTACTGGCGATTCGGGAACGGTGTCTTGTCGCCCAGCGGGCGCGCGGGCGTCGCGACTGTCCGCAGCTTGAACGCGGTCTGCTTGACGGCGGTCTGCGGGACTTTGTCTGTGCGTGCAGGTGAGTGGTTCGTGCGACACAGAGAGGCGAGAAGCCTAACGGTTGAGCGGGGTGTGCAAAATACTCTTCCCCTTCGCCCTCACTGTCATTGAGCCGTTGTATATCGCATTCTCGCGGAGCCCGCCCGTGCGCTGCTTGAGGAGTGCCTTCGCTGGGGTGCGGGTGTGTGCATAGCTTGTCGCTGCTGCGTCGTCGTTGAGCGGGATTTGTAGAGGTCGTGAGCTCAGCATAACGCGTTGTTTTCGCTGTTGTGTCGGGGTATGGCAGAAGGAAGGAGAATGTCGCGGTCGTAGCGTCGGGCGAGATGGTGGTAGCGGACGAACCGCGCGTGTTCGTCATGTGGCCGCTTCAGGAGAAAGGGCGCATCAATTGATGCGCCCACTTCCAAATGTTGCCCGGGTTATCCAGAAGCGCGCGTTCGACCACGACCTACTTCCCGACTCTGAACGTCGAGGCCCAATCATACGACTTCCGGGTTTCCTACAGGTCTTAAATCTCTGCTTTAGCTATTACGCTGAACCGCGCACACGAGTGTTCAAACGTGCGACATTTGATGTTCGCTCAACGGACAACGTTCAAGACAACGTTCAAAGCAAGACGCATTACAAGCTGACTGCTATGCGTGGTGAGACTCGGCCTGAGGGTGACCCGTGTTATAGCGTTCAACATCCCTATAGATTCTGTGCGATTTGTTTTGCTCATAGGTGTCACAGAAACGTAACGGAAACGCAGTGGGTGCTATCGCAATGTGGCACTGCAAGCACGAAGTTGCTGCAAATGGCTGCAGGCGAGTCTTGGCTCGACCCAAGTCGACGCTCACTAACGCAGAGAATCTATTACAGACGATGTCTCTCACATTTCATTGGTCCTCTGTCCAGTCAATCCTCAGTGCAAGCGCAAAGGAAGTACCGCGTGCCAGCACGACTGAGAACGTAACTCTGACCACTTGGACATGCTGGGACAGCATTGTGAGTACCATGACCTCGACTGTCCATAGACTCTCGGGCGATTCTTTGCGATGACACCTAATAACATCGCGCAGGTCATACACAGAGGTCGGAATATTTCGAGAAGGTGGTTATACTTTGAGGAAGTAGTGGTACGTGACCTTCCCTTCCATGACAGTGCTACGCAGCGACGTACACATGCCTTTTAAAAAATAATCTGCCTTTCTTGCGTTTCTCTGGTTTGATAGGGCGCAGTGACGACAATTTGCCTGTGGCGGTCGCAGGAAAGCCTTACACTTCATGAAGACAGCCTCGCTTACGCCAAACTCGTTCGTCGAATTTTGGTGGCTATCTCCTACGTTCCGTCGTGCTATTGAGCTACGAGGACGAGACCAGGATCGAAGAGTTTAATAATCCAAATAAAGTTCGTGCCCCACTTCCACACACGTACAACCGAATCTAAAGGCTCGCCGTTCACAGTCATTTCCATTCGACGGGTATCCGATGACCCTCGCACCTGCACTAACCTTTGATGCAGCGTGTAGAAAAAATACCGAATACGCCAGGTGAGGTGCGTTGGTCTACTTAAGAGCGAGAGGTGGATAGCGTCGCCCTCATCTTGCGTCTACCTCTGCTCATCCCAAGATATGTCTGCAGAGAACTACCTCATCGTTGGCCGAAAGGGCACCGGTGTTCATGACCGCCTCGAGATCGAGGACCTACAAACCACACAACCCGAGCAGTTTACCCTCTTCATACTCGCATTCCTCGCTCTCCAGGACAGAGGCATCCCGGTTGACTCGCCCGGTCTGGCCATACCGCCTGCGGCGCACTTCACGGAGATCGCGGGCATTCACGGCCTCCCGTTCAAGGTCAGTCTATGTTAGCGTCTATGTCCTATCCCGCTGAGACTGATCCATCGATATGTAGGAATGGATCGGCGACTTGGCCAAGGACCAGAGCAACTTTAGTGCGAAGGATCCCAAGGACACCCAGCCTGTCCCCTCGCGCTTTGGTGGGGTGAGTCCTCAGCTGGGCTAGCCAACCAAACTCGGTTTAAATACGTTTGCAGTACTGCAACCACGGCAGCGTTGTGTTCCCGACGTGGTGTGTGCCTCTCATTCTGGGCCACCGCTGGTCGCCGGCTGACATACTTCGTTGCAGGCACCGCCCCTATGTCATGGCTGTAGAACAAGCCATCGGAAATATCGCCGTCGAACTCGCGAAACGCATCACCGCAAGCATCACAGACAAGCCCGATGAGGTCGACGCTTGGAAGAAGGCCGCCCAGGCCCTTCGCTTCCCGTAAGCTTCCTGCGTTTCGGATTATATCAGCGTTTGGCTCATTGTCGCTACAGATTTTGGGACTGGGCTGCAAAGAAGGTTGCCGACGATGGCGTTCCGCCCGTGCTGACCGACGACAAGGTCAACATCAAATTTCCGGGCGGGATCACGAAGGAGGTCGAAAATCCGCTTGCGTTCTTCCCATTCAAGACCATTCCGGATGGTTTTGAGGACGAAGTTTTGGACGTAAGTTCTCTAAATTACGGGCTTGAGCTCGGACTCACTGTACGTCGTCGCAGCCTGATCATCCTCAGGAAAGTCTCTCGGAACCTACCAGACGTGATTTGACATTGACCCCATTCTTTGCTCGTGCAGGTCAAGGCCTACTTCTCGAAGTGGAAAGTACGCTACCCTCGCCCTCGTTTTGCAGCCCATCACTCACGGGTCCGCGTCGCGCAGCGCACATTCCGCTATGCAAAGAGCACTCCGCATGCCACCAGCAGCGGAACCGCTGACCTGAACGCGTGAGAATTTACGTCTCGCTCACTTCCTTGCCTGCCGCTGAAAAAGACTGCAGTAAAATCAAGAAGAAGGCTGAATCTATCAGGCGGCACGTCGGCAAGCTCTTCACCTTCGACGATGATGGCAAGCCGCCTCTGGTGTATGTGCCTTGCATCCAGCTTATGTGAATGCATATAACCGAGTCTTTGACAGCTGGGACGAGTTCTCTAACCATACTACGCAGTCCCTGCGTACCATGGACTTCTATAACTGCGGCACGTACCGCTATCGTCGACTGTCCAAGGTCTCGCTGCTCATCATTGTGCGGGTTACAGGGTCGCTGGAGGGTATACATGACAGCATGCATGATTTTATTGGCGGGAATGGCCACATGTCGGACCCTGACTACGTGAGTGCATGGCGAGTTCGGCGTTGTTCAGCCACTAATACTACTATCAGGCTGGATTCGATCCCATGTAAGGACCTCGTAATCCGAGTGGCAGTAATTTTCATGCTGTGCTAATCTCATACTATTCAGCTTCTTCCTCCATCACTGCAACGTGGACCGTCTTCTTGCTCTCTGGGAATACGTCTATCCCGACTATTTTGTAAGATGATCTCAGTGCGTCAGTCAAGGAGTCTCTCTAACGCACAGTTGGCTGTAGATGGGCAGTGGATACACGCACAGCGGGAGGACATACCCGTTCACACAGTCTCGCGGTACGTACAGCCTCGTCTACGTGAGTTTCATATTTTCGACGATCAATGGAAGCCAATACTTATGCTCATGGCACGAACAGAATGCAAAGCTCACCGACGACTCACCTCTCCCCCCGTTCCGCACGGAGGACTCGAAATATTGGACATCCACAGGGACGCGTTTTCTCGACGGTAAATGTAAATAGTCATTTTTCCTCAATCGGGTATGACGTCAGATGCTATTGAACATCGCTCTTTCCTCACAGATTACTCGTATCCTGAGGTCGCAGGCGTCAAAGTCGGACGGGACATCGACAACGATGCGCGTATCCTCGCGCGAAAGAGGCTCCAGGAGTACTACGGCGTTTGTGCGTTCCAGCCCTATTCATTAGAGAGCCGGGCTCGTTCTGACTTTCTTGCAGTCGATGACATGCCCTCGCGTGCTCCGCCGGGCACCAAAATTCATGATATCGAGCTCCCTATATTCAATTCTCCTGAGGTTGTCGTGCCGGATCACCACAAAGCGGTTGACAATTACCGTAACTTCGTTGTTGTCGTGCAGGCACGAGTCCCATCGATACACCCCTCTCTAATTCCTAACCACTCCCTTTCAGACGAACGAGTTTGCGTTCAACGGACCATACACCATCGACGTATACTATGACCCAGTCGCAAAATCGCATGGTAGAGGGCAGTCGGAGAATCACGTGTACATCGGTACTGTAGCTGTCTTCGCTCGCCCAGATCACTGTGAGCACAGCTGCTTTCGTTCATCGCAGATCCTGCTCACCTCATATATACAGCGGACTGCAAGGGCTGCAGCATGCGGCGCGATGCGGGCTCTACCGTCCGCGGTGTCATCGCTATGTAAGCGTTTTGCAATGCTCTTTTTCTGATGCAACACAAACTGACTCTGATCTCGCACAAGCCCGCTAAACATCGTTGACCAGGTGGTCGAGAGCAACGGCATCAACCGCTCCAACGGGAATCTGGACGAGGTCACCACTGCGCTGAAGAGTCATCTGCACGGCTTCGTCGTAGACCGCTTCGGCAAGAAGATCGGCGGCGCCGTTGGCGATCCGGTGAAAGAGGAAGATGCGCTCAGCAATGCGATTGCACCTGACCTCACGCTCGTCTCCTCTGCTGCGGCCTTCTCAAAGGGCGCGAACGGCGCCGAGACGCTCAAGTGGTTCGATTGGAATAATCACGGACGCGTCTTCGATGGCGGGCACCGCGCGTGGAAGCGGCTCTAGATGGAGAGGATGGTCGAGAAAACGATGACAGCGAATCGGAATTCAAGCGTCAAGTCTCCACAGAAAATGTATACACGTCGCCAGGATATCCCGTGTACAGTATGTAGTTGTATCCCGCAGTCTGACAGAGCTGTTATGACGAGCACATGCCAGAGTAAGCGAGGTTCCCATACAGGTTTTCTAAGAAGGGAGTACGGTATCGTATCACCTGTCTTCTTTCGGTGCTGAATGATATTCGATGCCTGCTGCACTAAGCTCAGCTACGCCATCCCCGTGGTCTGCCTCATCCTCGTTATCCCTCACCTCGCAGTACATCTGCAAGTGCTGGCGCGTGTTGTAACACAATCTCGCCCTGTGTTCTGCAGATCGACGTCAATGGTCTCGACTGCGTGCAGCACCTAGCTGCAAAGCAGTGCCGCGGACGAGCCTTCGCTACATTCGTCGGCGATGGAGACTTCAAGCAGCTCATGTCGCGTGGTAAGCATGTGGGTATAGTGTATTTCGCAGCTCGAAGGCGAGCTGCTTCATGGCGGTCTATGGGACCTTGTCTGCAGTGCGCCCGCTGCGTGGTGAGTGCTTCGTGCGGTTCGAAGGGAAGAGGAGCCTTACGATTGAGCGAAATGTGCAGCATTCTCTTTGTTTCGTCGTGAGTGTCATATATATGGCATTCCCGCGGTACCCGACCGTGTGCAGCTTGAGGAGGGCTTTGGCCTGCGCCGTGCGGACGCTGTGCGCGTAAGTAGCTGGTCGCCGCCGCGTCGTCGTTGACCGCCAGTTTTGGAGAGGTCTTGAGCTCAGCACAACGCGTATTCTTCCATGTTGCATCTGACGTGCGCGGAAGGAGGGGGAACGTCTCGGTCGTAGACGTCGGGCGAGATGGCGATGGCGGACGAACCGCGCGTGTTCGTTTCAGGAGGAAGGGCGCATCAATTGATGCGCCTCCTTCCAAATGCAGCGCCCGGACCCCTCGGCCAAGACCGTTCAGTGGGAACGTACCGCGTACAACCACGACCTCCATCCTCACTCGACATTTTTATGCATGATGATACTATCTTCAGACCCACTTGATACTCTCAAAAGCTCCACCAACCACACTTAACTATTGATTCCAGCCTTCGATACCACTTCAAGTACAAATTTGCTTGCAGCTCCGAGCCCGAGAGCTCTCAAGCTGTGCGCTGTAGCAGCCCATTCTTACTCCCAGAAATTCTTGGTGCGGTCCTTGATAACGCATATGATCACGTTGCTCAGCATTCGAGATATAGATGCGCGCCTCGTCCACCCTCCTTGAGACCAGCAACGCGACGGTTATCGCCCCACCGGAACGATAAGACGAATGCAGTCGGTGCGTTGTTGTCCAGCGGAATGTACAGCGAATATCGTGGTCACTGACTGGATATAGATTGCGCCGGGCGACATGCCCCTTGTGAGTGCCTGCTGTCCAGGCCTTAGTTCACCGCTGGTCCAGAGCGACCCCGTGGAGCGTTGTTCACGTTCATCATTCCGGGAGTTTCTCCAATGTCACTGCGTGAATGGAATCATAACCATTGCACTGATACTGCGATGAAGGTATCGCAGCGAGTAGCTGCGAACCCGCAGCTAATCTCAATGGAGGCTCATGCGCAAAGCGGTATGTATGCCTTGGCCCGGCTCACGGTCCCCTTTCCCTGACGTCAAACACCTCCAGACATTCAAAAAAGCGCCAGCATAATCGATTTTTTGACGCAAGGGCAGGGGCAATATCGCGCATTCTTACTCAGAGCGGAGACCTGGCCGGCCTCATCAGTCACGGACGAACGATATCGCCGATGCTTGCTTCGACGAGCTGATGCGGACAGCAGATATAATCACGCGCAGACTGGACGCCGAGGGTGTTTCCGCTCTACGAATGGCAGGAGATGAGGGAGGAGGGAAGAGAGAAGCAGAGAAGGTGGAGTTCCTACTCACCACACAGGCTCTGGGCGCGGACGCGTCGGACGAAACAGGACTCCGTGATCGTGCTTCTTGTAAATGCTACGCGGTGGCATGCGCCACGGCCTTTGGTGTAGCAGCGGCTGGCGGCGCTTCACCTAAAGTCAACCGCACTGATACATTGAAGGGTGTCCGCATCACTCGCAGACAGTGAAGACCGGTCTCTAGCCAACTGGTCTTGACCAATTGAGGGACGACCTCTGCTACAACCAGGACGCAGAAACCGAAAGGTGCGATAGAATTTGTCTTGCATTCGACCATGGCTGAGCGGCTGCCATGCGCAAACGATTAATTGCATTTGGCTCATGCTCGAGGACATTTGTCCCTGCAGCTTGTCCTGGAACGGGAAGAGCAATCACAATACCCACAGCGCGCTGGTGTATTTAAGAGAGAGAAGTGGCTGGTGTCGTATTCACCTCGAATCTACATCTCCGCTCATCCCCAGACATGTCTCTCGAGAACCTCTATCCCGTCACGGGGCGCAAGGGCACGGGTGTGCACGACCGTCTCGAGATCGAGGACCTCCAGACCGAGCAACCTAAGCAGTTCACTCTCTTCATCCTCGCATTCCTCGCCCTCCAGGGCAGAGGCAAAGCGTTCGAAGGGCTGAACATCCCGCCTGCAGCTCGTTTCACGGAGATTGCGGGTATCCACGGCCTCCCTTTCACGGTTAGTACACATGGGACTCTCACGTCGCAGATGCTCACGTGTTGGGATGCAAGGAATGGATCGGCGACCGAACCAAGAACGACAGCGACTTTAATAGGAAAGACCCGAAGGACAGCCAGCCTGTCCCTTCGCGCTTCGGCGGGGTGCGTCTTCAGCTTGGTGAACGGAGCCAACGTGACTCTAACATTGTTGCAGTACTGCAACCACGGCAGCGTCGTGTTCCCCACGTGGTACGTATCCATGTTGTCTGCTACAGCTGACGTCTAGCTGACGCGGATTACTGCAGGCATCGCCCGTATGTCATGGCCATCGAGCAAGCGATCGGCGACATCGCTGTAGACCTTGCGAAGCACATCACCGCGGACTACGCGAAGGAGGCCGCCGACTGGGCCGAAGCCGCGCAGGCACTTCGTTTCCCGTATGCTTTCCTCCGGCTTGACGATATTCACACCATGCTCATCGCCCTCACAGCTTCTGGGACTGGGCCGCGGGAAAGGCGTCCAAAGATGGCGTCCCGCGCGTGCTGACCGACGACAAGGTTTCCATAAGCATGCCGGGCGGTGGCAAGGAGGACGTCGACAATCCGCTTGCGTTCTTTCCATTCAAGACCGTCCCTGAGGGATTTCAAGACGAGGTTCTGGACGTGAGTCGTCAGACTCGTCGGTATCTGCTCGACCTCACTATCCCTCGCAGCCTGCTAACCCCGAGGTTAGCGTCACAAAGCCTACCAGACGTAACTCAGGACTGACGATAGACTTCGCTGGTGTAGGTCAAGGCGTACTTTGCTCAGTGGAAGGTGAACACCTTTTGCCGTCATTCGTCTTGACCTCCTCGCTTACATGTATTCGTTCCGTAGCGCACCTTCCGCTATGCGGGAAGCACTCCTAATCCGACCGGAAGCGGGATCGCTGAGCTGAACGCGTGAGCGTTTGCCTTCCTCTCAGCGTGATTGCCTTTCTCGTTACTGAAAACGACCACAGCCAATTCAAGAAGAAAGCTGAAAGCATTAGGCGGAGCGTCGGTAGGCTCTTCACCTTCGACGACGATGGCAAGCCGCCTCTGGTGTATGTGTCACTGCGTCGGTCTCTCACTAATCGCACATCTGAGATTCACACAGCTGGGACGAGTTCTCCAATCATACCACGGAGTCCCTGCGTCGCATGGACTACTATAATGTCGGTAAGTACCCCAACAGCCTGCTGTTCTGGTCGCTGTCGCTCATGATCTTGCGCCTGACAGCGTCACTGGAGGGTATCCACGACAGCATCCATGATTTGATTGGCGGAAACGGTCACATGGCGAGTCCTGACTATGTGAGCGCAACAGATTTAAGTCGATTCTGGCTGTTGACTCTGCTTTGCTGCAGGCTGGCTTTGATCCTATGTAAGCTCTCCACAAGCACAGCCGTCGTTGTGCATCACTGATCTGAGGATATTTAGCTTCTACCTCCACCACTGCAACGTGGACCGTATTCTCGCCCTTTGGGAGTACGTATACCCTGAGTATTTCGTAAGACGTCCGATGCTCTAGCTGGTACAGTGCTCTGACCGAAATTGTAGATGGGCGACGGATACTCCCACGGCGAGAATAAATACCCGTTCACGCAGTCTCGAGGCACTTACAACCTCGTCTACGTGAGAATGATTGCTCAATGATGGATAGAACCGAGCTCAAGCCTGCACACAGAATGCGAAGCTCGTCGCTGACACGGCTCTCGCGCCATTCCGCACGGACTCGGAGGATGCCAAGTACTGGACATCCACCGGGGCGCACTTTCTTGATGGCAAATGTGACGAGATCGTCCTTTTACATTGTCGCGACTGCCGCTGACATCCCTGTATTGTCGTAGACTACTCGTACCCCGAGGTCGCCGGCGTCAAGGTCGGAAAGGACATCGACAACGAGCAGCGTATCCGCGCACGCAAGGCGCTTCAGAAGCACTACGGCGCGCGTGCGTATCAATCTTCATTTCTCCAGAGGGCCCAATCTCATCGTTGTCAACTTCGAAGTCGACGGCATGCCCCTAATCGACACCGAAGGTGGCAAAATCAAGAAGTCGCTTTTCAGTGTTCCTGCGGGTTCCGTACCGGATGGTTACACTGTGGTTCACGATTACCGCAACTTCGTGATCGTCGTGCAGGTGCGAGCCTCTGCAAACACTCACTACAAATTTTCACCGTATCATCTCAGACGAATGAGTTCGCTTTCAACGGGCCGTACGCTATCGACGTGTACTATGACCCTGTCGCCAAAGCGCACAACAGATTCCAGACGAAGGATTCCGTCTACATCGGCACCGTCGCAGTATTTGCTCGCCCTGACCACTGTGAGTACCATTATTTCTGCTGACCTCATCCTTTGTTTAACCCGTTTTTACAGCGGAGTGCAAGGGCTGCAGCTTGCGGCGAGACGCTGGCTCCAGCGTCCGCGGTGTCGTTGACATGTGAGCACGTTTCGTCTGTTTGTCATCGGCAGTCCGCACTGAACTCGTTACCGTACGACGCAGCCCGCTCAGCATCGTGGCACAAATGCTCGAAAGCGACAAGATCGACGGCTCTAAGGCGAGCGATGACGACGTCGCCGCGGCCCTCAAGAGCCATCTCCACGGCGTCATCGTCGACCACTCCGGCAAGAAGATCGGCGGCGCCGTCGACGGCCCGCTCGCGGAGAAGGACGCGCTTAGCAAGGCGATCGCGCCCGAGCTCACGCTCGTCTCGTCTGCGGCGGCGTTCTCGGACGGCGAACAGGGTGCCGGCACGCTGAAGTGGTTCGACTGGAAGAACCATGGACGTGTCTTCGAGGGCGGACACCGCGCGTGGAAGTCGCTCTAGAAGACGAGAGAGGCAGAAGAAGAGATGACTTGAAGCTCTACGCTCAGCGAACAGTGGTACAGATGTACAATAGTCTTGTCAGCCTTGAAACACTCGAGTGTACAGTAATCGCATGTCCTCGATTGGATGGACAGTATCGGGTGCCCCGTCTTCTTCAGGCTTTGCATGCTTTGGACGCCTGCTTTCCCAGACCAAAGACGCTACCCTCGCATCGCGCGTCGACGTCTTTGACCTAGCTATTACTTTCTTCTACGGTGGTCCTCTTTATCGTCCTCCAAGCTTCAAGTTCGCCTACCGATCAATTGCCAATATATTCGCAAAATCCGGAGGGGAGCCAGGCCGTACGCCTAAGCGGAGTGCACAGGAGAATTCTCTCCTAGCCTTTACTTCCACTGCAATGGAGCCGTCACATATCTCGCGCAGATCGCTCGGGCGTTGCTCGAGGAGCGCCTTATTCGGAGCGCGAGCATAGGCAAAAATGGCCGCTGCCACGTCGTCATCCACCAAAATTTGGGCGCATCATCAGCGTAGCATCGCGGGTTTCTCTCGGCTTGTACCAAGCAGGTGAATGAAAGACGGTCATCGCAGTCGTTGACGTCGCGTGAGATGGTGGTCGCGGATGAACCGCGCCTTTTCGTCCGCTTTCGGAGTCAGGCGCATCAACTGATGCGCCGACTGCCTCATATACAGCTCCTTGTCTTCGTACCACCACCTGCTACCTTAAGCGCCCGCACCGCCTGAGTCTCTGTTCCCCAGTATCGCCTTCCTTTTGCTAAGTTCTCACTTCCCTTTCCCACTCGCACTGATTATTCTCGACAGGAGCGTCGCTGACCGCTGAGCGCGGATGGCGACTACGACGCTTCTCGCTCTCACCGGGCTGGGTGGGGGTGATGAAGCGTCTGACCGCGGCGCGGAAACCCCACTCGTCCTTCAACACTTAGGGCAACCTGCTGTGCGGAACGTCCACACAGACAGGCCCCACACCTGCGATGTGCGGTCACATTGCCCGACGCCGCCCCAGCGCACTCGGTGCGCCAGGAGGGATGGCCACGCCCTGCGCCCTAGGCCCAGGATCACACCCGGAAGCGGCTCTGCGCTTCCTTACTCGGACCTGGCATGCCAGGCGCACAGCGCGTGCCCACTGCGGGAGGAACACGCGTTGTCTCCGGACTTCCTGCTCGGTCAGGGTCCACCACATGGCATCCGCGCGACCGCTGCTCGCCTGACTATGGCGACGGCGACGCGCAGATCGCGGCCGCCGCAGGTACGCACCTGCGACTTCACCTGCGCTCGAGAGCTAACGCGGCGAATGTTCTCGTCCCTGACCACTGCCCAGCCCAGTGCTCTTGGACGACTCGTCGCGCGACGCGCCTGCGAAAGCCACTCCGATATTACAATGGGCGCAAACTGCGCTAGGAATGACCATACTGGTATGTTCCCGGCGCTGCATGCATCGCCTCTTTCCTCATTGACGTCGAGTCTTTACACACAGCACCAACGCAGCGACCACTACTGGGTTGCGCGCGCTGGTGCCGATCTTTTCTTACGGTACCCAATTTGTATATATGAGTAACGCCCATCCACGAGAGCGGAATACACGAGCCCCTTCGCCCCCAGTGCACCGACACTACCTTGGCGGGGCGGCGCTTCTGAACAGGGTGTATCCCTATTGTGTGCTCCTGGAGGGCGACGCTTTGGACGGCGAGCAGGATCCCATGCTCGATGACGCCCCATCTGCAGGGGAACCAGATGATAACACGCGAGATCTCGACGATCTGGAGGATCAGTACGAGGACTCCTGGAGTGAAGCGGACGATGACGATCCTGCGAGGGCAGCCTCGCCATTCGACCTCACAGATGCCATCTTACCTGACGATGGGTATGATGACGGCGAACCGGTGTTCCGGGGGCTGACAATTGTCACATACAATGCCCAGAAATCAGGGGACAATTTGCGCCTCTTTCTCGAGCGCAACGCGGACAATGTTGATATTGTCCTGGTGCAGGAACCGTTCTGGGGGTACATCAAGCAGGTGGCCTCCAGTGATAGCTGCGATGGTGATGAGTACCATCAAGGTATTGCACACCGTCACTTCATTTTTCTGGGTGCCGGGGAAAAAGCACGGACTGTGACGTGCATACACCGCAAGTGGGCACATCTTGCCCCGAGACTGGCCACCGGAATCATCAGTCACCCCGATGTACAGTGCATCGAACTGACAATGCCTAATCGGCGTATATTCCGTATACTAAATGTGTACAATGATTCGAAGGATTTCCGCGGTTTGCGGTATCTTGAACAACGCCTGGAGCTTCTGCCTGAGGTTCACGTTTTGGCGGGAGATTTCAACCTTAGGCACCGCATGTGGGATGCCACTGAACGTGCCAGTGCGCCACATGCCGCGGAGTCTGGCGACCTGATCGCGCTGGCAACGGTAGAACTTGGACTTGACCTTGCCACTGATCCACACGGCCCACACACCTGGTCGTTCAACCGAGCAGATCAGCGGGATGGCACCCTCGACCTCGTGTGGACACACCCCACTATGCCAATACTGTTCGGCCCATCAGTACGATCAGGCGAACGAGTGAATAGTGATCATAGCCCTGTATTCTTTACCATGGATATTGAGGTAGTCGAAAACCGACAGCCCACGCTGAAACGTGGTTCACGTGCTGGCCAGGCATTCATCACGACAGTGCGGGCCAGGCTAAATGCCATGCCCACCGATGCAGCAGCCTATACGTCAAAGGCAGACGTAGAACGCTGGTCTGCATGGATCGAGCGACATTTCAAGGAAGCTTGGAATGCGCACGCTTCTCCACCCAATCCTACCAAACGCTCCAAGTCTTGGTGGAACTTGGAGTGTAATAAAAAGGCCAAGGCCCTGCGAGACTGCCGTGATCGAATACGGCGGCTCAAACTCGAGCGACGGGGGCTCAAATCACAGATTCATGAACGCCGCGGGCGACGCAACCAGGCGCCAGCCCAGGCGGTGGATCTCACTCTGGACCATCTCCTTGTCCAATTGGATAAGCTGCAGATGCAGATGAGCGAACTGCAGGAAAATCTACACATCGCCAGTCGGCAGCTTCGAGGCGCAGCACGCCGGGCACGCCGGGAGTTCTTTGATGGCATTATAAAGAAAACCCACCCGTCCAAAATATGGGACCATGTTGAGTGGACAAAGCCACGTCGACAAGGGTCTGGCGAGGCCCTGGCTGATGCCACGGGCCGCTTGGTCACTGATCCGGTTGACATTGGAAAACTGTTTCAGGAGCAGTTCACACCATCCAACCCTCGACCTATTGACCGTGCAGTCTTGGATGATATGCCGCAAGCCGCTGAGCGGGCATTTCCCCCAATGAGCAGAGTAGAGCTTCGCGAAGCTCTTACAAATACGAGCAATTTCTCTGCACCAGGACCTGACCAGATAAGCTGGTTCTGGTTGAAACGCATCATCACGGATGAATCTGGGCCTCAGTTTGCCGACGTTGAGGACTCCGACCATCATGACATTGAGACTCCCATTCTTTTATTCTACGATGCATGTGTTCGACTCGGCATTCAGCCAGCAGTCTTTAAAGCATCACGCACTGTAGTCATTCCCAAGCCTAAACGGCCAGACTATACCAAGGCGAAGGCATACCGTCCTATTGTTTTGCTTAACTGCTTGGGCAAACTGATGGAAAAGATCATCGCCCGGAGAATGCAGTTTGATGCTCAGAAATTTGGCATCATGCACCCGTCACAGTTTGGCGGCACAATGCAGCATGCTACCGCTGATGCTGGTGTTCAGCTAGTCCACAATGTAAAACAAATGTGGAAGCAGGGAATGGATTCGTCTGCTATACTCCTGGACGTTGCGCAGTTCTTCCCGTCTATCAACCATGCCCTGCTCGCAGATATTCTGCGCAAGCAGGGCTTTCACCCCACACTATGCGACTACATGGCAGACTACCTTGTAGATCGCCAAACACAGTTTATCTTCAACGGTGATACACTGCCACCCATGGATTTTTCTGTTGGAGTCGGACAGGGATCCAGCCTTTCTCCCATCCTCACTGGTCTCTATCTTGCGCCTATATTGCACAAGGTCGCTGCTACCAGCCAAACCATAAACCTGCAGGTGGACGGGCAGTATACTACCCTTCGGGCACCATGGACACCGCGCCAGATTCGCGCAAACGGCCACGCCACAATACAATTCTTTGTGGATGACGGACTGATTCATGTCGCAGGCAAATTAGGCCCCGACACCGATGATCCAGACTATGATCAGCTGTTATATAATAATATGCTGCTCAAGCACACTTATCTTACCCTGATCGAGTATATGCGCCGCTTTGGCCTCGAAGCAGAGCCAGATAAATTGGAACTCATGCACTTCATACGCCGGCGGCGTATGAAGGACTACAAATGGTCGGATCGTGACCCATTAGGCCCTTCACTTCGTTTCCGGGACGAAGGAAAAGAATACACTGTTCGCCCAAAAGCTACCATGCGCTATTTGGGATTTTATCTCGACCCACGGCTCACATTCCGTGAACATATCCGCTTCTACGCCACCAAAGGCTGTAGTACGGTGGCAGCACTTCGCATGTTAGGCAATTCCTCTCGGGGACTTACTCCAAAGGATAAACGCCGCTTATATATTTCCAATGTCGTACCCCTTCTCACATATGGTGCACAACTGTGGTGGAATCCACAATGGAAAGGCATCAAGTGGGCCAAGGTGGAACTGCAACGTGCACAATCTCGGGCAGCACGATGGATAACGGGCGCATTCCACACCACGTCTGTGGGTCTCACAGAAATGTCAGGTGCCTTGCTTCCAATTGATCTTAACATCAATAAGCTGCTACACCGTGCTGCTCTACGAGTACGCACTTTACATAGTGGCCATCCTATTCGTGCCCATTTACCTGCAGTATGGGCAACAAATGAGCACAATATTTCTGCGCCGTTTCCATACAAGGAACGAAAGACAAGGGATGCCCAGACACCTATCACGCATATTCATCGCCTTGGTCAGACTCTGTCACAGGAGGACTTTAGTGCCGTGCATGACGAAAGTAGACCTGGAGACCGGGTTATTGATATATTTGAGGCCCAAATTACTCGACATTGGGACTCAGCTCCATCCAAACAGAACCAACGGGCCTTGCAGGAGTGGCTAGAAGCTGTGCTTTTGCCACTCATTGACACGGTTACAAAAGACCCTAATCGGCGAGTTCTCTTCACCGATGGGTCCCAGAAAAAATGCCCCACGCCAGCCAACCCTGCTTGCGTGAAAACAGGAGCTGGATACATTTTGCTTCATCATGACCAGCCGTCAGGCCCACCGTCGCGCATATCCAAGGTTGTTGGATGCGGGCAGGTCACACCTTTCGATGCAGAAATGACTGCCCTGTGCATGGGCCTCTACAAAGCGTGCACCTTAGCAGGCGATGTTCAGGCGATCCATGTCTTTGCTGATAACAAAGGGGCGCTGCAACGCATTTTAAACCCTAAGGTTGCACCTTCACAGATGTGTGCAATCCTTGCCTGTCGGGCCGTTCGTGAATTCCTTCAGGCGGACCCAGAACGCGAAATATTTTTACACTGGTGCCCGAGTCATGTGGGCGTTGAGCTCAATGATGAGGTCGATGAGCTGGCAAAGGAAGGGTGTGATCAGGAGCAGCCTCCCATCACATCCTTTGCGTATGCAAAACAACAGGTCACACTGAAACAAATTAATGTGTGGCGACAGCGCATGCAATCTGTGAAGTACCGCGGTAATCAATTACCAGGGGTACAGACTAGAGGCCATTTGGAGAAGATAAAACACACCTCAAACTCTTGGTTCTTGGCCCATTCGGGCTGCAAAACTAGAGAATTTGCACGGCTTGTACGATTTATGTCTGGACACGCACCTATCGGTGCATATCGCGAAAGATTCCACCTGGAGGGCCCCCAAGCTTGCTGGTGGTGCAAACACGACGGCCTTGGGGAGGTTCTTGAGACCCGAGATCATATTCTGTACATGTGCAAAGGGTGGACACGGGGATATTGGCGGCGAGCACGCGCTATCCCTGGGCATGCCCGGTTCGCTGCAGAAAAGTTACGCCACCGCCTGCAACATGACCACGAGGTGTGGGAATCATGGATCTTACGCCTTGAATACGAGGGACAGTGGAACGCTGCTGCCAATCTCACAAATGCATCGCTAGACCATCGCAAAGAGGTCTTGGGTCAGGAATGGGAAGATGTCTACCATTTCCTACGCCTCAATCCAATGGTCGCGACATTTGAATGGTCCGACCTTGTTAAACAGGCTACCACAGACGCTGCAGAGGGAAAAAATGCGGCTACCTCGGTGCCAATATTTAAAGCCAATGCCCATACACGGGGTCGGCGGCTTGAACGCGAAGCCTGGATAAAACGCGAAGAGGACCGCGTGCATATTGCATGTGCAGTCCAGAATCGTAGCCGACCGCCAGGCGAAATACATCAATACTGGTATGACATGTTCGATGACCCTGACAGACTGGAGCGCCGCTTCAACCAGTGGTACTCCCGGCATGTCGTGGGGACATACACTACTGCCTTTGGCGCGTTAGAGCTAGCGGAGGAGGAAGCTCTTGCACGTGAATTCGGTTTTCGAGGCCAGCAATATAGACGCACAGCCGACGAAGCCGTATCCAACGAAATTGAACCTCCCAATGATGTGGATGACTTTGGGAACGCTTTGGACGATGCTCTGCGTTAGGGGGGACAAACATAATTTATCCCAGACCCTCCTAAATGCCAGAGTACCTCCATGGGAGCCGGTGACGGGCTCTCCTTGCTATCATTACCGGCACGCCTGGGGGTAGCAAACAAATGACTTGGCCTACAGACTTGGGTGATTAGGGTGAGGGGAAACCAATAGAGGTGGCGATCTGGCGAGGCGGAGTAGGTTCAATCGGTTGGCCCGGTTACCGTGCTGTCCCCAGGGCTCTAGGGAGTTCTGCGTTGGACGCGCTCTGCTTTGCTGGGCGTTACCAGGGAGTACCCGGCACGGACACTTAAATTAGTGTAGAGAAGGGGCTGCATGTACCTATAGTTGTACGGCCCTCCCAAAAATTTGGAGAATGGAAAAAAAAAAAAAAAAAGACTGCCTCATATAGCGTGCAGAACTGTTGGTCAAGAACGCCGTGCGTACGACCATGTCCCACCTCTCCTTGCTGCTCTTCTAGGCCTATTCATACTCTCTTGAATCGCTTATTGCTCGCAGCTTCCACGTTCGACCTGGATATTTGGCTTTGAGCTCAACACAGGCTCAAATCCGCTTGCACTCCAAGAACCTTCAAACCAAGCTCAAGCAGTCCATCTCGCGTTCGTAGGTTCTCGGTCTGATCCCTTCCAAGACAGCTGTGAAGGTGCGTTCTATCTCTTGAGATATAGGCCTGCGAGCTGCTTACGCACTCTTGACCTTTAGCCAGCGACCAGAAAGCAAAACGACAGCCGCCACGCTCTCGGACCCGTAAGATAGCTCGCAATCCGAGGTTGCGTCGCCGGGCAATGGAACGCTAGACCGCGATTCGGGCTTGTGGTTGGGCTCGAATTGTGCAAGGCGGCTGGTCGCTGTAAGGGTCCGCTGTCCTAGCCTCATTGGTGCTTGAACCGCTCAATCTTGGATGAGGCTCCAGGCGGCCCCGTGTTGCGTTTGCTCATCATTTCTAGAGTTTCTTGGACACCGCTTCGTCCACAAAGCCGCTCATACGTAACTGAACGACAGTAAATGGCGGTGCGATGAGGTCCTGTGGACATGAAGCTGATCCAAGCGACTGCTCGTGCGCGCGCTGGCGAGTCTTGGCCCGCCCGTGGTCCGCAGCCTCTGATGTCCGGCTCCTCTAGCTGCGATCTATTGGCTCGCCATCGAGTGATTCTCTACCTGCGCGCTGAAGGGTGTCGGTCTGGAGGCAACATCGCCGCGCGCCCCGACTCAGCGCGGAGGTTGCTGCTCCTCAGGCACGTCGAGGGAACGCATTTGCAAAGCTGAGGAGCTCAAGCAATTCAAGGACGCCAGCACAACCCGGACGACGAAGTAGACCGTGATCTCTCCTCCATGCAGGCGTTACGCGCTGACAAGCAAGCTGAGTCTGGGCCTCGAGGTGCTTGGCTTCCATGCATTCCTTTGTCCACTGTGCTGATAATTTATCGCTACAGAACTTGTCTAGCATCCCCATTGTTCCTCGAAGGTTGCTGACATGACGCAGATACATTAGCAGGAGTATGAAATATGATACACATGTTCTCAATGCCTCAAACCCTGCACTCTCTCGAACGGTCGATCGGGAAGGGTGGGAATTAAGCTTGTCTCCCGCTCCCTTGATACGTACTGCCAAGTCTCGAAGACTATCACGCGCAAGATATTTCATTTTATCAGCGTCCGATGACCACCACTCGATACGCCGTACCTCGACGTAGCACGGAAGGTAAGAGCCAATCGCATCAGCTGCGTCGCATCCTACTTAAGCACAAGGGACAGACACTTTCTTCCCCATCTCCGGTTCACGCACTCGCAAACCTGAGAACGATGTCTGCCCAGAACTACCTCATCACTGGCCGGAAGGGCACCGGTGTCCACGACCGCCTCGAGATCGAGGACCTCCAGTCGAAGCAGCCTCAGCAGTTCACGCTCTTCATCCTTGCGTTTCTTGCCCTCCAAGGTCGGGGCGACGCGTACGAAGGGATAAACATCCCTCCCGCCGCACGCTTCCCCGAAATTGCAGGTATTCACGGTCTTCCCTTCTCGGTGAGTTCAGGTGTTGGTATCTATGTATTTTCCCCTGGTATTCATGCATGTGTCCCCAGCAATGGAGCGGCGACCCGGCCAAGAAGAAGAGCGACTTCGATCCTGAGGACCCTAAGGATAGCCAGCCGGTCCCTTCGCGCTTTGGCGGAGTGAGCGCTCATCACAGCACCTCTATGTGCCTCCACTAACATTACTGCAGTACTGTAACCACGGAAGCGTCGTCTTCCCTACCTGGTACGTCACTTATCCAGCGGCTGGCACCGGGCCCTCGCTGATGTGTCGCTGTAGGCATCGCCCGTATGTCATGGCCATCGAGCAGGCCATCGGCGACATCGCCGTCGAGCTGGCGAAGCGCATCTCGGCAAACAATGCCAACGAGGCCACCCAATGGCACGACGCTGCCCAGGCCCTCCGCTTCCCGTGCGCCTCTCCTCTTTGAGGATGTGTCTCACATTGCTCACCAAGATCTCAGCTTCTGGGACTGGGCTGCAGAGAAGGTCGCCACGAACGGTGTGCCCCGCGTGCTCACCGACGTGAAGGTGGACATCACCATGCCAGGCGGGACCACGAAGTCGGTCGACAACCCGCTGTCGTACTATAAATTCAAGACAATACCTGCTGGCTTCGAAGATGAATCGACTGGGGTGAGTTGCTGCGTCTGGTCTGCTTGTACAGATGAGCTCACAATCTTCTGCAGCCACAGGAAAGTCTTATACGCCTCTTTGCATGCAAGCTAATATCTAACAGTGCCATTCGCTTCCATAGACCGTAGCATATTTCCAACAGTGGCAGGTCCGGTCATTCTCCAGTTCCACCCGTGACCCTGTTCACAGCTTTACTTTCTTGCAGCGCACGTTCCGATACGCAGCAAGCACTCCGACTCCTACCGAGAGTGGAGACAAGCAGCTGAACGCGTGGGTGATCGTTTAGGCCCGTTGTCTGGCTCGTCGCTGAGAAAACGCTAGGACGATCAAGCAGGATGCGAAAGCTATCAGGCAGAACGTCGGCAGGCTCTTCACATTCGACGACGACGGTGTGCCTGCCCTAGTGTATGTTTCTGTTAACGTGTATCGTCGCTTTGGCCTAACTGGTAAACATACAGCTGGGACGAGTTTTCCAATCATACCACGCAGTCTCTTCGTCCGACGGAGTACTACAATATCAGTAAGGATCTCTACTATCGTGAAGCCAGCTACTCACACATGCGCTTTGCAGAGTCGCTGGAGAGCATTCATGACACTATGCATAATCTCATCGGTGGGAACGGGCATATGTCCGACCCTGACTATGTAAGTACACAGTCGATGCTCGTAATCTGTCAATGACCGTACTTTGCGCTAGGCCGGGTTTGATCCCATGTGAGGACCCCTCGTACCCTGCTGTATTGTTTCGCTGACTTCATCACGCCCAGCTTCTACCTTCACCACTGCAATGTGGACCGACTACTCGCTCTGTGGGAATATGTTTACCCTCAGTACTACGTATGACATACGGTCTCTCTGTGAGGTTCACTGCTCTAACCACGGTCACTGCAGATGGGCGACGGATACCCTGATCAGGGAGGAATCGCTCCCTTCACGCAGTCTCGCGGCACATACGATCTAGTCTACGTACGTCTTAATCACCTCGTCACCCATGATGGGCAGCGACTCAATGTCAACAAACAGAACGCGAAGCTCATTGGCAGCACCGGTCTCGCCCCGTTCCGCATGGAAAACTCGCAGTATTGGACCTCCGACAAGACGCGTTTCCTCGCTGATAAATGTGAGGAGCCAGCCTTCCACATCCCAGTACCGTGCAGTATGCTGACTATGCGCTCGTCCCTCACAGACTACTCGTACCCCGAGGTCGCCGGTGTCAAGGTCGGGCGCGAGATCAACGACCAGCAGCGTATCCAAGCGCGCAAGAGCCTTCAGAAGTTCTACGGCGTCCGTGAGTATCGCCCACTCATATTTTGGGCGTCGAGTTCAGCTGATATGCCATTGTTCCGTAGTCGAGGCTATGCCGACGCTTGCGTCGCCGAAATCTGGAGTGCACGGGATCAAACTTCCCCTCTTCACCCCTTCCGCCGAGTCGGTCCCGAAGAACCACACCGCAGTTCCGGACTACCGCAACTTCGTAGTCATTGTGCAGGTCAGAGCCTCCCGACACGTCCGTATGAATTGCTGGATCCTGACCATGTCCTCCCAGGCGAACGAGTTTGCCTTCAACGGCCCGTATTCGATCGACGTATATTTCGACGCCGTGGCCAACTCGCACGGAAAGTCGCAAGCCAAGGACCACATCTTCATCGGAACCGTCGCTGTCTTCGCGCGCCCGGATCACTGTGAGTGTGGCTCCACTTAGTAATCTCATTGTAGGCTTATTTGATGTATAGCGGATTGCAAGGGATGCAGCACGCGGCGCGACGCAGGCTCCATCGTCCGCGGTGTAGTTCCCATGTGAGGATCTCCAGTCTCTCGGGTTGAGGTTTCCATGCTAAACCTGCCATCTGTAGCCCACTCGAGATCGTGAACAAGGTCATTGAGACCGACAATATCGACCGTGAAGGCGCGAGCGAGGACGTCGTCGCCGCGGCGCTCAAGAGCCATCTGCACGGTATCATCGTCGACCGCTTCGGGCAGAAGGTCGGGGGCGCCGTCGGCAATCCGACCGAGGAAGACGACGCCCTCAAGAAGGCGACCGCTCCCGACCTCACGCTCGTGTCGTCCGCAGCGGCGTTCTCGGACGGCGAACAGGGTGCCGGCACGCTGAAGTGGTTCGACTGGAAGAACCATGGGCGCGTCTTCGACGGTGGACACCGTGCCTGGAAGGCCCTCTAGAGCACTGGAACGCTCGAAATTACGATGCTCCTGTGACGACAGCAAAGTGGGCAAAGGTCTCTGCAGAAATTCATACACGTCTCAAGACATATTCCAATGTACAATATGTAGTCATATCTCCGCAACCTGACCGAGCGTTGATGAGTGCATGCTAGTGAATAAACCGGGTGTACATACGAGCTTCGTGGAAGAGTCCATTCGTCAATCTCCGCTCCCCTGGTGCCTCTTGGTCAAGATATCGCTCAGCGATTCCGCCAGCACAATGTATGGTATCGGGTGTCCTGTCTTCTTCCGGCTCTGCATCACTTTCGATGCTTGCTTCACCAAGGCAAACGCGTCCTTCTCGAATAGAGCATCGTCATCGTCGTTCTCGCCGTCGCTCTCCTCTGCACCGTCCTCGCCGTCCTTCGCCTTCCAGTACATCTGCAAGAGCCGGAGCGTGTTGAGGCGCGGGAAGATGGGCGCCCTCTTCGCTGGGTCAGGCGCGGTGCGGCGGGACGCGGGCTGCAGGATCGTGAGGAACGGCGTGAGGCTGTGCATGTCGCCGCCGACGCGCAGGACGCGCACGTCCGCCATCGCGCGGAGGTACTCGCGCAACGAGCCTCGCGTGAGGTCCGCGCGGACCGAGAGGCGAACGTACGGGAGGCCCGGCGCCCACGTCGACGCTAGCGATGGCGGGAACGCGTGCTCGGGCGTGATGACGAGCGGCTCGAGCTTGATCTCGACGCTCTCGACCTCCTCGTGCACGTCGAGCTGCAGGCTGTCGAGCGCGCAGCCGCGCGCAAGCGGACGGAGCGCATCGAGAACGGCGACGAGATGCTCCCGCGACGCGGTTTCGTCGCGCGCGCTCTGCAGGTCGACGTCGATGGTCTCGACCGCGGGCAGCACCAGGCCACTGAGTAGCGCGGCAGAGGAGCGGCCGTCGCATTCGTCCGTGACGGACAGCGTCTTGAGCGCACGGAGCGTGACAAGCCCGGCAACAGGGTTTGGTGGGCTCCACTCGGGAATGTTGTGCGTCGACAGCAGGCTGCCGAGGTCGAGTTCTAGGCGGCGGAGGCTGGGTAACTCGCTGAGAGCTGCGAGCCACGCGGCGGGAGATGGACGTGGGCGTATACATCGTGTACGAAGGAACTCTAGAGATGGTCTGAGGCAGGACCAAGTGATGGACTGTGTGACGGTGAAGACGTCCAGCGTCTTGAGCCGAGGCAAGCCGTCCCGCGCGAATACCCAAGGATCTTCGGAATCGGAGTCGGCGATGGCCACGGTGTTGCGAAAAAGAAATGCGGCAACGACGTTATCGTAAAAGCCAGTGACTTGGAGAGAAGTGAGGAGAGGTGCCGAGATTTGGGAGGGGTTATCGAAGTCGAATGCGTCCATGTGTGCCTCGCGGATGCGGTGAAACTGATGGCGGAGAAGGTCGTGAGTTCCTTCTGCCCTGACACGACTGATATCCCAGTCAGACTTTGCGTCGCAGCTGTTAAAATTGACGCAAAGAGAGGTTTGTCGGGAGCGCGAGAGCAGTTCCTCAGTCCACTCTGGACTCGCGGGCACGATGCGACGCCACAGACAGGGCGAAGAGAGCGCTAGCTCGCGCCAACGCCGGCAGACGTGTGTACATGATATCCAGGAGTAGGGACGGTATGGTGGCTGCGTCTTCTGTATCTCGACGTAACATTCCGCGGCCCAATCGTCGAAGACGAGTAGCATTAGCTCTGGCGGCAACCGAGCGACTGGCAGCGTGGTGTTCCAGCGGGTCTTGAGCGCGCGGAGAAACTCCGCTTGGACGTCGTCTCGACCCGAATACCTACGATAGGCATCGAGGATCTCCTGCTGGCTGGAACATGTGGCCGGGGGCCCATCCCACTCTACCATGTCGGTGTGGGGACGTATCTGGAGAGTTTGTACGCGTCAGAGCTGACAGAGAAGCGTCTATAGATTTGAGGTACCAATTGGTATATCGTTTGTGTTGGTACAGCCGTGTTCTTCCTTCGAAGACCTGAGTGAAGGAGGTCGACCAGCAACCGTCAGGATAAGCGTTGGTCATGCTGGCGCTTATATTCAGTAGGACTCCGCACACCGCTGCTGCAGCTGAAGGAGGGAGTCTAATCTAGAAACTTGATTGAACCATGCTTTATTATTTCTGAAGAGGTATACAGAGACTTGAAGTCCCATGAGACAAGCATTAGCTAGTGAGCTATCGAATACTAAATTATATTCGTGGAGAATCCCAACGGTCGTGGGTGCACGGGGTCCTCCCAAGGAAGACCCTCGCACAGTATTGCAGAACAACTCAAGGAACGTTCTTTGAATACGAAAATATCGCGCACATCTACTCATGTTGCTATTATACGCATTATCGTCCCGCATTATTGGCCTGCACTTGTTAGAATCTCCTCTGTCTGCTCCTCTTTGAGTCCAAGGAAGATCGAGAACGGACCCAAGCCTCGAGCCCGTCTCTTGGCCAGCACGTTCATCAGGCGCTCCTTCACCGACTCTTCCCCTTGCAAGGTCCCAAACTCCACTCCATGTCGACGCACAAGCCGAATGTCTTGCAGCTCTGGGAACAAGACGCCTGTCGTCCCGTCGTGCGATGACTCTTCCAGGGCCGGTATCAGGTGTACGAGCTCGTCCTTGCCGACGTGGAGGATGGCCACCTTCTCGTGTACTTTGGACTCGCGCATTGTAGGGAGCCATGTCCGTGAGCCGTCACTCAGAGAACACGTGGTTAGCTCGCGGATACCCATGGGTAAGGAAAGGGCGTGAAGACGAGCGAAGAGTTCCGTAGTAGCGTCCTCGATGGCCCCGGCAGGGATATCCAAAAGGATGGAGAGTGCCGTCTCTTTCTGACCAGAGGACGACAGACGCTCTGCGGTGAAGAGGAGGCCAGCGAATCGGTCACCGTAGGCCCAGTCTACGGTCAGCTGGGTATGGCAGAACCTGGTCCGCGCCGCGGTAGGATATGCTGAATCGATAGTGGAAATCAGACGCGTACATTCTGTAAGCCAGAATTGCTGATGATTTGTCGATGACCACAGAATGCGAGTCTCTTCGGGGAGATCGAGGCGAGAAAGCAGAAATGCGTGTGGTATAGAGTGTGCCCATCCGGATTCGCTTAACTTGAGATAACGGAGGTTTGATAGCTTGATACGGCGATGCGAGGGATACAGTTTGTTTGGTGGTTCCGCGTCTGCGATTGCGTCTTCGATGCACAGCTTCCGTAGCTGAGGCGTTTCCGACAGAAAATCGAGCCATTCGGCCAATGATACGCACTCCCCTCTCGTCACGCAGAGAGTGGTGACCGTCGAGCGTATAGAGCTGCGCACGATTCGAAAAACCGTGTCCGTGCAATGGAGGACTTGAAGCCGAGGCATGGAGGACTGGTAGAGTGGGTTAGTGGCGTAGGCATCTCCGCCACCGCCGGCAAAATGGAGGTACGTTAGACAAGGGAAGTGGAGCCCGTTGGGACAGGTGAAGGCCAGAGTCCTGAGAAAGTACAGGTGGACCTGGAGTTTTTCGACTGAACGCAGTCTCTCGCTCATCTCAACGAAATGGCGAGGCTCGGGGGTAAACCATGGCTCTCTGGACGCCGGCTCGAGGGAGACCTGGCAGCCTTGGGAGCGAGAAAGAAACGCTCCGACTCGGTCCGAATGGGAGAAAATAATCCTGGTCCAAAGAGTTCCGCACGTCAAAGCGAGGGTACGCCATGAATGGCAGACGTGAGTGACATAGATCCACTGATGGGGATAATAGCCGTCTGGGGATGCGAGGCTTCCTGCATCGCGCAGGTCGTGTGTCTCAACGAGCCGAAGGAAGATCTCCGTCAAAACGTCTCCAGGAAGTCGCCCGATAGGTATGAGGGTATTCATGTGGCGCTTGAGCCGCAGCATGCAGGCGTGAAGCTTGCGCATCAGCTCGTCTGCCTGACGCAGGTCGCACGTCGTTGTCGCGAAATCGGCGTCGATATCGATATTGAACACCATGTTCACTAGCGATGGATGACGTCTATTCACAGATTCAGCATTGAGAGTCCAGGAAAATGAGGCAAACTGACATGAGATGTAACGTTGGTCGAAGGCCGTGGTGGCAGGCAGCAGCCAGGGACTCGAAGCCTGTGAACAGGGCTCACGAGATAGCGCTCGCGATCTCTCTGACCACGAGGGACTTCGTGAACTCCGTGGCAACTCCGCAAACTATCTCTGCCGGTCTGAATGATACCTATGATGCACTAGTCAGTCTGCCAAGTTACGCCTCTTCAGCCTACTACACTGACACTCAGCATTCGCCGACGAAGAAGAGGAAAATGGCTCACAGGAAACGTTGCAGGATTACTGGATTCCCTAAAATATATCCGCCCAGTTGAGACCAGAGCAAGCCAGCTTTCCGGGCCTGTACATGTCGCATCGTAGGTGGGGGGCGTGCGCCGTGGGGGCTCCGCGCAGCTTGGGCAGCCTTGGGCAGCCGCTTGGGGAGTAAGCGCCTCCCCGGCTTGGAGGCTTGGCCGCGGACCACCATCTCGCCCTCCTGTACACTGCACCCGTACGCCTCAGAGCGCATCGTCATGTATTCACAACGTATTTCTGCGAGCTTGCGTGGCCACTTGCGACGCGACGAGGTCAAAATCCATCCACACCCACGGCTGTCGACGTCGTGGCTCGCGTGACGTCTGCGCAACCCTATCTCTCCTGCGACTCACATGGTACCTGTCTGCGAACCCTTACCTCACCGAACCCCTCGAGACTGCGGACATGTCTCACGGCCCCGTATATAATCCGTGGGGGACCCAATATGCATCCGAGTGTTCGTCCAAGCCCACGCTATGGACGGGAAACAGTTCGCCCAGCCAGCCCGCCCCTTCGAGCAGAGGAAGAGGAGGACATCTTACACAGCCTTTGCATGGCGCGTTATTATGGTTATCGGCCTGTTAGCATTCGCACAGGTGGTCCTCAGTTCCCTGGTGGGGAAGTATGACGCGTTGAGGTCGCCAAAGCAAGGGACGCGTTCCGTGTCGGACGACCCTGAGCTCATTTGGAATAAGGTGCGTTGAAGGACTGCTCTATCACTTCCGCGTCGCTGAAACGATAGACAGGTCCCGCCCAGCAGCGTGGACAAGGTATTCTGGACGTCGTGCTACGATGGGAAGCAATGCGCACGCTTGATGGTAAGCAGTTCGTTAGTTACAGCTACTACATGTCTACACTGAGCTCTGCTGTAGGTGCCGCTCGACTACGCTGTTCCTGACGGCCCCAAGGCCGGGGTCGCGCTGATCAAGGTTCCATCTAAGCTTTCTGCGAGGGATACAGGGTATAGAGGACCGATTCTCTTCAACCCCGGTGCGCCTCCTTGCACCATGGTCCGCACTCGATACTTCGAGAAATGCTCATTATATTACAGGTGGTCCCGGAGGCTCCGGAGTTGCAATGGTCGCAAATAGCGGAGACAAGCTGCAGCGGCTCATCGGAGACGACTTCGATATCGTCGGTTTCGACCCACGGTACGCGTCTCCCGCGGTTCAGGCTCCTGTACCATCTGACGCTCTGTAGAGGTGTCGCACGTACAACCCCGCCCGTCGTCGTCTTCAAGAACAACGCGGAAGAAGCTGCTTGGCGTCTTCGCGTGCAAGATGACCCTTCGCCAAATACGACGGCTGATGCAGTGTCGCGGCTGTGGGCTAAGGCGCAGGTTCTTGGGTCCATCGCGAATCAGACCACGGCTCGCGCATCGCCATACGTCAGCACCGCGTTAGTTGCGAGGGATATGCTGAATATCATGCAAGCGCATGGGTATGACAAAATCCAGTACTGGGGTTTCTCGTGAGTAACACGCGATCCTATGCCGCTTGCGCTGCTCATGAAGCTGCTCATGCAGATATGGGACTATTCTTGGTTCAACGTATGTCTCCCTTGATTCAAGTCTTGCTCTGAAAAGCTCATCTCGTTATATGCAGATTCGCGGCCATGTTTCCGGTGAGCTTTCGGTCGGAAAAGTGAGCCAATCTTTCCCCTTGCTAACACGCGTTTAGGATAATGTCGGCCGTCTCATCATCGATGGTTCGTACGCGCCTTCCTTTCTGCCAGTATTCATCCTAAATGTCTTCATAGGTGTTGCCGATGCGGAGAATTACTACGCGGGACTTTGGTCGAACAACCTGCTCGATACGGACGAGGCTCTGAAGACCGTACTCGACGCCTGTGTTGCTGCGGGCCCGTCCTTGTGCGCTCTTTACGAGCCCTCGACGAAGAAGGTACACGCCAGGCTCACCGCGATCTTTGACGCCCTCAAGAAGCGGCCTCTGCCTGTTTACAACAACATCACTGGCAAGGAGTACGGCCTCATCGACTACAAGATCGCGCGGCGCGCCCTGTTCGCTCGGCTGTACTCGCCGTACGGCAGTACATTGGAGGACCCTACATACCCGGCCATGGAGCTCTTGGAAGCCCTGGCTCAGGCCGAGAAGGGCGATGGTCTCGCGCTCGGGCGCCGCATGGGCACCGTGCCTGCGCAGACGCGCTTCAGCTGCAGCTGCCCCAGCGAGCCGCGCCCGCCCCTCGTGGCCACGCCGGACACCATCACCGCGATCAGCTGCTCGGATGCTGGCTTCGCGCGTGCTGGCGACACGATTGAGGACCTTGAAGCGCACTTCGTGAAGATGCGCGCCGACTCGGAG
This sequence comes from Phanerochaete sordida, assembly GCA_019973155.2. NCBI lineage: Eukaryota > Fungi > Basidiomycota > Agaricomycetes > Polyporales > Phanerochaetaceae > Phanerochaete > Phanerochaete sordida. Next base: position 219,266 of record BPQB01000015.1, on the reverse strand, counting down.
TTTGCGGACCAGTGGCCGTTCCGCGTGAGCTGTTCGTGAGTCGCAGATCCTTTCATGCGAGCAGCGCGACCTGACGGGCTGGATTTTCGTAGCGGATGGAAGGTCAAGTCTGTCGAACGCTTTGAAGGCCCGTTCGTCGCCAACACGTCGTTCCCGATGCTTATTATTGGTAACACTGCCGACCCTGTCACACCCCTAACCCAGTACGCGACGCTCTCCCATCTTCCTCAACCTTTCACTGACGCTTTTCAGTGCGCGTAAGATGTCCCAAGGATTCAACAATTCGGTCGTGCTGCATCAGGACTCTGCCGGGGTACGTGATACAAGCCAGCCTTCGGGAGTGTCGCTGATTGCGGTCCATATGCAGCATTGCTCGTTGGCGGCGACGTCCATTTGCACCGCGAAGGCCATCCGCGAGTACTTCAGGGAGGGCAAGCTGCCGAAGAACGGCACGGTTTGTGGCGTCGAAAGCACCATCTTCCCGAGCTACAGCGAGGCGCAGAGTGTGGAGGCGCTGCAGGGCGAGGACCGCAAGATCGTGGAGGCGTGGCGGGAGCTCCGCGGGTCGTTCGAGGTCCCGAAGTTCGGTATGGCCATTTGAGTATATGCTACAGGGCATTCATATTGTACTTTCGTGCTGGAGACTCTGTCGAACTCAAGATCACTTTCATGCCGTGGCTCAGGCAAGGAAGGACCTTGGATACTGCCGACCGCGAGATGTCACCTGTTGTTATAGTACCTCAATTCCACTACTTTTCTAGAAATTACTAAATTCGCCTCACAGACGCGAGTGTGGACATAATTAGCCTTTCATCGTAATCAGCCTTTCATCGAAGCGGACGAAGACAAAGTTGTGGTCGTCGCCTTACTATCCGCGCCCACCTGAAGATACGGATGAAAGAAGCTGTAAGTACTCAAAGTTATCGTTAGCATGCAGCAACAGTAACGTAGGCTTTGAAATATGCTCATTTCTCTCGACATAGAGTCCACTTTATCGCGCACGTATCTTCGCCATCTCGAAGTACCGCGAGATTGACTCTTCCCCGAAAGCCACGGAAAGGAGTGACCGGGGGCCTGCAGGCGCGTCCCGGGTCCTTCTCGAGGGCCTTCCGCGCGCGCGTCGTCTCTTGCTTGCAACCGAAGCAAACGTTAAAAACGCTGAGTACTACCCTTTCTTTGACTTCAAATGGCCATTCGACTTATTTTGACTATTCAGAATGCAATCAATCGACGCATCTCAGCTGCGGCTTCAGGAGGGAGTCTTCTCCAACCTAAGCTTCGCGCCGCGGTCGCCCCCAGAGAGCCTAGGAGAAATCTGCATCTCTATTGAGGCACTTCCTGAAGAGATTCTCTGCAAAATCTTCCTCTTTCTTGTGCAGATCGACGCTCCGCCGCCCTACGATCTCGTCACCGCTACACACGTATGTCGCCACTGGCGTGAAGTCGCGCTGCGATATCCTATATTGTGGTCCCATCTTGACTGCAGCGACGTGAATGCCACAACAAGACCATGTAGGCTGAAGGCTTTTGTCGAGCGCTCGCAGTGCTGCCCCATCAACGTGTACTGTTCATCCCTCGTATCCTGGCACCTCGCGCCATTGAAGCCGGTACTGGAGCACTGTCATCGTTGGAGGGGAGTGTATCACTTGAACCTCAGCGATCTCTTTCTTCTAGCGTGGCAAAGATGCGGATATTCAAGAATCTCCCTCCCTCTACTAGAGTCTCTGACCATGTCACTCGATGCAACATCCGGCCTGGACCTCATCACAGACCCTTACCTACCTGCGTTAAAAACGCTGAAGTGTTACCATTACCCGAACTGGCCAGTCTTCAAGACTTGGCTGAAGCCTACTCTTACAGAACTAGAAATTGACGGCTACGACTCTTTCCTGTCCCTCACCATTGACGATTGGGTCGGCGCCTTGCGGCCCCTCTCGTCCTTGCGGAAACTGTCCCTTGTCAACACGTTCGACTCTCTCCAAGCAGACAGCAGCACCCACTACTCCACAGAACCCATCTATCTACCCCACTTGAAAACCCTCTCCGTCGTCGTGGCTTCCCGGAGCGCGTTTGATGCATGCAGCCATCTCCGGGACCTCATCCGCTCACCCTGGTGCACCGAAGTCGATGTCAGAATTAGCGGGAAATATCGTGGTGACGGCTCCCCGGCAATTGAAGCGCGTACAGACTCACAGTTCCTCGCTTCGATGGCACAGAACACGGCAAAGGCTCTGCGCAGGGCTGAAGAAGCGCAATCCGTCCTCAGTATGGTCTTCGAGTGGGCCAGCTACCATCTTTCGATGACTGTGCAGGAAGTAGGAGGAGACGCGGAGCGCAAGCTGCTTGAGGTGCACCTCTACCTTCCCAATCATGTCCTTCCCTACTGTCGTCCGGACCTTGAAGCCTTGGTAGCGCACACCGTCGCGGCGTGCCCTGCACTCTGCGGCGCGGCGATCCTGGTTCTGCTGAACCTCGGCGTCGAGCGCAGAACCTGGGACGGCATCAGCGTGGCCTCTGTGCCCAGGCTTCTCATCTGCAGAGAGTCATTGCCCGCGTTTCTGGACGCCATGGAGGACGATCCGGCCACGTTCATGCAACAGCTTGAGATCATGAACCTCTTCAACTTCGACACACGGTTTCGTGCGCCGCCCCAACCGACCGATGAGGAATGGCAGGAACAGCGCCTGCTGTCTCAGCGAGTGGCCGACGTGTTGGACCAACGGTGGAAGCTAGGTCTCGGGCCCTACAGCGTTGATTTGGGAGAGCGGTGGGGCTCGATCGAGATATGAGCGTAACACCTCGGGCCGCTGGCGCTGCGCCGCTGTCGGTATCACGCTATCGTACAGTTGCCCCTCTACATGTCACTTTTGTGTATAGCATACTGTACTTGCCTTTCGGTACCTTTTGGGTGTTGGGTGGACATGGAGGGAGTCGAGATGCCGAAGTGCTCGACTGTAGCCCACTCTGGAACGAGGTGAAGGAGGTGTAATGCAGCGGGGAAGCGTTCGCAAGACGAGAGAACGTGAGTGCAGAGGCTGACGATAAGTTGCGATGTGGAGTGTGACGCTTCGTTCGGTCGCGCTCGCGCGGGCTGACGCAAGAATTGCCAGCTCCTTACTCGGACGATCAAGTCATATCTTCGACTGCGAAAGGAAAATCATACTTTGCTTCTACGAAGTACCTGACTGCTAGACGATGGTGGAGTACTTCAGTCTGCTTGCAGATCCTTAGCGTTAATTACAACAGGATTGACAAGTAGCGGGAATGCATACTGTACAAACGCTTTCAGAAAGGCCCGCCAAATCTCGGGACCTCGAACGACTCGCGAATCTGCCACCACGCCTCCATGACTCCACGGTCCTCGCCTTGCAGCGCCTGCATGCTCTGCGTCTCGTTGGAGCTCGGGAAGATGGAGCTCTCGATGCTGCAGACCGTGCCGTTCTTTGGGAGCTTGCCTTCTCTGAAGTACTCGCGGATGGCCTTGGCAGTGCAGAGAGACGTCGCTGCTGTCGAGCAATGCTGTACGAAGATGCGATGAGCGACGCCCTCCGAAGGATGGTGTGTACCACGTACCCCGGCAGAGATTTGACGCAACACGACGGAATTGTTGAATCCTCGGGACATCTTATGCGCACTACAGGACATCAGCGGACGACTGTGAAAAAGCGGGAGACAATCGCGTACTGAGCCAGGGGTGTAACAGGGTCGGCGGTATTGCCGATGATGAGCATTGGGAACGACGTGTTGGCGACAAACGGACCCCCGAATCGCTCCACGGGCTTGGTCTTCCATCCGCTACGCGACCATTCCCATTAGACCGCGCCACCGACGTGAAGAACCTGCGACTCACGAACAGATCACGCGGAACGGCCACTGGTCCGCAAACTCCGAGTCGCCGCGCATCTTCGCAAAGTGTTCCTCGAGGTCCTCGATCGTGTCTCCGGCGCGCGCGAGGTCGGAGTCCGAGCACGCGATCGCAGTGAACGCTTCTGGCGAGAGCACCTGGGGTGGGCGTGGTTTGCTTGGACAGTTGCAGCTGAAGAGCGTCTGCGCGGGCACGATGCCCATCCAGCGCCCGAGCGCGAGGCCGTCGCCCTTCTCGACCTGCGCCAGAGCTTCTAAAAGGTCCATGATAGGGTACGTGGGACCCTCTGGGGTACTGGGGTATGGCGAGTAGAGCCGGTTGAAGAGAGCGGACCGCGCGATCTTGTAGTCGATGAGGCCGTACTCCTTGCCGGTGATGTTGTTGTACACGGGCAGAGGCCGCTGCTTGAGGGCGTCGAAGATGGCGGTGAGCCTGGCGTGTACCTTGTCCGTTGAGGGCTCGTAAAGGGCACAAGTTGACGGGCCTGCAGCAACGCAAGCGTCGAGTATGGTCTTCAGGGTCTTGTCGGCATCGAGCAGGTTGTTCGACCACAGTCCCGCGTAGTAATTTTCTGCATCGACAACACCTACGAAGATATTTAGGGTAAATATTGGCAGATAAGAAGGCGTGAACGAACCATCGATAATGAGGCGACCGACATTATCCTAGACGGGAGTCAGTAAGGAGCCAGGTTGGCCTACTTTTCCGACTAAAGGCTCACTGGAAACATGGCTGCAAATCTGAAGGCGACGAACTTAGTCGTTGAACGCAGGACGTAAACCAGAGGAGACATACGTTGAGCCAAGAACGGTCCCATAGCTGCGTGTCCAGCTACATGAGCAGTGCAAGCAGCGCGCAGACCGTGTCTTACTCACGAGAAACCCCAATACTGAATTTTATCTCGCCCATGCGCCTGCATGATGCTCAGCATATCCCGCGCAACCAGCGCAGTGCTGACGTATGGCGACGCATGAGCTGTGGTCTGATTCGCGATAGACCCATAGACTTGGGATTTTGCCCACAGGCGCGACAATGCGTCAGCAGTCGTATTGGGGAGAGGATCACCTTGCTCGCGCAGGCGCCAAGCTGCTTCTTCCGCATCGTCTGGGAAGACGGTGACTTGCGGAGTCGTGCGTGCAACACCTCTGCGGAGCATTAGAGGGTATACATGGAAACCTAGACCAGAGGGAACGCGTACCGCGGGTCGAAACCGATGATGTCAAAGTCGTCTCCGACGAGCCCCTGCAGGTTCTCCCCGCCATTTGCTACCAGTGCAACCCCAGAGCCTCCAGGGCCGCCTGGGGTCCAATGAGCATCTCTGGAAACGTTGGGCGTGTATGCCCATCTTGCATGGGGACGCACCGGGGTTGAAAAGAATGGGTCCTCTGTACCCCGCCTCGCCCGCGGAGAACCTGGATGAGACCTTGACCAGCGCAATACCAGCCTTGGGACCGTCCGGAGCGGCGTAGTCAAGTGGTACCTGCGACAGCTCAGTTCATACGTGTAGCAATACGCAGGGTATAACCGCTTACCATCAAGCGTGCGCATTGCTTCCCGTCGTAACACGCCGTCCAGAACACTTCGTTCACGCTGCTTGGCGGCAGCTACCTGTGTCTCAGTAATGCTGACCAAAGTAGAGCAGCCTTGAAACCCACTTTGTCCCAGACAAGCTCTGGATCGTTCAGCATAGGTCGCGTTCCTAGGACCCGCGACGCGTCATACTTCCTGAGCAGTGGGCTGATGAACACCCGCGCGAGCGCAAAGAGCCCAGCAAGAACAACGGCGCGCCGTGCAAAGGCACCATAGGAGACCCTCTCCTTCCGCTGTCCGAATAACGGACCTGGCTCCTTGAAGTGGCCTTCGTTCATGGCGAGAATCTGGACGAACACAGCGATACGGACTGAGTTGCCCGCGATTTATATGCGCGCTCGCGAAACATGTCCACAGTCCTCAGGGCTCCAATGGGCAGAAGTCCGCAGGCCAGGACCATGTGGGTTGTTGGAGAGATAGGGTCGCGCTCGACATCACGCGAGGCACGACATCTGCAGCCGGGGACATGGGCGCATGTTGACTTGTTCACGTCGCAAATGATATCTGAAATTGTACGTATACTATGACGGTCGGTTGTGGACAAAAATACCGGGAACCAATTGTGGTGATGCTCCGGTGAGCAATTGCTTGCAATTGCGAGGCGCTTGTGCACAATTATGCACAATTGTGAGCAATTGCGAGGCACGTGTGCACACTTGCGCACATTTGCGCACAATTGTGAGCAATTGTGAGCAATTGTGCACCCCAGCGGAAATTGCAGAAAGTCAGGGGAACAAGTCCATAGTGCACAATTGCGCACAGTTGCTCGCAGTTGCTCACAATTGCTCACAATTGTGCACCCCTTGTGAGCAGCTGTGAGCAACTGTGAGCAACGGGTATACATAGGGCGAAGTTTGTGACGGGCGGCGTTGTGCACAATTGCTCACAATTGCTCACAATTGTGCGCCACTAGTGAGCAATTGCTCACAATTGCGCGCAAGTGTGCGCAAGTGGCTCGCAATTGTTTACAATTGCTTACAATTGCCCATAGTTGCTCGTAGTTGCTCACCGAAAAGGAAATATGTACAAGGAGGATCTGACCATGAAGTTTATTTGTCCACGACCGGCAGTCATAGTATACCGCAAACATAGGGCAACTTCGTGCTGGTACACGCTCTGACGCGAGGCGGCGTGCAAGCGGCGAGATGGACAACGTTCAGGGAGGTTCGTGGTCAAGTCGGTGAGGCGCTTACTTTCAAAGCCGGCGCTGCAGGCCCACGCAGAGGTTCACACAACGGGCGAGACCCCTGTCCAGTCGAGAATCGAAAAACGACTGGACATCATGTCCACACGTCCGCGCGTGTGCTGTCCAGTCGCCTACACAGGCGCTGGTCCAGCCAAAATGGCGCAGGCTGGCTTCTTATTGGACCAGCTCAGTATGACGAACTTGCGTCGGTGGGCGTGGGAACGAAACACCACGAGTACCCCACTCGACGCCGGACTATCCGGGAACCACCAGTCGATATTGGCGACGTGGCCGGGTGAAACGATATTTTTAAAATATACGACAAGGCGGGGGATTCAAGTTATCGAACCAATAACAGAGATGGCGCGAAATCCGCCGTAAAATCACGTTCATTCTGCCTTTCAAGTTGATCAGCCTGAGCAGGCCTAAGTCACTCGACGGTTAGTCTAATGCATGTGGCCGGAGCGGGGTAGTACGCCTTCGAACAAATAGAGAGGTGCGGCGTGCGTGCGCCGGCGACAGGGGCCAAGACGAGAGCAAGGCATAGACGAAGGCCACGCTCTCGCTCGCGCTCGCCTCGACGTCGGCGACACAGACCGAATATTTCGTATTTCCGCGATGAGCCTCGACGTGGTGGCGGCTCCTTGGGGAGGGACGCGCGCACGACGTCTCAACTCTGCACGGCCCAGACGAACGGGAAGCAAATCAGGCGCGCGCCGCTCTCGGCGCCGGGATATGCGTCTCGAACGACGTTAGCGCGAGGTTGAAGTCGACGTGCCCCGCGTCTTGGATGCTCGCCTTCAGCTGCCAATCAAAAGAGCCGTTAGCATGGGAGCCTCAGCGTACCGCACCTAGTAGAACAGCGCGAGCTGAAGCAGCTCGTCCGTTGCGCTCCCAAGCAGCTGCAACAGCTTCGCGCTCCCGAGACGGTCGACGGGCAGTCCGCAAAGACGCAGCGCTACCTGTTCTGCACCGCGGGCGATTGGTGGTTGAGCGTGTCCACGCGTGCGACGCGCGGCTCCTGTAGGCGTCGTGAGCATGTAGGAGCCGACGTTGCCCGTCCAGTTCGTGATCAACACGACCACGACGAAGCTGATAACGATGCGGGAGCGCGTGGCGAGCGGTGGGTCCCCCCGCGCGTATTATGTGTCGAGCATAAGCCTCGCGCGCCCTACGACAAGGGTCTGTGTCGGCAATTATTTTTGCACGGCAACTTGGGCACTTCTAACGGTTATCGCTGCTCATGAATCCCGTTTTCGCGGACGAAGACAAAATATAATTTTGTACGGGTCGCTGATATGTCCGTTCTCGTTCGCAGGCGGGGCCGTCTACCGGCCGCAGGCCGGATTTGGTGGCAATGCTCGGGCATCGGGGCGGCGGGACGCACCACTTTTGGAAATGATGCTGTGTAAGGCCCAATCCAATCAGAGTGCGCGAATCAGCGCGACTGGACAACACACCGGCGGATGTGTGGACATGATGTCCAGTCGATTTTCGCTTCTCGACTGGACAGGGGTTTCGCCCGTTGTGTCACGCGCTAGGACTGGCGATTGGCAAAACATGGGTTGCGCTGTCCTCCGAGACAACAGCTTGAGCAGCTCAGGCCATGTCGTATTTTTGTAATAGGTTTCTGCTGGCTCGTCTTCTTCGTCGTGGGCTGCATTCACAATCCGGTTCAGTCGGGTTCGCGCGGGCTGATGCGGGAATGGCAGAACCGATCCGGGCGTCTACGAGCTACTTGCCCTCCTCAAACTTTCGGCAGGGCTTGACTCGTGCGGCCACGGCTCGACGCTCCTCCCTCTCTCCTCTCCTGCTCGCCGACCTCCACAGACACGAAGAACGCCATGTCGCCCACTCTCAACGTCAAGGGTGCCGAGTCCGGCTACGCGCGCATCGTCGGCTCGGGACTGTCGGGTGCGTGCGCTTTCGCTCTGGGCACCGCGCCCACACGAGACTGAACGCGCCTACGCAGGTGTCGCCGAGCTCGTCGTGTTCCACCCCGTGGACACGATCGCCAAGCGCCTCATGAGCAACAAGTCGAAGGTGCGCGAGCGCGTAACGGGACGCCTTCCGCGCCGGCCTGACTGACGTTCCCGGCAGGTCTCGTTCTCGACGCTCTCGCCCATCATCTTCCGCGAGCACGCGACGGCGCCGCTCGCCAAGCGTCTTATGTCGCTCTTCCCTGGTCTAGGCTACGCTGCCGGCTACAAGGTCACGCAGCGCATCTACAAGTACGGCGGCCAGCCGTGGTTCAACGACATCATCACGCGGAACTACAAGAGCCAGTTCACGAACACGTTCGGTGAGCGCAAGGGCAAGCTCATGACCCAGGCTCTTGCGGGCAGGTGCGCTTTGCTTCTTCGTCTTCTTCCGCACACGCGCTAACGTGCCGCCCTGTGCAGTATGACCGGTATTGGCGAAGTCGTACGTCGTGTCTGCTGCGTGTCAAGCGCGAATTTTGCTCATGAACGCTTCTTCATAGGTCCTTCTGCCATTGGACGCACTCAAGATCAAGATGCAGGTGAACCCCGAGGCTTTCCGCGGACGCGGTGTTGTCCGTATCTTCCTCGAGGAGGGCTCGACGCTCTACCGTGGCTGGGGCTGGACCATGGCTCGTAACGCTCCTGGCAGCTTTGCTGTAAGCATATGAGCTTCCTGTAACGGAGCCTGTTTGCTCACCTCGCCGCAGCTCTTCGGTGCCTCCGCGCTCACCAAAGACTACCTCTTCAACCTGGACGACTACCACAAGGCGACATGGGGCCAGAACTTCGTCGCGTCGATCGCGGGTGCCGTCGCCTCCATCACCGTCGCTGCACCGCTCGATACTATCAAGACCCGCATCCAGAACGCCAACTTCGAGACAAAAGTCAGCGGCTTCACCGTGGTGAAGGAGCTGATCAAGAACGAGGGTCCCGGTGCGCTCTTCAAGGGCCTTACCCCCAAGGTATGTTTATTAGCACCGAGTTATACAATCATCAACTCACCGCCTTCTCCAGATCCTGGTCGTCGGCCCCAAGCTTGTCTTCTCCTACACCCTCGCGCAGTCACTCATTCCGTTCTTCGCGAACTACATCTAAGGTTCAAAATACTGGAAGGCCCTCACGGCACCCATGGCTATGGTCGATACCACCTCTACCTTACGACACCGTGCTGGAGCGCACCTCACGTCCTATCTATAGAGCCGCTTGCGGCCTTAAAAGTACCTACTGCTCTCTCATCTCACCACTCATCCACTCTGCTGTCGATATTTGCTTTGTATACCTATCATATAGAACGGGATCTCTCAATTGGTTGCATACACATTGCTTGTCTCTAATAGGCTACCGCCTCATCCTCCGCTCATGACCTTTCGTGCGCAGCCCATTGGTCGAAGTCAGCCCGTGCGCAGTCACGTCGAAATATTGGGGTGCCACGGGTCTCGGGCGTGGTTTCGGGGTCTCGCTCGTGCCACTGCAGTGGCACTGAACGGCGCGCTCTCGCTACCGACGGGCCCAAGATGGACCCTCGGTTTCAACGTCGCGCTCTCTCTGACTTTCTCTGACTCTTGGTACCGATTGCAGAAAAGCCTGTGACTCCTGGAGTCATTTCTGTTGTAGCTAGTCTCATATCCTGTATATAAGACTAGCTACAACAGGTGCGTTAGGGCAGTAGAAGCTCAAGCTCGAGGCTCGAGTCTCAATTTACTCTTTCCTGGCGTGGATCCTCGCCACTGCCAACTTCTCAGCTGTACGCCGCGAACGGCTTCAGCTCGACCGTCAAGCGCCTACCCATCCCAAGGCCTTGCCTTACCTGCGTACCACCACCATCCACGACACAGGTGTGTTACGTCCTGTCTGTATACTGCATACTAGACTCTGAGCACTCATGGCATACGTTTAGCATGCAGTCCACAGCTGCAGCCGCGCTGCGGCTCTCCGAGGCGGATGCAGCCATCGCGGACGCTCAAGAGGAAGTGCGCCGCGCGCAGGAACGGTTGCGCTCCCTCGCGAGCTACAGGAACACCCTCCTGCCCATCGAAGCGCTGCCCGAGGAGATAATCCTCGACATTTTCAACATTCTCGTGCACTCCACCTTCGGGCCGTCATATGGGTGGCTTGCCGTCACGCACGTCTGCCGTCGCTGGCGGACGGCTGCGCTCGGTTGCCCGGTGCTCTGGACTCGGGTGCACTGCGCATTCCCAGACTCAGGGCAGCTCGATCGTCTCGATGCGTTCATCGAGCGGTCGCAGTCCTGCCCCATCGATGTCGACTTACCACTCAACATGTCGTGGTGCTACAACACCAGTTTCAAACGACTCCTGGAACAACGTCATCGCTGGAGGATCGTGAAGGCCTTTGAGATCGGCCCGGGCCTCCTTTTTGAGGTCCCGGAACTTCGAGTCTCGAAGCTTGCGCTACCACTTGCCATAGAACTGGACGTGCACTTCGGCGACTTTGGGGTCTCCCGGGATCTGGACGAAATCACGAACCCTTCCCTTCCGGCCCTGAAAAGGCTCACCAGCAACTTCGTTCGTTGGCCCGTCCTCAAGACCTGGATGGTGCCTACCCTTGTACACCTGGAAATCTCTGGGTATGGTCATCTCCACACCACATCGCTCTCGGACTGGATCGATGCCTTACGGCCGCTTTCATCGCTACAAACGCTATCTCTCCGCAACACATTCGATCATCTCGCGCTCGATGAAGACACCGCAAATGCTCCCCCATCTCCCGAACCTATTCATCTACCCTTCCTACGTACACTTCGACTGGTCGCGCTCCCACAAACCGCATTGAGCGCATGCATATCTCTAGCTGAACACATCGTCTCGCCGTGGTACACTGAGGTGAAGATCGAGGCCCAGAGACCTCTAGAAGTCGACGCGCCTGGATACGAAGTCCCCTTTGCCACGATGGCAGCGAGGATGGGCGTATCTATCTCGAGCCGCCCCATCGGCGAGGACCATTCCGCCGTCTCGCTTTTATTCTCCTGGATAGACGGCGCGTTCCACATGAAGGTGCTAGACACGAGATCCACGCCGGAACGCGCCCTGCTCGACATGCAGCTCCCCGTGCAGCGCTACGACCACCACCGTGCAGCCGTGGACGGCATCGTCGCGCGGGTCGTGCAAGCAGGCCCCTCGCTCTGCAGCGCGTCGAGGCTGCTCCTCGCGAACCTGGGCACAGGGCGCAGGGTCTGGAGCGCCCTGAAGACGTCCTCTGTCCCCCAGCTGCTCATCTGGCGGAAGGCCTTCCCCGCCTTCCTCGATGCCCTGGAGGACGACCCCGGCGCGTTCATGCCCGAGCTCGATTTCCTCAGCATCTCCAGCCTGCCGCGGCGATCCCGTTTGCCGAAGCCCCGTCCAGCTCGGAAGGCCGGACAAGCACAGCGTCAGCTGTTGCAGCGGCTGGCAGACGCTCTCGCGGAGCGACGTTCATTGGGGCTTGGTCCGACCTCCGTCAACTTGGGTCATGGGGAGATAGAGATTGTCGCTGAGCAGAGTGATCCTTCAGAAGCTTCAGATGCTGTTGAAGCAGGTATTACTCTGCGTCACGAAGAGGATGAAGATGATTTATCACTACTGGCAATGTTTGGATCATGCTAGCGCAGAGGCGATATTATAATCATAGACATGTCTATGGTTACGATACTCTACGTATCCCATCGATTACCCCATCCCCTTGCTGTCCTCTGCGGCGTAATTGATCTCACAGTCAGTCCAAGTCGCTTGAGGCTCATAACAGCATGCCTGGGGATCGAACTCGGGGTCTCAGGGATTCTTCTGGGGTCCTCGTTAGTTCGTCTCAGTGCGCCAGCAGAGCGCGCTCCTTGTTTGCTGTGCATCCGCCTGGCTGCAGATGCATTCGGTAAAATTGTTGCTTCGTAACAGCTCGCTAAGTCGATTCACACCTATAGAATGGAGACTACCATCTCAAACCTGCTACATCTCTCCGACGCGGACGCGGCGGTCGCGGAAGCTCGAGATGAAGTGCGTCGCGCGCAAGACCGCCTGCGCTCGCTCATCAGCTACAGGAATACTCTCCTTCCCATCGAAGCCCTACCCGACGAGATCCTTCTTGAAGTTTTCAACATCCTCGTACACTCCAGTTTCACGCCGTCCTATCAGTGGATTCCCGTCACGCACGTCTGTCGTCGGTGGCGGACGGCTGCGCTCGGATGCCCTGTGCTCTGGACTCGGATTCACTGTGTATTTCCCAAGTCACAGCTGCTTCACCGCCTCGACGCGTTCCTCGAGCGCTCCCAGCCCTGTCCCATTGACGTCGATCTACCATTCAACACGTCGTGGTACTACGAGCCCGGTTTCAAACAAGTGCTGGAACAGCGTCATCGTTGGAGGAACGTGGCGACTCTTGAGATCTCTCCCGATTTCATGTTTGAGCTACAAGAGCTTCAAGTTAGGAAGCTCGAGCTGCCACTTGTCGAAACTTTGGACGTGCACTTCGGCAACTTTTTTGCCTTCCAGAACCTGAACGAAATCACGAATCCTTCCCTTCCGGCCCTCAAGAGGCTCACCAGTGACTTCATTCGTTGGCCCGTTTTCAAGACTTGGATGGTACCTACCCTTGTACACCTGGAGGTTTCTGGGCATAGCCATCTCCACACCGCCACACTCGCGGATTGGATCGCCGCCTTACGACCGCTTTCATCACTGCAAACGCTAGTCCTTCGCAACACGTTCGACCATATTAGCCTCGATGAAGACATCGCAGGTGCTTCTCCCTCTCCGATACTTATCCATCTACCCTTCCTACGCACACTGCGAATAGTTGCGCGCTCACAAAATGGGTTGGGCGCAGGCGTATCTTTGTCCACACATATCGCCTCGCCATGGTCCACCGAGGTGAAGATCGAGTGCCAGAGACCTTTGGAACTCGAGGTGCATGGCTGCGAAGCTCCTTTCACCACTATGGCAGTGAAGACGGGCGTATCGATCTCGAACCGCCCCGCCGAGGACGATTCCGCCATTTGGGTTTGGTTCTCCTGGGTCGATCGCGGGCTTCACATGAAGGTTATAGACATGGGACCGACGCCGGAACGTACACTGCTCGACATGCAGTTCCCCGCCCAGCACGACGCCGAGAACCGTCCAGCGCTGGAGGACTTCGTCGCGCATGTCGTGCGAGGATGTCCTTCGCTCTGCAACGCATCGATGCTACTCCTCGTGAACCTGGGAATGGGGCGCGCGATGTGGGATGCCCTGAAGCCGTCCCCTGTCCCGCAGGTCCTCATTGGGAGAAAGGTCTTCCCCACCTTCCTCGACGCCCTGGAAGCCGACCCTGGCGCGTTCATGCCGGAGCTCGATTTCCTCACCGTCTGCACCCTGCCCCGAAGATCCCGTTTGCCGATACCTCGTCCGGAGCAGAAGGTCGGACAAGCGCAACGTCCGCTACTGCAGCGGCTGGCAGATGCCTTCGACGAGCGGCGTTCATTTGGGCTTGGTCCGACCTCCGTCAGCTTCGGTCATGGGAAGGTGGACAACGCCGCACCGCAGCGCGATTCCTCTCATGCCGTTCAGACAGATAATCTGCTCCATGACGAAGAGGACGAGAATCAGGATTTGTCACTACCGGCATTGTTTGGGACATGTTAGTACCGAGGCGATATTGTCTGGATAAATATGTCTATGTTAATGATGCTCTGCGTATATACCGACTCTATGATTTTCTGGTTGGATTCTGCCGCCGAACTGGGACTTCGTATAATAGCCAGTCCAGTTCAGCAGCATACGGGATCGAACTCGGGGTCTCGGAGGTTCTTCCGGGGTCCTCTGCTCAGTGCACGCGGCGCTCCTCCTCGCTCCTCCTTCTTTGCCCACCAACCCGGCTGCAGACGTACCCCGCAGATCCAGGCCTTTCAATGGTTTGTGCACTCCTGCGATGATAATTCTGTGACTCCTTTGAGAACTGGAGCTCAGCAGACGGGACGCGGCACGACAGCAATGGGCTCCGATAAGAATCGAGCCGACGACTACACCCGCGAATCAACGCTCGTTCGGCATGTCCCACTATTCGAAGACGTCCCGATAGACATCTGGTACCATGCGATCGACATGATAGACGGCTCCGACACGCTCAAGGCCTGTGCGGTGACGTGCAGAGCCTTCCTCCGCAGATGCCGGTACCGCCTCTTTAGGTGCTGCGTCTTGCGTACCTTCCATGACGCCAAATTACTCGTTCGCGCTCTGCGCAAGGACGTCGACAGCCGCTCCTTTGTCCGGGAGCTACATCTAAGTTTCAACGCTGCCACGAAGCCGACGGGTCCCGTCGCCAAGTTCCTCTTGCCTATGTTATCGGACTTGCAAGCGCTGTGGATCACAGGCGGCCGCGGTTCGGGCATTCATCCTTCATTCTGTGCTTCACTCTTCCCAGTGAGCCAGACGGTGACAAAGCTTATCTTGCCGACCTACGTGCCCGACAACATCCCAGATCTCAGCGGGCTTGTCCTCGCGTTACCTTGTCTCACCACATTGAGCGTGAATCCCTCTGGATACCCCGCGTTCAAGACTGGCAACGAGATTGAGAGTCTGCCAGCACAGGGCGCAGAGAGCGGTCAACACCAGCTATCCGATGTCCATTTTTCCACTTTCATGTGTTCCTCCGACGCCTCCACTCCCGCAGTCATACTATGGCTTCGCAACACCTCGGTGCCGCTAGCTCTCCGCAGAATACACATTTGTATGGGCATCGACGCGAACTCAATCCTCAACATGCAAGCTTTGGTCTACATGGGACAAAACCTGCACACCCTTGTTCTGGAGATGCGCTCGTGGCGAGGTTTGTTGCAGTGCCATGTCGTCCTTCGGCTCAGCAGCTGACTTCGCGCTGTAGACCCCGAGTTTGTGATTGTGCTCCCGAAGGCGTGGTCCCTCCGAAGCCTCAAAATCACGACATACAACAGACACATCGCAGCAGCTCTAGATGTTGTGACTAGCCTGCCGCCCGCCACGCTACAAGACCTCTGTCTTGTCCTCTCAACTGGCGGGTGGTCGGACAGTGAACCAGTGCCGACGTGCATTGATTGGGGTTTGTTCGTGGAAGTTCGTGCGTTCAACGGTGCGCTCGCGAGGCTTTCCTCGCTCAAACGACTCAACATCGGATGCTCCATGTACAAGCACTGGCGTTTATTTGAGCCTTCATCCGAAGAGTGCCGCGACTATATTCTCAAAACCTGGTTGCCTGACGTTGATCCGCGCCTCTGGGTCGATACGTTTGGGGACACATTTTTGTTCAGCGAAGTCTGGTAGTCGACACATAGAGTTTCCAAAGGTGATCACTGTGATCATTGTTTTTTCTTGACTACCCTCCCACCTACAGGCCTCTTGCCGTGGTTGCAGTAGTAGCAGTACGACAAAATGTGGGTTAGCTAGTAGGAACAATCCAAATGCGAGTCTTCTTCCTTGGTCAGGTTTACGGCTTTGGCGCGTGAGGCCAGGCTGCAGCGTGCGGCATTTCTGGAGGTTCAGATGGTACATCATGTATATTTCAAGTCTACAAGATGGAAGCAGTGCTTCGAGCAGCGTACAAGATATAGTTAGGAATAAAGTTAGAGTCCGAGTGAGTTTCTATCGTCCTTCGCGCGTCAGTCGAACAGCCCGCGCTGCATGTTCAATCCGAAACGCATCACCATGCCGGGTTCCCTGTGCTCGCACAGGACGCCCGTCTGCTTCCTGAGCCGCGCCATGATCTCCTCGTCCGTCTGCAGGCTCGCGCAGTCCCCCTCCCCGCCGTGCAGGTCGACGTCCGTCTCCGGGAAGCCCGCCTGCTCGCGCGCGTACAGCACGTCCGCGAGCCGCTGTAGGACAGGCCGCGTCTTGCGCCCGACGCGCACGCCGGGGCGCGGGATCGGGAGGCGGGCGCTCGGCGGGAAGCGGTTCACGGTGAGCGCGGCAAGGCGCGGCATGAACGTCTTGCGCGCGCGCAGCGCGCCCTCCATCGCGCTGACGAACGCGGGCAGCGCCTCCGTCCAGAGCGTGAGCGCCTCGGCGGGGTGCCGCGCGTCGAACGCGCGCCAGGGCGCGGGGTCCGTGCCGAGGTTGTGCACGACGAGCCGCAGCGCGTAGAAGAGGTCGCACCCGCCCGCGAGGTCCGTGAAGAGCTGCTCCGCGCTGTGCCGCCAGGCGGGCGCGTCTGTGTCCTCCGAGGGCACCGCGGTGTGCAGCACGACGTCCGCCGCGCCCGTGTCCTCGTCCTTCGAGACTGCGTTCAGGAAGAACTGGTCGTTGCACCACCCGATGTGCACGTCGCACAGCCGGCCGTCACCGAGCGCGCTGTGCACGACGTGCGCCATGCGGTAGGAAAGGCACATGAAGAAGACGAGGTACACGTCTGGCGGCAGCGGTGTGCGGCACGCCAGCTCGATGTTGACGCGTGTCCGCCAGGGGCTCTGGATGTGGCGGGCGAGCCATGCACAGGCGTTCAGTGACCGTGTATCCCCGGCATTCAGCTCGAGAAACTTGAGGCGCGGGAGCTCGACGGTGCTCTCGAGGTCCTCTACCATGTAGTCGTCGTCGGCCATGTCCGAGCGCGCGATGGCGTGGTCCAGGATCAAGAGCTCGAGCTGGGGGAGGGAACGGAGGACCTCAACCCACTCCGCTACAGCAGGGCGAGGGGCGGCTGAGTTGCCCTTTCCAAACACCTTCAGACCCAACAGCGAGGGCTTGATCCAGGTGCGTGCGACGGGCCAGGGGAAGGATGTGCATACAAGGAGCTTGAGGGAGGGCAAGTCGGGGTCGAGCACGGGGTTGGACTCGCGGGAGAGGCCGAGGTCTAGGACCTCATCTCGAAACGAGATGGACACGCGCTCGGCGAGTGGCAGGGACAGTGGCGCTCCGCGGAGGGCCTCGACGAACATGTTGTCAACCTTCAGCCCCGCGACTTCCTTCCAGCGGTGCGTCTCCCGGGCAAGCAGGTCGAGGGCGTCCAGCTTCGGCCTGTTACCAGAGCAGGCGATCGTAATTGGGCTGTTTTTGGAGCGTTTCAAGAACGTGGTCAACCTCTCCAGTCGCTTGCTATTCCCCGATGCGAGTATCTGGCACCACATGAACGGGAAGTCGAGGGCGATGGCCCGCCAGCGCGCGCACACATGGGTTACCACGAGCCAGGGGTACGCGTCGCCCGCATTCTTCTGTGTGGTCGTCGCGCGTATTTGCTCATCGTAACTGTCGACGAGAGCGAGGAAGACCTCTGCTATGATCTCGTCGGGGAGCTTGTCGACGGCGGGACGCGTTACGTCGACGCTGGGTCGCTCCTTCGCCCTCATCTACGCGTTTCTACGCGTATTTGTGAGTCTGCGAGGCACCAGACGCAGGTATGTCTGCTTCTAACTGACCGTCTGTTCCCAGCGATGGTGGTACAGTCCAAGACGACAATATCCTCCAGTAGCGCCGGGTAAAATATCGAGAAAGGAGACCCCGGATACTACGAAGAGGCGCACGAGACTTCTGGCACTCCTCACCGTCGGTGAGAGACACCAGTTAGGGCTGCACGATGATCATGTGGTTTCAAAGATATATTGTTGCATCTATCTAGAGTTCCCTAGACGTGCTATGACGGATACCTCAATCAAAACCCCGTCGAGAGTGCATCCACATGCCCAAACATCCGACTAGGCTCAACGGGTTTACATGCAGAGCACGTCGCTCGCCTCATACAGTAAGTCCACAGACCATGTCACTGCTGCCAAGTCGTCGCCCATCGGAGCGACCTCCGCGAGCAAGCCAGTGCAATGATAGCATGGCTAGTCGAGGATCGGCGACGAGCTTTGGTCGTTGGGCGGACTCCCGCGAATACTGGGTTGACCGCTGTGGATCCAAGTGTGGTCGGCCTGCGTACCGCTGTCTAGGGCATTGCGCCGTAGTCCCGGGCTATAGGTGTCGGCAGATACGTCCTAGGCCGCAGAGTTTAGTGACAGGCGCAGGCGTCCAATTTCGGCGTTCGGACAGGCGTGAGAGGGTGGTTGACGTTGAGCGAAGCGATGTTGGGCGCATATAGCGACGTGAAGAATAGGGCGTGGAGGCTTCTGGTACCGGTACAGGTGTATGCGCGAAAGGGGGAGGGGACGTAGTTGCCTGGAGCGGTATGTTCATTGTCCCCTTTCTCGTAGAGAAAGACGTCAAGTGCCCTAGTCGTCCACCATCCACAGGGGCAAGAGAGAGGACGAAGAGTCACGACGTACTCTTAATAGTCTGGCTCCTGTTCGTCTTCAGCTGTCTCACCGGCATCTCACGCTGAAGATAACACCTTTCTGGCCCTCAAATGCTCGCTGGAAGCCATCGCAGAGTCGTCAACTTTCTTCGACTTCGCGGCATGAGGGCCGCCACCAAACTTGTCCTGCGCTCGTCGGCTTTGTCGTGGGTAGTTCATCCGGGACACGTCAGCAATACGCAGTATCGCGTACACGGACTATACCGATTCGATCCTGGTTAGACGACGCACGGGTCAGAGGTTGTCGTGCCAGGCACGGCCCACGCACGCCAGCTTGATCCCGGGGAGAACCCCGAAGGCCGGTTTCGTTCCACTTGCGCTTGGCTCGTCGTCAGGTCCATATTATTTCGAAGGATGCGAGTGGAGGCGCAGCAGAAAGTAACGTGAAGGTGACGAGAAAGGCCGCTTCGTGCGAGCGACGGCAAAGGCGCGAACGGGAACTAGAGTAGCCGCACTGCAGGTGACCGTCGGGTCGCATCAGGGCTTCTGGACCGCATGGCGAGGTCCGGGAGTTGTCAAGAAGCGAAAATTGCGCGAGAAAGTTGCAAAACGTGCGTCGTGCAGTGAGATCGCCTGCGGGGCGGGCAGGTCGCTTTGAAGGAGAATATGGAGGCGGAGTGCGGGACAGGAGCGCGGCGGCGGCCTGCAGGTCGGCATTGAGTGCGTGGGAAAGCGTGGCTACGCGTTGCGGGGGAATGACGTCGTGGGAGGCGAAAACAGCAAATACGCGCCCACAAATTGCCTTCGCGTGAGGCGCGGACGCTTTCTGGGGCACTGGTCTAGATCCCGTTTCACGACCATGTCTCCCCTTGCGCTTTCTTGTTTCTTGCCACCACCATCCTCCGACCTCGCCGTCGTCCACGCCAGCTAGCCGCGCCCCGCTGCTCGCTGCCCACCATGCTCAGGACGCAACGCGGCCTCGTCCTCAAGGTCGTCGCGCTCGGCGCCGTCATCACCTTCCTCCTCACGCTCTACACCACCCACCCGTCGTCCGCAGGCCTCCGCGCCTCCGTCTCCGACATCTTCTCCGTCCGCCAGCGCAGCCAGTGCACGCCCGAACAGTGGGCCAGCGGGCAGTGGACGCGCCGTGACCCGCCGCGGACGCACAAGCAGAACGCCTCGAGCGTCGCCGACGTCCTCGAGTTCGAGGGCTTCCAGGGCTGCGCGAGCGACCGCGAGTACAAGTGGCATCTCGCCGCGGACGACGACCAGTTCGACCGCTTCCCAGAGGTCGCCGCCTACAAATGGACGCCCCCGTCGACGTGCAACGTCCGCGAGCTGGACCGCGAGGCCTTTGTCGCAGACCTCGTCGAGAAGGGTGGCTGGCTGCTTATTGGAGGTGAGCATTCCCTCGTCGCCTGCACCTCCTGTGCGGGGAAAGGACACCGTATCTTTTTTCCATCACTGGCTGGTCAGTTTCCTATGACACTGGCGCTCCCGAGGTGCGCACGTTCCGACGAGCGCACCCTGTGCGCAGCCGTGAACGAAGCAACCCCTGTTGTTGGCCGGCTATCCACGGGCGACCTGCTGTGCGTGCAGAAGCTACACAGGACGGCAGTCGGGGCGTGTGTCGTGCGCTTTGCGGCTGCATCTGCCTCAGCAAACGATGCCTATCCGCGCGTACCCGTCTGCTTCGTGCTGTCCCTGTCGATAGGGCCTGACCTGAACGCAATTGCGCTGTGACCGAAGCGCGAGGTCATCTCGACAATCCCGCAACGTGTGCGCATCTCGAATCCTTACTCACGCATTTTCAGATTCCGTAACAGAGAACCACTTCTTCTCGTTATCATGCTTACTCTACCCGCATGTCATCGCAACGCCAAACTACACGCTCAACCCGTACTGGGATCGCGCCTGGCCACAGAACCTGTACCTCAACCCCAAGTCGCCGCTCGTCGAGAAGCTGCAGCTGCCAGAAGGCTTCAACATCTCCGTCACCCCGCTCGTGACCTTCCGCCGCGTCGACCTGCTGCTCTCGTCAGACCAGCTCGTCGAGCTCTACCGCACGACCCAGCCGTACCATGCATCCCAGGAGAACTTTGACCTGCTCGGCGGCGACCAAGTGTGGGAGATCCCGCCGAGCGAGTACCTCTCCATCTTCACGGCGCCGCTCCCACAGGCGAACTACGGCACGATGATCGTCAGTACGGCGGGGCACTGGACGCCGGGCACGTTCCACGGGCTCCGCGACCCGGACCTGCCGTTTGACGGGATCGAGAACGTGCTCGCGTTCTTCAGCGACGCGATGGCCGTCTGGGCGCGCCTCGCGCAGCAGTGGCTCACGAGCGCCGAGCGCGCGCCCGACGCGGCCGAGGGCGGCGGCGCGGTCACGAAGGGCGGGCGCCGCCGCCAGGTCGTCGTCCGCGCGTACCTGCCCGGGCACGATGGCTGCCACTACATCTTCCACCCCTGGAAGACTTACGAGCAGGCGGACAGCGTGCTGCCGTACAACTGGGGGCAGATCAAGCTCTTCAACCAGCTCTTCCAGGTGCGTGCGCCGTGTCCATCTCACTTGCGCGCCTGCTCACCCCTCCCACAGGCCGTGCTCGGCAGCAAGACCTTCCGCGACGTGCACTTCCTGCCGATAGACCGGCCCGCGCTGCTGCGGCCCGACGCGGTACGTCCTCTCCTGTTCGCGCACGCGACGCGACGCTGATATGTGTGTGTGCTGCAGCACGCGGGCGGCGACTGCCTGCACCTCATGTCCGGCTCGGGCGTCATCGAGGGCTGGACGGAGTACATCTGGCACTACGTCACGCGCGAGGTCGGCGCGTGGGTGCGGTGAGCGCGCCGCGCCGCGCCCTCGCCCGACCCTTGGACACCCGACTTCCCGGACTCCCAACCCGGCTCGCGCCTCGCGCCTCGCCCGCAGCGCGCGCGAGGCGCTCCCCGACCCCCGCCCAAAACCGAAAGCACGCACCGTTGTGCCTCGCACTCGTTTTGTGTATGTGACGCGCGCGTTGCTGCCGTCGCCACGGTCGTTTCCCCGCCTCGCCCTGCTCCCGCCGCGCTGGACGATAGATCGATAATGTGCGCCGTAGCTAATCTTAGAGATGATTATTTTTGTGGAACTGGTATAGTGAATTTAGTGCGTAATGGATGGATTGAAGCTGCTGCGAGGGGTGTGCTGGGCCGTGTCTGGGGCTTTGGACGTCCGACACTCGTATACGCGGGCGGCAGTCGTGGCTCGATCTGAGTCTGCTTCTGCCCTGAGAAATATGCTACAGCCAGCAGTGTTCAAGGCGACGAGAGTGGAAGATTTCCGTCGAATAGCTGATGCGTGGCCTACCTTCCAGGTGGCTGCCTTCATGGCGTTGTCTCCATTCCTGCGGGACGACCTCTATGTATCACATGCCATGCCAACTGGAAGTGACAGTCTCGGATTGCCCCTAAACAGTGAGTATCCTTCTAAGTCCTGCTGAATGCTGTGGTCAGACGTGTTGACTACAATGTTCACAGCTCTGGCACGCTGCGCAGCCGCATCTTTGACGGCACAGCAGCTGTCGTGTTGTTGGATCCGGGCAGTGCGGTGGTGCGCTGCATAGCCCCACGCTCTGCCTCGACGACACGTACCCTCGGACGTCCGATTGCCTCAGAACCGTGTATGTACGGCCTCGCCTACTTCCCCATCTGATGTTCACGATACCAGCTGTCCTCGGGGACGGCCCCGCGCAGCCGTCCTCTACTCCTCGTCTGTGTCTCTATTGCCTGGACCAAGCACGGCCCTCCGCTCAGACAGCCGACCTCCCCGAGTAGAGTGCCCTTCCCTCAAGCTGAAGGGACATGAACTATATTTCCACGCTGCGAAGACGGTTCAAACCGCGACGCGCAACCGGCGAAGAGCCTCGACCTCTATCTCAACGTCGGATAGAGAAGCCCGCACGCTGGTTCGAAGACGGCGACCCCATGCTCGAAGAGCCTGAACAGCTCGCCCACCCGAGCTGGGACGCCTTCGAAGCGGCGCAGACCATGGCGGACAACGAGTTGCCGCCAATTCCATGTCGACAGCCCCATGACTTCAAACCTGTTGCCGAAAGCACTGCCAGCGATACCGCGTACGTCTCCCTCGCACACTTCACAGCGCACGCCGGGTCGGAAGCTCACAAGATTCTGACCCGCTCCAGTTCAACTCTGTTTCCCGAAGACGAATGGTACGACGCGTCGGTCGACGATACCGTCGCGGACAGTCCCGCTGCAGCCGCGCACTTCCCGTTGCAGCTCCTGGGCGACAGGCAGGACGCGCCGCTTTTGGACTGGTACAGCGTGCTTGTGAGCGTCGCCACGCTTGCGCTGGCGACGCTGAAGCTTGCGGCTACCTGCATGAACAAGGATGCGAAGGGTGTCGCGGTTGTCGACTGGGTCATGAGCGCAATCCTCGGCCTCTTGTGCGTAGCAGCCTGCGGTATATGAAAGATGTGCTGACAGTGCGCATCGCAGATTATTCTGGGTCGACCGGCTCCGTGGTAAGGTGCGCTGCCTGGCCTGGCTCTGCCAGCGGGATGCGATCGAGGACCTGCGTTTGTGCTCCCACAGCGTTATAGGTATATCGTGGTCCACAACGATCTCATGGTTACTGATTTAGATGATAGAAATCATTACTCGGTCTCATAAACGTCAGAAAGCATCGGCCAATCTATCGAGCGCGCACAACATGCCTGGGCCAGATATCCGCCGGTACAGCGGGCCTCCCTTACCGCCATGGTCAAAGTACGAGCTAAACTTCGCCGAACCGTCCACAACGCCCGCGTCAGCCTACGAAGAACAAGAACAAGTATCCAGCTGTGCTTCGCTCTTGGCTTCCAGACTCCATCCTCTACCCGCTGCACGTCATTCTGCATCCACTATTTGCGACGTCGACGTGACTGATCTCCCTACATTCATCTCCTTCCCCGAGTCTCCCGAGCTTCACCTTGCACCTTACGACGTTGAGACATCGTAGATACTGCCTTCGACTACGGCGCTAAGGCCTTGCGGCTTTGCCCAAGCTCTCCGCTGGACTCTGAGGGCCTGCGCCCCTCAACACAACCTACAACTGCACCGGGCCTACGTGACGCACCCGAACCCGGCAGTACGGTATGGCATCCAAATAATTCATACCAAGCGCACATTCGAGAGAACGCTCCGACATCTGTCTACCGCTGGACTGCGCATAGCATGGCTGGCAACCGCACCGTCGCCCTCAGGACTATAACGCTGCCATCGACCAGAGAGAAAGACCTGCCCCCTCTTCCTGTCTCCCCGCATCCCTCTAGTGCACCCACTCGTGCAGCATCTTCGTCATCACATGCGCACGTGTCCGCAGAGGAAGAGATACCGAATGACGCCCCCGGAAGCCCGTTCCTTCCACGCTCGTCCCTCACAGGTGTACCCAGCGGTGCCGGACGCTCAGAAATGCCCACCCAACAAGATCTTGAGTGGTGGGTGCAGCTGCAGGCTTTCGCGTCCGGTGTTGATGATCCGCGCACACTCGAAATGTCCGCGGCGGAGGAAGCGACACTTCCCCCATCTCCGTTGATCGAAGACGCTCCGTTGCCAGACATGCCGCACCTACCTGCAACGCGGGGAACCGCGGCGGCGGAACGGAAGGTCGAGGGAACGCGAGAGCAATTAACACGCCGTTCCGATTGGACGTTGACGCGTGGCGTAGCAGCCTTCGCTCAGCAACGCAGGCGCGGTCATGACAATGATTCATGATACAAGCCTGGCCCTGCGATGCCTTCAGCGGGTGGCGATAAAGCACGTAGGCGGGCGAGGAATGCGGGACGGTGTTCACGTTCAGGCCTCAGGCCCAGGCTCAGCATACCATCTGGAGCACTAGCTCGGAATAGGATGCAGTGTGTATCAAATGGATTTGATGTATTACTCGAAGGCTTAACAAAGCATAGATGAATGCCGCAAAAAAATTGCGATTGCGCCCCGAGAACGAGGAGCGCGTTTCTTTGCTGAAAACGATACAACTATACTTAACTATCTTGGGTATGCCGGCAGCGGACTGCTCAGTCGTGCCCGCGTCTGCGCCCGCCGTGGTGCAGCCGCCGACGCGTCGCGGAGCGCGCGTGCGCCACGAGCGATCATGCCCCGCTTCGACCTTCGCTCTGCGCGCGAGAGGAACGGCACCTCGCCGACGGACGCGGCGCGTGGAGACGCACGTGGTCGCGTCGCTGCCGTTCTGGCGCCGCCGATGCGCGAGTCTCGGCCGGACACCGTGCAGCTCCCAAGTACAGTCGCTGGCGCGGGTGGCGAGGCCGACGGCACCGCGAGCGCGGCCGCTGCCCGACGTGCCGCCCGCCGCGTCCGGCGCGCCACCGGCTTCCTTCGGCGCCTGTACGCGCCATTCGCTGCTTCTTCCTTCTCTGCTCCCTCGTCGCCTGCCACGCTCGCCGATGCGCATCGGCATGGGCGCGGGGCATCGGGCGGCGCCGTCGGCGCGGCCAGGCTTCCCAGTAAGCATATATAAAGCGGCGCGCTGGCGCCCCGCCGCCCCCACCAGACATGGCACCCGACCACTACCTCATCACCGGCCGCACGGGCACGGGCGTGCACGACCGCCTCGACATCGAGGACCTCCAGCGCGAGCCGCGGCAGTTTACGCTGTTCGTGCTCGCGTTCCTCGCGCTCCAGGGCCGCGGCGACGCGTTCGAGGGGCTCGTCGTCCCGCCCGCGGCGCGCTTCGCGGAGCTCGCGGCGATACATGGGTTGCCGTTCACGGTGCGTGTATGCGCTCGGCTTGCTTGGTTGGTGGTGGTGACGTCTGGGCGTGGTAGGAGTGGATCGGGGACCATACCAGCAGCGACGCCGACTATGATCCCAAGGATCCGAAGGACAGCCAGCCGTTCCCGTCGCGCTTTGGGGGCGTAAGTCGCGTCTTCGTCGTATAACACCGCTGAGAGTGAGTCTAATTTTCTCGGCCAGTATTGCAGCCACGGCAGCGTCGCGTTTCCAACGTGGTATGTACGTCGTCATCGTCCAGAGGTCCGATCGCGCTGAATGGCACCATCGCAGGCACCGCCCGTGCATCATGTCCATCGAGCAGGCCATCGGCGACGTCGCTGTCCAGCTCGCAGAGCGCCTCTCGGCGAACAGCAGCTCTGAGGAGGCCGCCCAGTGGAAGGACGCCGCGCGCGCTCTCCGTTTCCCGTAGGCCTTCTCTGTTCGTGCCTCTCCGCGCGGTCGGCTCACCCTCGCCAGATTCTGGGACTGGGCCGCGGAGAAGGTGGCCACGAACGGCGTACCGAAGGTCATCACGGACGAGAAGGTCTCCATTGCCATGCCGGGCGGTGTGGTGAAGGAGGTCGAGAACCCGCTCGCGTATTATCCTTTTGACACGATCCCTGAGGGCTTCAGGGACGAAGTCTTCGATGTGAGTTGGATACGACGCGACCCGCGCTCAACAGCATCTCACGATCTTATTTTGATAGCCTTCCAAACCCGAGGAAAGCCTTTTTGCTGCTACTGAGACATGTGACCGCTGACATTTCTGCTCTACGTGTAGGTCAAAGCCTACTTCTCCCAGTGGAAGGTACGTCGGACTTACTTTAGCGTGTCTGAACCATGCTACTTATACCTGCATACCGCAGCGCACGTTCCGATACGTCCAGAGCACTACCCAGCCCGATGGTAATGGTAACGCTAGTATGAACGCGTGAGTAACCTTCGCCATCGAGTAATTCTCACTGATTGATGTCTGAAAATGTAGGGAAATCAAGAAGCGAGCTGCGTCTATCAGGCAGGGCGTTGGAAGGCTGTTCACTTACGACGACAAGGGCAAACCCGCCTTAGTGTGCGTCCTCGAGCCGATGACTCTTGTGGAGCGTATTAAGCTAATACCTCTGCACAGCTGGGACGAGTTTTCGAATCACACGACGCAGTCACTGCGGAAGGAGGACTATTACAATATCAGTACGTCCTGCGATGGACCGACCTGCTGACATATCTCACAATTCCCTGTCGCGTACTCCTCAGATTCGCTTGAGGGCGTTCATGACGGCCTTCATGGCTTCATAGGCGGAAACGGGCACATGTCATTCCCTGACTATGTGAGTGGACAAGTGCCTTGGACCTGCTCCCAGGGTCACTTACTCACCGTCTCCCTCCCCAGGCAGGCTTCGACCCCGTGTAAGAGCTTCTGATGTCCTCTCCCAAGATCTTCGTCATGATGACTGTGATTCGCAGGTTCTATCTCCACCACTGCAACATAGATCGCTTGTTTGCACTCTGGGAATATGTCTACCCTCAATACTACGTGAGATACCAAGTCACTTTCTCCGGCGTAAAACGCTGAGTAGTCTTGCGCTAGATGGGAAAGGGATATCCATCCGACGGAGACACCATCCCATTCACACAGTCTCTTGGCACCTACAACCTCGTTTATGTAGGCTCATCTTCCTTCGAGGAGTCCGAATTCGCTAACCGGACGTCAGAACGCGGTCCTCGACGGCAAGACGGCCCTCGCGCCGTACCGCACGGAGAACTCAGAATATTGGACGTCGGATGAGACCCGATTCCTAGACGGCAAATGTAATTGTCGTCATACTCTTTACGACTGCACACTCATCGCCCCTTCGCACGCAGATTACTCGTACCCCGAGGTCGCCGGTGTCAAGATCGGGCGGGACATCACCGACCAGCAGCGCATCGAAGCGCGGAAGAGCCTGCAGAAGCACTATGGCGTCCGTGCGTACCACGCTCCGCTGTCCGCCGCGCCGCGCTCATCCTTGCGAGTGGTGCAGACGACGAGGTGCCGAGCCTCGCGGGCCAGAGTCGAGGGTTCGGGGCGTCAAGCTGCCGATGTTCAACTCGATCAGTGCTGCTGCCGTGATCGCGAACCACGACCTCGTCCCGGACTACCGCAACTTCGTCGTCGTCGTGCAGGTGCGCGGCTTGTCCGTCGGCGCGCAATACCAATGATGACTGACCGCTTGGCAGACGAAAGAGTTCGCGTTCAACGGGTCGTACACCGTCGACCTGTACTTCACGAACAGCGGGGCTCAGGCGTCCGAGGAGGACGACACGTACGTCGGGACCGTCGCGGTGTTCGCCCGCTCCAACCACTGTGAGCGTGCCTGCCCACCGCACGCGAGATACCGCGCTTACCTCGGCGCACAGCGGACTGCCAGGGCTGCGCCGGCCGCCGCGCCGCAGGCTCCACCGTCCGCGGCGTCGTCCCCATGTACGCGTCCCTCCCTTGCCCACCGACACAAGACGCTAACCCGCCGCACAGCCCCTTCGCCATCATCGACCAAGTCGTCTCCGGCTCCGGGCTCGACCGCGCGAGCGCGAGCGCGGCCGACGTCGCGGACGCGCTCAAGGGCCGCCTGCGCGCCGCCGTCGTCGACCACTCTGGCGTTGTCGTCGGCAGGACCGTCGGCGGCGCGGGCGGAGGTAGTAGTGTCGCGGAGGAGGACGCGCTCCCCCGCGCCGCGGCGCCCGAGCTCACGCTCGTGTCGTCGGCGGCGGCGCTCGCGCGCAGCGGCGGTGCGCTCGCGTGGTGCGACTGGACGGCGCATGGGCGGGTGGTTGAGGGACGGGCGTGGGCGCGGCTGGTGTGAGCTTGGTGGGCGTGTATTCCTGGATGTGGGGTTGTGGCTTGATGGGCGGGTGTAGTTCGCCAGAGCCTTTGGTGACGTACACGTTCAAGTCCGCCCCAGCTTCGGCCAATTCCCGAACGATTACAACACTTGGAACATGTCAATTCAGGAGGCATACTTATATCGCACCCGTTCAGAAAGCCATGCCAAATCTCGGAACCTCGAGCGACTCGCGGATCTCGCGCCACGCCTTCATGACGGCGCGGTCCTCACCCCGAAGCGCCTGCCCGCTCTGCGCCTCGCTGTAGCTCGGAAAGATGGTGCTCTCGACGCTGCAGACAGTGCCGGGCTGTGGGAGCTTTCCCTCGCGGAAGTACTCGCGGACGGCCTTGGCGGTGCAGAGCGATGTCGCTGACAGCGAGCAGTGCTACTCGAGGTCAGATGTGCTTCTAGATGCAGACGGCGAGCACGCACTCCTGCAGAGTCCTGATGCAGCACGACAGAGTTGTTGAAGCCGCGCGACATCGTCCGGGCGCTGCAGAATATCAGAGGGCGCGCGCGAGAGGCTAGAGACTGAGGCGTACTGTGCGAGCGGCGTCACCGGGTCGGCGGTGTTGCCGATGATGAGCAGGGGGTACGACGTGTTCGCGACGAACGCGCCGCTGAAGCGCTCGACGGACTGCGTCGTCCATCCGCTGCAGCCGATACCCACAGCGTGTCAGCACAGCGCACGCAGCAAACAGAGCGACCACTGACGTGCAGCCAACACGGAAGAGCCACTGGTCCGCAAACTCCGTGAACGTGCTCATGTTCGCGAAGTGTGCCTCGAGGTCCTCCGGCGTGTCACCAACGCGCGCGAGGCCCGTGTCCCCGCAGCCGATCGCGATGCTCGTGTCGGGCGTCAGCAGGAGCGGCGCAGGCGGCGCGTCGGGGCAGGCGCAGGTGAAGGGAGTCGATGCGGGGACGAGACCGGCGTGGCGCGCGAGTGCGAGGCCGTCGCCCTTCTCGAGCTGCGCGAGCGCGTGCAGAAGCTCCATGCTCGGGTAGTTGGAGACGCGCGCGGTGCCGCCGTAGGGCGCGTAGAGCTGTGCGAAGAGCGCGCGGCGCGCGGTCTTGTAGTCGATCAGCGCGTACTCCTTGCCGGTGGCGTTGCTGTACACGGGTAGCGGGCGCGTCTTGAGCGCGGCGAAGATTGCGGAGAGCCGCGCGTGCACCTCGTCCGTTGTGTTTTCGTAGAGCGCGCAGAGCGACGGGCCTGCAGCTACGCAGGCATCGAGGATGGTGCGCAGGGTCTGGTCGGTGTCGAGCAGGTTGTTGGACCAGAGGCCGGCGTAGTAGTTCTCCGCATCGACGACGCCTATGGCAAGGATCAGCACCTGAATAGCCTGTTGGAACGCAAGCACAAACCATCGATGATCAGACGGCCGACATTGTCCTGCGAGTGTATCAGCGATGCGTAGGGCCTTTCCCCTTCAAGCGCAGCTTACCGGAAACATAGCTGCGAAACTATCAAGCGTACTGCCAGTCAGCGAAGAACCAACCTGAGGGAGACAGACATACGTGGAACCGAGAACAGTTCCATAGCTAAGCAAAACCCCATCAGCCGTGTGAGCAGCGTAGTGATTATGTCAACTCACGAGAAGCCCCAATACTGAAGTTTGTCGAACCCGTGGGCCTGCGAGATGCTCAACATGTCCCTCGCGACTAGTGCAGTGCTGACATATGGCGAAGAGTGTGCGGTAGACTGGTTGGCAATCGACCCAAAGACCTGCGCGCCCGCCCACAAGCGTGCCACGGCGTCAACGGTAGTATTCGGCGGAGGAGTATCCTGGACACGGATCCGCCACGCAGCGTCCTCGGCGCTGTCCTTGAAGACGACGACAGGCGGGGTGGTGCGCGAGATGCCCCTACGAGATGTTAGGGGCTACTCAGGTCTGAATTGCGGGAGACTCGCACCGCGGGTCGAAGCCGACGATGTCGAACTCGTCGCCGATGAGCTGCTGGAATTGAAGGCCACGGCCCTCAACCAAAGATACCCCCGAGCCTCCAGGTCCACCTAAACAGGATAAACAGTCACATGGGTGTTCGACATTGTATAGTTGACGGCGCATACCGGGATTGAGGAGGATCGGTCCTCTGTAGGCTTCATCGCCTGGGGAGAACTTGGACGGGACTTTGATGAGCGCGACGCCAGCTTTAGGGCCATCAGGAACGGCGTAGTCCAGTGGCAGCTATGATGCAGCACCATTGAGTACCATATTTTCACCAACAGTCGACAAACAGCTTACCATCAAGCGTGCACATTCCTTCCCCTCATAGCACGACGTCCAGAACAGTTTGTCAACACCACTAGGCGGAATCTGTCCGCGACTGTCAATGCTATGAACCACAGAATAACGTGGCAGGACATACGTTATTCCAGACAAGCTCCGGGTCGTTCAGTGTAAGGCGCGTCACCTGCCCGGATGACGCGTCATACTTCCTGAGCAGAGGGCCGATATACACTTTCGCAAGCATAGATATCCCGACTAGCGCAAGGATACGCCGAGCATAGTTTCTGTTCGAGACTCCGTCCTTTCTCCCCTCGAGGACGGAATCTGCCTCCCCGTAGTGCTTCCCAGCCATGGCGTGAGTCAAGACGGTTGCAGCATCGCCAGCTGAGCTGGCCGAGGTTTATATGCGAGGCCGTGGGATATGCCCGCAGTTTGGAGCGGCCCGAGGAGGTACCCTTTGGTCAAACGAGACCATGTCGGCTGCCGGCAGAGATGGGCTTCGGTTTGCACACGCCGTCACGCGAGGCGTGGGATATGGCAGATATGCAGCGATGGGACGGGTGCTGTTCCACTTGTGCACTTTTCCACGTAAAAAAATATTCGTCGCAATGTCGGGCAAGATAAACATTGACTTTGATGCTTGAGAAATGCGAGAGGACGGAGAAGGTGGAAGTTTGGAGTCAAGACGCGAGCTTTTGATTTGGCGCTCGAGAAGCTCAAAATGCAAGTTGATCTCGAAGTCGACCTCGTTCCAACTTTTATCATCTCCTCATTGGCTGCTCATGAATAAAAGGCTTCAAGCTTCAACAGCAAGATGTATCGTAGTGGCGGTTGTAGGGACGGTAACAGCTGTTCAAGCTGCGAGCGACACATGCTCCGCGTACAACACGAGCAACAGACAGCATATGAGGTTCGATTCAAATTTTGTACTTCAGAGCGCTGGCGTTGTTTGTCTTATACGCGTGCAGGAGGACAGATGATATACGTAGGCAAGTAGTTAGCACAGCCCAAAAAGATCCGGCGAGGTCTCCTGCGCTCACATGAAATGAGGCCGGCGACGGTGAAGCCGGCGCTGCCAGCCAAAGGAATGAGTGCTGGATTCTTGAGACCGAGGATAGGTTTGTTGATGAGGGTCGCAACTACGCCGAGGCCAGACTCATTGCAAAAGCTACATGGCCAGATGGTGTTTGTGTTATGTCTATCAAACCGTACTACCACGCCGGGCTCGTAGATAGGGTCACAGTGAATGAAGGCGGCGTCTGAAATCAGGAAGCGTGTATGGAACTAACGTAACGAATGCACGTTTGGCTGACCAGCTGATCGCAGCTAATCACAAGATGATAGACTGCCCTGCGGCATATTACGCTCAAGATAGCTCGCGCTACGCTCAAGATGCGAGCCCGATAAGTACTTCCCTACCATTGGCTAGCGACACAAGGTCCAGCTCGATGGTCACGGATCCAGAGAACTCAATGAGCTGACGCCTCCGATGTGGGATGCAAACGTTTCGAATGCGACTGCTGCAAATTGTGCATGGGCGAGCTACCGTTTACAAATTGGTCTGTGGGTGACTGAAACATCGGCTTGCGCATGGACTGTGGTGCCCTGTATCGCTTCATCTGACTGCGTTCGCGTCCGAGCTAGGGTGACACATGGGATTGACTTCGTCTCGTAGGGTTCTTGGTTGGACAAATAGCTGTCAAATGAAGTTCAGCGTTTATCCTGAATGCAGACTCTCTCCTTGGCCGCCGCTAGGTATTGTCAAGGCTGGGTTCGATGTAGGCCGCTGTCTCTGAGTGTCTGTAGAGGATATGCACACCAGTCGCTGCGCTCCTTGGCTTTCTGGAAATATCATAAGCTGCTGGAAAACCGTGTGGCCGCAGAAGGTTTACATCGAACGTTATTTCAGACTACAGGTCGACTGCGGCGCCGATAGGTCTGCGGCGCTGGCCTTGTAGAATTTGTGCCTGAATATTGGGAGATCGGTCAAAACGCCGGGCATAGGCCTTTGGAACCCCCATGCGTGCCCAGATTTTGCCTTTGACTTCGAGACACCAGCAGACCTACGCACCTCCAGCTATCAGAAAATACTGCCATTGCCGACGACACGACCGTGCCTCAGATCCTAGTTTGACACGACGAGTACGCTCTGTCATCTTGTTGATGACATCCTGCTGATCGCCATTATGTTGTATATTTGTATTCACGTCGTGACATATTGGCTAGCTATCCAGTACCACATCTTGAGCCGACAGTTCTAACCGATACTCCGCATACATATCGTAGAAGGTACGCAGAGGCCCACAAGACATCGTTTAACGCGTATCATAATCCCCTGCTGCGCAGGCCATGTCTAGCGGCATAGCCCCGAGCTCGAGAACGGGATGGGAGTGGATGGAAGACCAACTGGAGCGGAAGGACAAGGCTGAGATGGAGGGTCACATAAGGGACATCGACACCATTCTTCTAGTGGTGAGCTTGCAAGCCGTTAGATATGTGGATGTAAAGCTTAAGTTGCATTCAGGATGGCTTGTTCTCTGCCGTCGTCACAGGATTTATCGCATACTCCCTGGACCTTCTCAAAGAAGACCAAGGAGACTCTGCTGCACAACGTCTGACACAGATTTCAAACCAGATCAACAACACAAGTTTTCAATACACCCCTCCCTTCATCAACTCTACTGTCTCTGCCTGTCCCACAGATGGAACCACGGATACGAAATTCGAGCCAAGTCACGCTGGCCGGGTAATAAACATCCTCTGGTTCATCAGTCTTACTATCAGCCTAGCTTCCGCGGTCTTCGGCCTCCTAGTAAAACAGTGGACTAGCGGGCGTTCAGCCTGGAAGAGCGCTACGGCCGACGCACGCAGGAATATTATTGTCCGCCAACTCCGCACTGAACAGTGGGAGCGCTGGGGAGTCCCGATCGTCATTGCCCTCATCCCCGCACTGTTGGAGATCGCTGTCATTCTGTTCGTGTCCGGAATCTCGGTACTTCTCTGGAGCTTGGACCGCTACACGTTCATTCCCGTGACAATTGTCATTGCGGGGTTCCTGCTCACACTGGCCTTTTTCATACTCACGTCCATGTTATTCGACCGTTGCGCATATAGGTCCCCTACGCGCACTGTGGCCTCCCTTTTCTGGAAGTTTCGGGCAGGAATACACTGGCGCTGGATCTTCTCACACATCTGCTCCGTCGACCACCCGATATCCCACTCCATACGCAGCTTCCCTGCTGCATCGCCCTTCGGGAAACACTTTGAGAAAAATCACAGTGATGCCCTCGCCATTTCCATCGAATGCGACACCTGGAGATCTCTCGATGTGCAGGCCACTAAAATCAATGAGTTACACAGCCCGCAGCACAATCATACTGTTCCCGCTAGCCATGCGCTTCTCTGCGATCTCCATTGGGTTACCAGGGGCAGGCTGCGTGATTTCCTGGAGGAAACACCAAACGGGAGTGCCACTTTGCAGGATCTTGCCTCCTTCGTGGCACCGGTGTATGTTGGTGCTCTTGGTGAGACGGATACTTTATTTCGTGCCCTGATCGCAATGGCAACAGAGTTTTCGGACGTCGACGGCCTGGCAGAAAATTTGGCAATATGCGCCAAGACGATCCAACCCCAACTCAGCTGTCTCGATCGCCGCTCCTCACTTTCCGGCTTTGACGACGAGCTGCTCACTGAGCTTGCTGTCCACAGTGGGTTCTCATCCCTCACCATCTGGTATCTCCTATCCCGTATTGACACCACTGGCCCTGCGTACCTGGGACCCTTTTCCCATCATCCTCGCATCGTCAAGCGTCACTTGGTGCCAAACGACGGTGCACTAAGCTCCACAGAACCTGTATCCTCAGAGGCGGGGGTGTACATGTTCAGAAGCATTGGACACTACGTCATGTGTACGCTAGGCCCCTCTCAAGACGAGTGGAGGGCGTCCAAGCGAGTCGTCCGCTCCGACTCCATCACCATGGGATATATTTTAGCGGCCTGCTTCCGAGAGGCTGTCTATGTCCATGCGCGCCGGCTCACCATCCAAGATCATCGCTTGTCCAGCTGTCTCTCGGATCTGATAGACATACAAATGCGAAACATGATGCAGGCGTTACAGCGGGTTGTGTTCTACTGGGAAGAAGAGACACCACAGCTGAGGGTCTGTCGAAAGCGATGCGTGGATACCCTTGTGGAGGTGTTCAATTATCTCAGCGAACCCGCGCAGAAGGAGGCCTACGACCAGCTCTTCCCACAGCTCAGAGCTCACATTTTCGCCACGTTCAGAGACAACACGCCATACCGAATCCGCTACGACCCTAGAGCTGACGAGAATGCCACCATCAAATGCCACCCCCTACAATTCGAAGAACGCCCATTTTGTGAGTGAACTCTCAGGTACTGTAGTCGTCATCACTGACGTGCACCGATGCAGACGAATCCGTCATGCAAGATTGGGCTGCTGAAACGATAGCAATGATGATGAATATACCAATCACGCCAAATGATACCTCCCCATCGGACCACTACCTTCATTCAGCACTCGTCTGCGCTGCCATTAGCAATATCGACCGCCTGAGCACCAAACAGGCGGAAGCGGTGCTCAGACAAGCCACGAAATCTCTAGCGTCTGCTTCCTTAGCAGCGGCTGAGGAGATTGAAACATGCAAAGAGGCCCTGGCAAACGCGGCGATTACGAGTGCCAATGCAGCAACGAAAGCTAAGGCACAAGTAAGCAGCGGAGCGGCTCAGGCAAACGCGGATGCGGCCCAGGCAAGCGCGGATGCGGCTAAGGCGAACAACGTATCTGCGGCAGCAAATATGTCAGCCCACGCAGAGGACCTCGCGACCAGAAAGGCGCAAGCGGTGATGAACAATGCGCAGGCTGTGCTTAAAAGCGCGGTGGCCGTGCTGAAGGACCAGCTTGCGGTGTTAGAGTATGCGCAAGCCACGCCGGAGATGAGAGCACAGGCCGTGCTGAGGAGCTCGCTGATCACTCTGGATGCCACACTTATGGAGTCGCTGGCAAGTCCGCTGTCGTGCAGTCCCAAAGACGGGTGGGCTGCGTTTATGGATGCGCTAAAGGGGGCGCTGGACGCGGTCGATGCAGCCTTTCAAGCCGCAGACGTGAGCTTCCTGGTCACGGCCACGAGCATCCAAGCCACGCTTTGGAGCATGAAGGCGGCATTTGCAAGCACCCTTACCGCACGAGCGGACGCAATAGCCGCACAGGCGAGCCTGGAAGCCGTGCACATTACATTCGCGCCGTTTAACTCGAACTTCAAGGACGCTAGCGCAAAAGCTCAAGGAGCAAAAAACGCAGCACAGGGGGCGAAAGAACTAGTCAAATTGGCGGATGAAGTGACATCGAGGGACGGTGACGCTGTGAAAGCCATGCGAGCACGCTCAGAGTACATTGCGTCGAAGGAGGCCAAAGCATACGCAGTGGCATGGACAGCGAACCAGACAGAAGCTCTCATCAATGCACGGCTTGACCGCAGGGAAGCCGTGGTGACTGAGAGGGCAGTGCTTTACGCTAAAACTGCGCATGTCAGCGCAAATGCCAGCATGAAGGCATCAATGGCAAGCGCGAATGCCGCGCAGGCGAACGCGAGAGCCGCTGTGTGGAATGCGAACGCAGCGGAGGGGAATGCGAAAGCAGCGGAGGCAAACCCGACAACTTTTAATGCCATAGCACACGACTTGGCCACGGACGTTCTTCAAATAGCCCAAGTGCACGCTAAGGCTATGAGGGACGAAGCAAACGCGAAAGCCGGTGTGGGGAATGCGAAGGCCTGGAAAGCAAGCACGGATGCCGTCAAGACAAGCGCAGAGCGAGCGGCAGCGCACGCTAGCGCTATGGCAGCGTACGCTGAGGTGGCGAGGGCCAACGTCGAGGCAAAGGCGACGCCGGGGAATAGAGAGGCCGCTTTGGGCGCGAGGGAGATTGCGGCAGCTGCAGCGGCAAACGCGGTAGTCGCAGAGGCAAGTGCCAAGGCGGCGGCTGCTGCGATCCACCCCAATCTGGCTTCTAGATGGAGCTGGGATAAGGCCCTCAACGATGTTAGGACCGAGTGGACAAACCGCCTCGTAGCCTTCCCTGACAATGGGGGCACTCCTCCTTGGATTGTTGCGTCGAAGCGCTGTCCAGCCGAGCTGCTAGATGTTCTCAAGATGTGCTGCGTTGGGACAGGCTGTACAGAAGCAGACCTATTGGACCTCATGCGACTGCGCAAAGAAGAAGCGTACAAGGAGGCACGGTGCACCTTGAGCCAAGACAAGGCCAAAGCGGCGAGAAACGCGGAGAGCTGGAGGCATTTGCTCTTATGGGTAGGAGTTCGATGGCTATTCGAGTTCGGCCCTCGGCACCTCAACGACACAGGCATCAATCCCTACGGCGCGTTCATGATTGACAAGATGTTAGACGGCTATCAAAGTGATCCGTGTATCTCGTTCTCGTACGACGAGGGCTTGCTTCCCGATGTACCACTGTCGTTGTTGGCATGGGTACGAACGTTCGCACCAGCACACGCCTCTCAATTGCAGAGTATCTTCAAAAGGGGAGCATAACTCTTAGGTAAGCTGCGTGCTCTCCCAGGGTTTTATGCGAACAATGATACTGACCGTCTGGGCAGGAATCCCTGGTATTAGCTTGTATTCGAGGTCGTCCACCACAATGATATAATCGCAGCCGATAGACTTGTCAGCGTCGGGCGCACCAGCGCATGAAGAAGGCTGGAGTGTCCGCCATTCAATGCAAGGTTCGAAATCACAGGCCATGTTGCAGCGGCAACAGTGGGCACCAAGGTTGCGGTAGGGAATGGTACCGTGGAGCCGACTGTGAGTGTGCGCAGCGCATGACTGTCGGACCCATGCGGCCTGTCCTCGGCGAGCATAGGGACAGCTCGGAGCATGGTTTCTGAGAGTTTCAACTCTTGCACCCGATGCATAACACCGAACAAAGTCTTGACTACCGTGACGCCCTCAGCATGCCAAACTGTGACCATCAGAGGAGCCGTGGACGAGCGAGCGAGAAACAGCTCGATCCGCTCTGCGTTCTCGTTGAAAAGCATGTGGCTCCATAGTCGAGAGGTTCCAAGCGCAAGGCTGCGCCATGCACGACATACGAAGGTGACAACGAGCCAGCGCGGCGTCCCGCAGCCCATTGGATAGTAGGACAGAGTCCTACTTGGTCGGGTCGTGGACTCATGAAGGCCAACGACTTCATAGAAGATCTCCGCGAGTATTTCCAGAGGTAGGCGGTTGATTGGTACGAGGGTATTTCGGTGCGACCTGACGCCCCGAGCTTTGCGCTGCAATGTCTCTATCTCATCATCGATGGTCTTGAGGAGGCCATCGGTTTGTGCGAGCGACGGGACGAGGTCGGACATTTGTATATGCGAGGAAATCAGGTCTGTACGCTCGTTCAAAGTGAGTATCACGGACATTGCAGTGTGAGAAAGACCACACCTTTGCTGGGTTCGTTGTAGGACGAGCAAAAGACGAGTGTGGCGTAACGACCACGTCTGGGCCACCGTCTGGACCCCGTACACGCCGCTCTCGGGGTCCCGCACCGGGACGGCATTGTCTGGACGTCGACGTGCCTGGTCGAGCAAGCCGACTCTGCAGGAAAATAGACAGATTGACAAGCATGTCAATACGCGACCGGATGAGTCATTTGCAGTAACTTCACGAGCCATGTAATTTACAGATGTGCAGTGGGAACAGAGACTTGTGAGATGAGCCGTCGTAGCACATGTCCTGAGCGAGTTGCCGAAACGCCAATGCAAGGAAGCGTATCCTCAAACGATCTCTAAATCTTCACCTCTTCAATCTGACCCGCGTCCGACGACTTGTCCTTGTCAGAGCGCGTGTCGGAGATGCCGGCCTCGCGCGCGGCATCGTCCGCGAGCCGCGCGACTGCTTCTTCGCCGTCGAAGATGCTGCAGATTTTGAATCAGCTGGGAGTAGAGAAGCTCAGAAGGAGAGACATACGCAGCGGTCTCTTCCAGGGTACGCTGTGATGAAACGGGATAAGTACGTTTAGAAAACTTGCAGAAGCTAGGATACTCACGTTCTTGGTTTCCACGAGGTACATGTAGATGAACACTATCTCGAAGAGAAGCCAACAGTCGTATACAATCTGGAGGCAGCGACGTCAGGCACAGTTGGCTTGACGGGACCGCAGCGGGCCGGGACTTACGTAGTATTTCCAGCCAATGCTTCCGTCGACATGTCAGTACCGCCGCAGCTACCAGATATCACAGGAACTTACGCATTCAATGCGATAGGATTAACGTATCTGCGCGCGGGGTCAGTCTCTGAGATAGCAGCACTAGACAGATGACGTACTGGTTGAAGATCAAGGATAGCGTGAGCGCGAAGCTGTACAGAGTAAAGCCCTTTTGACGGATGGAGAACGGCAGGATCTCGACGTTGTACAGCACGATGAGGGGCGTATATGCGATCTATAGCGAAGTTAGTTGGCCGCAACACGCCGGGAAGTGAGGTACGGACATCGTCTGAAGGATCATGCTCAGCCATCGGCAGCAGTAGATAACACAGAAGGACTTACAGAACGCATAGAACAAGACTGTCAGAGAGAAAATTTGCTGTCAGCACGGAGGGCGAGAAGCTACGAGAAGCACGTACAGATCATGGCGATGAATGTATGCGCAGCCGCGAGGTTCCCAGTGGTGGAGTACAGCCCGAAGCAGGCCGTCTGCAGCACGTAGAAGACGAACATGCCTGCGACGTGCTCAGCTGCCAGTAGTGACCAGGAATGGGTAGCTACGTACCGACTGTGGAGATGAGGAACAGCGGACGCCTTCCGACGCGGTCACAGAGCAGTCCGCCGCCCATGGCGATAAACCAGTTGAAGATGTTGAGCAGGCCATTCTGAGGTCACCGGTAAGCTCCATGTCTTCGACGTCAATGTAGAGCGAGACGTACAATGAGCAACTGAGTCGTAGAATCGGTGACTGGACCACAGTAAGTCCTTGATTCCCAGAATAACGAGAGACGATCCACTTACTTCCGATAGCCGTCAGGGTCTTGTTAAGATCTACGCACGAAATGGGCGGTGTAAGCACGACGCTTCAAGGTTTAATACCTCCCACGCACAGTACGAGCTGTAGGCAGACACGCGTCAGCAGCCATGCCGGACGTCGCATCGAAGCACGCACATGAGGTTGTTCCCGGACCACTGCGAGAAGAACGCGATGGCGATCATGACCCGCAGGCGGCGGCGGTTGCCGGGGGTCTTGAAGAGCGTGAGCCAGCCGACGGCGGCCGCCTCGCGGTCGTGCGCGATGGCGGTGCGGATCTCGTCGAACTCGTACTCGACGAGCGGGTGGTGCCTGCGCGCACAGCGCGGTCAGCATGCGGGTGCGCAGAACCGGGACCGGGGCAACGCACGGATCGCCGTTTCCGTGGTAGTACGCGAGGATCCGGAGGGCCTCGGCTTCCCTGGCGGGCCGTGAGCCTCTGCTGCCGCAGCTGAGCTTAAGGTGCGCACCTGCCCTTCGAGCACAGCCAGCGCGGCGACTCGGGGACGAACCAGATCAGGCAGACCTGCAGCACGGAGGGCAGGGCCTGCAGCGCCGAGGGTATCCGCCACGACCAGCTCGTGGGGATGTGGAAGGTCCCGAACGTCTGTGTTATGGGTCGTGTCAGCCTGGCTTCCGGGCATGCAGGAGCGGCGGGGCTTACGGTCCAGGCAGCACTTCAGCGTGCGGCAGTGAGGACTCGATCATGAACGGAGATGCGGGTGAACTTACACGATGCTTCCCAGGAACCTGCAGATCGCCTCGATCAGTCGCTGCTCGATGCGGTGCACGGCTGCCGGGACGTACCAGAGCGTGTTGTACAGAGAAGTGACCGGAGCGCGTTGCGAAGGGTACGCCAGCTCAGTAACGAGCACCGGTGCCGCCGACGCCGCGAAGGTGAGGCCGAACCCAATGATGAATCTGTCGTCAGGGTGCTCAGTTGTCCATGTCTTCAAACCGCAGCGGCTCAACACCCACCTCGCAGCGATGAACATGCCGACGGACTGCGATGCCGTCTGGATAACGGTGGCTGCGCACATGATGAACGCGCCGAGGGCGACGGCCGTTCTCCGCCCGAAACCATCAGAGACGTAAGGAGCAAAGGGATATGCTGCCAAGCATCCAATGTTCTGGATGGCGTTGAGCAGACCCAGCTAGTCGAGCAGGAGGGTGAGCAAAAGAGTAGGATCAGAAGAAACACACTGACCATGCCTGGTGTCGGATTGTGGAATGCAGTTCTCCACTGGTCGAGGGATTGGAGACCGTCTGATGATTCCGTCAGCCGAGAGCTCCCGCCTGCGCGCTGGTGATGACTTACTCATCATGCTCCCTGTTGCGTACGCCTTAGAAGGTACCTCGCAGGACACGCTGGGCGCACTCACCATCGTAGCCATTGGTCGTCGACGTGATGAGCCTGTTCGACATTTGATGTCAGCCCGACGCCTCCAAAAATAGCGGAGACAACGTACAGCAGAGTGATCCAGGCGTTGAGCGCAATCAGCCGCTTGTTCTTCCACCATGGTCGGGGATCGACAAGGTGAGCGAAGCCCTGCGTTCCGGTTGCAGTTATCGCTGCTGGGCCACCCATGGCGAAGGTTTAGGAAGGCGGTAGGGAGACAGGAAAGGACGGGTAGAGGGGACGAAGGCGGGCCTGCCGCGCAGCTAAATGGTCCGCGACAAATGCTCGGCACGATTAGAAGCGAAGCAGCGGTGAAATGTCGCGGGGATGGGGAAGCGTCCGGATGCTCTCGAGGGAGCGAGTGCACGTTCCGGAGCGCGATAGCGATTCAGATACGGCTGCATGTGGGCTGAGCGTGGGTCAGGCAGGGTCTGTGGCATAGCAGGGATGACAAGCTGTCTGGTCCATTCGGCGCGTCGGGTCGAGGGCTCCTGGAAGTTGTTAATATCGAAGCAACTGCGGATGAACCAGTCGAGCGGACGGCCAAAGCCAGGCTGTCGCACATCAAGTGATAAAGGTTGCATTGACTTGTTGCGGGAGGGCTCGCAGACGGCCACTAGACAGAAACTCCACTTGGTATCTGTGGCGAGGAGTTGTGGGCACTTGGCGACGGGTAGGGGGTGCGAATTTCGCCAATTCTTGCGGAATTGATCCATAGAAGCCCTTCGGATCGTCGTGGCGTTCCCGCAAACGTCAAGGGTTACTCTTCAGGGACTCTAGAAACGGGTTGATACAGGGTGTTTAGTGCCTGCGTTCACACGGGTCTTCCCACGTCGGGACGGGTGTCGCATACCTTGCTAGGCGGACATCTGGCATACAGGGCACTGTTAGGATCAAACACGCAAATGCAACAAAACTCTCAGTCCTATCGCACCTGGTCTTCCACGGCTTTCGTGAGTTTTCTGAGGGCCGGTGATCGTGAAGAGTCGATTAACGACGTCACTGAGCCTTCTCGGTTGAACCCCGACTGACGCGACGAGCCAGCTGAGATACAGCGGAGAAAACAGAAGCAACGACGTCAACGACGGATAGCATTGCTACCACGAAGACGATCAGGTCGTCTTCGGCTTTGGTTTGACGAGATCGTCGCAAGCTACGAGCTATACGACGGCGTTGATAGGCTTCATCGCTACCAACCCCGTGTCAGCACGCGACATTGGGAGGAGAAACAGAGGAACAAGATTTACGACATGCAGTCAATCTTCGAATTATACGCCTCTGAACACAGCGCGACTGCTGAGCGCTGAGCTTCCCCAAACCGAGGCTGGAGGAGACACTCACATCCCGACTTCTCGAGGTTGCTGAACGAGCTCGCCAGGGGAACCCGACGTCGACTTCGGTTGCTCGGCATTGCAGCATCGCACTCCGAGATCGGAGACCCTGTCCCTGAACGGGTTCACAGCGACGACAACGCTGTGCAGCCGTGGCGGAAGATGCAGAACAGCGATGCTACGTAAGTGAGCACTGTCGGCGCCGGCGAGATGGCCTCTTTGCCTGATGTCAACATTGTATCAGCAGTACCTGATGACTAGAACAAGTCCGTACTCGTAGGAACGAGTGCATAGCACCACACCTTTCGTTCGACTCCATCTTCTGCCTCGTCCTTTCGTACTTCAGCACTTCGTGAATACCTGGTGGTCGTGGCGGGGAAAACATCCAGGCTCTCTCAGCGCCCCAACATAGCATTCGGCTCCCACGCCTTCCGCCGCCTGCGGTCGTCCCATCCCGCCTGCTCTCCTCGACGTCGACGTCGACGAGCGTCCTCGCTCTGGAATGAAACATC
The DNA here is from genome assembly GCA_019973155.2 of Phanerochaete sordida. Lineage (NCBI taxonomy): Eukaryota > Fungi > Basidiomycota > Agaricomycetes > Polyporales > Phanerochaetaceae > Phanerochaete > Phanerochaete sordida. Next base: position 176,336 of record BPQB01000015.1, on the reverse strand, counting down.
TGCCCCTCGAGATCCTCCTTCTGAGTGCCGCACACGTCATCCGAGCACAGCGAGGGGCCTTCGAACGGGTGCGCCCTGATCAGGATCGCTAGCTTTCCCGAGACTCACGCTTCGCCGGCCCCCTAGGATGCAACCCTGCCATGTGTAGGCAGCGTGAAAGATGTACGCAGCCCTCCAGCATCGCGTGTCTTATCTCATCTTATGCGCTTCCCCAATCTTCAGCTTAACGTGGACGGACTGTCTCCGGGGGACGTGTATAACCAGCTGCAGGGGCCATGCCGGTTAACAGGTGTGTGTAGCATCTTATCGTCGTACCCTTCATCCCCCCAAGAACCATGCTCTTGCTATACGCCCACTTGCAACCCAACCGTCATCCCCATGCCGTCTCGGGCTGCCTATCTGTGCGCCCATACCAGTGCTGAAGGCGTATATGCTCGCTTTCTGGGACTTCTATGAAGGCTTGCCGAACCTCGAAGACGAAGGAACGCGAGCGTTTTGGCGCGTTTGGCTTGTTTGGCAGGTGCCGAACGACAGGGCAGACCGGTGTCTGACGTTGTCCCTGACATCCACTCAAACCTAGGCAAAGCAGCGGTGCGACGCCCTGCAACTTGCCAGACGCGCCTTGGGCCTGCGTATAATGCAGGCCGCTTGGACTTTCCCCCTCGCTCCTGTGGGCCACTTTCTGACCCTTGGAGGGCAACGTGCGCGTACTACACAGGTCACACACGGAACGCTGTGTGGACCATTATTCCTGTCCTGCATTCCTCATTTGCCGAAACTTCTCACCGCGTCATAAACCTCTTGCTAACGCAACTGTCTCTCAGTTGGTGGACTGCCCGCCCCAAGCTGCAAGTGGTATGTACTCAAGAGTGATTTCTTGATAGCGTCATAACCTCTATTCACAGTAATCTACCTGTATACAACCTGTATATGGCGAGCGCCGTCTGTCAACAAGACTCGCCAACATCCTGGGCAGAGTGGGCTCAAAGTAATTTCTGTAATGCGTCGGACCCGCCTGCAACCATTCCATACGGCACAGGCGCTATCACGATTCCGAAGTGGGCGTACACGAACCTTGCGGAAGGACAGTTTGACCTTGCTTCTGCTTTGCAAAGTACGTCGTCTGACCACGTCGTCCTGCCATACGCATCATTGACATTATGCAGAAGCTCGCGGGTGGAGTCCTATACAGATAGCTGTGCCGATAATCGTAGGGCTCGGTGTCGCACTACTCGCCGCCATCCTCTTCTATTTCTATCGTCGGCGCCGCCAAGGCACCTCTGTCGGCCGACAGCGCAAAGATCCGGCCTGGCAGGAGGCCCACCTCCACGCACCCCGCCGTTTCTTCGGCCTGGTCCCTGAACGCTTCACGGTCCGGTCTCGAACGAGCCGCGAGCCGCAGTGGGAGATCGACGACAACGCGGTGCTCGACGAGGAGCTCGGCCGGGTGCGCTCGAGCTCGCCGAAGAGCCGGCACTCGCGCATGGAGTCCACGACCTCGCTGCTCTCGTCGGCCGGGTCGCGGCGCTCGGCGCGCCCGCGCTCCTTCTTCGACACGCTCGCGTCCAAGATCAGCGGCCTCTCGCTGCACAAGAAGTACCAGAGCGGGACGACGAAAGGGCCAGACTACAAGCGCGTGCACGTCGTCCCGCGCCCGGCCGACCCACGCTTCGCGCTCGACGGCGGCGACCCGCCGACGCCCGCCGCGCCCGGCCCGCCGACGTTCGAGGACGCGCTCGAGCGGCAGTCGACGCTGCCGAGCGTGCTCGACATCCGCGCGCCGTCGGGCGCGGGCTCGCGCACGGGCGCGCGCCGCGGGGACTCGCTCGGGACGGACGACGGCGCGCCGCGGACGGTGTTCCAGTCGGAGTACTCGCTCGGGACGACGGACCTCGTGACGCCCGTGTCGCCGTCCGGCTCGGACGGCGCGCAGCTGCGGGATCCCAGCGCGGTGCGTCGCGGTTCTCCCGCTGTTTCGTGTGTTGGGCTGACTGGCCGGCGTCTGCAGGCACACCATGTGAGCGTCGTCAACCCGCGCTCGCCGCTCATACAGTCTGCGTTCGACGTGCGGCCGCCTGCGCTCAATCGCTCGATGTACATTGACCGCCAAGAGTCGACGGACACCCTCGCCCATGCACTGTATCCTCGCGAACCCTCGTATGAATACTGAGCTTGTATTTTGCTGAACGTATCGCCTGATACCCAAAGACTCGGACATGGACGATCTTGTAACTATCTATTACCTGTCTCTACTACCCTCGGATGTTATTTTGGCCTTGTTGTGTGTATAGTAGACTTCGTGTAACTGCTTGTCTTGCTGTGTCTCTGTTCAGGACTTTATTTTGCTGTTTCGTCTCCCGAGTCTGCGACCCCTTGTACGCTTACTGCGTGGGATATACAGTAGTACAGTTTCATTACTCAACAATTGGTACAATTGGTACAAGAACGAAAGATACACAACTCGATGGAGTACAAATACACGGCTAGGACATTGGGGAAGGTATCGGATATCCGAGCAACTTCAAAATACAGTTACACTGCTTGTGGGAGGCTCCAAAGTCCAATCAGTACTCGGCCAGCGGTATCACTTTGCCTGTGGAAGATGAAAGTGAGCAAGCGAACAACATCGCCAGCAGTATCGACGCACCCGTATTGTAGTACGCGGGCGCACGCTTCCGCCGCCCGAGCAGCTCGACGTCGCCGCTGTCAAAGAACGAATAGCCCGCTACTGGGCGTGTCAGCGTACGCGAAGACACGCGTCTAAAAGGGCACTCACGCATGTAGTCGCCGTCCTCGAAGAGGTCCTCCTTCGCGTCGGGGCTCGCGCGCCCGTTGATCGGGCGGCCGGTCCTCGAGTCGCGCAGGACGCCCGCGTGGTCGACGAACGGCTCTGGGCGCGGGTTCGCGGCGAGGTGGAGCTGCACGAGGATGCGCTGCACGTCCTGGAGGTAGCCCTGGAGCGTGTCGAGGAAGCGGCGCGTCTGGAGGTGCTTCGAGCTCGCGCACACGCTCAGCCCGTCGTCCTTGATGATGTACCCGATCCCGTACCCGTCGGCCGCGACGGGCCCGAAGCCGAAGAGGCGCAGCGCGGGGTTCCCGCAGTTGCTCGTGCTCAGGATGCTCGTGCTCAGCTGCGCCCAGCCCGCGTCCGTGAAGATCGCGGGCAGCGGCGCCTTGTGCCCGCACCCGCCGCTGTAGCCCGAGTCGCTGCTCACCGGCGAGAGCGGGCGCTCGTCGGCCGCGGCGGCCTCGCGCTCGCGCTGCAGCAGGCAGTAGAGCGCGTACAGGTGGCGGTCCTGGCCGAGCCCCTGGGAGCACTCCTTCGTGAGCCGGACGTGCCCCTGGCACGCGGTACGCAGCGCGGCGACCTTCTGCGGCGCGGTCGCGTCCGAGAAGAAGGTCTTGACGAACTCGACGCTGTGCGGCTGCACGGTGCGGATCGCCTCCGTGCGGCCGTGCAGGAAGGACTTGGTCATCGCGGGCTCGTACGTGCACTCGATGCGCCCGTAGAGCCCGTAGTACGCCGCCTGGAACGCCATCTGCACGAACGCGTCTGGGCTGAAGCCGTGGCTCGTGATGAAGTTCTTGCCGTAACCCTTGAACTCGAGCGCCTGGCAGTCGTTCTGGCAGATGAGGTCGCTCAAGCGGGTCTCGGCGAAGCGGATGCCAGCGCGCAGCTCAGGGTAGAGCGTCCACTCGAGCTTCTTGGGTGCGGTGTCGATGAGATAGCTCGGCGTCGGGAGCGGCTGGTTCTGATGACGAGGGGGTTTGTAGGACTTTGCAAAGGGCGACAGGGGAGCATGGAAGAGAGTAGGCGCGGAAGGGTTGATGGAACGCGCGAGGAGCATGAGACCTTCGGTGAAGATGTCGGCCGCGAAGCGTAGCACGGTGTGGCCGTCGACACCGGTGTGCTCAAAGTTGATGCCAGCCGCACCGTCCGCGGTGATGATGATTTGCAGCTGGGGCTCAAGATCAGGGGGAGCTCAAAGTCGGTTTAATGCCACACACCTTGTCGTACCACCGATTTGTGCATGTCCCGATCTGCACGCCGCCCTTGAGCTCGTAGGTCCCGCACAGGAAGTTGTTGCAGAGCTCGGCCAAGCTGTCCGGCGTGGCGTCATCGAGGCAGACGACGAAAAGCGCATTGTCGATGACCTCGAGGCACGACTCGTTGTTGCGGTTGCGGCTGAGGGCCTTGCGGAGGGACGACCAGACCTTGCGGTTCTCCGTCGAGAGCACGCCGATGGAGTTCTTCGCGACCTCGTGCACGGGCAGCTGGTCCGCGTCGGCCACGATCGCCTGCAGGTTCCGCAGGATCTCGCGTTCCGTCAGCACGGGCCGGTTCTCGCCGTCGAGCACGTCGAACCAGTCTGCGCAGCAGCGTGTGAGGCAGGGAAGCAGCGCGCGGGGCGGGGAAGCACGCACAGAACTGGCCGCGCCGCAGGACGACGATGTGCCTCGCCTCGGGATGCGTCTCCATCCGGCACCCACGCTGCAGGCAGGTCAGCACGGCCGCGCCGCTTCGCGCGGGAGATGCGCACCTCTGTGGGTATCCGCGCCGTGCCGAAGAGGCGGGTGTATTGGTCCATGTCGAGGGGCGTACCGCGCACGGCGTCCGGCTCGAGCATGCCTGCGCGCAGATCATGGATGAAGCCGAGCGATGACAGAATCAGCGAAGCGGCGCGGGGTAGCTGCGAGCCACGGTCTGGGGTGGGATCGTTTCTGCGACAGGCCAGATGTCAGTGGCCGTGCACTCGGACGCAGGACCGCGTGACTGACTCGAGCACAAAGAACGGATTCAAGGCGAGGACGACGGGATCGGAGTGCGACAGATACGATTCGTACCTGGGAGGCGAAATCAGCAGGAAGCACGGGACGCGGGAGAACGACGACGGACCAGAACTCTTCGATGTAGCTTAATTCCGGCGAATCAGCCTGCCGCTATGACGACGTCGCGTCAAGCACGCACCTGGCCTTGTCCTTGGCCCACTCGATGAGCTTCTGCTGTATCTGCGGACCGTCGCCCTTGAGAAAGTCTTCGACCGCCCGCTTCGTCTCTTCGTGATCGCGGGGATCCTGGAGGCCCTCGAGGGACCTGAGATAGCGCGCGCAGGTCTCCTCGAGCGGTGGGATGGGCAGCTTGGGGAGCTCGTTCTGGCGGGCAAACGTCCGCGAGCACTGCGGGTGGTCCTGAAACTTGGTGACGGGGCTACTTGCAGCCATGGTGGGAGGGGTGGAGCAGAGGGATGCGGGGGCGAGGATGCGGGGTAATATCACATTCGCAGCGAGGGGCCCGTTTGGGGACTAGCGTGGCCAGGGACCGCTCGCTTCCGCCTCCGACGAGCACAAGACCGCCCGCGGCTCCTCCAGCGATCGGTGCTTGACCGGAATTTGACTGATTCTTCAAATTCGCATCCGAATTTGAGAGCACTCGCAGCTCAGGAGACGCTGCTCAAACTCAAAGCTCGCGAGCGGCGTTCCTTCGCGGCATCCACACAGGAGCCTCTCTCACTCGACTGCAACGTCGGCCGAGGGAGTCGGCGTTGGCAGTGCGCATCTCGCGTCAAATTGGCACCATTGGTGTGGCTCGACTCTTCGAATCACAAGCTACGTACGGACTCGAAGAGAAATAGGCGACCGAGGCTCCAGATTCCCAGCGCGTGGACGTGCTGCTTACAGGTGGGCTTAGAGAGGGCCCACGCAAGACACCGCCTGCGACGCTGCTCATGCTTCGATCAGCGCGGACGCGGCGGAACGTGCGGAGCTGCTCGGCTCGGCCTCGTCGGTGCCGCACGCCGCTCAGAGGGCCTCCGCACACCGGCACTGGCAGCTCGCGACGGCGCACGTCTCGTGCGGCTTCCCGTTCTCCTCGCCGTAGAACCACTCGAGGACGTGCGCGGCGTGCCCGCCGTGGCGGCACGTCTGGCAGAACACGAGCGCCTCGTCGACGGTGTCTGGCGCGCGGTCAGGGCGCGCGCGCGTCGCGGAGGGGGACGGCGACGTACCTTGCGCGTGCGCGTGCGCGAGCTCTGCGTTCCGCGCCGCGTCGTGCACGATGCGCAGCGTCATCAGGCAGATCGAGCAGCGTGGCAGCGAGCGGCCGCAGTGCGAGCACGAGGTCGCCTGCGTGTCTCATCAGCGCAGGGCGCAGAGGCGATAGCATGGGAAACACGCACTCGCATGTTGTCCGGCAGCGGCGGAGTCAAGTGCTTATTGCAATAGTTGCACCGCAGGATCATCTGCGGCGGCGTGAACCTGAACGGCTGTATCTCGCCAGTTTGGATTGCGTCGTTCAGGATGCGCCCGCGGTCGATGTCGAGCTGACACCGATAGTGGAATAGCTTCCATCCGTCGAGGAGATCTCGATACGCGTCGAGCCAGCGTTCCGTGCGGCTCTCTTGCGCCCTGGCGGGATTGAGAGACGCCAGCAGCGTGACAGTCTGGATGTCTCCAGAACCGTCCAAGAACGTTTGCAGGATGTCCATCCCTTGAGTGGTTAGACCACTGACGATCAAACCCTCGATGTCGCCATCGTGGATACAACGGTCCAGGACGCGCCGAAGGTAGGTCGTGAGTTCTTTGTCGTTCAGGAACTGCAGGGCTATTGCCAGACGTTCCCGGAGTGGAAGCAGGTCTTCCCCGAGGACTTCGTCCCAGTCGTCGATGGAGGTGAGGTGGCTGAGGATGGCGCGGAGGTACGGGTCCTGCAGGCGGACGACGAGTCGTTCGCAGGTTTCGCGCAGCTCGGCGTTACGCACTCCGGAGCTGCCGAACGAGGTGAGAGCGGCAAGCATGCCGGACATCATATGATGCGCCTCGTCTAAGGTGGCTCGTCAGAGACGTCGAAAGGCACGAAGAAGCACTGCGCACCTTTGCTGCGCATCAGCACCTCCACAGCAGCACGATACTGCTTGGTGAAGACGAGCCAGCACGCCGCCTGCGTATGCCGATGCTCCTTCTCCCAGCGCCGGACGGCATGTGCGAGGTCTTCGTCGGCGAGACTCCACGCACACATGTACAGCGCCAGCTGGCGCTGCGCGAGCCTGTTGGTGTTCACCGCGGGCTTCCACGACGTGTGGTTCGGGAGCTTCTCCGCGAGCAGCGTCGCGACGGCGCCCGAGAACTCGTCGTGCATCGTGTCGGTCCCGCCTTTGGGACGGCGGCCGTCGCCCTGGCGCGACCTGGACCGAGAGCTGTGGTGCTGCTCGAGGAGCAGATTCGACACGGGGTTTGGAGGGATGTCGAGCAGCAGGCCGCGCTGTGCCTGGCGGGGCGTCTGGTGCGCAGACATGTGGGATCGAGAGGGTCTGAAACCTTCCCAGACACCGATGATGCCCTGGTACGAGAAGTTGTAGCCGTCGAGGGCAGCGGGTGGTGCAGACAGGAGAGACTGAATGTCTGCCCAGAAATAGACGTGTGGGTACGTGTGGTAGCTCAGTAAGAACGGGCTAAGCTTACGGTGTATCCAGAGCCATACTTGGCCGAGAGTCGAATCCGCTGTCTCGTCCTGGATCACCAAGGCGTTGTGGATTGGCTAGCAAATGAAGTCAGAACTTCACGACCGACCAGATGCGGTGGCGGTGCACTCACTGAGAGCAGGCCGTACCCTTGAGTGACGCGCCTGCGCATGTTCATCGAGATATCCCCCTCGATGACATGCTGCATCGTCGTCTCGGGCGCTTTCCCCCAGAGCGGCTCGAAAGTTTTCGCCTTGCGACCGGCGCCCCTGGACTTCCCCAGCGACGACTTCAGGCCGGAGTCGTGGCGCGCAGGCGACGGCGAGCTCGCGACGCGCTTCGCCGCGACGCCGTGCTCGAAGTGCATGTGCCGCAGCGCCGCGGGGCTGTACGCGCGGATGGGCACCGGGCGCGTCGCGGCGAGGTTCGCCTGCTTCGCGGGGAGCGCGGGGAAGCCGTCCTCGTCGCCGCGGCCGAACGTCGGCGGCGTCGTGTGCCCGCGGCCGCGCGGCGGGATGTCGTCGTGCAGGAGCTGCCGGTCGACGGAGTGCGGCGTCTGCGGCGGCGCGGGCGGCGCGGCGATGTCGATCTCCCAGGGCTCCGGCGGCGGCTCGGACTCGTGGAAGGCGGGCAGGACCGCGTATGAGCGGCCGATCCCCAGCGCGAGCTCGCCCCGGGCGCTCCAGGGGTTATGAATGGGGGTGTCGTGCACTGCGTACAGCTCTAAGTCGCCTTCACGATTGACGACCATGACGTCCGAAGTCAGTGGGTATGGATCTGTGGACGGGACGAATGCGAAAGATGCGAGAGCCTTGTTGAAGCCCTTGGCTGTTCATTGAGTCAGCGACGGGCTTCAGAGTATGTATAAGAACATACTTTTCCGGGTATTAGAGAGTACAAGCTGGTATGGTAATTTTGTGTTATCCGCTGGCGTCGGGGGAGCTGAGACATGGGTATTACCGGTACTCGACCACGGCAGCATATTCGTAGGGTTGACCCAGGACATGCGAATCGCCCTCGTAGAATGTGTGGAGTCTCGCGAACGGCTTCGATCCGGAGTCCTGGTGGCTTGAAGCTCGACTTGCTGCAGGTCCCAGAACCGGACGTGGTTGGCTTCCTTGTCTAGCGTGGCGAGTAATCCTCGCCGGACAGGAGAAAACTCGACACAAGTCAAAGTCGCGTTCTGCTTCGGCCTGGCGCCATCCGCAGACGCGTCTTTCTCCGTGAAAGTCAGGAGAGGGTGGGATAGACGGCGCGCGTCCCAAATCGTCGCGACTCCGTCGCCGTAGCACGCGATACGGTGGGGGTCAAAGGGGTCGGTAGCAATTCCGTGAACCTTGCTGGCCGCAGTAAATACCCCAGGTGTGGGGGTGCGGAGGTCGAACAGGCGAAGCCAGCGATGTGATATTCCAGCGAGGAGCAAGGACGTTGACTTTGGTAGGAACGAAACAGAAGTCACTACCTCGGTCGAGGCCAGCTGCTGGAGTACTCGAGGGTCCGTTCTGGGGGCAATGTCGCCTCGCGGAATTGTGGGTAGGGGTCGAGGAAGGGATCCTGGTGGCGCGACATTGAATGTTAATTGCGTAGGTGACTTCACCGACAAGGCCGGACTTGCAGTGACAATGTCCCAGACGACGAGGCTTGCGTCGCCTCTGACCTTGTCCAGACCAACCGCAAGAAAGTTTGGATCGACGGAATTGAACGCCAGTGCGTTACAGGATCGCGAGTTGCGCACGGGAAGAGTGACGGACGGACCGCTAGACAACCCCTGGTTCCTCGCAGACCGTGTAGTCTCCAGCCGAACCAAGTCGACTTTTCCGCTCCCGAATCCGACCGCAACTAGGTCGTCGAACGCAGGATCAGGAGACCAAGCAACGCACTGTCATCGACGTGAGTACCGTTGGAAGCTGGTAAAGGATTACTCTACCTTCATGAGATTCAGGTCTTGCTTGGACGTGACATGCTTTATCTCAGAGGAGTCTGGAGCCCATTCATACAGCGTGACTTGCGAGCCTCCACCAACCAAGAACTTGTTGTCCAGCCGGGGGTGCCAGATGAGACGTTTCTCCGTTTGAACCACCATACTGGATGGTCCGCTGAGTATATGCGTGCCTCGTAGAGACTTGTCAGGCTTCGGACAAGAGTAGGGAGGTCTGGGAGTAGAATAGATTAAATAGAGAGGGCGAACATGATCATAGGCTTGAGGGTGGCGACCTGTGCGCGGACAAGTCGGATGGAAGGTGAGCGCGAGCTCGAGCCAGCCAGCCCGCGGATTTGGACCAGTCAGATCCCATTCTGACACGGGTAAGCAGCTGGTTCAAGGAGGTAAGTAATGACTAGTCCCACGGTCAGTATTGTCATTGAGTTACGTCACACGATTGCTCGTCCGTTTACTTCCCTTCCAAGCTCGGTGGACGTCTCACTCCCTTTCCCCCACCTCTCTGGATATTCCCTAGTTTGCCCCGCATCCGTCGTCGTCTGCAGGCCACCGAACCGCGTCCAACGCCCACACCTGGTGAGTCCAGACACTGAAACGCATTGGCTCTTGCCGACCGCGCTTTGATGGCAGGCTGGGGGGCACAAACAGGACCCAAATTCAGTGGACCGCCGGATGTCGACAAGGCAAAACAAGAAGAGGAAAGGCCGTGGGAATGTTATCAACCGAGAACGCACTGTCACCACGCTTACCGAGGGTTCAGAGGGTTCATTCATGGCAGCAGACGACCCGCACGCCAGCCTCATGCCACATCCGTTCTCAGTCGCTTCATCTGTGTCCGACACCACCACCATCTCTCCTGGTTTCCCTATGACTCCGAGCTTCACGACTTACCCTCCTTACGCCTACATGTCGTCGACGCCGGTCACACCGGGCTCTATGTACAGTCAACCGCAAGCACCCGCCCACTTCTTTCCAACACAGCCTCCACCGCCTGGGCAGAACGACCTCGAGATTCTGGAGAGACTGAAAGAGACCATCAAGGCCGGTCAGCATGAGTTCTTCCAGCCTGTACCCCGTCCGACGGCGCTGGCTAGCATCTACCTGGGTCCACATCACGCATCCCAAGTACCTCCCCATCCAGAGCAAGTCCCAGACTATAGGTCCGACAGCCGTCGTCTGTCTCCTGGCAGTCAGGCTGCCAATGGTCACGGCGAATCAGGTGTGCGAAAGCAGGACAGCACATCCTCAGTACGTACTCAGTTTGATAGTGGACGGAGACACGACCAAGTTCTGATCGACTTCAAGAGCCTTGCCTTGGGAGACTCCATGGATTCAACGAGCCGGAACCTTGACATGGACCCTCCTGGCCTGAATACTCCTCTCGTTTCTGCACACTCTGAGATTGGCTCTTCCGGTCCGCGCTCTCAGGGACTGAGTAGATCTGCGACAGAGAAGGCACTTGACTCCCAGTATAGCATGAAATCCTCCGGAGAGCTAGCTGCAAAGTCTAACAACTTCGACAGCAAAGATTACCGAGGCTCTCGCGACCCTGCCTGGTCTTCCCGCAATGGATCTGGTCTGTCCGGCGACGCTCGCAGATATGAAGAAGACAGGAACGGACGTTCAGGCGTCGATTCGCGGTACGGTGCCGCTGACACCCGTCCCCCTCAACGCTACGTGGATCGCGAAAGGGATCGTGATCGTGAACGAGAAAGAGACCGCGACCTCGAGCGTGATCGAGATCGCAGAGGAACGGACTTCAGCGCTCGCTACGCCAGGGAAGATCGCCGAGACGAGAGATATAGGTATGGTGATACTCGCAGACCCCCGCCAGACGACCACTACGACTCCAGAACTCGGCCTAGTGTACCGCGCGATACGGACGACCGACCTGGACCACCCTCAGACCCGCACCCGCCTCGCTCGCTCCCAGATGAACGCTCATCCGAGCCCCGTCTTCACCGACCTGGAGGTGAGGATCGCCCAGGAGACACACGGATTCCCCCTACCTCAGGAGACGACCGCTCACTACATGCTCGCGCAGATGAGAGAGACGCACGCGACCGCCAATCAAGACCACCAGGTGATGACCGCAGGCCTCTTCCTCCGGCCAGCGAACGAGGACTAAAGCCAACCTCTCCCGACAATCGCCGGTCTGGACTACCTATGGACCGCTCCACGAAACTGAGCGATGACCGGCGACCGCCTCTGAGTACTGCGAATGACAAACAAATGGACCCTCGTTCACCTGAAGGTATCCGACCAAGTGCAAATGGCGAGACACCAGCAAGGCCGCCGGTATCTAGTGACTCCAGACGGGGCCCTCCTCCTTCGCCAAGTACTCGAGCTCCGCCCACCGCTGGTGTCACGGACGATCGCGTCGTGCGGCCTGCTGAGAGATCAGCGGGACTTCACCCCCCTCCTGAACGGCCTCGGCCCTTGCCTGCAGATGATCGGCGCGGAGCTCCGCCTGCACCTTCGCGAGCTACCGACGATCGTCGACCCCCGGACGACTACCCGGCCAAACCTCCAGCTCCTCTATCTGCAGCCCCTCCCCGCCCTCTAGATGATCGTGCACGAGCTGAAGATAAGCCTGCGAGGCAGCCATCTCTCCAAGACAGGCTGAGCAGACCAGGCGATTCGCTTCTTCCTGCCAGATCCGTAGCAGACGACCGTGCAATCACCTCTTCCTCTGACACTGCTTCTGCACGTCCAGCGCTGGACTCTGCTACTATCCCAGCTCGACCTTCAGATGTCCGTCCACCTTCCGACGCACGCCCCCTACCCGACCGTCTTTCGCGGCCAGAAGACCGTGGACGCCCTCTGACCAGTGATCGTTTTGCAAGGACCTCGCCTACCAGGGACCGTTCGCCACCCCGGTACAATTACGCGAAGAACCGTCCTCTGTCTCTAGTGCGTGAAGATGCATCTCCACGTAGCTTCAAACCTCGTGGCGAAACCGTGTCGCCCAGACGTACAGAGTTTGTACGTCCACCAGACCGAGCCTCATATCCCGACCGGTACGAGCGTGACAGGTCTCGAGACCGGCGCTCCGATATCATGGAGGTCGATCCGCCTCGTTTCAGTGACCGGGCACAACCTGCTGGGTATCGTCGTTCACCGCCGCCTTTCAACCCCGACAGGCCTTGGAGTGAGACTTATGCTGGCGACGTGGTCCGCAGGGATCTTCCTCCGCCCCCGCCACCCCCAGGCTACCGACGCGAATGGCGCGAAGACGACCGACTAACCCCCAATGTGCCCTTCGATGAGTGGGACCGTGAGAGGCGGGACTGGGATCGCCCGCCTACCATGGACCGAGACCGCGACCATGACCGAGACAGGTTCCTCAGTCGCGAACCGCCACCTCCGAGCTGGGAGACCCGTGAAGAGCGAGACCGCCGGGTTTCTGGTGGGTTCCCACCGGCGCCATTATCTATCGCGGGCGACGCTCCGCCCTCTCGCCCATTTGACTCACGTCCGCTGAGTGCACGGCTATCGGAACCTTACGCTGCAGATGACCGCGACCGGTTTGAACGTGCTCGCTATCCGCCACTCGACGCGAGCCCGGGGAGCTACAGCCGAGTTCGTGGGCGCAGCCCCACTCCACCACGGCGTCCTGGTGCACCCATCGACGATCTCCGCCCACCTATGAAACGAGCCCGTGACGACGCATATGGCCCCTCGGGTTACTACCCTCCGCCCCCGGGCGCGTTGGACGCTGGACGTGAATACTCGCCCCCTCCGCGGCGAACACCACAGCCCGGCGGGTACTACGACGATGCTCGAGATTATCCTCCACGTGGCCCGAGTCCTGCCCCGTCAGTTCGTGACCGCGACCGCGACTTCCTGGAAAGAGACAGCTACCCGCCGTATGATAGGCGTGAGCCTCCACCGCTCGGTCGGATGGCGCCGCCGAGATCGCCGCCCCCGTACGCCAGAGGTCCATACGGAAGGGATGACCGTCGATACCCTCCCCCGCGCCCATAATTAGTTCTTGTGAGTATCCACTGCTGTTTCAACGCTACCCGGTCTCATGCGATGTGCTGTAGTTTTCTGCTTTCGACATGACGAACTGTGATGCTTGATCTACTTTCGTAGTTGTGTCTGTTACGGCCTCCGCCTGCATGACGTTGCCGTTCTCTCTTGCTGCATATGTGTGTCCTATATGTTATGCTGTAGTTGTGTCATCGTAACAGTAATGATATTGCTATCGCGGTCTCTGCGGATGGCTGCTGTGCGATTATATTCTAGGCGGTCGACGCCCAGGATGGTGCGCGGGGTCCTGACGTTGGCGGGTGGAAGCGCCTCCCGCCCCGACGACTTCAACTTGAACCAAGCGGACTACATACCCGTACCCTCTTCTTTCTTCGCTCCGCATCGAGCTTGCAACAGCCACAAGCAGATAGCTACTTATTCAGTGACGGGTACCGTATTCTTGACTCCATCGGCTATACAAGTCACTCATATCACTGTCAGTGTACAGATCGATGGACGACTGGCCGCCACCTCCCCCTCGCCCATTCTCTGGATTACAGACTGCAGCCGATGTAGACTCCATCAATGACAAGTTGTCTCACTTCATGCGCTCCCTGAACACGGTCCGAAACGCTCTCACCGCCCCCCTACCCGATGACATCCTCCTTCACGTCTTCCACGCTCTCGTCGATCTGCACGATGTCGGACAGCCGCTGGAGACGGATTCCCAACTATACACGCACTACAGCTGGATTGTTGTTACCCATGTTTGCCGAGCGTGGCGAAACCTCGCGGTGAACACCTCCACACTCTGGACACGGATCGTGCCTGACCGCCCTCAGCCCGCGCAAGCCTTCCTGGAGCGATCCGGACAGGAGCACTTGCTGGATGTGTGGGGGCAACATAGGGTACCGATGGAGTATTTGGAGAAGTATGCGCGCCGGTTGCGCGCTGTGGGGCGGCTGTACGTAGGCGAGGACCAGCGAAGATTGATCCAGTCTTTTTGCGAGCCCGACGGCGTCCTTCATCTACCCAATCTCCAGTTACTATACATCTGCGTCAGCGGTGACTGTCCGGAAGTCGCGCATGCATTCATGCCTCGACTTACACGACTCTTCCTCGATAGCACGCGGTCTTTCGGGGAGACCTTGCTTCGACGAACCCAATCTCTTACCCACCTTGAAATCCACACATCCAATCAGCAAAACATGACTCCTCTCCCCCAATTGCTGGCTCTCATTGAGTGTCTCCCCATGCTCGAGGAATTACATCTTTTCAACGCTATTGCACAAGACACATCTCCACTTCCACGTGTTGAGCTTGCCAAACTGCGCAAGATTTCACTACAACACACCCGAGGCCGCGTCAACGCAGTCCCGTGCGCACGCCTACTCGCCTCTCTGGTGTACCCATGGACCGCCCAGGTAGAGCTTGTCGGCTTACAGCCAGCGCACACTTTCTCCGATTGCCAGGAAGTTGTATCTCTCATCTTGCCCAAGATGCTGCAGGACCAATTTCCGACATGTTCTGATCCTCCGCTGCCAACCAATCATTTATCTATTTCTTGCACGTCGTTTTCTGTGGGTGCCGCGGATATACGATTCGCTCTCGCACGACATGGTGCATCTCCGACAGCTCCGCAAGGCTCGCTGCTTCTCGCGCTGAGCCTGAATCGCGATTTTGCGGGTCCGACATGGGGTCGTGCATCTGACGACCATGAACGACAGGCGGACGAGATGCTGTTGCTCCTACTCACAGGCACTTCAAGTCGATTGGCGCCTGAAATTACCCACCTTACATTCGACGCAGGGTCGTCCGATATCATGCCTGCCGAACGGGTCGACGTATGGACATATCTGCACTCGGCGGGTCTCCCACTCGTGTCGCTTGTGCTCACGTCGGGGCCGAACGGAGAGAAGCAAGTTACTGCTCTCATCGCTGCCATGAAATCGGCTCTGGAGCGCCAAGAGCCATTTTTCCCACATCTTCAAACCCTCTCCGTTCCACGTTACATCACGGCGTCTTGGGAATCTCTGCTGAACGCAACGGCATCCGGATCCCGAGGCTCAACTTGCTGGGGACTCATTCTCGTGTTATGGCAGCGGCGTGAACAGGGGCTCGGGCCTATGTCTCTGGGCATTGGGACTGATATGAAGGAGGTGGACGAGATTGAAGTATACGAGGACTGGGATGTACTTGCCGGAAGGCGGACGAAGAGGACCAGGCTGAGGACCGGACTACCATGGAAATAGCTCATATATACAGTTTGAGGTCAGCTATGCTTGGGCATGCAAGCATTGGACATGCGTGCAGTAGACATGCGAGCTCGAGGGCGATGAACCGGGTGAGTCTCGTAGTGCACGTCTAAAGTCGGGACCAGAGTCCGTGACATTGAGTGAACGAGGAAGATGCGTGCTAGATGTGAGGTTATCAGTGCGGATGTGAGTACTTCTAAATGAGCAAACTGCTTTGCCGTTCGTACCCAAAGATTCTTCTTCTCTCTCTGTGAAGTCCTTCAGTCTGGCGCTGTCCCGGGCTCACGTTGTGGAGTATTCAGGGTCCTCACTCGAGTCTCTGGGGTCCGTCTCCACCCTTGCGACCTCCGACGTGTACTCGTCATTTGCGTGCGACGTCCTGCACTCGCGGGTGACTCTGAACCTCTAGTCTCGTGCCCAGCCGCTTTCTGACTCCGACAGCCTAATGCTGTCGGCCAGTCGATCGGACATCGAAAAAGCGATGCCTGCTGGCTCGATTCTAGCAAGGAGGCTCGACATGAGTTTTACGATGTCCGATAAAGACTCCGACCGGCCTATGCCGGGCGCTTGCTAAGAATGGCTGGGGACGAGACTACTGAACCTCCATTTTCTGCATAACGTCTACACCGACGCGCAAGCATACTCTTGCCATTGGAGAGGACTTCAATTTCGCGCAACCATCGCTGAGCGCTTCTGAAATGCAGGATCGTCATTTTTCGGGCCAATAGCCATGGGTGGGCTTGCTTGCCTTTCGAGTACGCATACAGCCAGGTATAGTGGTTCAAGGATAAAGGAATCGACGTCTAACTTTTGAATGTGCAAGAAAATGGTAGCATCGGTTCCCCGAGCATGCAGCGGTAGTCCAGTTGCTCTGCCAGTAGCGAAATTCGAGAAGGGCTCCGCCTACCTGCCCAAGTCTTCGACACTTCAAATCTCCAGATTCAATTCTTATTCCATCAAGGTACTCCTACAACGTGGCTGCGCAGGGAGACAGACCGAACCCAGACCTCCTGGGGCGAAACATCTCGTTGTACCACTGCTCGAGTACGCCGCGTCCTGTAGAACCTCTGAAGGAGCTGTTGACAGCGGGGCCGTCGCATTTGCTGACATGTACAGCGGAAACGTCGTTCTTCTCAGTTTTATGGCTAGCGGGAGTCCAGGTGAGTTCGTCGACGTAAGTCCCCTGCGAGATAGCTGATCCTGAAGCATAGGGGTTCAATGCAGCCCTTTCATGTCGGCGAAAGTCCGCTCCTTAGCTCATGACGAGGGTTCACTTCCCTTCAACGGCTCCCCTTGGGCAGGTCCAGATCTCGTGCTGATCCGCGAGCCACTGCCCCTTCATCTTGGTGGCGCGCACTCAAGATCAGCGCAGGAACGATGTCGACGTCATCTTCTCGTGTGGCGGCCACACTGACGTGCTGAGCTGTGGCCCCCTGTATCCTGCGGCTTCGCCGTCACCTTCAATTGGCTCTACCGCGAACGTGTGGGACGAGCCTACAAGGTGACATGCAAGACGTGCTTACGAGATCAGAGCGTGCGTTATTTCAACTGCGCACATGAAAGACACCCATTGCTTATCCGCCCCTCGGATTTCCGGCTTCATATTCCGCAAGCGCTGTCGTCCTAGGACTTAGTACTCCTCCCATTCAACAGGCTTTATGCCTAGGAGCCGGGCGTTATGGTCTGGGTAACCTCATAGGACGAGGGCCTGAGGTACGGACCCGCTTTCTTGACGGCACCTTATATCTCATATTCGACGGACCTTCTCCCCAAGCCGCGTGTGTAACGCAGTCTGCGCAATCGCCCATCTTTATGGTGCTCTCAGGTGCGAAATGCCGCTGAGGTACACGGTCACATATGGAGGCCACCTTTTCGACCCGCCTTCACCAATACTACAGCTCTGCGTTGCAATAAACCGCTGAACAGCGAGCGACTGTCGCAGCAGATCACAGGCGGCGTTTACGCACAGGCGACACTCGCCTCTCAGAAAGAAATGAAGCCTTCCTTCTCATACACGCCTCACAGCCTCTCTTCACCTTCTTAGCCGGCACGCGAACCCCCTTTCATCGGCTTCACGAGCCGTCTCCTGCTCCCGGCGTCGGATTTACCGCCAGCGAGTCTCTAGTCGCGTACAACCTAGCCATTGACGACGCTGGTTGGCGCTCGGACGAAATCATGCACACGAGAGGCACTCCGTCCGACCTCTGGATCATCGTATCGATGCGGCGGATAGCCTACCGGAGGCAATATGAAGGCTGGCTCCGCTGCTGCGTGGTCAACGCTATTCCAGTCCAGACCCTTCTGGACAACCATGGGCTGCGCGTCCACGCACTCTCCACAATAGATCCCGACGACCAGGTCCTCTGGCCACCGTGCATGCTCCTCATGCGTCATCTCGTAACAAGCTGCGCAGGGAGACCCTGGGGATTTGATTATGGAGCATCGGACGTTAGTGAGTTGTATGGATATCCGTCTTCATTTCCCGTGTCTTCGGTTCTCATTCATGCAGGTTGACCCTGTCTGTACTCGTCCTTTCAGGAAACCGCGACCACATCACTCCTCAAAGATATCTGCAGCCTGGGATAGCCATCTCATATCCGTTCGAGTCATCTTGTCTTCGGAGCTGAGTGGGTGCTACAGGTTTCTGGCTGCCACATCCCAGCTGACGCACGATGATGCAGTTCCGACTCAGCTGCTTCACAGCGCTGCGCGTCTCCAGAAAGCGTCTCCTACGCATATGCTCGCCTGGGACCCTAGCTCGCTATAAAGAGCGATTCGCCGAGCGTACCGGCGTACCGCCGTCTCCTCATCGATTTGCTACGGACGCAGGACTACCCCAGACCGCACCCCAGATTGCCTCGTCTCCAGACAACGCTAATCGGCCCGTTTACGTCCACCTTTCCTGTGCCTCTCCTCGACGACCACAGCAAGCCGCAGGCCTGGACGGCACGGATCAGTAGGGCATCAGCACGCGTCAAGCGCTTTAGGGCAGGACGGACTCAATAGCGCTCCCTTTCCCGGCGGGAACGTGGCGTTCGCACGAGAAATTTCTCGCCGAGTGCACTCACCCTCGCGCTTCCAACGTCAGGCAGGCCCGCCTCGTGTGCAAGAGCCCTATCTTCGCACCGGCCTCCTCCTCCCCGCGCTGACTTCATCTTTGCGACACCCACCTTCACCTGGCACCCCCTCCCCGCCATGGCACCCCCGCCCCCGCCTCCGCCGCCTCCTCCGCCACCACTCTGCCTGCCCTCCTTCGGAAAGAAGAAGAAGCCACGCCGGCTGACGTACTCCGACCGGGATGGCGGCGAGTCGTACAATTCAGCGCGCTCCAGTATTCAGCGATTGCAGAACATGCAGCGCGAGGGCTCGTACTCGCCCACGGCAACACTCGCCTCGCACGCCGACAAGGTGACCTTCGATACCGACAGCGAAGCCTACAGCGCCGTGCCATCATTCCACAACGAGGCCCGGGAGGTTAAGCCGGTCCTAAAGCGTTCCAACACTACCGCCAACACTAAGTCGATCAAAGCGAAGGAGCTATCTAGCAACGGAGGAGGGTCGAAGAAGTGGGGCTTTGGATACGGCTGGGGAGTAGGGAAGATGGAGAAAGAGAAAGAGAGGGAGCGGGAGTACGAGAGGCAGCATCCGCAGCAGCCTTCCCTGGACCTCGTCGATCCCGACACAGACAGCTCGCGACCGCCTCTGTACCGATCGCCCTTCGGTTCATCAAGCTCTATGGGGTCACACAATGCTCCTGCAGAGCACGACGGTGCGCACGGACAGCAGATGCAGATGCGTCAAGCAGGGACCGATCTCGCGTCTTTGTCCTACACCAACCCTGCCGGGAATCAACACTCTCGCTCGAACACCTTCCGCTCTCAGGCTTCTGGTTCGAGTGGCCAGAGCAAGGAGAGCAAGCAGAGCAGAGGCTCCGGGTCTCGCACCCACACCTCTAGTGGTAGCAAGTTCACCGAGGCGATCGATCAAATCGCTCCCGCATCAGCAGCTGCTGTCGCTTTGCAGCGGCGGCCGACTTATCAGTCGACGGGTTCGTCGGCGACGTTGGTGGGGTCCGCGCTCGAGAGGAAGATGAACGACCAGGACATCTACCAACGCCACGACACCACCGACCGCCTGAATGCCCTTAGGGAGCTGATGAAGAAAGATGATCTGGATTACTAGTGCGTTTTGTCTCACCGAGCGACGAGACTAACGCGTTGGCTGACACTTCATTCATAGTATCATCCCGAGTGAGGATGCTCATGGCTCCGAATATGTCGCCGTCAGTGACAAGCGTCGCGAGTGGATATCCGGGTACGTCCTACTTAAGTGTTTGATTTCATGGCGCGGCTCATGTTCGAGATAGATTCACTGGCTCCGCTGGAGTTGCCGTTGTCTCAAAGACTACTGCGTACCTCGTCACCGACTCGCGGTACTGGCTTCAGGCCCGCACGCAGCTCGATACCAACTGGAATCTCGTCGAAGGCGGGTCAGTAGGCGGGCCGACAGACTGGATCGACTTCCTTGTCGCCCGTGCGAAGGACTCCCGTATCGGCATTGATGCGCGGATGCTCGCGCACGAGAAGGCGGTCCTTCTCAACTCCCAGCTCCAATCTAAGGGCTCGAAGCTGTTTTATCCACCGCAGAACCTCGTCGATCTCATCTGGAAGGACAAGCCCCCGAGGTCGAAGGAGGCCGTGTACGTGCAACCGCTGAAGTACACCGGCCAAGAAGCGAACAAGAAGTTGGCGAAGCTGAAGGAGTGGATTAGGGCGCAGCCGCCTTCTGTCCCGAGCTATTCGAAGGATCCACCGACCGCTGCGCAGATGCAGATTGGTACGCTGGTATCGAACCTGGCATGTATCGGTGAGTGTCGCTTGGGCACAAGCGGCGGGAGGCTGACTTGTTTTCGCAGCCTGGGTCCTCAACCTGCGCGGCGACGATATCCCGTTCAACCCCGTCTTCCATGCATATCTGTTCGTGTCGATTGAACAGACTGTTCTGTTCATTGATGCCGCCAAGATCTCTGACGGCGTCGACGAGTACCTCAAATCGATCAACGTCCAGCGGCGTGACTACAATGACGTCTGGACGTTCATGCGGAGGAAGGAATGGGGCGAAGGTCGGGTATGCTACTTCATCCCGCTTCCAGCTGTTGCGGTTCGCTTACCGGATGCTGTTAGATTATCATCACTCCACAGACCTCCTACGCACTCTCCCTCATGCTCACATCCTACCGATACACCGTCCTACCCTCGATCATAGAGGAGTGGAAGGCTGTCAAGACCCCGATAGAGATCGAGGGTCTCAAGGCCGCGTACGTTCGTGACGGCGTCGCCTACGTCCGCTGGCTCGCATGGCTCGAGTACAAGATGAGCCAGGGCTACAGCATCACGGAGTACGAGGCGGCGTGGCGCCTGACCGAGTTCCGGAGGATGGGCAAGAATTACAGAGGTCTTGCGTACGAGAATATCTCAGCGACGGGCGCGAACGCGGCGTTGCCGCACTACGTTCCGCACAAGAACGACGAGATCATGCTCGAGCGTGACACGCCGTACCTGAAGTAAGCTGACTAATTTTGACTTCCATTCCGCTGGACGCTCATTAATTTGTGACAGCGACTCCGGAGGGCAATACCTGGACGGGACGTGCGACACTACTCGGACGATTATCTTCGACCGACCGACGCCCGAGATGATTGAAGCATATACCCGCGTCTTGCAGGGTCATGTAAGTGTTATCGATATTAAGCTTCGCTTGGCCTGACCTTGCCGCAGATTGCAATCGACAGCGCGGTCTTCCCTGAGGGGACTCCTGGCAAGCAGCTGGACGTGTTAGCGCGGAAGGCGCTCTGGAAAGACGGTCTCAACTACATGGTGCGTCCCCGTTCCGATAGAGTTTTAGTGGTACCCTTGACTTACCGCTCCGCTCGCTACCTCAGCATGGCACCGGACACGGGTTCGGATCATTCCTCAACGTGCACGAAGGCCCGCACGGCTTTTCGAGCGACGTCGCCCTTGTTCCCGGGCACGTCATTACTAATGAGCCAGGCTTTTGTAAGAGAACGCTCCCCGTGTCGTATTGATTGTAGC
Organism: Phanerochaete sordida; assembly: GCA_019973155.2. Taxonomy (NCBI): domain Eukaryota; kingdom Fungi; phylum Basidiomycota; class Agaricomycetes; order Polyporales; family Phanerochaetaceae; genus Phanerochaete; species Phanerochaete sordida. Next base: position 154,618 of record BPQB01000015.1, on the reverse strand, counting down.
TGACCAACGTTTCAGACAAGGCGAACCACTGGGGCATGCGCATCGAGTCGGCGCTGTTCGTGAAGCGCGTTACGGTATGTCCGCTCGGACTCGGGTACGCAGTGCGGCGCTAACTTTGCGTTCAGACCAAGCACGAGTTCAACGGCCACATCTGGCTCGGCTTCGAGCGCCTGACGTGTGTGCCCATCCAGACGAAGATGGTCAACGCCGACGCGCTGTCGAAGGACGAAAAGCAGTGGCTCAAGGTACGTCCTCGGAGCTCGGACTCGCGAGCCGTCGACTCAACTGGCCCTTTCTCAGGATCACAACCGCCGCTGCCTCGAAGTTCTCGAGCCATACCTGCGCGAAGACAAACGCGCTCTCATGTGGCTTAAGCGAGAGGCCAGTCGAGACATTGGTCTCGCCAAGCCGCTCGTCAAGGGCCTCGCAGTAGACTGGGATTGAGTCTGGAACCAATCCTACTCCTTCGTTCGCTATGGACGACGGATCGTGTATGTACTCTGTCTATGCTCGCTCTCACTTCCTCGCTCTCTATCCTTGCCTCGCTTCTCGTTGCTGTCTGGATTCGTATACCTTTTAGCTTATGCTCGTGTAAATCGGGGCGCCACCTGGCACTCCGTCTCCTATTCCACATCCTATCCTCCCTCGTCTCATATTTATATTATTGCTCGAGCTCTGATTTTTTGTACCATGATCAGTTCCTTCCTTTGTACTTGTGCCCACCCCTACTTCGCCTTCGTGTATAAGACATTGCGTTAGAATACAAGGAATTCATGACATTACGTGCTTTCTTCTTGAGGCCTGTATGACTTGCGGGGACGGCGTTCCTGGCCCTAGTGTGAGCTTGAGCTTGAGCCTAGTAACGAGCGCCTTGCGCAGGGTCTTCCGCCGAAGGTTACGGCTCCTGCGTGCAGCACTCCCTTCATTCGTAACCTTCGTGCAAAGAATACATCGCTTACATCGTGCGAATGCTCGCGTCATGGAATATGTACAACAATGTTCACAATTAGCTTACACATCCATGTCTGGCAGGCTGACCGACCACGGTCGTCGGACGGCCAATGACAACACAGACAGCTGCCACGAAGATCGATAGGCACCAGGGGCCCGCCGAGGACGGCTGATCCGAGGTCGAACAGAACCTAACCTACGAAAGGCCCACCGAGGCCAGATGCTGCCGCATGATAGCCTCACCAACTGGGCTCGGCGGAGACCGCGTCAGAGAAGACGCGGGGGGACATACGGAAGGAGCCGCGCACCGCTGATGATAATCGACTGTGTCGCCTTGATGTCGAGCAGCGCCGTGAAGTGCTGCAGCGCGCGGGTGGGTCAGGACGCGGCTCCCGAGCGAAGCGTGGGTGCGCGCACCGTGTACAGCACCCGGTGTGAGACGTCCTTCCGCCGGTGCGTCTGGATGAAATGCGCGCGGAAGTACTCGGAAACCTCCTCGTAGGTATTGGGCCTGTCGCCGTACGAGGAGATGCTGCCGGCGGGTCAGACTGGCGGCCCAGCGTCGCACGGACACACGCACTATTTCCGGACACGGATCCCAGCCTCGAGCTTCTTCTTCAGGAGATCGGCCTGCGAGCGCGCCACGCGCTGGCGGTCAGCGTGCGGCGTCCGGGCCACGCAAGGTACGCACCTTGTTGAGCATCAACACGAGCGCGGCCTTGGCGAGAAGCTTGTTCTGGCAAATCGCCGTGAAGAGCTGCAGCGAATCGTCGATCCGATTGGTGCGCGGGTCTTCTTCGAGGTACTGTGCCGCGCCGGACACACACGAGCGAAAAGGACCGAGAAGGAACGCGGTGAGCTCATTGCCCGCGAGTGGGAAGCAGCGCGCGTACCTGGTCGAACGCGCTCATGGGCGCAAGAAATATTATCGCCGTCGCTGCATAAGGGCAAATGAAGGGCTCGTGTGAGTAACAGGGACAGCGGAACGAGCACGAGGCGGAGGCCCTTGCTGCCCCTGCCGAGGACGGCTCAGCTCTGACGGAGAAGGGTCGAGTGGGAAGCAAGGAGAGCGGGTGCCCGACGTCCTGGCCGGCATAGCAACAGTGAGAAGTGGAATCTGGGAATGCTCACCGTCTTCGAAGTATGGGACCCATGACGGCCGCTAATATATCAGAGCCCAGGGAACGGGCGAGGCTTAGCAATGGGCGCAGCTACCGTGTGAAAGGATGTACTCGCCTGGCCGCGCTAAACGCAAGAGCGGTCAGTAAAAGATCAGCGCGCAGAGCAAGCAGGCGGCGGCACGTACGGCACCTCCAACGTCGTACAGCAGCCAGTTGAACCGTACTCCGCCGATATCGATGTCGATCGAATGTTCTGTCACCCCCAGGGTCTGGAGACGGACGTGCAGCACGTCCTCTGAGCAGTCAGCGTCCGCGGGAGACCGAACGCGCGGCAGAAGCAGGGCGCGTACCTGTCGAAGGCGTATAATCGGCCTGGGCTATCCTATGGATGTTGTTGAGGAAGCTAGAGCGGACAACGTGTCAGCGGGCGTGTGCGCGGCAGGGGACGGGCCTGCTTCGGCTCAGGTACGCACAAGGCCGCCGACTCCTCGAGCCGCACCTTGCTGGCCGTGACGAGCGCGCGGACGAGCGGGTGGGCCCAGAACTGCGCAATGACGCCCTGGGCATGCAGCAGGGAGCCTGCCACCAGATTCGTCACCGCGGTCGGCCGGTTCGCCGTGTCGCGGATGTCTGCGATGGGCCAGGCCCGGTTCGGCGTGATCAGAGCCTGCCAGCCCGCGCGCACGAAGACCCCCGACCGCCCTGTGACCTTGACGCCGCCGGAGAGCTCGGACGCGAGCGCGTCCTCCTGGTCGACGAGCGACTGCAGGGGCGGCAGCATTGCGAGCAGCTCCGGTGGGTAGACCGACACGGGGTCGGACAGCGGATCGGAGGGCTCAGGAGAGCCCTCTAGGATTGAGTTAGAGGCAGGCGTAGATCCAGGGCCTTCGGTGCCTGAACCGTATCGCCGGTCGAGTTCCACCATGAGCATGCGGAGCGCCTTGAGGATGTTGGAATAGACAATCGGTCGCCATAGTGGACGCTCTTGGTCGAGACTATGCGAGGCGTAGTAGAGCTGGAACTGCTTTTGGAGCGTTGATTTGCCTGATTCTGCCTGGCCAAGAAGCATCACTGGGCGAAGGCGTGGTCAGCACCGGAACACAAGATAAGCCTGCAGGTATGTGGAAATGAGTGGGGCAGGAACGAGGCGAGATCAGGTGTTCCAAGGCCAGGTGCCGTGTGCCATGCAACACCACCGCGCTGGCGGTGAGATTTATTGTGCAATAAATCACGCGGTTGCTGCATGCCTGCCCTGCCCTGGTAACGGGGTCGCAGCAGGACGCGGCGGCAGACCCACTGCCCCAGCAGGGGCACGGTCGTGTCTGAGAGCGAGCACTGCCCACGGACTGCGCACTTAGTCGGACGCCGCGCGCAAAAAGCGGTCTCCGAATGGTGATTCTGTCAAAGACGTGTCGCAGGTAGTGCTGCAGCCCACCTTTTACTTCTCTCGCAGCTTTCTTCTTTCGCAGTTCCTTCTCTTGCTATCTCAACATCTTGTCAGTTGACTGCAAAGGATCACTGCTCGATGAACGTACCCGTAGTTCTTCGTCGATGGCGTTTGAAATACGCCTGGCCTCTTCATCGCCGGTGGGAAGCTCGTCGGCGTGGTAGACCGAAATGCTTGCTCGTCTGGACATGGATGGGTAGTGGTAGGGATTGTCAGCCAGAGAGGGCGAGGGACACGAGGTACTTACATTATATAGATTGAAGGGGCAGTAAGATATGTTAGGCGCTGCGAGGACGTCCCACGGAAGGACTCCGCTGTTGATGGGAGAAAGGCAAGCAGACGGCGTTTATCCACAGCAGGCACAGCCGCTGATTGTCAGGCACACGCTCTCCCGTGCTTCTGGCTCCAGTCAAAGTTGCGAACTCGACATCTCTGGGAACCGTCTCCATCCTTCCGCCACGCACTCGCCGCCCACCGCATGGCACACGCCTTCCCGCCCAGCGCGCACAGTGTCCGCGCCGTCATCACATTCACCAATCGCGCTCAGTCCCGGCGGAGTACCACTCCGCATCTCATTTCGGAGACGCGGCCAGCGTGGTACCAGAAAGATTGGATGCGCTGGGCGGGTTACGCCGCGCTGCTCCGAGGCTGCGAGCAGCTTCGAGAAGTGAGTCGTGATCTCTGTAATTGCCTGGACCTTGTGCTAACATCAACACGCTGCTATGACAGCACAGAGCGCAAGCGTATATGGAAAACACAGTCATACCGTACCAGCAGTAAAGCTTAGCGGGTGACGACCCTATCCCCTTCGCCCTACTAGCTCAGGAGCCACGTCACACCACCTCTGTCTCAGCCTCCTGTGCGTCGGGATGCTCTTTCTTTGTCGACCGCAGCGTCATCCCCTCGGCTCCATTACCAAGCTCGTGTGTCACTTCCCGAGGACCCCCGCATGAGGCTTTATCTATCTACGATTGAAAAGGCCGTGGCCGCGCCACAATGGCAGCTCCATGATTAAGGAAAGTGGTACGGGTAATTAATCCTCCCATGGCTGATTGCTGCCGCATCGCTTTGCGCTGCATGCATCGCGTTCGTGCTTCTCATGGTTGCGCAGCTCGCGGCGGCGCTTGCGGCTTCCTTCGTGTTCCGGCATACCGTGGTCCGCGCTTGGTCCGCGCTGCTCCCTGATCAAGGAATGGTTCCCCACCGGCGGTCGCGGCCTCCGATACGGACTTCATGTGCTCCTACAATGACTTACGAGGGATCAAATTGATAGTAGTCAGGGCGTTCTGGCTGCGACATACACGATAGCCTTTCTCGTCCATCCTCCGTGGCGACATGTGCACGATCCTCGTGAAAACTGCTATCTAGTGTAAAACCTTCTTAGCCGGAGGCAGTTGTAACCTGCTCACTTTGTTTTTATGATGCTTTGCTGCATCGCCAGGGCCGAGATGGCCAGCGCAGGCAGCACGGGGATCTCGGAACGTTGTCACCTTCCATATGCAGCGCACAGCCTTCCATATCAGGCGGCAGCCTCGGAAGCATCACTTTGATGAGACCCTTAGTCTCGTTCCCAGACGTTCGATCCCCACCTGAACCAAACTCCGACAGGACCAGCCTGTCGGGAACCTAATCGGGTCTACAACCCGTGAAAGGTTCAGTTGGGGATCGAACGTCTGGTGAGTTTGAACCGCGCGAGTGTGGGTCATCCCCACGTGGCCTCGTCGCGTACTACGTTCCCGGCCAGACGCCTGCTTCTTCCCCGCGCATACCACCATGACTCGTCCCCTACGCTCTCCCTATCTATGCTACACCGCGCCTAGCTATCTCTGTTTACCCAGAGGTCGCCTGCAGACGCCTTTTTTTTCCACCGTGGTCGCAATCCTTGCAGACAGCAACCAATACTGCGACTCGCGTGAAGCTCTGCATGACACGCGTTCCGCGAAGGCTGCGGGACGCGACAGCCTTATAACTATTGCGCAAAGCGTGGAGTACACCCTCAGATCTTGTCAGGAGGCCGGCTAGGAAGGGCGGCTTCGATGGCCTTCAGGTGCGTAGCTGGAGTTATGCATGTATGCGCTTGTCTGATAGGCTGTCTACCAGTGTGCCTGAAGCCGACATTGAGCAGGCGGTATCTCGGAAGGTAAGCTCTCGAATGCTCCCCCGACATCTCCGCCATCTCACGTCCCTAGTCATCGTCTATAGCGCTCAGTTCACGCGACGTCCCTCCCCCGCCAGGAGCCACGGTGACGCGATCCTATGCCTCAGTTCGAAGTTTCAGCCCCATATTTAAGCCAACATTATCATATTGTACAACTATATACATATTCTCAATGTAATGGCAGTGCACTGTTATCCATGACGACGGGAGGAGGGTGCGAGAGTAGGGCAGCAGCGAGCTGAGCGTCGGCTCGTGGGGATGACCCACACCCGCACGGTTCAATTTCACCAGACTTTGTAGCGCAGGTAGGGCTTCGCCATATTAAATCTCCGCCGATGCCCGCACCGGCAGCATTGATCGCAGATCAACTCCGCAAGGAGGCTGCCGTGGATGCGCTCGCAAAGGCAGGGAACGAGACTAGAGACCCTAACCCTAGCGCGCAATCCCCGCACCCAAAATTTCTGAAAGCGATTCTGGGCGCTTGTCCAGACCTCCGGCGACCTCGACGAGCTCCCCTCCGCCGTCGACCACGACGACCACCCAAAAACCAGGACCTATTCATCACGTCCTGCTTGACTCTCTTTTTTCTGTACTTCTACCGTAATCCCCAACCAGAGTCAAGATGTCGACGAGCGGGCTCAAGGCCATCGCCCCCGTCCCGACGGCGGCGGACTTCCTGGACATTGTCCTCTCGAAAACGCAGCGGAAGACCCCCACGGTCATCCACAAAAACTTCAAAATCAGCCGCATCCGTAACTTCTACATGCGCAAAGTGAAGTTTACGCAGGACTCGTTCGACGAGAAGCTCAGCGCTATCCTGGAGGAGTTCCCCATGCTCGATGTACGGCCGTAGACCCTGCGAGGCTTGACCTGATGCTGAACATATGCCTACAGGACCTTCACCCCTTCCTGGCCTCCCTGATGAACGTTCTTTACGACAAGAACCACTACAAGCTTGCTCTCGGTCAGCTGCGAACGGCCAGGCATCTAATTGACCAGGTCGCGAAGGATTATGTCCGCTTGATCAAGTTCGGCGACAGCTTGTACCGGTGCAAGCAGCTCAAGCGTGCTGCGATGGGTCGGTGCGTACCCGAAAAATGTCAGGCAGAGGGATTGTATTAACGGGATTGCAGCATGGCGACTATCATGCGCCGCCAGAAGGACCCACTCGCTTACCTCGAGCAAGTCCGGCAGCATATCTCCCGTCTCCCCAATATCGACCCCACCGCACGTACCCTCCTCATCTGCGGCTACCCGAACGTCGGCAAGTCGTCCTTCATCAACAAGGTCACCCGCGCGGATGTCGATGTCCAGCCGTACGCTTTCACGACGAAGTCCCTCTTCGTCGGTCACCTTGACTACCGTTACATGCGGTGGCAGGTCATTGATACCCCCGGAATCCTCGATCACCCTCTAGAAGACATGAACACCATTGAGATGCAGAGTATCACCGCTCTCGCGCACTTGAAGGCGTGCGTTCTCTACTTCATGGATCTTAGTGAGCAGTGCGGTTACACAGTCGAAGCTCAGGTGCGTTCTCCGTATGACCCTGCAGTGAGATGTTTCCTGACCTCGCGCAGTGCAAGCTCTTCCACTCCATCAAGCCCTTGTTCGCGAACAAGCCCGTCATGCTCGTCATGAACAAAATCGATGTCACGCGGCTGGACGACCTGACGCCCGAGAACCGCGCTTTCGTCGACGAGATCATCAACAGCGAGGGCGTGCTCAACGTTCAGACGTCATGCTACACCGACGAGGGCGTCATGGACCTCAAGAACAAGGCGTGCGACGCCCTGCTCGAGCACCGTGTAGAAGCGAAGCTCAAGGGCAACAAGGTCAACTCGATCCTCAACCGCCTGCACGTCGCACAGCCCAAGGCCCGTGATGAGCTCGTGCGGGAGCCGTTCATCCCCGACGCGGTCAAGCAGAAGAAGAAGTACGACAAGGATGACCCCGAACGCCGGAAGCTCGAGCGCGACATTGAGGCCGAGGAGGGTGGTCCTGGCGTGTACAACATCAACCTCAAGAGTGAGTCTTGTCTCGTTTGGACCGCATATATGCAGTTGCTAACTCCATACTTGCAGAGAACTGGATGTTGGCGAACGAGGACTGGAAGAGCGACATCATCCCCGAAGTCATGGACGGCAAGAACATCGCAGACTTCATCGACCCTGATATCATGGAGAAGCTGGAGGCTCTGGAACGTGAGGAGGAGAAGCTTGAGGCCGAGGGCTTTTACGAGAGTGAGGATGACATGGTGAGCATCGCCATCTCCGGAGTTGTGCGCAGATTGACTTAGGTATCCCAGTTCGACTCCGAGGACGAGCGGGAAGCCGCGGAGGCCAAGGTCAACTTGAAGAAGAAGCTCAAGTCCCAGGACTCGAAGAAGGCGATGAAGAACGGCGCGAAGCTGCCGCGCACGGCGGGGCTGCGCACGCTGACCGAGCTCACGTCGGAGATGACAAAAGCGGGCCTCGACCCGAGCCGCATCCAGGAGCGCGCGGAGCTCCTCGCGAAGGTCGCGGGCGCGAAGCGGAAACGCACGCGCGACGAGGACGACGAGGACGCAGAGATGGACGTCGACGGCGACGAGAGCGCGCCCGAGGGCGAGTGGATGGACGTCGACGAGGACGCGGCGCCGAGCAAGCGCACGAAGGCGAACTCGGGCGCGGCGGTCGCCAAGTCGGCGCGCGCGCCGCGGACGAACCGCCAGTTTGCGGGCATGCGGGACGAGGCTGTGAGTGCTCTGCGGCTTTCGCTTGCGACGGTGGCTGACCATGATTCGTGTAACAGCAAGTTGCGAAGGCCGTCAAGCTACGGAACCTGGGCCAAAGAGAGCGGAACTACCAGGCGAAGGCCGGAGAGGCCGATCGTGCGATCAAGACCAAGATGGTGAGTTCCTCCCCTAGCTGCGTTGTTCGCCGTTAGTCGCTGACTTTCCCGTGTCTCAGCCCAAGCATCTCTTCGCTGGCAAGCGGAAGATGGGCAAGACCGACCGCCGGTAGTCTGCTTCATCTCTTCGTCATCGTTCATGTGTACGCATTATCTGTTCATACATTTTCTCGGGCATCATATCTGTCTCTACTTCTCTCATTATGGCTGCCATTGTCCGAGCTGTGAACATTCGTGTGCCGCAGCATTTAAGGAAGTCCAAGGACCGCGCGTAGTACTGGCGTCTAGAGTGATGGTGTTCAAAAGCGCACGTTCTGCCACGCTCACCTTTCTCTCGTCCTCCAACAAGCACAAAAAGGTGCCGTCTTCCTCACATTGCAATATCCGCCCAGCTCACCTTCAACGAGCGCATAGAACCCGAGGTCTTCGCGCATATCAATGTCCAACCAAATCACGTCTCCCGCACAAGCCGACGCCCTCCTCAGAGCCATCGACGACGAGATGGAGACGCTGCAGCAGAAGGCTCGTGACATCAAGTCGCAGAGGAATACCCTGGTTCCCATCAGCCGCCTACCTCTGGAGCTACTTGCGGACATCTTCTATGAAGTCGTACGCCTTCACGACTCGACGACTCGGACCCGACCAAGTAGACCTTACGGCTACAGCAAGTACAAGACGCATCGCTGGCTTGTTGTCACCTTCGTATGCCGTGCATGGCGTGCCCTTGCCCTCGACACCCCGCGATTATGGAGCCACATCCTGTTCAGCGACAACGCCGAACGGATGGAGCTTTTCCTCGCTCGCTCGTGCAATGCTCCTCTGATAGCCCACGCCTGGCATACTCAGCATACACCGGTAGTCAGGGCCCTCTTCGATGTCATGCACCGAGTGCAAGAGCTGAGCCTCCCGCCGTCCATGTTCCGCCCTATTCATGAGCTCGCGGAGGAGAAGCCCCATGGGCTCAATAGTCCTGTGCTGCGCACAATCACAGTCTCTCTCGGAGCATCATCCCTTTCCACAGTGACGATACCCAGCTTCACCGCTGCGGTATGGCCTAAGCTGTCGAGCCTTCCACTCAATGACGGAAACTTTAGTATTCTCCAAGCGTTGGTACGCCCGACGCTGACAAACCTTTCGGTGGTCGCCCAATCCTCTGAGGAAACCAATATCAATGTCATCGCTTGGATCTCCGTCTTGCATAACCTCCCATGTTTGAAGAACCTTTGCTTGAACAAGGCAATTGCTTCACGACATCGACTCGAAAAACCTCAATCCCCCATGTCCACCAAGGTTGATCTTCCTCAGCTCAATACCTTAAAGCTGGAGGACGACGGGAAAGGAGTGGACTACGCCTATCTCCTCAGACACCTAGCTATACCCGCGGATACGCTGCTCCACTTCGAGCAGGGCCGAACTGGCGACAATGAAGATAACGAATGTATTATCAGCGCATTCGCCAGCCAGCTTTCTCGACTTAACAACCAGGGCAGCCAGCACGCCCCCGTCTACGCCGTCGAGATCTGCGAATGGACTCGTTATCAGACCTCTATACAGGCCTTTTGCGATCCTCTCACTGCCAAAAGCACGATCCGATACTCTGTGCTTGGTATTGACGAGGCGATAACTTGCTATAACATCGTACTCGCCTCGCCTCTGGGCTTCAACGACACGTACGGGTCCGACAACTCCGTTCTAAACTTCCCATTTTCATTCTTATCCGAGGTCCACATCCTGGGTACCTCGCGGACGTACATCAAGGAGTGCAAGACATGGCGCGTACTCTCGCAGCTGTCTAACGTCAGAGAGGTCTCCGTCTCCTGCAAACCGCAGGCTCTTCAGACGTTCCTAGAGTTTATGCTCAATGTCAACGCCTTCCCTCACCTGGAGCGGCTGGTCATCGGCGATGACCGCGACAAGCTCGACGAGGGCAGAGAGCCCAAATTTCGCAGGGTTATCTACGTGCCAAGCCGCCTTGTCCGGATGCTGGGAGACATGCTGCGTGCCAGGGATAGCCAAGGACTGAGGGTGAAGAGGCTAGCTCTTAGCTTTTGCGTCGAGGACGATGGCGATGGCGGCGTGGACGGTCCTAATCCCTTTCAGGTTTCTTATCTCAGGGCGTGGGTGGACGACCTTATATATCGCGACGATGCATTGGATTCAAGCGATACAGGACGCAAAGCCATCGTTATATAGTACATAATTTCGGTCGTGTGGCATTCATGATTCCAAGTATACAGAAGATTAGGGCTCACAGAGGTATGCCCGTCGTCAGCCTCGTCCTCTTTGTCCTCGGCACCCCCTCTTCGTCGCGCTCATCATACACCTCTATGTTATCAATCTCCGTGATCTCATCTTGGTCGAAATTGACGAGATGGAAGTATAAAGGCCCAAGGCCAAGCTCGCGCCGCCGCCACATCAGCTCTGCAAGCCTGCGCTCCATCGACTCGGGCTCGCAGCTGGGAACCAAGCGGGCGGGCGGCCATACGAAGGGGGTGTAAACGATGAGCATCTCCAACGCGGGCAGGAACGCCGCGCCGCTGTCGAGGGCCGCTTCCACGGAGTCCATGAACCTGAGGAGCTGCGCGGTGGTGCTCAGGCCCACGGACGTGAGCTGCGTATAGGCCGCGTGCAGGGCAAGCCAGCCGTCTGCGTGCTCGAGCGCGGCGTACCCTGATGCGTCGTGGAGCTGCAGCGAGCGGACGTCCGCACCGAGAGGGCTCGAGAGGAGATGGAAGAGCAGCTCGTCCGTGTGCCGCGTTCTGTCGGCGTCTCCCCAGCGCGGGCCGACGAAGTTGTGGCCGAAGTCGAGCGAGATGCGTACGGAGCCGCGTCCGGTGCTCCGTTTGAGCTTCATCTTGACCGAGCCAGATTGACTGTAGGTGCGTGATGCGATGGACAGTACGTCAAGCGGCTGGGAGTTCGACGCGAGGGACCACGCGGGCAATCGGTCTGCGAGCGTGCGAACGACCTCTGCAAAGTCCTGGAAGTCAAGCTCGGGCTTTGAGCCCTCGAGGACGACCTTGGTAAGCGGGGCCTGGCGTAGGTGGGCCAGAAAATCCGCGCCGACCGTGGCTTTCACGTTGCCAGAGGTGTGACAAAGGTGAATGGTCCGGAGATGCGGGAGTTCGACGGAGGGGAGAAGAGTCATCGTGTCCGACATCGACGGGGAGGAAATTCCATTGGAGAGGTAGAGGTACTCGAGCAGAGGAAGGCCTTGTAGCATATCCAGCCAGGACGGGAGGGGGCGGCACATCTTGGAGTCTACGGAGCTGGTGTGAACCTCCAGATGTGTGATGGTCGGTCGGAGAAGCGTTGCTCCCTGTGGCCAGGAATAGTAGAGTTTGAGGTATCGCAGGCGCGGGATGCGAGCTTGGGAAAACTCCAGCATCGGGCGCTGGCGGTCCATAGGGCCGACATGAAGGCATTCGAGGAGGGGCAGCTCGAGCGGCTTGCCCGGATTCGAAGCCTCGATGGAGAGCAGGCTATCCTCTGTCATGCGTACGTTGCCTATAGCACGGAGGCGAGGACCGTACTTGACGAGATATTCCGCAGGGATCCTGTGAGCGTATCCCAGGAACGTCAAGGGACAGTTTCCCGAGCGCTCCAGGAACGCCTTCTCAGCCTTTGGCCACTCCGGCTCGATGTGACACCAGAGGAACGGGGAGTTGAGGGCGAGTCGACGCCATGCAGAGCACACATGGGTCACCTTAATCCATCGATAGAACTGTGCTGTGCCACCAATTGGCCCAAAGTCTCCAACTTCGTGTCGCCCAGCGAGGAGTTCGAAGATCTCGAGGAGTAACTCTGGGAGCAGGCAAGATATTGGGGCTAGCGTGTTCCTATAGGAGTTGAAGGAGCGAGCGATGTCGAATAACTTGGTCGTGATGGCATCAACGTCTTCAGCGGTCGTTACAGTGGAGACCGGGAAAGGAGGAGGCGGAGGCCAGATGTCCATCTAAATTTCGAGGAAAATCAAGACAAATATTTTCATTTGGAGAATGAGGCTCACGGTTCGGCTTAGCTGCGCAAGTTGCTCTTTCTACGAGATGGAAATTGGGGACAGGTTTCGTCTCTGCATCTCTTAGGGGCTGCGGTAGCGTTTCAACGGGCATAGGGCCGTGCCGGCTGCTTCCGCCTCTTCGGATGCTATCATCTTCATGAGACCGCTCACGCGCGGAACTTGGCGGTAAATATACCGTTTACCTATCCTTTTGCATTCGCGGTCGTGGTAGCAGCTTAGAAGTTGGTTCTCGCCAGCTTCAGCAGCAGGCGCCGCGGCGAAGCTACGGAGGAATGCTCGCGTGGATGAAGCGCCGGTGCAATATTTGCGGCCTTTGGGCAGCGAGAGTAGTCTTCGTGACCGGCACCGTCGTCGTGTTGAGTTAAATTATTCGGTTTGGCGTTCTCGCTCATCTTCAGTCCTTGTTTCTGACTTCATAATGCAGTGCCGCAGGGACAGTGACGGGAAACGTTCGCAAGCTCGGATGCTTCGCTTGAACACTCCCGCGCAGGCGGATGAGCTGCTCGGCCGCCTCGAGAGCGAGGCCACGAGGATCCAGGCGACAATGCTCGCGGTCAAGTCTCGTCGGAACGCGCTTGTTCCGATAGGGCGTCTTCCCCCGGAGCTGCTCGCAGAAGTCTTCTATGAGCTGGTATGCCTATACGACGACCATCCAAGAAGCCCCAAGCAGCACCAAAGCCCATTTTACTGGCTCTATGTGACAAGCGTTTGCAGCGCATGGCGACGGGTTGCCCTCAACGCCCCACGGGTGTGGAGCCATATACATTTCCACCCCAAAGCTGGAGACCAGGAGCGCATAACGGCGTTCTTTGCGCGCTCGCGCAGTGCGCCGCTCATGATCAAACAACGCGAGCTAAAGAAACAGCTTCCGTCGATGATTACTGAAGCCATATTCGGGGCACTGCATCGGATACGGTCCCTCGCCATCGTCTTGTCGCCTCAATTCATCAAATACACGGAGGAAGGGAAGTTCACTTTCGACGCCCCACGCCTGCGCGACCTCACGGTTCACACATCCTCCATTCCGTCTTCCAAAACTTCACTTCCCACCATAACGAATGCTTCATGGCCATCCCTGCGCTACCTGAACTGCGTAGGCGGATCTGTGCCCGTCGTTCAAGCCCTCACGCGGCCGACCTTGACTCACCTGGTGGTCACATGCACCCACGTCAGGACGCAGTCTGCTACCATTAGCTGGGTTAATCTCCTCCGTGAGCTTCCGTCCCTGGAAAAACTCTCTCTGTCCGAAGTCTTGGCCGCCCCGGACGTCCCTGTGCGCGTTATCCCGAAACCGAGCAGGAAGATCACGCTCCCGCGGCTCCGCTGCCTAACGCTCGCTGATTCCAGGCAAGGCGTGTCCTGCGCGGACCTTCTCAACCATTTTGTCATCCCGAAAGAGACCGCCGTTACCTTCCACGCGTACGGGAGCGGAACGAGAGAAGGGTACGACTTCGTCATGGACGCCCTCGCCACAAAGGCGTCGGCGGAAGGCATCGTAGGTGGGCAGCCTCTCCCCACGCTCGGCGTCGTGTTCGACACTGGGTGGAACAGTACACTCGCGATTGAGGTCTTCACCACCGAGGTTGCCTCCGTACCAGTCGAGCAGGACGGCCGCGAGATCCCCGACTTTTACGACGAGACACCCCAACACCAGTTCATACTGGTCTGGGACCACGCATCCGAGATGAACGCGCAGATCCAGGCGTTCGCGGCCGCGTACCCGCTCACGGGGCTGCGCGCACTGGGGATGCGCTCGCTCTTCGGTAACGTCGACAACGAGACATGGCGCGCGCTCGCGCGGCTGCCGAGCATCGAGGACATCGCCATCGAGCACTGCGACCAGGGCGCGGAAGTGTTCTTTGCCGTCATGATGCAGAGCCCCGCCGCACTCCCCCGGCTGAAGCGCCTCACCTTCCGCGGCATCCAGTGGAACATGCGCCACAGGAGTAAGCGTAGACGCAAGGCGCGCGTAGACTCGCTCATGGTGCGGCTCGTGGAGATGCTGGAGGGACGTAAGGCGCGGGGCTTGGGGCTCCAGCTGCTCGACATCGCTTATTGTACTCACATGCGCGTGCAAGACGGAGTCAGGGAAGACATGCGACGGCTCAGGGCCGTCGTAGGGGACATTGAGATAGGAGACTCAAATGAGGGAGATTCGGCTGGTGAATGTCTGACATGTTCCGCTGCTTCGAGCGAGGATGAGGATGACGAAGAGGACGATGAGAAGGAGGACGATGAGGACGAAGATGACAACGAAGATGAGGATGAGCACGAGGAGTAGGTTGATGGCCAACACGACGAGGAGAACGAGCAACTAGTACCCTGAGATCTCGAGGGCGACTACCCGCCAAATGAGCCGTGATTTTGTGATGCGACCCCCTAGGACCACCTGCTGCACACATACTGTAAGGCCATCGAAGTACACAGTTCTGCAATACGGTGTGCAACTGTATGCTCTGCAGTCACAATCACTTACGGTGTACACAACGACGCACGGCGGACAGACCCCGTGGACGACCGCATGCTGCCGCGCGAGAGACAAGCCTAGTACGAATCTCGGAACGCGGTACCAGAGGCTCAGGCCAACTCCGACAGCCGCGTAGCCAGGCCCTGCTGAACTCGTGAGATCTAGCCCCGCCTAAAGCGGAGCTAGCTCATAGAATACATGCATAAAACAAGACCTGAAGATCGACGTCAATGTACGCAAAATATCCACATGATCACGAATATCCAGGGACGAAATCACTGAGCCCCCTCAATCTCATTCGCGCGCCCAGCACCGTCCTCATCCGCTTCGTCCTCGGCCTCGCTGCCGGTGCCGTTCTCCGAGCGACTGCTGTCATGGCTGCTTTCCGAGTCATCGTCGCTGTCCAAGTCATCGCTGTTTTCTGAGGTGGAATCTGCCATCTTCTCGGACCCGTCCGAGTCGGCAGGGTCCCCGTCCCCATCGTCATCAGATTTGCAAGTCGAGCAGCCATTGGACTCTTCGTCTAGAATTTCGTCATATTTATCTGCTGCGGTGTAATCGAATTCCTCCACTAGGTCGCCAAGGCGCGTCAAGTCTTCGGCGCAGCCACGAATGTGGAAAGAGTTCATAAGCTCCAGGTTGACGATTGATGACCCGTGCTGCCGCCGGTCCTCCAGAGCCTGTATCAGGAGCGAGAGCAGAGACCCAGCGCGGCTGCTCCGCTTCGTGGCGCTATGATGGTAGCGATTCCAGGTCACGGAGGAGAACCTCAGCACTCGAAGGCTCCGGAACGCAGAAGCTTCGCGAAGGAGGTCCAAGAGTGACTTGATAGACGAATACGAAGCCGTCACTTCGAGCTCCTGCAGATCCTGGATCTCCGAAATGCGACGCCAGGGACCGCCCAGCTCATCCGAGAAAGCTTCCTTCACGGAATACCGCAGTTCGCGCAACTCGCTCAGCGGGTACTGCGCGACAAATGAGCTGACCACGAACTCGGGCCAGCTTGCGAGATGGAGCGAGGCTTGGGGTGCGCGTTCGGATACACTCTGGCGGGACGGGGATCTAGTTGGTCGGTCGGATAACACGGAGACGTCTTGCGCGTAGATGGATATCGCAATCGTCGGAAAGAAGCCCTGATATAATTGATTTGTGCGGGACACAATAGTCATCGCCTTAGCGGAAGCCTTCCCTGAACCTCTAGTGGTCTTCGCGATGAATGCGGATACGACGAAGTCAGCAGCTTCTTTTTGGCCGCTGCTGCTCGTGAGAATATGTAACTCCACGTCTTCGGGAATGATCAGATGGTTGAGGAGATGCGCACATGCGATGCCGACACCTGTCTCGTGAAGGCGTAAGGATTGCAGGCGCGGTAACATGGCGGTACGGTGCGGGAAAGCGGGAGCTGGATTGGAGGGGATTTCCATGTGCTTGACGCAATGAATGAGTCCCAGCGTGTGTAGTTGGGGTAGGCTCGAGAGACATCCCAGCCAAAGCTCGGCAGTCTGGAACGTAGCGAGCTGTTGGACTACGAGATGTGTCAGGTTGGGGCGCAGCATGGTCTTGATGAGTCCGTATGTTCCTCCTATGCACTCCAGAGCCCGGAGGGAAGGCCAAGTGGTTTGCTCGAGGTACGCTGTCCACAAGGCTTCGGTTACGTTGGAGAGATTGACATGAAGGCGAGCCAGATGAGCTGCCTCGAGCGCCTGAGGGTATATATCTGGATGGACGGGATCGCTCAAGGCGACGGCAAGGCTACGAGTGCGATGCAGATGACGGAGGATAAATTCCTCCGTTATCCGTGGGACGATGGCATAGTGAAAGCCGGGTTGTATGAGAGTTAGGGGAACATGGCGCGATCGCTCCAGCAGGTGCTCGAGGCCGTGGAAGTTTTGCGGACGGAGGTAGAGATAGCTCCATACCCGTGCAGTCGACAGGGCAACCTCGTACCAGTGGCGACACACCTCAGTCACCGCGAGCCAATCGTACGGTTTTGCGCCAGGGTACGACAAAACACTGCCAAAGTATTCGTGTTCTGCGTAGCTCTGCGCCACAGCAACGAAGATCTCCCCCAAAATCTCCACGGGAAGACGGTTGATGGCACAGAGAGCGTTACGGGCAGCGCTCAGTTGCAGAAGGCGGCTTTGCAAGGCAGCGACGCGCAGCGCGCAGTCCTCCCTCGCACGATCTATCTCTGCTTGTGTGGTTAGAGAAGCGACCAGTGGCATATCATTCTGGTAGGACATCTGTGAGAGATATGGGTAAGCCGAGAACGATTGTGCATAGAAATCAGCGACTTGCTTCGAACAGTTGTGTTGATACCAAGACAAAGAGAGAGAGATGGCGAAAGGCAAGAGGCAGAAAGTCAACATCAGCTCGGCGCCTGACTCCATTGATATTAGCGCTCAGCGCTATCGCACAGGACAAGAGCGACAGTGGTCAGGCCGTCAGGTCTTCAAGTAATTCGCAGGACAAATGTAGCCTAGCAATCTGGAGCGAGAGGTGTCGTGTATTACTCAGTAATATCATCAGCACCATCAGATTTTCCTGAGTCTTTCTCTTTCGCTACTGTTCGCTGTGGCTCACTGGGCTCACTACCTCCCAACGGCAGGTCTTCGTCACCTTCATCTCCGCTGCATGCCCTTGTCTCATCATCTTCCGCTTCAGAGGGGCAAGTCGAGCAGTCATGTGACGCATCATCCTCAGCATCGTCGTATTCGAATTCCTCGACCAGCTCCACGAGCTGGTCTAGGAAAGCCTCGTCTTTGTCGGAGATCCCCAAGTTGACCGCGCTGAGAAGCTCGAGAGTTTGCAGAGGCAGAGGAGCGCATTGTTGCCGAATGACGAGGGCTCGAAGCAGGGGGAAAAGTAGCGAACCGTCGTGCGAGTTACCCCTCGTGAGGTCACGGTGTCTCCTGTTCCACACGACGGAGGAAAGACGGAGGGCGCGGAGGTTTGGGAATGTAGAATCATCGTCGAAGTGTTTCAAGAAGGAGCTGACCGACGAGTAGGGGATTGAATCAAGGTCGAGTTCTTCTATGCTCGGGAGCTTCCCGAGTAGATCCCACGAGCTCTTCTCGTCCAAGTCCGTCGATTGGCACCGTACATGGCGTATCTCGGATAATAGATCGCGGTGAGACGTGAATGCGTCCAAGACCTCGTCTCCAAAGTTGCCGAGGCTGAGCGTGGCCTTTGGCAGGGTACCGCATGGAGGTGGTGGCCATGGAATGTCGGTCGTCCGGTCTACACGGGCGAGAGCGTCTTGCCAGTAGAGAGAGATCCGCGTGCCCAAGTAATCCCAAGTCGCGATGTCGAGGGCCTTCGCCGCACCTTGTTCCTCCGGGCCGTGCGTCTTCGCGGCAAACGCGGACACGATGAACGACACCTGATCTCGAGTGCCTTTGCTGCGGCTAGTGAAGTGTACGCTTGCAGAGGAGGGAATAATGAGGTGGTTCAGGAGATGCGCAGAGGAGATGCCGACGGTAGTGTCGTGAAGATGCAAGGCCTGCAGAGAAGGGAGGTCGACCGGGCGACTGGAGGACTCTGCTTGATCCATCGGCCCCTTCATGTCCTCGATGCAGTTCATCAGCCTGAGACTGCGCAGCTGCGATAGATTGGCAAGTAGACCCAGGAGGACTTCGATGGTGAGAAAAGGAGTGGTTCTCTCGACGGTGAGCGACGTCAGGGTCGGTCGGAGAAGAGCTTGAAGCTGCTCGGGCGACGCATAGACGCACTCGAGAGATTTCAGGCAGGGCCAGGAGGCGTTCGCGAAGTGCTCCAAGCGGCGGCCGCAGAACTTGTCGGCGAAAGTGGCCTTGAGGGTCTCCAAGAGGGGCGCCTCGAGTTTCAAGGTCTCTCCATCGGGGCCAATGTTCTCGCTGTCCAAACACACCGCCAACATCTTGATCCGATCCATGTGTTCGTAGAGGGTATCTTCGAGCACGGTGCGCGCGATCTTGTTCTTGTAGTCTGATTGGATCATCGTCAGCCCAGTGCGGCGAGATCGCTGCAGCAGTGGGTCGATCCAGCGGATGTGGCGGCCTCGGAGGGGAATAAAACTCCAGACTCGGGCAGTGTCCAGGGCCACCCGCCGCCAGCGCTGGCATACCTGGGCGACTGCGAGCCATCCAAAGTCGTTCGAATGATGACGATCGAAGTACTCGTTTTCGGCATAGCTCTGCGCCACCAGGACAAAGATCTCGCCGAGCACCTCTGGAGGAAGACGGTTGATGGTCGCCCGTTCGTTGCGAAGCAGGTGTAGAGCTCGCCGTCGACTCTGTAGTTCGAGAATTTGTTGTTGGTACTGGTCAGATAGCGTGTCAATCTGTTCGGGCGACGCGAACTTTTGAGCGACGAGTTCCTGTTCGCAGTAATCGGGGGTCGACTCCATGGGGAAGTGCTGCTGAGTCTATCGTTAGCACACGAAGTCAATCGTTGGTCCATATGCTCGCCTGACCCCTGTCAAGTCG
Source organism: Phanerochaete sordida (assembly GCA_019973155.2). Classification (NCBI taxonomy): domain Eukaryota; kingdom Fungi; phylum Basidiomycota; class Agaricomycetes; order Polyporales; family Phanerochaetaceae; genus Phanerochaete; species Phanerochaete sordida. Next base: position 135,095 of record BPQB01000015.1, on the reverse strand, counting down.
ACGAGATTGGCGAGTTCGAGAGCAAGGGAGGACGGCACCGGGATCTATATAGCCTCGACGTATTGTCGTGGTTCCCACGCCATGACCGCGGCCACTCCGCACACGAGAGGGACCGCGCCCTTTGAACACCAAGTCCGAATCAGGATGGTGGGGCTGAAGTATTGGTGCGGAAGCGTCGGGAGCGGCTGTGGCCCAAGGTGCCGGTGACCGCGAAAGGCGCTATGGGAGGACCAGAACAACGTCTCCAAGCAGCTTACAAAGGGGAGGCCACGCACCTGGCAACGGTCACACGACGTCGAGCATCCACCACCCACACGCTCGTCGAGATGACAATTGTAAATATTCCAACTATGACTGCTAGACCATGTGAGACTACACATATCAAACTGTATGGAGTAGAGAGTACAATGAGTGCGGCTAGTGCGGATTAGTATACAGGAGGAGTTCATAGTTACATCGTCGAGAGAGAGAATGGGTAGTCGTGGGTGATCGTGTGGGGGGAGACCGATTAGTCGAAGCCTTCAACCGGGACGTTCCAAGACCAGCGGCCCTCGAGGAAACCCTTGGCTGTGTCTTCGAGCACGATCTCGTTGCGCTTCTGGACGTAGACCTAGACAGGAACTGTGAGCGAGATGGAGGAAGGGGAGAGGCCTGATATGCTTACTGTCTTGTCCGTAACCTTCTGGCGCAATGACGGGACGACCTCTGGGTCAAGAGGCTGCTCGATGAGCTCTGACAGCTCTTCGACGGCGCGCTCGAGGTCCCTGAGATGGTTCAATGAGATCCCTGTCTGTCTTAGATATGACCCGAACGCGTACCTCTGGTTGTCTTCGTAGAGCTCCTTCTGGTTGCCGCTGTCGAGGTAGTATGCCATAGCATACGTCCACTTTAGGGTCATGCGGCACTTGAAGACCTCGTCGGCAGCCTTCTTCATGAACTGCACCTCGATCCACGTGAGGTCGGAGCTCATTTGCATCTCTTCCATCTTCTTCTCGGTCTTCGCGTACAGCTCCACGGACAGCTTGGCCGACTGCTCGTGGTTGGCCCACCGGTTGTAGTACTGCGGCAACGTCAGCAAGGAAGCTTCGAGAGGGAGAGCGGTATACACGCACGTGAAGGTATCGCTCAAGCGATGCGCGGCTCTTGGACTGGGCATCGCGGGCGTCGATACTTGCCTTCTCATCGTACCGGTTGCAGGAGTACCACGCCGTTCCGTGCTCAGACCAAGGGCCTAGATCGGGATCAACTAGAGCCCAAAGCGTAGATATGAAGGACGCACCCATGCACACCCAGCAGAATTCGTACTTGCACTTCTTGCAGGTCATGTGGCTGCGCGACGCGGGTTAGTGAAATACGACTGGGTTACGCTGGCTACGTACTTGCAACCGCCGTTCTTCTCGATCGTACTCTGACACTTGGAGCATTCCTTGGTGTTGCTCTTGATCCAATTGGCGGTCTCCGAGTCGTCCTGGCACTTCTGCATCCATAGTCGCGCCACACCGCAGACGACCGGCCGGTGATCGTCGTCGATGTTGCAGCCGAAGCAGAACTTGTGTGTCGGGGACTGGCCGCAAACGACGATAGGAACGATTTGGGTCAGAGACGACTTCGAGGACGCGCTTGGGCAGGAGACGGTGTATGTGCAGGAGGGGTAGGGACAGTACTTCAGGCTTTGGTTGCAGGATACAAAGTGTCGTACAAGCAACTCCTGGAAGCGCTGCCACGACTTTGAGTCGTTCTTGAGGGACTTGCGGATGAACGCGTTCGGGGCGACGATCTTGCAGTCCTCGCCCATGCATGTTATCCACTGTTCCGCTTCGGTCTTGATCTTGCTTGCTATGTACGCGTTCCAGCAATCGGTGCAGAACTTGTGGTCGCAAGACAGCGAAAGATATTCTGTCTGTGAGTCGTCGAAGCAGATGGGGCACACGAACCGCTCCTCGACTGGCGGGCTGATACGTTCGATGATCGACTTCGTCTTGCTGGAGGTCTTCACCTTGTCGGCGGAGTTCTGGCGAGTAGAGCGTCGTACGCCCGAAGACTGCGAGCGGTCAGGATGAGGCTTCTCGGGCACAGATAGCCCTGCCGCTGCGTTCACGGCGGCAGCGTTGTCCATGAACTTCTCGATAAGCTTCTCCTTGTTCCACTCGAAATGTCTCAGGAGCAAGCTCGCAGTATCTTCCTGTATTATAATACGTAATGAACCGGCTGTTACAGCTGGGTGTATGCGGTCGCTGCTCACGTCAACTCCGAAGATCCCGCTGACGTTGTCGACATCGTCCTTCATCAACTTCTCGATGTCTCCCTGGCTGAGTGACTCATATTCAACCTCGTAGATCTTGCGGTTGCCCTTGGCGGAGAGTCTGTAGTCTGTGTCGAAGGCATCGACGTCCATTTCCGAAGCTGACTCTGTGGCTTCATAAGCACGCGCCCATTGAACGGAGCGTTACACGAGCTCACCGTCTTCGGCGTCGTCGAGGAGAACGTCTTCGTCCTCATCGTCGTAGTAGTCCTGGTCAGAGTATTCGTTGTCAGACGACATTGTGGATATAGATTGAGTCTAGGATTGCGAGGGAGTCTACGGAGGAGATGTACTGGGAACGCGGTACGGAGGCAAGGTGCGGTGCCGGCGCCTCCCCACAGAGTCAATCGAGGCAACTTCAAGCGCCTCGATTTGGAACTCCGACTTATCGGACCCGCTTCAACAGTGAGTAAGAACTAGTTTGTGACTGTGGGAATATCTAAGCTTAGTTTGGGAGACTGGCAAAGCGTCCTGACTCTTTCATTTTTGTGGGTACTACATGCTAAGGCTGCTTCGCCTCCACCCACGTCCCCTCCTCCCCAGATACACCCGATTCCAGCCTTTACGACCTCTACAAATCAGAAAAATGGCCTCCGAGAGCACAGGCACCCACAAGGACCCCGTCACGGGCGAGATGATCTCCAAGCAGTGCGTCCGAAATTATTATGGATTTTGGACACGCCCAATAGACATCGACGCGCAGGGAACTCAAGCGTCGCGAGAAGCAGCGCGAAAAGGAGGCCAAGAAGGCCGCCAAGGCGGCTGCTGCGCCACCCAAGCTGGAAGGCAAGGCAGAGTCATCTGCGGTCAATGAGGACGACCTGAACCCAAACGTACGCCGCCCTACGCACACTTCGCGCGACTCGGGATGCTAAATGTCTGCAGCAATACTTTGAGCTCCGTTCACGCCACATCCGCAAGCTCAAGGAGACCATGAACCCGAACCCGTACCCCCACAAGTTCGAGGTGTCAAGATCACTTCCGAGCTACATCGCCGAGTACGGCGGCGAGGGCAAGATCCAGCCCGGGCAGCAGCTCACTGGCACCACGGAATGCCTTGCGGGCCGTATCCACAACATCCGTGCGTCAGGCCAAAGCCTACGCTTCTATGATTTGCACGGCGAGGATCAGAAGGTGCAGATTATGGCGACCAAGCAGTGAGTCAATATCCCTTGCGACGCGATTGGAGCTCAGCTGTATGCGTCAACGCCTCACGCTCACCAAATTGCGCTTGTATCTCAGAGACGCGAAGGATCCCGAGAACTTCGTTGCATCACACGAGCACTTCCGTCGCGGTGACATCGTCGGTGTCATTGGTACCCCCGGACGTACCAAGAAGGGCGAGCTCTCTATCGTTCCCTCGCAGATGATCCTCCTCGCGCCGAACCTCCACCAGCTGCCGTCAGGTCACTTCGGTCTTAAGGACCAGGAGACCCGCTACCGCAAGCGCTACCTCGACCTCATCCTTAACGAGGACACGCGCCGCACCTTCATCGCGCGCAGCCGCATCATCAACTACCTGCGCCGCTTCTTCGACAACCTCGGCTTCCTCGAGGTCGAGACGCCGATGATGAGCATGATTGCTGGCGGCGCGACAGCGAAGCCGTTCGTGACGCACCATAACGACCTGAACCTCGACCTCTACCTCCGTATCGCGCCCGAGCTGTATCTGAAGGAGCTCGTCGTCGGTGGGCTCGACCGCGTGTACGAGATCGGACGCGTGTTCCGTAACGAGGGCATCGACCTGACACACAACCCCGAGTTCTCGATCTGCGAGTTCTACATGGCGTACGCGGACATGTACGACATCATGGACATCACCGAGAGCCTCGTCGAGGGTCTCGTCAAGTACCTCACCGGCGGCAAGACCACGCTGCAGTTCCACCCCGAGGGCCGGGACAGCGACAAGGTCTACAACCTCGAATTCAAGCGCCCGTGGCCCCGCTACGACATGATCACGACCCTCGAGGAGAAGCTCAACGTCAAGTTCCCTCCGGGCGAGACGCTGCACACCAACGAGGCAAACCAGTTCCTGCGCGAGCTCTGCAAGAAGGTTCGTGACTCTTACAGCTGACTTGACTCGGTGCGCTTACCTTTCACCCGCAGCACAACGTGGACTGCAGTGAGCCCCGTACGAACGCTCGCCTGCTCGACAAGCTCGTTGGCGAGTACATCGAGCCGCTCTGCATCTCGCCCGCGTTCATCGGTGAGCCCACACGCGCTCTGTCTCCTTACGCTAGCTGCTGACGCTCGCGCAGTCGGCCACCCGCAGGTGATGTCGCCGCTCGCGAAGTACCATCGCTCGCGCCCGGGCCTGTGCGAGCGCTTCGAGGGCTTCATGTGCGGCAAGGAGTTCTGCAACGCGTACACGGAATTGAACGACCCCTTCGAGCAACGGCTGCGCTTCGAGGAGCAGGTCCGCCAGAAGGAGCAGGGCGACGACGAGGCGCAGGGCGTCGACGAGACGTTCATCGACGCGCTCGAGCACGGTCTCCCGCCCACCGGTGGATGGGGCATCGGCATCGACCGCCTGGTCATGTTCCTGACCGACTCTGCTAGTGAGTGCACAGGGGCTCCGTTCTTCGCTACGTGGGCTGACGGTTCTGACAGACATCAAGGAGGTCCTGCTCTTCCCCGCGATGAAGCCAGTAGAGACGGCCGCGAACACCACGGGCCCTGTCGGCCCCTCTGGGCAGGTATAGACAACCGTAGCCACCCTCGCTATCCCTGTACGCGCGCCCTCGGTCTCTGGACCAGGCTAGACACAAAAATCAAGAGTAGATGCTCCATCTTCGACCATTCCCGCTGTTCAGTCTGACGGTTTCCGCCAAGCGCGTGTGCCTGAATTCGCATGGGCGAACGCTTGAATGACAGGGGACGCGTTCAGGAGCATTGTTGCAGGAAAATCCATTGCCGGCGTGGCGTGGGAGGCGCCCCGCACGTGAGGGCGCCAGAGGCAGAGCGCCATAATTTAAGGTCTCTACGCGACGCGGGGCACCCACCCGTCTCTCTCTCTCTTCCCACACTGACCCCCAGAACCGCGACTTCCTGCAGTCTCGAGGTATCCGTTCGAGACGTTCCGCGGCCAGCTGAAGGTCAGTTTGCTGCTCGTGTCGTGACAGCTCGTTCTGACGATCCATCAGATTCCGGGATCCTTCCCTCGCTGTCTGACCCTACCGCGAGCTTCGGCGCGCCTCAGTTCTTCGCGATAGTCTTGAAAATGGGTATGTGCCTTGTCCGCTCACGATCTGTCGCGTTTATGAATATGCTGCAGATCCTCTGGACGCGACGACTGCCCCTAAGTCGTTCGGGTCATTCGCTTCGCAGGTCGACGTGGACTCCGCCATACGCCTAGAAGAAGCGAGGATTGCAGAGATCCAGAAGAGCATCATACGACTTCGAAGGGAGAGAAACACATTTGCGACAGCCTGCCGCCTTCCTCCCGAACTCCTCGGAGAGATATTCATCTATGTCGTACAGCTCTGGAACGACATATACTGCTCGAAGCGAGGCGCGTTTTCCCGCAGAAAAAGCCCATTCCGTATCAATGAACGCCATTGGACCAACGTTAGCGAAGTATGCCACCACTGGCACGACATTTTCACGCACAACCCGCGCGTTTGGGGCTACATCGTCCTGGACGGCTCGCACACCGCCGACGCCAAGTTAGCTATCGCGCGCTCTGGTCAAGTGCCGCTCCACATCACGCAAGTCGACTCAGGACACATGGCATCTACCCTTCTCATCCTCAGGAACATGTACCGGATCCGCATCCTTTCCTCCATCATCGACGACGATTTTTCCCGGGTGTCGGTCGCAAAATCTCTTCCCTTGGACGCACCCCTGCTCCAGGAACTAGATTTGAAGGCCACCGCCAGGATGGGCGAGACCTCGTTTTCCTGTTTCGCCAACGCGTCTTGGCCTCGCCTGTCTTCGCTCACCTGTCGCCACTTGAAACCGGAGCTCTTCCGAGCCGTCCTGCGCCCAACTCTGACGTCTCTCACCGTGAGCGGTGTCGCGAACGGCTTCATACCCACTATCCTCGCTTGGGTCGAGATACTTCGAAAGCTCCCAGCCTTACAGGTCTTGAAGCTGACTGGGGTGGTGACGCTTCCCGGAAACACTGTCGAATGGCCGGGCAAAGACATGCAGGTCAAGCTTCCCTGTCTCAAGAGCGTCACGATCTCCGACGAGATAGGCGGCGTCCCCAGCGCCTTCATGCTTACGCACCTCGTCATCCCCGCCGATGCCCACAAGCATCTCGCGAGTCATGTCGACGGAGGGCCGAACAGTCACCTTGCCTTCTGGACATCACTCGCACAGAAGACCTCAGTCATCGGCAAGACGAAGCCAGCGCGCATCGTTGAAATTGATTCTATGGGTAACGTCGCGGAAGACGGCGTCACCGGCGTCATCTTCAACATCTACACTGACGACGCCTCCCTCTTCTCGGAGACTCCACACGGCCGTAAGGTGACGAGGTACACCAAGGTCGCAGAGGTCCCTGCGCTGCGCGTCTATCTCCGTGGGCAGCCCCACGAGATGCTCAACGCGTTCGTCGCGCTCTACCCCCTCTCCGAGGTGCACGGCCTTTCGCTCAGCTACGTGAGCATCGCGGACGGCTACTTCTGGAGGCGGATCGCCGCGCTGCCGCGCCTGCGCGAGCTCGGCCTGATGGCCGCCGAGGATACGCTCCGCATATTTCTGCACCAGTTGCGCGCGCCCAGTGTGTTCCCCGCGCTCGAGTGGCTTGAGCTCGCGAGCTTCACGTGGAACAAGCGGCACGCGACGCGCTGGAAGCGCCGGACGCGCCTCAACGCGCTCGTGCTGCCCCTCATCGGCGCGCTCGAGGCGCGCAAGCAGCAGGGCCGCGCTGTCAAGATGCTCGCGCTCCCCGTTGCGAGCAACGTCTACACTCGGGACCGCTTCGAGGGCGACGCGGCGCGCCTGAGGGCGCTCGTCGAAGAGTTTTCGTACAGCCCCGAAGAGAAGATCGACTGCGACTCGTGCGAGGAGAGCGAAGAGGAAGGAGACGAGATTCCTGTTGACGATGAAGACGACCTGACGACAGACGAGGAGGAAGCAGGGGAGGATGAAGTTGACAATTCGGTCGAGGCCGACTCGGATGAAGAGATGGATGACGCGGATGTGTAGTTCAGTAGGCTGACAATATTTCTTGAGTGTGATATTTGTAGATGTATTCCGCATAGAGCGTCGGACCACGATGCTGACATGCTTTATTTGCTTCATGTGAACGCTTCAACATCGTGTTTGTGACCGCGACGATCCTTCGGCTGAGATTACATACATGCGGTCGCGGTGAGCACGCCAAGAGCCTAGCTTTAGCAGGATGCTCCTTATGAGGTTCACGCTCCCCCCATGTGCTCGAGGCGCAAAGCAGCAGGCCGAAATTGAGATGACCTCGCTCCTTCGCGCGTAACGTCCGTACAAGAGGGCGCATCGAGCGACGGTCGCGGCTGCGGTACGTCACTAGCGCCCGTCCCCTGTGCTTTTTCCTCGCCGTCATCTCCACGACTTTCACAGTCCCAGGCGAGTGCTAAGACGGATTAAACACAGCATTTATGGCTCACATGGCTGCATGATAGAGCACTGTTGGAAGGCTAGCATGTCTCTTGTTGACTTCCAAGCGTCGTTCGAGACGCCACTCACAACCCAGGCGCAGGTAGATGCTCTGTCGCAGCGCTACCACGACAAAATCCAGAGCCTGCACATCGCCCTTCGAGCACTGCAATCTACTCGCAATGACCTTGCACCTGTCAGCCGCCTGCCCCCGGAGATCCTCGGAGAAATATTCGTCTCTGTCGTGCGGAGCTATGCCCAGCATGAGTATTTCAATACTTTCAGCACGAAGACCGTCGATTGGCTCGGAATGACCCAGGTCTGCCGACGCTGGCGCCAGGTTGCTCTGGCATGCTCGCGTGTCTGGAGCTTCATCCCCCTTCAACATCGGTATCTGACCCTAATCCGCACTCTGCTGGAGCGATCTCGCCGCGCTCCACTTACGATGATACAACCAAACGTCAAAGAAGAGGATCTCCCGTTTGCTCTCGAGAACATCGCATTTGCGCATATGGATCGAGTGAAGACCTTCGCGGTTGTCTTGACACGCTCAGCCCTTGTCCGCGCTCGCAAGTGCGCAGGACTCGATGCTCCATTCCTGACCGCGCTCACCGTCGCTGTGGATGATTACCGGGAGGGAGACTCGCTGGTATGGCTCACGCAAGCCTCATGGCCCCACCTCCGCTCCCTCGAGTGCCATTACGGCACGGTCCGACACCTTCAGGCTCTCCTGCGCCCGACATTGACGTCGCTGATCGTCGAGTATATCGAGCCCTGTGTAACCGTCGAAGTCCTCCTGGACCTTTTATCCGGCCTTCCTCACCTTACCACTTTGAAAATCCTCCACTGCCTTACGCCCATCGACTCACTTCCGACAGCGCCTCCAGGATCATCTGCACCCATCGTTTCGCTTCCCCAGTTACGGTTTTTCGAGATTGGCGAAGGCGCCGTTGGCATCTCGGAAGCGCATCTCCTCAACCACCTCAAGTTCTCCAGCAATACAGAAGTGCACTTCTCGAACCAGGTGTCCAGTACCTTAGCGGACATCTCCTACATTGTTTCCGCGTTCGTCGCGAAGGCGAGCGGCGTCCCCGGAAGCATGGGGTCCGCCAAAGCCTTCAAGGTTGAAGAGTGGCTATTTTTCGGCACGAAGATTTCTGTGTACTCGCAGGTCGTACCTGACTTCTGGGACCGCGGGGAACATATCCTATGGGACTTGGAACGCTTATCGCCAACAGCCACCCTCGGCCTCATGGGCTCCCAGCAGGATGTCGTTAGTTCATTCATATCGCAATACCCCCTCTCCGACGTACACAGCGTTTGCTGTCGATCCTCCGAACTGGACGAAATGGAGCCCTGGCACCTGCTTGCGCAGCTTCCGAGCGTTCAGGAGCTGCACCTAGAACATACGCCTCGTACCGCCTTCGCCTGCTTCCTAGAATGCCTGAAAGAGCAGCACACATTCTCAAGCCTCCAATTCTTGCGCCTCTCCCATATCGTGTGGAACAAGTGTCACAGCAGCGCCAGGAGGCAAGACATGCGCGTAGGCTCGCTTGTCCCCCCATTACTCCGTGCAATCAAATACCGTCAGCAGCACGGCCCACGACTCCATACCCTCCAGCTTCCCTACGCGATCAATCTCTTCGAAAACGATGACGAGGACCTTGAGCGCCTCAGTAGGATGGTGGACAAGTTCAGGTGCAGCGATTGGGAGGACCCCGACGAACCTGACGAGTGCTCGACGTGCTACTCGTCTGGCAGCGAGGGTGAGACGGCAAGTGATGCGGAAGGGAGTAGTGACGAAGACCCGGAGACGGATGAGACCGACACCAGCGACGACTTGGATGCAGATGGCGAGGAAGAGCCTTGAGAGCTACCCACACGCTGCCCGACTTGGACGCGGCGCAACGTGAGCTTGTTCTGCGCGTTGGCTGGCGCGGGTAACGTTGATTCTGGAACAGACATACGGTATCTAGCTCACTGAAATATATCACAGCACACATTTGGATGTTTGGTGGGAGCTCAGTCGAGAAGCCCACTTTTTACATAGGAGCTCGCTGACAGCGAGCGAGCGGAGACGTTGACGGATTAGCGAATCTGCGGGATATTTGGATATTATGGACTAGGCTCGTGGACGCGTTGAATTGTGTACCGTCTTGACACAAAAAAGCCCAGTGTTTCGATAGTTCTGAGTACCGTAAGGAGCCGACCATCACGCCACTCACGGTGTTTGGCTCCGGGCGCTAGTAACTTCTTGACCTCCATCGGCCATCTTCGTGCATCGCACAGTCGCACAGGCAGACCTCTCCTTGCTTTTCTTTTATTGAGAGGTAGTCTTTAAACGTTGAGTAATACCTCGGTCATCTAATTGAGCAAGCCTGACAGATGCCCGTACCGCCTGAATGGCCGCTCTCATTCAACACCGAGGAAGCAGTCGACGCTGCCGTGGAGAAACAAAAGCTCGCAATTCAAACCGTACAGCAGCGCATCTACGCCCTCCTTTCAAGGAGAAATGAACTCTCGCCGACCGGCCGTCTCCCTGTCGAAGTCCTCGGGATGATCTTCCACGCCCTCGTCCAAGCCTGGGTCCAGCATCATTACAATGAAGACGATCTCTCTCCTCGATCTGGGTCGCTCACCGGCGGTAGATGGGACTGGCTCTCTGCCACCCACGTATGCCGTCACTGGAGACAGGTGTCGCTGCAGACGCCTCAGCTGTGGACGTACATCCCGCTCAAAGCCAAGAATGCCGCGTCCTACTTCCAAATGTCTGGTCGACTACCTCTGGTCGTACTAGACCGTGCTTCGTCGTATGCATATGGATCAACATCATACTACAGTGAAGAGTCTATCGAAATGCTCGTTCAGAATATGCGGAGGGTCCGAAACCTGTGCGTGCCCCTGGACACCAAGTTCGTCAAGCAGTGGGCACTCCACAGGTCCCTGGACGCGCCCTTCCTGGAACACGTTTCCGTTCGCTTCCACACCTCCAGCTCAATTGCGGACATTATTGAGCTGTTGGTCCCTAACATTGTCCGGCAAGCATCGTGGCCCCGCCTGCGGATCTTTTCGGCGCTTGGCTCTCCAAGCAATTTGCTCGCAGCTGCGATGCAGCCCGCGCTGACCTTCCTCAAGGTGTCATTGCCCCTCGCTCGCTTATCTCCCGAGGTATGGATTGAGCTGCTCCGAAACACACCTCTTTTAGAGAGGTTGTATTTGGTCGGCGCGGTAAACGCCCCCTTACCGGACGGCCTTCCAGCGCCGTCCACTTCCACCAATTCCATTGTCACACTTCCCCTCTTGAGGCATCTATCGCTAGCGGAGGATGACGGGTATATCGGCCTGGGACCTCTCATTCGATGTATCGTCACCTCTCCGACGGCGCAAATCACCTTCTACGAGCGGGCGGCGCCTTCGCTCCAGGCGGATTTTGAAGGCTTAGCAACCAACGCTCGAGGAGGGCCCTACGGACTCGGCGTCCCACGTCGCGCAGTACAGGCCATGGACGTCAATTATCAGGCTGGCCAACATCTCATCTTCTTGTACGCGGGCGATACTACGCTTGCCTTTGACACTATAACCGAGCCACTGAGGAGTCCCGAGGAGGATGCGGACACAACTATCACTCTGGGAAGGCATCGGGAAGGTGTAATCGCCCGTATTTGTCTGCACTACCCGCTCGACGAGGTCCGTAGCGTCCGGTTCAGCGGAGAGGTACCCATGGATGCCAGAGACTGGCACGCTCTCGGTCGCCTCCCGTCTCTGAAAGCGATTGAGATCGCTGATGGCCATATGTCTGCTGCCCTCTGCTACCTCTACAAGGCGATCCGAAGGCGTAATGCGTTCCCGGCCCTCGATACGCTGATACTGAACGACATACATTGGCACACAGAAGCGCCCTACCTGTACGGCGTGCACGTCGAGCCTGAACCAGCGGAAGTGCGCGCAGACGAAGTCCTGGAGATGCTTGGGGATGCGTTGGCTACTCGCCGCAAACATGCCACCCCCCTGAAGAAACTCGCGATACTCTCCGCTCGGAAGCGGCGTGGCGAGCATTGGGACGCTGACCACGACGGGAATCTCGAAGATCTCAGGAGGCATGTCGAGGAGATGTTTCGCTCGTTTAACGATGATGCGTACGAATCCGAGGCCGACTGCTCAACGTGCCACTTCTCTGGAACCGTCTCCGAGTCGGACTCGTCCGAGTCTGCTACCAGTGCTTTCTGGTCGTGATTTGGAGGAGAACTTGAACTTCTTCTGAGGCAACTGGTGCGTATTCACTGTATTATTCCGCGGTATTATTGAGACATATCATCTAGTAACAGTCTGCGTGGTCGCCGCAAAGTCTTCAATTTCCACATCCCGACGGTTGGCTTTTCTGTATCTTCGACTCTGACCTCGAACCGTCGAGAGGGCCTCCTGGTTCTTCTCCGGCAATGCCTCTGCAGCTCCATCTTCCCTCGTCGCTCAAAATGACCTCCCAGCCTTCTCTCCGCTCCATCTACGGCGCCGAAAATACCATACCACGAACGGTCGGCCATGTCGGCAACTTCGGTGCTCTCGGCCCTTGCGAGCGAGACCAACTGATGTCCGAACATACTCGACGGCCTGCGTGATGTCGTGCAAGCCCTCAATATTTACTTCTCATGACAGAACGGGCCCATTATCAGGCTCTTGGCGGCGGACGACGCGCGCGCATCTCCGGACCTCTTGCAGGCCAAGAACACACACCGTCAGCGCACCTGGGCAGCACCGGGGAGGCGTCCTCGGCCATCTCTGTGTGTACTACCGGCTCAGCGGGCTGTGTGCGATTCGTCCAGCGTGCAGTGCGCGCATGCAAGCAGACGGCTAGACGGCCGTCGGACAGCCCTTGTTCTGAGGGCTGGAGATCGCGGACGACCACACTTCCGCTGCGGCTCTCCCGTCCTCGCGCAGACGCGTTTCTGGACTTCGAGACGCCCATCCTGATCGACATTCATCGGCACTCGGACAAGGACGAGGCTCCTTACGTTGTACCGGCGACAATGAGCGGCGACGAGGCCCTCGGCGCGCTCGGGAGCGCGTTTGGAACTCGACGGGAGCGCAGCTCACACCCAGATAGGCTTACGATCCCGTAGTTCAGCAGGTGTCTGGAACTTTGCAGTGACTCCCGCGCATGCCCAAAAATCTTAGAAAGCATGTAAGAGAGTTTCATAGGCTGAGTCAAATCTGATATCCTTTGAGCTAGCTATAATCCCCCAACCCTGCATATCCCGACGAGCCCGAGCGACCGCCCGCTGTCCATATCCCACCTCCTTGACCAAGAAACATGGCCATTGTCGCATGGAGCGACGCGGCGCCAGGGACCCTATCCGTCGCCTGCGCCGCGGCGTGCGCGCGCTCAGGCGTCGCAGCGGCCGTGCTGGATGATGTCGTGCTCGCTGCCGTGGCAGGTGATCTTGGGGGTGTGCGACGCGCACGAGCGGATGAAGCCGCCGTTGGCGTCGAGCAGCGAGCGCGGGAAGTTGTCGCTGCCGCAGTCGCCGAGCTGGAACGTGAAGCCGTTGAAGCTGAACTGCTGCCCGCACGGGCTGTTCACGAGTAGCCCGAGTAGGCGCGTGTTCGGGCACGCCGACTCGCCGTCGATCCTGCGGGCGAAAGCGGTCAGCGAGCGTCCAGTGCGGTGGGATGCAAGGGACGGGGACTCTGGGGCGCCGCAGCGTGGCGGGCAGTCCCGCCGTCGACGGCACACGACGGGCGCGTTGGGAGATGGACGGCGAGCTTACCAGGTGACCCAGTGGTTGGCCTGGTCGGTGTTCTGGAGCTGCTGGCCGAACCCGATGTTGTCAGGGCTGGCGCGAGCCTGGAGAGAGGGCGAGGCGAGGGCGGTGGCGGCCGAAGCGGCGGCAACGATGAAAGCGGCGGTGAGCTGCATGTTGGCTGAGTCGAGTGAGGCTGTTTGGAGTGGAGTGCTGTGTGTGCTGAGTTGGGAGTGCTGCTGAAAAGGCAGAGAGACGGTGCATCCTTTTATACCTGCGAGTGCTAGGGAACGCGAAAAGGATATGGCAATTGCAGCGCCAGATTTTACGTCGCGCACGCCCGCCATCAATCACTTGCTCAGGCTCGCGGTAAGCGGTAAGCGGCGGCGGTGACTGCCACTTGCGACTAGTCTGCAGCTTGTTCCGCAATCTCTCGCCGGCATGTGACAGTGGCACTCTGAGTGTTTCCAAAACGTCTCCCAGCCGAGAGGAGCGGAAGACACGGGAGCAGCGGCCGGCGAGTGCGAGTACGCGTTCTGGCGCGGTTAAAGGTGCCCGGGGTCCCTTCACTCCCGAGAGCGCGCGCTTCGACGTCCTGTGCAGCTTCCTTCAAACCAAGAAGAAGCTTTCTGGCGTCCGCGGCAGTGCTGGATCACCCGCGGTCAGCCGGTCACGATGCATTGCTCGCGTCGCAGATGGGCGCGCCACCGGGGCGCGCGCAGGGCGGCGAGCGGCGAAATATCAATGGTGTCGAGACCGAGGAGGCGGGATGTACGCTGTGACGCTGACGCTCCTCTGCAGATCCTCTCACAACCGCAGCTCGCTGGCGCACAGCCAGCCCAGGCTTCTAGCGGACAGCGGGAGTCGCATGCGGCCGCCTGCGCTCGCGCCCATGCGCCCGCGAAGTCCTCTTACGCGCGCGTCGCGCAGCGGTTCAGGCAATGTCCGTGCGCGCGATCACGTTCGCAACGCGGCGGCTTCCCACACGGTGAGTACTCGCCAGCGCCGCATCTCTGTTGTGGCGGGGATGCTGTGGCCGGCGTTGTCGCGTGACTCCCTTTCGATGTTCGTCGGGATTGCGTTGGCGACATTTCTCGGCGCCCCGCTCTCCCGGTGTACTTCTTGAAGCCGCGCCTCCTCCTTCGCCGACGTGACTCAGCGTAGAGTGCTCCCTCTCGTTGGTAAGCTGAGACCTGGGCCTCGCTGCTCTAGAGGGCGCCGTCCTCGAAATCTCCTCGAAATACTCGGAGACGATCGAAAAATCTCCACAGGCCCCTCCTGTCTTTTCTGCAGCAATTCTTGAGGGCACTGTCGCTTTCGTAGAGCCTCGAGTATTCTCACACTTTACCAAAACGTCTATCACCTTCCTTGGCACCCTGCCTGATACAACCATGGGCCAACAGTCTTCTATACCAACTACCGACAAATGGACACATCTTGAGACGCATCTTTGAAATCCACACGGCGGACGACGCGCCAGTTGCGAACATCACCTCCCAGGCTCTGCAAGATCCGGATGCGAACAGCAATACGCAGGCGTTCTGGGCCGTCTCTGGGTCCGCGCGCGCTTTGTGCTCGGCGAGCTTTGTGGAATGCGTCTCACGTCACTCCCGCGGCGCGCAAGCACTTGCGTGCAAGGGGTGGGGTACGTAGACGGCTGGGGGACCGCGAACCACAAACGGCCACCCGCCTTCCCTCCCCTGCTGTCTCCTGTCTTCTGCAAGTAGCTTCTCTTCGCAAAACGCTCTCCAGGCGATCGTGGCGCCCATCCTGACCGGCCCTCGTCGACGGCGCTCCGATGAACACAAACCTCCGCACTACAGATCGGCGACGATGAGCGGAGAGGAGACAGTCAATGAATTTGGCAGCACGTTGGACATCTGGCAGAGGCGCGGTACGTCCCTCGAGCCTCATTAGTTTCTCGATCCTAATTCTAACGGAGGCAGCTTCGGCCCTAGAAAGACTTATGCAGGTCTCGAACGGAAGTAGGGATGCCATGCACAGCGTCTAGGCGCACGTCGACAGACGGCCCATCGGAGCCTTGAAGAAGGCTTGGACGGCAGAGAGAGAATCCAAACCCGATTTTTACGACGTGTTCGACTACGGGACATACTGGTAGTAGCTTCCCCGCGGCTCCGGCACTCTAGATCTGGGTTCACGTTTGGAATACAGCCGGCGGCGTCGGCGATGTGGTGCATCTCCCCAACTTATTGTACGCTTCCACTCCCTTGGCCTGCATACTATCCTGCTCTCTTTCCCGCTTTCCTGTCTCGCTGGGTGGCAGTGGCGTGGAAACAGGCCGGGGTGGCGAAGTCTGGGCGCTAGTAATAAACTATCCTTCACCTTCAACGACCATCTTCGCGCATCGCACCTGACGAACTGTGAGTTGACCTCTGCTGTTCTGTCGTCAGGTATCCTTCAAGCGTTGGGTGACCACGAGGCGCTCGCGCGGGACGCGTTCCCGACGCTCGAGATGCTCATCCTGGACGGCGTCCGCTGGCACCCGGATCACACCGAAGGTCGTCGGACGGCGCGGACAGGGGCGCGCGCAGGCGAGGTCCTCGCGTGGCTGCGCGGCACGCCGCTGAAGCTTAAGGAAGAAACTTGCCCTGCTCTCCGTCCGGAGGCGGCGCGGCGAGGATTGGTACGCACGCCAGGCGGATATTGAAGCTGCCCGTGACCGGTTGACCGGTGACCCCGCGCGAGTAGGTGACTCGGACTCGCATGAGAGCCCGTGTAACGAGCATGTATCTATTTGGAATTTTACAGGGATACCCACACTATTTCGAGCGCATATATGCGTTTGCAAGTGAGCGATAAAGTAAATGAGGTGCGCGGGACGGGCGATGACGACACGCCACGTGGCCGCCACAAAGTCTTCCGTTTCCGCATCCAGGCGGTCTGCTCTTCTGCCTCTTCGACCCCGACCACGCTCAGACCGGCGAGATGCTCTCCTGGCTTCCGCCCCTCTCCGAAAAGTCGCTGCCTTTCCATCTCCCCTCGGCGCTGACGGTGCGGCACGTCCTGTACGGCGTGCTCCTAGGCTTTTCGCTCTCGGTCACGTCGACGTCGCTCGCGCTCTACTTCCAGGAGCGCAAGCGCGAGCGGCTTCAGGACCAGTTTGAGCCGCGGCCTATCGAGATTAGAAGTGATGAGGTCGTCGACGGCGTCGCTGGACTCATAGGTAGGCATGGAAAGCGCCAGGAGGCAAGAGCTAATTTCGACGCAGGTAATACCCCGCTGGTCCGGATCAAGTCCCTGAGCGACGCGCTAGGCGTTGAGATATTGGGCAAGGCCGAGGTGAGATGTTTGGTAATTTTTCTCCTAATTTTGCTCTGGAATGACGTGATATGGTGTCAGTATATGAATCCAGGGGGTAGCGTCAAGGACCGGGTAGCGTTGAGAAGTATAGTAAAGTCTATGAGTTCATGCACATCCGACTGATGTTGACCCTTTCTAGTCGTCGAGGATGCAGAGAGGCAGGGTCTTCTCTACCCGCATACCGGCTCTCGCATCTTCGAGGGCACGGTCGGTTCCACAGGTATCTCCATTGCTACAATCGCGAAAGCACGGTAAGCCACCCAGATACTCCTCATGGAACGCCAAATGTTTCACACTTATGCTCATTACAGAGGCTATGATGCAAGTGCGTACATTCGTCATGCAGAAGGTCGCTGCGCCTGACCCCTGCGGCCAGCGATCATCATGCCAGACGACGTCGCCGAAGAAAAGGTAAAAGCGCTCCAAGCCCTGGGCGCATCCGTCGAGCGCGTGCGCCCCGCAAGCATCGTCGACAAGAAACAGTTCGTCGTGCGTCCCGCCCCCTCCCTCCCCACCCATCTCACCCCCCTCACCCCCCTCACCCCCCTCACCCTCCCTCACATTCGCACACCACAGAACCTCGCGCGCGACCGCGCAGCGCACTTCGGGCAGGACGCACTCTCCACACACCCCGCGCTGCTGCAGGAGTCGCCCGCGCTCGTCGTCGCGACGGCCGCCGCCGAGCTGCTCGCGCCCGGCCACGGCGCGCTCAGCGTAAGCGACCAGGACGCGCTGCGCAGCATGCCGCGCGGGTTCTTCGCGGACCAGTTCGAGGTGCGCTGTCGCTTGGCGTGACGTCGGTGCCGGCGCGCTGTGTCGTGTTGTCGCGGTGGCTGAGTGGCGGTGTAGAATAGCAGCAACTATGCCGCGCACTTCGACGGCACCGGCCCTGAGATATGGAGGCAGACGAGCGGGCGCGTCGACGCGTTCGTCTCCGGCGCGGGTGCGTCCGACGGGTATTGTGCCTCTGAATGGAGCTTCATAATGTCTGGCAGGCACGGGCGGGACGATCTCCGGCATCGGACAGTACCTCAAGAGCATGAACGACGACGTGCGCATCGTGCTCGCGGACCCGGAGGGCAGCGGGCTGTACAACAAGGTGCGTGCGGCGGGCGCAGCGCGCGGGCGGCGCTTCTGAACGCATGGCAGGTCAAGTATGGAGTCATGTTCGACCGGCGCGAGGCCGAGGGCACGAAGCGGCGGCACCAGGTCGACACCGTCGTCGAGGGCATGTGAGTCTTGCCTCTTATCCGCCGCGGCCACCACTTATTAGTTCACGCAGCGGCATCAACCGGCTCACGAAGAACTTCGAGTACGGCCTGCCCGTCATCAGCGACGCGTTCCGGTGCGGGCTGGTTCACGTCCGTTTCTGACAGGATGCTCAGTGCGCGTCTAGGATCACGGACGCGGAGGCGGTCGCGATGTCGCGCTTCCTCGTGCAGCACGACGGGCTCTTCCTCGGCTCGAGCAGCGCGTGCAACCTCGTTGCTTGTGTGAAGCTTGTGAAGGCGATGGGCTGGAGCGAGGGGCAGCACGTCGTCACGATCTTGTGTGTTGTGTGTGCTGTGCTGCGCGGATGGCGGGCTGACGGTGTCTTTGTAGGTGTGACTCCGGTTCTAGGCATTACTCTAAGGTACGTATTTGTTTGGGTAGCTTTGCATAGTGATTGACCCACGCTGCGTTCCTCTGCTCAGTTCTGGTATGTCGGATGCAGGCATTAACGAGGGGCAGCTTGCTAAACTGCGTGTAGGAACGACGACTACCTCAAAAAGGCGAACATCCCCGTCGACCCCAAGATCATCGACGACCTGCTCGCCTCGCCAGAGCTCACTGCTTAAAAGCTTAAGGGCCCCCCAAAAGTCGGTTGTACAAATTATATTCAATGCCCAACAGAATACGGTACAGACTACAATGCGATGTGGTATATATGGTACATAAATGCGTGTAGAGAGCAACGACAGTGCAGATGACGACAGCGAGTAACGAGACGGGTGACCATGCGGCGGCACGCGGAGTGCTAGCTCGGCCGCGCCGAGGGGCCAGGCGGTATCGACGAGAACGAGGGCGTCGGCGTGAGCGACGCGCCGAGCGGCGCGTGCGAGAACGCGGGCTTCGGCGACTTGAGCGTCGACTCCTTGCTCGGCGACGCGCTGATCGACGGCGTCGCCGACGGGCGGCTCCTGCACACATCACACATCAGCACCCCACACACACACACACAAGAGGAGCAACGCACTCGTGCGCGTGAGCCGCGAGCGCGGCGGCGGGGTCCGCGGCGCCGACGCGGAGGAAGCCGGCCTGGACGAGGAAGTCCCAGACGCGGCTCGTCTTGTTCACGTCGATCTTGACGAGGTCGCGCGCCTCGCGGCGGCGCAGCTTCCCGCCGCGCCGCGCGTACTCGCGCACGAGCGTCTCCTTGATCACCAGGTACGGCTTCGGCAGGATGCGCAGCTGCGAGCACAGCGTCTGCTCCTCCGGCGTCAGCAGGTGCAGCGACGGGCTGTTCGCGAGGTTCAAAGGCGCGGCTGGCGCAGGCGTCAGAAGGGAGGGCGCGGAGGGAGGGCGGGGCGGCGTACGGATTTTGCGGCCCGAGGGCCCGGCCGCCGGCGCGGGGCCCGCGCGCACGCCGTCGGGCCCCTCGGAGTCGCGCCGCGAGTCGGGGCCCGCGGACTGGCGTGCGCTGCCCGTGCGGAGGTTGAGGCGCTCGACGGGGTAGTAGTCGCGCGAGATGGTCGCTCTCGCTTGTGTCTGCAGCTTTGCGTGAGCACCGCGCGGGACAGGTGGTAGGGAACATGCGTACCCGTTTGACGAGGTCGACCTCGTACTTCTCGATGTCGGCAGCGTTGGTCAGGCCCATCCGGCGGTAGTGCTGGAGTTCTGCTATCCGTTTCCGAAGCATGGCCTCCCCTGCATGAGACAGTCAGTGGAGCGGCGGAGATGAGGGCGTGGACAGGCGTACAGATGGCGTCTGCCACGAATGCCTCGTAGTCTTCGGCGGTCTGGAGCCGAGCGAATGGGCGCAGTCGATGCGCGATATCTTTCTCCTCTTTCGGACGCTTCTTCTCGTTCGCTTGCATCTGACAAATTTCAGCTCATACACACAATCTCATCGAACAGCGGACTCTACCTGCTTGTAATTCAGCAGTCCGCGGTTGAAGATGACGGCCTTCGCCTCAGCGCGCTTCTCCACACGCTGCCTGTACATCTCGAGAAGCGTCAGCTTGAACGTCAGCGACTCCTTCGTCTCGATCGGCGGCGGCTGCGTCGGCTCCTCCGCGTCCTCGTCGGCGTTCTCGTCCTTGTTCTCGTCGCTCTTGTGGTGCTTCGGCGGGCTATCCGCCTTGGGCGGCGGCGCGGGGGGAAAGTGGAAGCCGTTGATCATGCCGTTGGGCGCACCGTTCGGCAGGCGCTTGCCAGGCGTCGACTCGCGGTGCTTGGCTTCCTCGAGCATGCGTGCGCGGCCCTTGACGTCGAGGTCGTGCTCGTCCTCGGGGATCTCGTCGCCGCCCCACTCGAGGCACACGCCGAACTCGAGGTCCTTGACGAGGTCCTCGGCTTCGTTCTCCACTTCGTGCTCGAACTCGAGGCGGCCGGGAAGGAAGCCGGCGATCTCGTGCACGCCTGGTGCGGACGTGGGCGCCATCTTCGGTGCCGGTGGAGGGTTGGTGTTCATCGATGCTATTCGTCTCCGTTTCCGTTCGTGGAACTCCGAGGCATCAACGTCGAAGTGTGCGTCCATTCGCTTTCGCGGGGTCAATCATTGGGCGTCTAGCGATACGATACGCTTCGCACTCACCGGCAGAGGCCAGTTCGGAGAGTCGATGTACACAGACTTGTAGTGCTGCTCGACCTCCTCTCTGGTCCGCGTGCCTACATGTTCGGCAATAGCCTGCCAATTCCCTAAACCCTGGAGAGAAATGCCTTCGAGTAGCAGAAGCTCCCTGCGCTTGCATGAGCTAATTGTACGCTAGCACAGCCCATCAACGTACTCATCTGCGCCCCAATCTTCTGTAAAGATAGGGTACGAGTGTAGTTCCTGCATAAAAATTCGATAAATGCCATTCCCTGGGGCTCGGAAGGAACATACCACAATCCGGTAAGCATGGGTCTTCTTATGCGGCCCAAACTCTGCGCCCGCACAAAAGCAGGATGGGCATATGTCGGTGCCGTTGTCTTCGCATGCGGGATCTGCACATATTATTCGAATCGAATGGGTAAGGTCGCACTGGCATGCGTCGCAGTTTATCTGGAGGCCCGGTTCGTTTACGGCTGTGGTTACGTAAGCAAAGCGTGGGAAACTGAGAGCAGGAGAGGAGGGAGAGACCTCCTTTACCCGCTCTTTCAAAGACGACGAACACTCACTTTGGATTTCCTCAGGCTGATGCTGCCGCTTCCGGTGTGTCACGGTCATCTCGAATCAAGGATACGACCAACGTATTTCTCTCCACAAGGGATGTCGTGAAAACGCTCCTCGTCGCCGCAGGCCGACCTTGCGCCTGTAGATGTGGTCGAAAGTCGGCCACAGAGTGCGCCACAGTCGTTCTTGACGTGGCTTTGGCCTTCCCGGGGTGAGAACCTTTGTCTTCAGGTGGCCCACGCGTCTTGATGTCGCCGAACACGACGACCGTGCGATGTTGGTGTGTTTGAGCTCGGAGAGTAGCCCGGTATAGTACAGAGAGCCCACGAGGAGGCAGGCAGGACGCCCAAGTGCGAAGTGTGCAGGAAATGAGAGGCGTGGAGTCGCCGCAGGGGTCGGTGGCGGCTTCGTCGTCGTCGGGAGCGGTGCTGGCCCGCGCTGCGCGATCCGAGCTGTCACCGTCACAATTGTGATGGGCGTCTCTACAGCAAAGGCAATTATGTGAGAGTGACTGTCACGCCCCGCGCTGGGCGACTCGCCTCGCCGCCGCCCGCGACTCTGACCGCCACACCGCCCGCTCGGCTCGCGCCTTCCCCTCTCCTTCACACACTCTGGTCTGCGTCGTTTCGGCAGACGTCCTCGACCTTGAGCTTCTACTGCGCGTGATCGAAAACGCCATGGACGGAACGCGGTCACCCTCCCCACCAGCAGGTCGGACTCTTGACATTGAACTGTCCGGCCAAGAGGTCATCGCCGTCGACTTGGACAACTTGGACGCCAACCCCGATGATCTCCTCGAAGTGCTGCGAGAATCACAGTCCAAAGTCTGGGTCTGGACGAAGCTTGCTACGGAGTACTGGAGGAAAGGGAACCTGGACGCAGCGGAGAAGCTTGCGCGCGGTGCAGACGAGTGTATGTCCCGGTGCTAATGTCAATGCGTTCTCCACACCCTTATACTGTATAAATCAGTCTTTGTGGCCAATGGGCAAAAGAGCTCCCTGATCCCGGTAAACTCGTTACTGGCCAACATCCAGCTCGCGCGCGCGCGTAAAGCACCGAAGCTTGCACTTCAAGATGCCCGTGAGTTGGCAAAGCTCCGCCTGAAATGGCTCGCGTTAAACCTCTCTCAGGACAAGATGACATGCGTCAGGAGCCCATACAGACGCACTACCATCGAGAGGCAACGCAGTATATAAACAATGCGGACAGAGCATCGCACCATGTTCTGATGGAAATGGGCTCCAGCGCGGAGGATACCAACACCCTTAGACACCTAACGCGAGCCATACTCCAGCTAAGCTCACGGAACATGGACGACGCGCTGCGAATCTTCGATGGTGTCCTCATGACCAAGCCGACCAATCTTGTCGCGCTTCTGGGCAAGGTATGTTCCAGATTCTGTCGTCTCGACACTCAGAGTTCATAACATCTTCAGGCCCGAATTCTGTATGCCAAGCGGCAATTCCAGCAAGCTCTCAGAATATTTCAAGATGTTCTGCGCTATAACCCGAACTGCAAGCCCGACCCGCGAATCGGGATTGGACTATGCTTCTGGGCGATGGACCAAAAGGCGAAGGCTAAGGCGGCGTGGGAACGGAGTATCGAAGTGGTGCGTAATCACGAATGCACTCTAAGACCTTCGTGCTAAAATATTGGACAGAATCCCTCACAATGGCCAGCGCAGCTCCTACTGGGGTTGGAAGCAATCAACTCGAGCAAAAACGAGAACCAGTCAGAAGAAGACCGGCGACAAGAGTTCTTGTTTGGAACCAGGCTCATCGAGAAGGCGTTCAACGCTAACCAGAAGAACTCCGCGGCTGCCAATGCGCTATGCGAGCTGTTCCTCCGCAAAGGGCAGCACAAGCGGGTAAGGGCAGCAGTTTGCATCGCGACCAAGCCTCTTTTAACCTCCATTTCCCAGGCTCTCAAGCTCGCTGAACGTACCATTCAGTTCGCCGATACCCTTACTGTTCTGACGGATGGTTACATCCGCGCAGGGAGAGTGCTTCAGCAAGAAGGCTCCCAAGCTGAAGCGCAGAAGTATTTCACTATCGCCAACAAGGGTCAGCCGAGCAACGTTCTTGCGGCAATTGGTCTAGCACAGACGCAGCTCAAGAATGGTACGCTTTCACCCCTTTCATGAGGAGGAATCGCTGCTCATTTTCCCGCAGACGAGACATTCGCGGCGGTTCACACCCTTGATCTTCTGCTTCAGACGCAGAACAATACTGGGCGCTCTGCTGAAGCGGCCGCCATGCTCGCCTCCCTTCGCGCCCATCCCCGGGGAATGTCGAGCTCAGACCAGGCGAAGGAGAAACAGCGCGCACGCGAACTATTCGACCGCGTATGCAAGATGCTGAACCTCCCAGAACAAGCGCACATTGCCCTCAACGGCCACGCCCCCACGCTGACGCGGTCACAACGGCGAGTCGCCGAGGATGTCCAGTTACACGCCGAAATCGCGAAACTGTTCTATCACGAGGACCTTGGCCGGGTCGAACGCGCATTCCAGGAAGCCGTACGCCTGAGCGAAGCGTCAGGGCACGTCGATCCGCGACTCATCAATAACCTCGCTGC
This sequence comes from Phanerochaete sordida, assembly GCA_019973155.2. Classification (NCBI taxonomy): domain Eukaryota; kingdom Fungi; phylum Basidiomycota; class Agaricomycetes; order Polyporales; family Phanerochaetaceae; genus Phanerochaete; species Phanerochaete sordida. The sequence continues at coordinate 111,220 of BPQB01000015.1, read as the reverse complement.
ATTGCGGCATCTGTCAGGACACTTGGATGAAGCAAGAGCCATGTATGAGCGTGCGCTTACCGACGCGTCAAGCCAGGGTACTCGTGAGAGTGACAGCATGGCCACGTCAATATTGTACAACCTTGCGCGGGTATATGAGGGTCAGCATGAGGAGTCGATGGCGAAGGATGCGTATGAAAAGCTTCTGTCAAGGCATCCGGAGTATGTCGATGGTGCGTCCTTCTCTTGTCAGTTCATACCTTCTGGCTAAGTTGCCCCCTAGCCAAGATCAGGCTTGCTCAGATGCTGGTCGACGTGAACAAACACAACGACGCCCACGATCTTCTCAAGCAGTCGCTCGCGTCACAGAACAACAACCTGAACCTGCGCGCGTTCTACACGAACTTCCTAATCCAGTCCGGCCTGCCGAAGCCCGCGAAAGACTTCGTGTTCTCGACGCTCAAGGACCACGACAAGCACGACATCTACTCACTCTGCGCGGCCGGCTGGATCCAGTACCACCAGGCGCGCGAGAGCCGCGACGCGAGCCCGAAGGGCGTCGAGGAGCGGCGGCAGGGCTTCCGGCGCTCGTCCGAGTTTTACGAGAAGGCGCTGCACCTGGACCCCATGTGCGCCTTCGCGGCACAGGGGCTCGCGATCGTCACTGCCGAGGACGCGCTCGGCACCCTCGGCGGCAGTCTTGGACCAGTGGGGCCGGACGAGGCTGCCAAGCGTGTCAAGAACGCGCGCGAGGCGCTGGATGTGTTCGCGAAGGTGCGGGAGTCCCTCGACGACGGGAGCGTGTACTCGAACATGGGGCACTGCTACTACGCGTGCGACGAGTACGACCGTGCTATCGAGAGCGTGAGTCCCCTTGCGCCTTTCTCTGGGCCGAAGCTGACGTCTACCAGTACGAGACTGCGTCGCGCAAGTTCTACGACAACCACAACGTGAGCGTGCTGCTGTGCTTGTGTAGGGCATGGTATGCGAAGGCGAACAAGGACCAGTCGTTCGTCGCGATGACGACGGCGCTGCGGTACGCCGAGCAGGCGCTGCACCTGCACCCGCACGACAAGGCGATCACGTACAATATTGCGATGATTGAGCAGAAGGCGGCCGAGATGCTGCTGTCTGTGCCGGCTGCGAAGCGGTCCCTGAAGGAGTTGCAGCGTGCAATCGAGCAGGCTCAGCATGCACAGAAGTGAGTTTTAGTTATCTTACTGTGAGTGCGTCGTGTAGCTGACTGCGATGATAGGCTCTTCCAGTCGCTTGCCGCGGACAAGTCGCATCAGCTGCCCTACAGCACGGATATTGCTGACCAGCGTCGCAAGTACGGTGAGAGCGTGCTGCGCCGCTGTGATGATCACCTTGCGGCTCAGCGACAGTATGAGAGCGAGACACAGGCGAGACTCGACGAGGCGCGGCGGAAGAGGCAGGAGGAGAAGGATAGGCAAGACCAGCTCGAGGTGAGTGTCATAGATACGTCCGAAGGCCCCTGGTGACTGACGCATCTCGCAGCGCGAACGCCTGGAGAAGCTCCGCCAGGACGCGGAGAAGCTGACCGAGGAGCGCAGGCTCGCGCGCGAGGAGGCCCTCAAGTGGACGCTCGAGCACCGCGACAGCGACGACGAGAAGGAGCCACAGCAGAAGAAGGCGAAGAAGGCGCGCCGCCCGCGCACGGAGGGCGGCGGGCTCAGCGACGGCGAGCCCGAGCCGCGCAAGAAGCGCCGTGGGAAGCTGCGGAGGGACGGCGACGGGCCGGACGACGACGCCGCGCTGTTCAGCGGGGACGAAGAGGGCGAGAGCCGGCCTGCGGCGCGGAAGCGGACGAAGAAGCGTGTCGTACGGGATGATGACGACGAAGAGGCGGCCGGTGCGGCGCCGCGGAAAAAGCAGATGTAAGTGTTTTCCTGGCCAGGGTTTTGCTGTCGTGCTTACGAGTTCCTGCAGTAAAACCAAGGAGTACATCTCTGATTCGGACGAAGAGATGGCGTGAACGTCTCCGCGTCGGTTTGCTTTCGTGTCGCTGTGTTGTTGCTGGATCTGCCCTTGCCCTGCTGTACCTATTATCCAAGCTCGTCGCTGTAATGCTACCTCATTTGTTTGTGCTTGTTCTAACCGGTTTGGTCCCATCTGGTCGACACTCGATTGGCCAAGCTCGCCTGCCAGAACTGCCTGCCGCTCCTGTCCGGCGTCCACTATTACGTCCATCGATGTTGTCACCTTGAGCCATCGAACGACAGATACGAGGGACCCATATCGCATTCGTCGTCTGCCTATGGACCTTTTTCAACGGCCCTTTGCACCATATGTATGTGACATAGGACCAGCTCGGGGATACTTCCAGCGCTATACGGTATCCCGGGTCCTGCCCTCCGGCATCCCGGCACGACTTGAGCTCGTCACGGCGTCAAGTAAGCTACCCCTTCCTCGAAAATGCCACCGTCAAAAAGGCCGCCATGTCAAGTGTGCAATGCTCACGAATCAAAATACACCTGTGCAAAATGCATGATTCAATAGTAGGAACTCCACATATCCTCCGAAGCAGTGTATTGATTTTTCATGCAAATTCTCCTAGCTGCTCAGTGCCGTGCTTCAAGCAGCACAAAGGTGTGCATCGCACAGCCCACTTCGCCAGGCGCAGCTCTGACATCTGCACAGAGTCGTGTGGTGCCGCTAGCAGCAGCAGCCAGCCGTCCACGGTCACCGGATCACATTCCCAGGCCGTCAGCCTCGACGTTCCGGAACCGGAGGACCGAGGTGAGAACCTCCGCTGTGTGTCCCACCTACGCAGCTAAAGCGCTGACCGCATGATTTGCCTTCGCATCTGTAAGGGGATGACAGTGCACACGGTGCAAGTGAGGCAGCTAATGCGCAACGCCCTGCCTCGTCAGATGAGGACCTCAAGCCTCCATCACCACCGCTGCGGCCGCTGACATCCCTGAATTGGCCCTACATACCTGAGGAATCGGCCTATCCTGATCCGCTGAAGCGAGACGACCCGAAGCCGCTACAGCTGCATCAGTATGAAGCCATCGGTACGCCGTTTTGCTGCCATGCTATTATCCAAGAGCTAAGGTCTCGCACAGCGACTTCGCCATCGGTGCGCAAAGCCCTCTCGGAGAACCCGCGGCTGAAGGACATCTTGCGCGCGGTCGACAGCCTGCGCGGCGCAGACCGCGAGGACGCGCTGCAGCGTGCCCTGGGCGTGTCCTCCAGCGACGTGCATGGCCCCGCGCAGGCGGCGCTCGCGAGCCTCGGCGCCCAATCCGAGGAGGACGTTGCGGCGCTCCGTGTCCTCGCTGAAGCCGTCGAGGGGGCGGTGCGTGGAGGGAGGCACGACGCTTTGGGCCTTGATTGGGGCGACTGAGCTTAGGCACGCACAGCCGCAGGATGAAACGAGGATCTTTGCTTCCAGGCTCGAAGCCTTCGGGGCTGCGCGTTGTGGGTCTTTCCGCAGCAGCTTCTGTCGACGTATGTCCGGCAAGAGGCCGGCAAGCACAGGGCACGCTGGGGCTCCTCACGAACAACTAGCGCTGCGTTTGCATCATGCATCATATAACTGGTGTATTGCTCCCTGGACTATCTCATGCGTCTCGGAGGTGCTCACATAGTGCCTGGCGAATGAAACTACTGCTTAAGGCCTGCTTTGCAAAAGTAGATCTCATTTGGCTCATGCTTTATACCTTCCAGCTGAACGTCTCCTGAACAACAGACACTCAGCGACTTCCTCTAAATTGTTACAAAACGCCTCGCGGTTTGGAACGGATGAGTATTCGGGGTCCTCATAACTCCGCGGAAAAGGAAGTTTCTACGGTAAAGCATAGCCTTTGTGGCACCAACTTGCGTCACAGATGCGCGCAGTCGCTGCGCAGAGTCGTCGTGGCAGGCAGCTAATATATGGTTTCGGTAGCTGTGTGGGGTCCATGTATAGTGGCGAATCGCGACGCGGCAGCCTAGCAGGGGGTCTCTCTAATTGTGTCGCCGGCGGGATCCGAATGCGCAGCTAGGTCTGCTCCTTGGCGTACGGGCTCAAAAAGTCGCTCTGGAATTGTGCGTGTGACTCTGCAGCCAAGTATCTCGTCCAGGGCACTGCTGGGCATAGGATCAGGCTTTTGGTGACAAAGGCGCGGCCAAGACGGCTGTCGGGTGTGCCTCGGCGCGCTGCGCAGCGTGCGACGTAAGATTCGATGTGACCGGTCGGTGACGGTCTGTGACGAACTGTGACTGACGTCCGCGCGCGCGGCGGCCTCGCGACGGCGGGCAACGACCATTTGTTCGTTGCCTGGTCGCCACCACAAAGTCCTCAATCGTCTGCAGCTGCCGGTCTGCGTTTTCTTATTATTTGTCTCACTCGTCATAGCCTGCGACTGGCATAGACATTGGAAATAATTGGAACAGCGCCACCTCGCCGTGACTGTGACAGAACTCGAAACCTCCGGCGGCTGACTGCTCTTATACCTCCTCGTTCGCACCCCACGCCGCCGCCTTTCCCTTCCTCTCGCTCGACGCCCAGTGCGTCCCTACGCTCTCGTTCACGCTAATAATGCTCCCCGCTGCCCTCCTCTCCCTCCTCGCCCTGGTCACTCTCGCCGTCGCCGACCCGCTCCATGTCCCTCTCACCCGGAAGAGCACCCTCCGTAGACGCGACCGTACCGTCGACCCCGCGCAGTTCGCGAAGGCCCGCGACCGCCTACAGGTCAAGTATGGCTACAAGCCACACCCTTCGGACATGTTGAGCCGCAAGCGGGCGGGGCAGACTGTCGGGATACCCACCATCAACTCTGTGAGTGCAGCTTTCTTCATGATTGCCCTGCAGGCGCTGTGGAGGCGGAGGAAGATCGACCGCAGTCTGCGCTGTGACCTCAGTGGCGGAGACCGACGGTATGCGAACCAGCCGTCGTCTGTGCCTCCTCCGGCCAGCTAGACGTCGGCATCGCGCTCGTTCGCGACCTGCCCGCGCGAGGCGCCAGTGCTGCGCACATTATATCATTGTTGACGATGCTCGCTGTGATGAAGGAGCAACGCCGTCAGGAAACTCAGGGATCTGTGCAACCCGTCGGTGCCCGTTTGCTGACAGACCTTGCCACCAGAATGAAGACTCTTCGTATATTGGACCCATCTCCATAGGCACGCCCGCTCAGACATTCGACGTCGTGCTGGACACCGGCTCGTCCGATTTCTGGCTCGCCTCATCAAACTGTAGATCCTGCGGCGGCGTTCCAACCTTTAACCCTTCCTCCTCGTCTTCGATTGCGCAACCACAGACGGCCACAGGCGGCCAGGAAGTGACCATCCGTTATGGCAGTGGCGAGGTCCAGGGCACGCTCGCGCAGGACATCGTCAGCATGGGCGGCTTCACCGTCAACCCGCAGACGTTCCTCGTCGTCGATGATCTCACGCAGGGCCTGCTTGACGGTCAGACATCGGGTATCCTCGGCTTGGCCTTCCAGGCCTTGGCATCAACACGCGCGACCCCCTTCTGGGAGGCACTCCTCAACAACGGCCAGTTCGCTCAGCCGGAAATGTCGTTCTTCCTCACACGGTTCCTTGGCGTCGACGACGCGACCGCCTCGGAGCCTGGAGGCTTCCTCACGCTTGGCGGCACCAACAGCTCGCTGTTTACAGGAAACATCGAGTTCTTAGATCTCGCTGCGACCGATAGCATCAACGATGCGACATTCTGGCTGCTCGAGCTCTCCAGTACGTTTGAACATCAGCTCTGTGCTAAATATGAGCCATCCTGATCGTTCGTCACAGGTGTCACCGTCAACGGTCAGAGCGTGTCAATTTCGACAGGCACTGCCGCGCTATCTGCTATCGACACTGGTACCACGCTCATCGGAGGTCCGACTGACGGCGTCCAGGCCGTCTATCAAGCCATCCCGAACTCGCAGGCACTTTCTGGCCAGATGGAGGGCTTCTTCGCTTTCCGTACGTACATCAACAGCAGGGTCATCATCTACACACTAATTATATCCGTTATTAGCCTGCTCTACCAGCGTTTCTGTCTCCCTGTCATTCGGTGGTCAGTCGTGGCCGATTAGCACAGACGACATGAACCTGGGCACCGTCGGCCAAGGCCTTTGTCTCGGCGGCATCTTTGACCTCGGCCTCGGCTCCAACATCGGCTCAGGCGGTGGCAACCCGTCCTGGGTCGTCGGCGACACCTTCCTGGTAAGCTCTAATCTACGACGTCTGAGCGAACACATTAATGACACTGCTATGATCAGAAAAACGTCTACTCCGTCTTCCGCGCGGATCCGCCATCAGTAGGCTTTGCCCAACTGTCCACAGCCGCAGGCGGCTCAGGTGCGTGGTTACTGTCATTTCTCAGGCGCTGCCGTGAACCTCACAAGCTGGTGTCGTTCATGCCTCTGCCCCCAAATCCCCAACATCTCCCAACACGCACACGATACCTCATACGACGATACCTGCAACGATTATACCTACGACTCATGTTACGACCTCACCGCTGTCTGGCTCTACGACGGGACTCGGCACTTCAGGCACACCCGCTCCGGGAACGGGGTCTGCGACCTTCAGTGCGACCGGCCTGCCAATACCCACGGGTTCCGGTACGCCTTCTCTACGCGTCCGCTCTGCACGCACTGACCCACAGCCCATGCAGGCACTGGCGGAAGCTCGCCAACGACGAGCCCAGGAACGAGTGCCGCGCACCCGGTGTCGCCGCTCAGCGTGCTGGGCCTCTCGCTCTCGCTTGTGCTCTCGCTCACCTCTGCGCTGTGGTTCGCTGCGTGATCTAGATACTGACCCCTACTTAGGACGGACACTGCGCTCTTATATTTTGTTTTTGTTTCCCCCACGCTGTCATAGCTATCACGACATACTACAATACATGGTACCGTGGATCCCTGGAGCCCTGCGAGCGCCGTGTCCGCCGCCGCAAAGACTGAAGAGCGCCTGGATCGCAAGACGAGCCGCTGAACCGCATCTTTAGTTCCAATATTCTCAGACGAAGACGAAATCGCCCTCTGCAATGGTGATGAATGCTCAGGCGCACGCGACAGACCTGCAGCTGCGGCGGTTTCTTCGCTGACTTCTCGTGTCCCTACCCGTCGATGGCCTTCAGGCAAATATGGCGAGCTTCTTCAGCCGTCGGCTCCGTTTGAATCGTGGTCAGTGCACTGGCTATGATGGCGTGCTCGTGCTCGTCCAAGAAGCGGTATCTATGCAAGTTTGTGCCGACCACGGGGAGGCGTCCGAGCGAAGAAACTGAGCTTCGCGAGTGCACCGTGCACCGGAGCGCTCGTAAAGCATGGTCATTCGTTCCAGAGACTTGACTGGAGATACCTGAGGCCCGGGAGCTCGCGAATGCACACCAATGCGTCTTTGAGATATCACGAGCAACCACCAATAAAGCTCATATGCGTTCCTACGATGACACAGGATACGGGCCAATTTGGACGGCTCCAGCGCAACAATCTCCGTCTCAAAACATGGCAGCGGTCACGGCAGGTTTGAGGGCATGCTATGTCAGAGCAGGGACAGATTAAATACAAGTTAAGGATAACAGTCGCAACAGCCCTTTCAGAAGATGTCCAAGGGATCCTCGTCCCAGTCAAGGCCAAGGTCAAAGCCATAGTCGGCCTCGGTGCTGGACTCGGTGTCGGCCTCGGTGTCTGACTCGGTGTCTGACGCGCTGGATTCACTTCCTGCGTACCTACACTCCGAGCATTCTACCCCGAACTCATCCTCTTCGTCGTCATACGACGCATGCATCTGCTCTACGTGCTTCTTCAAGCCGTTGATAGCCTGCTTGCATTCCTCCCACCGTTCGAGTCGCTTCGTGATCAAGAGAATCGCGAGGTTCTTCAGAGTCGTGCCGCGTTCCCGTCGAAGAGCCAGTGCGGACTCCAGAGCCACGAGGACCTGGTCTCCACGCATCGCACCAGGGCCGTAGTGAGGGCCATCGACGTCGTCCGGGTGCCAGTGGATGTCGTTTAGGATAAGCGTTTCGAGAGCTGGGAAGGACTGCCGCACGGACAGGGCCTCCGGGAGGTAGCAGAGGGCAGCAGACGTGTGGCCGTCCACGATCTCTATCACTTGCAGAGACGGCAGCTGGCCGAGAGCGTTCCACCCGTCGGCGTGCACACGCGCCCCGCGCGTGAGCCGGATACGACGGAGCTCATTGAGCGGGTAATGCTCGCATAGGGAGCCGAGGACGCCGCCCCAGTGCTGCCCGAGCGTGACGGTTATATCTCCTTCCGACGGGTCTCGCAGGGGCAGAGAGATGTCCTCGAATGCCAGGGCATCATCTTCCGTATAGAAAGAGAAGTGGTGTAGGTGTCCATCATGGCTCATGTCGATGGCTTGCACGGCGGTGCGCGGTATCCCGAGTCCATTCGGCCCTCCGCGTGCACTGGTCGCCAACGCTTGGAAAACCGCGGTGTCCGATGTGGCCCAGCGCTCGTGGTATACTATCGTCGCATCCGGAGCGATAGCAATCCGGCTAAGGAGCAGGTCTTGCCCATCAGAAGAATAGTCACGGCTCTCTGAAAGGCTGAGGGAGCTCAGGGAGGGTAGTGAGACCGACAGTGCAGGCGGTGCCGGTCCACCTTCTTCGTTCAAGGGCGACTCTTCGACTGCGTTTGTCAAGCGCATGCTTTGAAGACGAGGCGTCTTCTGGAGCAACTGGAGCCAGGCTTCGACTGACAAACGAGACTGAGGTGTGGTTACTGTGAGGGACGTCAGCGCGGGCTGGTGCGCGACTTCGACCAGGAGACTGGAAGTGAGAGCTGCCGTGAACGTATGCAGGCGGGGCCACGATGCTCGGCGGACCACATCGGAAGTGGTGTACTCGAACATCTTGATGAGTCCGACGGGAACCCGCAAGAAGACACGTTCTAGGATGGGCGCGTCCAGAGTTCCATGGGCTGCCGCATATTCCACGAATTTGGAGCTGACGGGAGCGCAGAGATTCTTGACCCTCCACATGTTCGCGACAAGGAGCTGGGTAGCATCCAGACCGGCAGGCTCCGCATATCGTCCGACGTGGTGAAATATTGACAGAGGCATTTGACCAGACCTGTCGAAGTAGGAGACGGCATTTTGAGCGTTGAGAGGAATATGCGTCCAAAGTCGGGGCGTCTGCAGGGCCACATCCCTCCAATGGCGGCAGATGCAGGTAACGGAGAGCCAGTCCCAGTCAGGCTCGCTTGTGTACCGGGGAGAGAAGTCCTCATCGTAGTGGCTCTGGACCCATGCTTCGACAATAGCAAGAAATACCATCCCTAGGACTTCGAAAGGAAGGCGGCCGGTGAGCGACAACGCATTCCGCCTCGAGAGGAGCTCATTGATGCGTCGCTGTGTGTCCTGGAGGACTTGCCGGTGTCGGCTCACAGCGGCGTCGACCGCGTCCTCCGTATTGAACGAGAGTGTCCATTCGGGGTACTCGACCATCTGTGGTCTCGGCGTAAGCTTGACACTTGTCTGTAGATAATTCGGCGACTGAAGATTACCTTCTGGCTGGGACGGGCGGCGAGCCCGCAGTGAGGGTGGTCGTCTGAGAGCAAGAATTTATTGGCGCCTAAAATCGAGTGTAACGGCAGAGCGTTCTTGGTCTACAGTGTCTACACATGCAAGATAGGCTATAATCTGTGCTTCCTATCATCGCGGATTATTATTTTGGTCACTGCCACGTATCTATAGTCATACAATGAGAGATGTACGGGCGACGTATGCCAATATAACAAGAGACCAAATTTACGGATAATTACGAGAGTGAGATACACTATCATGGTTCGCGATGCGGCAGTAGCTCTAGAACAAATCAAGGTCCCTACCCGAGTCATAGCCAAGTTAAAAGAATTCAGACGCAGATTCTTCTGAGTCACTTCCCTCATACTCGCATTCCGAGCACCCATCTTCATCAGTGGCCTCGTAATCGAACGAAGTATGAAACTCCTCGACATATTTCTTGAGGATCCTGAGGTCGGCGCGATAGGTACTCCAGGATTCCAGACGCCTCCTAAAATACAGGATCGCGAGCCTCTTGAGGGGCGCGCCGCGCTTCCGTCGAGTGGCCAACGCGCTTCCGAGTGCCTCGAGGACCTCATTGCCGCCCATCGTCGCGAGTCCGGGGCGGAGAGAGTCGCCTTTGTCCGGATGCCAATGGATGTTGCTCACGATCAGCGTCTCGAGGGCTGGGAACGCATTCTGCGCGGAAAGCGCCGACGGAAGATAGCAGAGCGCGGCGGACGTGTGTCCGTCCGCGATCTCGAGCTCTCGTAGGGGCGGGAGCTGACCGACGGCCGTCCAATCGCGTGTATGCACGCGCGCACCGCACGTGAGACGAATGGCACGAAGTTCGTTGAGCGGGTAGTGCGCGCAGAGGTGGCGGAGGATGCCTTCCCGGTGTCGTCCGAGTGTGATGACGGTGTCCGAATCATCAGGGTCTTCAAGAGGTTCGGAGATGCTCGTCCAGGCGAGCGCGTCATCTGCCGCAAAGAGGTCGATGATATGTTCGTTCTGCCGAAAGCTGATATCGATGGCCTGCACGACAGGGCGCGGGCTGCCGAGTCCGTTGGGAGCTCCGTTGGCATTGCTCGCCAAGGCCCGGAATACAGCGTCTGCCGACAGGGCCGACCGTTCGTGATAGGTTATTTTGGTGTCAGGTGGGGTAGAAAGACGGGTGAGGAGATATTCCTGTTGATTGGTGGAATAATCCTTGCTCTCCGAAAGCGACAAGGATCTCAGGGATTGCAGCGGGACAGAGGGCGTGGATAGCGCCAGCGGCGCCCCTGACTGGGGTTTCTTGATCGCGTCTTTCAGGTGCAGCGATTCGAGGAGAGGTGTCTTCCGGAGTAGTGCGACCCACGCCTCCACCGACAAACGAGAGTGAGGCCGTTCTATGCTGAGGCACGTCAGTGCCGGTTGAATCGCGGCTTCGAGCAGAACACTGGGAGAGCGAATCGCCGTAAATGATCGTAGGCGAGGCCAGGACGGTAGGGGGACAACCTGGAATGTGGCCTCCCCAGGGAAGGCTATAGCAGGCGTAAAGGTGATGTGAGCGTCCTCCAAAATGGGTGCGTCTAGAGTTCCATGCATCGTCGCGCATTTGACGAAGTCGATATGTAGGGGAGAGTGTAAGTGGCGGACTCTCCACATGTTCTCGACCAGATGCTGAGCGGAATCTTGACCGGGCTTCGCACTCACATGATGCAGTACAGTCAGAGGCAGTTGACCGGACCTCTCGAAGTATGATGCGGTATTCTTGGCGTCGAGGGGGATGTAAGTCCAGAGTTCAGGGGTTCGTAGGGCGACGTCCCTCCAGTGACGGCAAATGTAGGTGACGGTATGCCATTCCCACTCAAACCACTCGCGACGGTGCCTCTCGGCTGGTCCGTAGTAGTCTCGAACCCAGATTTGTACGAGGGCAAAGAATATCATGCCCAAGACTTCTGCAGGAAGACGACAGGTAGACGAAAGTGCATTTCTCCTGGAAAGGAGTAGGTTGATGTCTCGTCGGTGTTGGCCCACGGCGGCATCAATCGCGTCTGCGGTGTTGAACGAGAGAGTCCATTCAGAACCCGCGAACATCTGCGCTGCAGTTCAGGCTTATTCAAGAAATTCTCTGATTATTTGGGTGCACACCTGTAAGCCAAAGTGCTATTGGAGCACGTCCAGCGATCCTTCACTGAACCAAGATGGCCGTCCGGAGGTAAGTATTATTGGCGCCTAAAATTGCGAGAGCCGCCCAAATCTTAGACTTGCGACAGAGGTTCCAGCGCGTTGAGCGAAGCAGAGAGCAGATGACTATGAAGCAAAAGAGGGCAGAATTATACAACATAGGACAAGTTGAAGACATGCACCACATCGTCGACGTCGCTGTCTGGACCCGTAGTTCCGGGGAAGTTTCCCTGCTATGTCTCCTCGCACGAAGAGCACTCGTGCTCAAAGACGTCGCGAACATCGAGTTTGAAGTTCTCCACCTGTCGTTTAAGCCTTGTCCAAGGCTCGAAAGGGCCATCTGTGCCACGAGTGCCCAGCCCCTGGGCTCCGATGATAGCGAGCGACTTGAGAGGTGTGCCGTCCGCCCGTCGTCGGGCTAACGCAGCGGCCATGGGAGTGAACACCGCATCTCGGTGTCGGTCTTGGAGTACACGCTGATGTTGATAATGGCGTCTCGCGTTTCCTTGGACCAATCGGAATACGAGGGTCTCGAGGGCGGGAAAAGAACCTGGGAGGGAGAGACTTTTGGAGAGCTCGCATACGATAGGCCGGCTGGCACCAGAAAGCTCGACATCGCACACGCAGGGAAGCTGAGATAGGGGTGCCCATGTCTCCTCTTCCATGAGGCTTCCGTTCCCGCAATAGATACGCACGACACGAATGTGAATAAGCGGGTAATGTGCAGCAAGTGCGGCGATAGGTATATCGCAGTCTTTGGGGAATTTGATGGTAGTCGTCGGCTGGGCACCTTTGAGCCTTCCAGGCTGATCCCAGGGTACGGATGGTACGTTCGGTCGACTGTACAGTTTTAAAGAAGGAAACGTGTCGTCTGCTGGTAGCCTTAATGTGATTCCCGTGGCGTGATTGGCCAGCAGGATGCCTGCAGGTTCGTCCATCCGACTCCAAACATGGTGCCCGAGAGCCTTGATCGTATCCTCGATGTCGTCCTCGGAAGCCTCACGGGGCGCAACATAGGCCAAAACGGCCTGCGTGGGGATGATGAGATTCTTGAGCAATTGGCTACACGCTTTGCCACTACCAGAGTTCTTCAGCGAGAAATTGGCCAACGACCTCAGGATTACAGGTTCGAGTGCGGCTACGGCACCCGATTCTTGTGGCGCAAGCATGACTCTATGCAGTGAAAGCTGCTTGAGTACAGGAAGCGTACGAAGGAGATCGATCCACGTCTCGACAGACGTGTGGGGAAGGCGCGAGTTTTGGACGATGAGGGTCGTCAGCGTGGGCCGTAAAGCCGCTCTGACAAAAGCGAACGGTGAGGAGTGGGCCTCCAGCGTCCGGAGATTTGGCCAAGCGGACCGATGGATCATATCGACATCTATTCTGTCGATGGATGCGTCGCTCTGGCCATGCGCTGGAATAGAGAGGGACTCCAGAAGCAGAGCATTGCGACCGTCATGGGGCTCTGTAGCGCTGAAGATGATGTCCAGGGGTGTTGAGAGGCTCCTGATGCGGTACATATTCCGCAGGACAAGCTGGCATAAGGTATTGTCTACGTCCTTTGGAACAGTGGGAAGTCGAGGCCCTCGCAGCACTGTTAAGGGGACCTGGCCGGAGAGATGGAAGGAAAGCTCGGTCATTTCGCTCATCGTGAGAGGAAAGTCGAATGACGCGTCCCAGTAGTGGCCTTGTATACGTATATATTGCCAGAGTCTGGGAGTGTTCATGGCTATCTCGCGCCAGAAGTGGCAAACTCTGAGGATCCCGAACCACTCCCATCGTGGATATGCATCGGCGGAGTAGCGTTGGAACCAATCTTCGACAAGGGCGACGAAGATCTCCGCGAGGAGTTCGTGAGGCAGACGACCGGTTATAGAAAGCGAGTTCTGCCTTGAAAGCAGGAGACGACGGCGCTTCTGGAGCTCTTGGATTTCCAGCTCGTGCTGCTTTACTGCGGCGACGACGGCGTGCTCGGTGTCGAAACACAGAGTCCACTCGGGAGGATAAGCGGACATCTGAATGGTGCAAGTCAACCTTTGAAAGAGACGATGCAACTCTACCACCATGGCCAAGCGTACCTCTGAATATGCAGGTCTCAAACGTGGTGGAAGTTGAAGGCGAAGTGTGGGCTGCGGCTTAGCGCCCTACCATCCTCGACGAACATCTCGCTCCGGAACAAGTTGTAAACTCGTCTACAACAGGGCGACATCTATCATTCCAGTCGCGAGATCGTATGATACATTGCATTCGGTGCGTTCCCGTCTACTTGACACATTATTTTCTATCGTAGATAGTAAAGGCGTGCAAATTACAGTGAGCGAGGCCAGTCATCCATCCTACGAGCCATCTAGTCGACGTCCATCTCCGGGGGACCGTTGTCCTGGCCGTTCTCCTGCGGGGGCTGCTGACCCTCGGGCTGGGGCTCAGCCTCCGGCTTGGGGGTCTGCTGGCCGCTCGCGGGCTGGTCGACCTTTGGCGGCTTGGGCTTGGGGCGGGAGAGGATGGGCGTCGCGAAGTAGATGATCTCCTCGCGCTTCTTGAGGACGTCGGCGGACTTGAGGACGGGCTCGACGTTCTTCGCACGCTCGGACTGGCGCGCAATCTGGTCCTCGAGCCACTGCTGCGCGGTCGCGCACTTCTCGATGACGGCCTGCTTGTCCTTCTCCTCGATGTGCGAGTACTTCTCGTCGTTGGACTGTGCCATCGACATGTACTGGTTGATCGTCTCGCGGAGCTGGCTGACGACCTTCGAGCGCTCCTCCGCCTCGCGGTAGCGGAACGTGATGGGGTCACCGAGTACCTTGAGCCCGTCGAGCTGCGCGACGTACACAGACTTGGTCGCGTCCTCGCCCTCCTCGGAGTACAGCCACTCCTCGGCCTTCGAGAGCGCTGCCAGCAGCTGCTCCTTCTCCGCGCTCTGGACGTACGCCGCGTAGCGGTCGTCGAGCTTGCTGCGCATGTCGTAGATGTACTCCTCGAGCGCGTTCTTGCGGTCCTCGGTGTCCGCAACAAGCTTGTCGGCGGCCCACATCTCTGCCTCCTGCTGCTTGTACTGCTCGAGCACGGTCGGGTCCAAGCTGGTGGAGTGCCAGATGAAGGGCACGGGGTTCTTCTTAAGCACCTTCTTCTTCTTCGGCGCCTCCTCAGAACCGTCGACGACCATCTCCTCCTTCTCCTCAATCTCCTCGACGTACGCCGACTCGAAGGAGACGACACCGTGGAGGTTCAGGCGCGTCTTGACCTTGACGACGGTAAGGTCGCCGGTCGTGGTTGGGGGCACCTCCTTGCACGTGAAGCGGGCGATCCACGGGTTGATGCCGCCGGGCAGCGTGTCGGGCAGCGCGTACTCGGCCTGGAGGTCGAAGGGACCGTTGCGGTAGAAGGTGAGCGCCTTGGTCGAGGGGATGCTGTTGCCCTTGGGGAAGACAACGAGCTCGGTGTCCTCCTCAGGCTCGCCGGACTGCTTGTCCCACTTGACCTTGACGTCGTAGGGGGTGATGTCGTGGAGAGCGAAGTCACGGACGCGGAAGACGGGGGAGAGCATCGCGCAGGCAAAGGTGGCGCCACGGGCGGCAGCCTCGTCCTGGTTGAGCGTGGTGGAGAGCTGCTTGCCCTGGAAGACGGCCTGGATCTTGGCGCGGACGGCAGGGATACGCGTGCAGCCACCGACGAGCTCAACGGCGTCGATCTGGTCGAGGGTCAGGCCAGAGTCGGCGAGGGCCTGCTCGATAGGCGCAGTCACGCGCTCGATGACGCCAGAGATGAGCTGCTCGTACTCCTCGCGGTTGAGGCGGCTCGAAGCATCGATGTCGTCCATGATCGACTCGACGTTCAGGGGCGCCTCTGCGTTGGCGGACAGGATCTTCTTGACCTTGTCGCAGCCAGCAGAGAGACGGAAGGTCGCCTTGGGGTTGGAGAGGACGTCGATCTTGTACTTGGTCTTGAACTCCTCCGCGAAGTGCTGCACAAGCGCGTAGTCGATGTCGCGACCGCCGACGTGCCTGTCGTAGGCGGCAGCCTTGACAGTAAGCTGGCCCTTGGCAAAGGCGACGACTGAAGCAGACATCTGCGAGTGCCCGACGTCAACGAACACAACGTGGCGCGGGTTCTCGGGCTCCGGAAGGTCGGATTTTGTGATACCCCAGCCGAGTGCGACGGCAGTGAAGTCGTTGATCAAGCGGAGGACGTTCAGGTTGGCGATGGCGGCAGCGTCGAGGACGGCTCTCCTCTGCGCGTCGGTGTACCAGCCGGGGACGGTGATGACGACATCGCTAACGCTGTTCTTGAGCTCGTTCGCGGCGATATCGCGAAGCTTGCCGAAGTACGCGCCGGTGAGCTGGGTGGCGGAGAACTGGCGCTGCTCACCAAGGTATTGGACCTATGTCGCAAATTGAATAAACACGTCTTCGGGATATCACAGCAAAGTGCGTACCTGTGCACCGACAGTTCCACCGACATCGATGAGCTTGACGTGAGTGAACTTCCTCTCAACGCTCTCAATCTCGGGGTCAGAGATTGTCCTTCCGATGAGGCGTTTCAGGGAGCCGACGGTGTTACGGAAGTTGGAGGTTTCCAAAGTCTTCGCAGATTCACCGAGGGAACGCTGCTTGAAGCCGAAAGAAACGAGAGATCTAGTTGTCGGAATGTCAGCGCATGAGCGAATACGATGAGAATGACTTGTCACGTACGGTGTGGCACGGTTCGAGACCTCGTTCGTGATAATGTCTATGCCACGGTGCCGTGCAACACCAATCTAGAGTTGTATCTGGGTCAGTGCCGTCCGCCTTGCTCGCTGCCGGCGGGAACGCACCTTGCTGTGCAGAGAGCCGAAATCGATTCCAACAACGGCCATGGTGTTCAGAGCGTGTCAGAACGTGTCAGGTCGTGAAGGGGGGTTGTGGAGGGAAGGAAAGTCGTGAAGGAGGCTGCTGCAGATTATGCGCCTCGCCAGCCTTTTTACGCGCCCGAAATTTGGGCGTGACAGGCCTTATTTCGACAACGTTCTCGCTTGTTCTACCGCGTTCCGCCACGCGCAGGCGGTGCGCTCGCCGCGAGGCTTAGACCACCGCACATCGATGAGCAGCATCCCTTCTAACGTCAAAGCCTACATAGACAGTACACGAGGATTTTGCGACGCTTCGCAGGCATGAGGCAGCGCGAGGACTGCTCGAGGCGTGGTGTGACGCGGTTACGGTCACAGATGACGAGCGCCGGCGTCTTTGCTCCTAGTTTAGGGTCTCGCGCTTCGGGCCGTAGTGAGCGGGAGAGACGCAAGCAAACACCTCTCAAGCGATGAGACCAGTCTAGATGTTTAGCAGAAAGGCGTAGGAACCATACGTACACGTATACTACTAATCATTCAGACCGAAATTCGCTGCGGAGACGAAGTCGATGGTCCATTTGCAGCCGAAATTTCTCGCATGCTCCGATTGTCGCCACCGGCGTGGCGCTGCAGTTACCCCAGGAGCTATTGCCGCGCGACGCCACAGCGGACACAGCCATTCTAAACTATGCCTATGTTCGCGATCTCTGCCAGTCTTACCGCGGTCACCGTAGAAGGCTCCACAGGATTCTCCTCGGTCGAAGCTGCTCAGCGGCTTGGAACCGGCTGGTACCGACTCAAGGGCGACCGCTGATCATCTTGACGAGCTGCGCCGCAGAGCGCGAGGGTAATGGTTTTGATGTACCTACCATCTGGATGGCGAAGCAGTCGCTGGATGAAAACCATAAGTCGTCGGATAGGCCGGAACACGTTTGGAACACGTACCGCCGTTTGGAACGCCAGATATTTTGACACGCGTGCATTGAGCATCGGTCATCGTGAACGTTGAGGATTAAAGCGCTGACAGCGATCACAGAGACGTCGCCGTTGCAAATGAGACTGTACTGCCTTCGATACACAGTCTATAAGCGATTGTTGGAATGCGTAGAAAGCCCCGCATCAGATTGTGCACGCTGTTGCAATCACGGTCAGGCAGTGAGTACGTCCGACGCCGCACCCCAGTCTGGATCTGAAGTGCTTCCAAACGTGATCCGTTTCTTGAGATCGCGAATCAAGGGCAATCCTTTCGAACCTGAAAAGGCTATTTTGCGCGACCTCCGAACGAGCACGGGGAAAGGTCGAACGCATGAATCAAACAACTCGCCGCGAATTTACAGACCTACCTGTGTCAATCAGACAGCAGGGTGTGCCTGTATCACGATACGGTAGCTTTACTCTGTTGCATTGTAACCTGATTTCGTTCGATTATTTCGCATAACCTACAGGAGGCTGCGCATGACGCCGTCGCCCTCGACGAGGATGCACGGCCCGCCATAGACAGTGCGATCAGCGAGATTCTCCTTGATGTACGCGACGACAGCCGCGTCCTCGGCACCGGGCTGCAGCCAAAGCGCGGGGACGCCAAGCTCCTTCGCCTGCTGGAGCAATTCGAGCGTGACCTGGCGCGAAGCACCAAGCGTGAGTCAGCACGGCGACTGCACCCGGCGATCTGCGCACCTTCGCGGGCGTGATGATGCTCACGGACGTCTGCGTGGGCTCGGGCAGCTCTGCGAGCGTGCGCAGCGTCGCGACGCCCTCGAGCTCGTCCTCCTTCTGCAGCGTCCGCACGTCAGCCCACGCGCGGCAGGTCAGAGAGGGGCGGCGTTACCGGGTGGATGGGCGTCGCGTCCTTGTCGCGCGCCAGATACCACTTGAGCACCTGCAGGGCGAAGTGAGCTCTCGTCTCCGTGACCCAAGCATGCAGGGCTTGCCTTTGTGCCGAACTTGGTCTGGTCCTTCGACGCGCCGACGACGGCGTACTTGGGCGCGGACAGGAACGTCTTCTTTATCTCCGCCGCGTTCGCCATGGTGGTGAGCGTACGAGAGCAAGGTGTGCAGTGCACCCGCGTCCGCAGTGACCTGGCAGAAAGGACGACTGGGCGCATGATCATGGCCGTCATGGTTAGCAATCTCCGCGCGCCTAGGATAGAGAAACAAAAAGAGCAAAAAATCGTCACCTGAGCGATTCGAACACTCGCGTGCAAAGCACAACCGCTGACAGCTACGAATAGCAGGCGATCCCGTTAACCACTCCGGCAAAGTGACTTCCCAGAGGAGGGATGTGCACTATCATGTCGGCACCATATAGAGCACGGAATACTTCTTGAGTTAAAGCACCCACCACCGAGGGATGAGAGCGGAGAAGAAGGATAGAAACCCGTCCAGAAGCTAGGAATAGTGATACCTGCCATTCATTAGTGGAAGATCCCCAGACATGGAGGGCGGGAAAGACGGAAAGTGGGCTGTTGCTATCAGCCGACCGCTGTTGCCGGTGCGACCGCGCGAAGCGACGGACGATCGTATTTGGAGCTCGCGTTCATCCTGCGGTGCGCCGGCGATCGACCCTGCAACGTCATGCGCGAGCATGCGCGACGCCGCACTGAGCAGCAGCTCTCGGCGAGCATGGGATGCGCTGCAGCGGCTAGCGCGACTCGGCGTGTCTGGCCCTGACCGGGCTGTCTCTGCGAAACGTCGCCATCAAGGACTGTCGTCGGCGGGCGATCCGGCGTGTGCTTCAGTGTGTGGTCCGGTCAAGGTTATGGAACAATGCATGGGAAGAAATGTTCAAGTGTTCTGAGATGGGCCGGGTGGGAGGTGGACGGCGGCGGACAGCGCTGGAGTGTCGGTTGCTGCTTGGCGAGGGCAGACATGGCGCGCGACGTGCAGAGCCTCTGCTGCGGTGTGCTCGTGGCTCTGCAGAGCGTGTCAGAGAGGTGTCAAGCGATGGCTGGGTCGGGGAGAAGCGACGGGGCGAGCGCGCCTGAATGTCGCCGGAGAAACAGCCCGATAGGGAAATCTGTTTGTTGCTGTTTTGCTGCGTTCATCAAGAATTTGGTTGGGCGCCTGTGGTCGTTAACCCTTCCCACCTCCACCTCCTTTCCTCGCCGTTTCGATACTCACCGACCCCCTCCCGCTCGTTTGTTCGTCGTTTGCCTGTCCAATCTTCTAAAACTTAAGTTATTCCCCCTCCCAGCTTTTTTTATCATTCGCCATGGGTTGTGTGCAGTCTACCGGCGTCGACGACGGTGCGAAGGCTCGTACGTTGCGCTCCCACCCTTGCCCCTGCAACCGCTCACCCACCACCCCCAGGCAACGACGAGATCGAGAACCAGCTGAAGCGGGACCGCGCAATGGCGAAGAACGAGATTAAGATGTTGCTGCTCGGTGCTGGAGAGTCGGGCAAGGTGCGTCCGGCGACCCTATCTCGAGTGAACCTGGCCTGAGCTCCCCCACAGTCGACCGTTCTCAAGCAGATGAAGCTCATCCACAACGGTGGCTACAATGACGCGGAGCGTGAGCAGTACAAGGAGATCATCTACTCCAACACCATCCAGTCTATGCGGTGCGTCTATCTCTTGTTCCCGCTTTGGTTTAGCCGCTGCGGTCGTCGGCCGGGCCTCTCAACGGATCCCACAGTGCCATTCTCGACGCCATGCCCCAGCTCGACATCCAACTCAGCCCGCAGAATGATGCTCGCCGGTCGATCATCCTCGGCCTGCAAGGCAACCTTGACACCGACGTCCTGCCAACGGACGTTGCCGACGCCATTCGCGGACTCTGGCAAGACCATGGCGTGCGGGAAGCCGTCAGCCGATCTCGCGAGTTCCAGCTCAACGACTCCGCCGTGTACTACTTCAACATGATCGACCGCATGTCTTCGCCAGACTACATGCCAACAGACCAAGATATCCTCCGCTCACGAGTAAAGACGACTGGTATCACCGAGACAACATTCAAGGTTGGCGAGTTGACCTACAAGCTCTTCGACGTCGGTGGTCAGCGGTCAGAGCGTAAAAAGTGGATCCACTGTTTCGAGAACGTCACGGCGCTGGTGTTCTTGGTCAGTCTGAGCGAGTACGACCAGATGCTGTACGAGGATGAGAGCGTCGTAAGTGTCATCAGTGCCTCGTACCTGGTCCGTGATTGATGAGCTTTGCTGTAGAACCGTATGCAAGAAGCGCTGACGCTCTTCGACTCAATATGCAACTCGCGGTGGTTCGTCAAGACATCCATCGTAAGCACGCATAATCTCCCGCAAATGCGTCATTCTGACGCGTGCTTCGCGCAGATTCTGTTCTTGAACAAGATCGACCTGTTCGCGGAGAAGCTGCCAAGATCACCACTGGGTGACTACTTCCCCGACTTCCAAGGCGGCGACAACTACGACGCGGCCTGCCAGTACCTCCTCAACCGCTTCGTCTCCCTGAACCAAAGCGCAGCGACGAAACAGATCTATGCGCATTACACATGTGCAACAGACACGAATCAGATCAAGTGTACGTCACATTGGTCCTGTGCTCCCGTCCTACCGCTGATCATACGTTTGATGGAAACAGTCGTTCTTAGCGCGATTCAGGACATCCTGCTCCAGCTGCATCTGCGGGAATGTGGTCTTCTGTAAACGGCGCCCTCGGTCTGCTCCATGTCGACGCTCTGCCGCTGTTCGAACAGGCGGATGGGTCTCGGCGGCTTCATGCACTATCTATCAGCCATCTTCTCTGTCGTGCGGAACCCTCTTACATCCCGCATCGCCCTCCCGAACACAGCACGCACCCCTACCCACCAGACGCCCCTCGTGCCTACGCGGTCGGTCCTCCGCCACAGTCCTCCAGCTGTCGCTCCCTTCCTTGACGCTTGCACATATACTGGATCTTTCTCTCCGTCGTTTTTGTCGATGTCCCTTCTTCCAGTCCTCGTCAGACTCTTCCTGTCCGCCTTTTTGTATCCCTTTATACCTTCCTGTGTCCTATGATTTTACCGGCCTGGCCCCCTTCTTCACTGTCTTAATACTTAATATTCCCCCATGCTGTTGTCCGGTACCTTACACAATATATACCAACTACCTCCTTACCCTTTGTTGTCTCCGCTACGGTTGCTTGGGTACAATGGAAACAATGTCTGCCATCCTGCGTCCTGCGCGCCGTGCCGAGCCCTCTATCGCGAGCAGCGTCCGCCCGAGACACCCCACAAGCTGTCTCAGCGGGCCCGACGCGGAACGAAGGTGAGCACCTCATGCCCGAGCGACCCGTCGCCTCTCTGCAGCCGTGCTCATCCAGTGTCGTTTTGCAGGCGTGCAGGGCAGGGCCGCTCGGCGGTTTCACGGCCTCGTGCGTCTCCGCTTGCCCCACCTGCGTCCCGCAAGCGGCGGGCGTGGCGCCACACCGCCCTGCGCCCGCTTGCGCAGTCGCGGTGCGCGCCGCTCTGCGTGCTCTGCGGCCTAGCTTTGGCACTGGCGTATCCCGCGTGCCCCGGAAATGCACAGCGGCGCGAATTGGCAAGTCGGCGCAGACGCCGCCGTACACATCCGCGGCGCGTCGGAGGTGGAAATGGCGTGGGTTGGAGCACGTTCGTTGTGCGCGCACGGCGGGGCGTCGGGGCTGTGTCGGGATGACACGCGCGGTGACGGGCAGAGATGCCGCGGGCTGGCCCGCCCCGGGCGCGTCGGGCTGATCCTGGCTGGCGTGCGCGCATCGCCGCGTTCCGTGCGCACGGGACGCGCTGTCGAGATGGCGCGTTGGTGCGCCTGCGGTCTGGCGGTGCTACGAAATTCAGGCTCATCGCACGGTGATGGGCATTTGCATATTTGTCCTCGGTCGGAACGCCAGGCGAGTTCGTACTACTTCTGCGTGTTCCGCGACGTGTCCTCACCCGTCCCCCGCCAGTATCACTGCTAGAAATGACGCATCGACGAGACAGAGACCCGGCGCCGCCCACGGAAGGTGCGCCAGGGACCCGGACACGGACTTTACGGATTTGCACCCTTTCCCAGCCGTCTTCGTTCCCCTTCCATGCCGCGATGCTTCGGGGGCGGCGATTGTTCATCCAGCTGTCAAATAGCGGACATGATACATTTCCGCGTCAGCTGACGCGTGGAACAATATCGCTATGCGTGTGAGTATGCACGGATATCGGTCTTCGCCGCGTTCTAGCTGGTCCATTTTAGCTCGTAGACGTCAAGAGGCAGATCAGGGCGCCGCAGCGCGCGAACGTGTGTGGCGTCTGCGCCGGGTCGGGAGGACGCAAGGTGGGTGGTTCGGACAAATCGCTTATTGGATCTATTGATACAGACCTCAGCTCATTGCTTCTCGTACAAGGCCCATAACCGTTGTGCCTGCGCAGTTGTGGTACAGCCGGCGCTGGCGCCACGTACGATCTGGCAATCGCTCGAGTTGGACGCAGTTCTTCGAAGCATCATATCGCGCAGATAACGGTGATGTACGCGCGTTATCTCATCGTGGACGGCCGGCTGACGGTCGCAGACTAACACAGCACATCGTGAGCTCCCTATCTTCGGCCGAGCGATGGCCATCGTCTCAGTCCGCACCGCTCTCACAGCACTGATTTCCTCCGATGGTGTCACGTCGAGATATCACAGACGTGGAAGGGTTCTGTAGAGGGTCCTCTGTCGTTCTACAGCAGCCTACTCGTTGGCTTCATCCCGAAAAGTATAGAGACACGTCGGCGACAAACGGCATCACTTCCATGATGCGCCTGCAGGCCTTCGCGAATCACCGTGACACATCCAGATACCCCGTGAAGGCATGTATCACACAAAGTCTGGATATCCAGTCTTCCAAATTCCATGCATGCGATCTTCGCTCCGTGCAGTGCATCGGCCATAGGACTGCGCTACATGGACAGATGCTGAGCGTTCCAGCGCAAGTAAACATCCTACTATATGTGCGTCAATGATATTATCAAGTTCGCGTATTCGCTCATCCACGCTGTCCCACGGCCTGTGATACAGATAGATGATTCTCACGATATCCGCGGCTGCTGACTGGAAGACACTGGATATGGCTTTGGTCAGCATGCATCCAAATTGTACTGTTACCTCAAGGTTTAAACTTTCAGCTGACGTCTTTATTCAGCCCTATCCAGGCGATCACAGAATCAGAGCTTACCTTCTAAGGTTACAGTGCCGCCATGTAGCGCGAGGTCTTTCAAGGTATTGTTCCGGCTAGTGTATACTGAATCGCGGGCGTTGTACATCGAGAAATCAAAGTTAGTCGCCCAAATCCGCGGTTAACGGATGACGTGATGCAGCTCGCCCGCCCCCGATAGCTGAAGTGTCTAGTTCGGGCACTGTTTATAGGCTCGAAGCTGAGGTGAATCATCTGTATCTGTATGGATGGCCTCATGGTGCTGTTGCCGTGCTAAGCCTTCACAGCGCGCGCTCGGGTGATACGGCTCGTCGGCGGGAGCCATCTAGAGCCATCGCGTCCCACGAGGCCCAGCGAGATGCTGGGAAGGCTCACCGCCGAGTCTGTCCTGGGCCGCCTTCGCTCGGTAGCTGTCACACTGCCATTCGCTGCGACCGGACGGTTTGACTCAGCCGTGGCATGGAGTAAAGCAACTGGCTAGGAGACTGAAGCTCTCCCCGACAGCAACTGCTCGTGCCTAGGCGTCCTTCGAAGGCCCCTCTACGCCACCTTCCGATATGCTTTGGACACCCTTTACGCAACAGCGGGGAGACATTTAGTACTAGCTGAAATTGCGGCGCAGTCCTAGAAGGGTGAGATCTAAGGGGAGCGGAAAGTAGTGCGAAGGTGGCAATAGAGTGCTACCACTGCACGGTCGCGACTTACCAAAGTCTGGGACGACAGTTGCTCGAAGCAATGGCATTTACGGTGAAATTCACGCATACTCAGCTCCAGCGAACTCCAAGAAATATCGTGATATATGCGCTCACTGATGCTACTGCGATAAGGTGTCCAAGACCAGGTACGGTCTGCGCCGAGGTGTACTGTACGTTGATGAAAAGCGGAGCAGGGAAAGCTCCTCCTGGCTCTCAGAGGGAGGGTTTGAAGGTAGTTTCCGATACCTGCGCGCACATGGCTTCGTCGCAGCTCGACTCTGTGAGGACAAATGAACAGCGCGGCAAGTCCAGCTGCGCGTAGCCTTCATCGCCGCCAAGCTCGGCGAAGCCAGGGCATGGTTCTTTGGCAGTAGCGAGAAACGCTCTTACAAGTCGCGCAGCCAGGGGTGCTCCAACAGTTGCCGTGCGCTCCATCGAGCTGCAGGTTCGAGGTGGAGACACTCCCGAATGAAGACGGCCGCAGCTTTGGCTTCGTCAGCTGTGATGGTCTTGTAATTATTCAGCGCGTCTTGAAGCGGGACCGGGTACAGCTCTTGGACCCTAAGAAGGTCACCTGCGGTCTCAATGTCAGGGTCTGTCCGAAAGGTCTATGCGAAACATAAGGGATGTCGTACCGTGCGAATCGAAATACTCCCTGGCATTCTCTGCGCGCTCAAGCATCGCGGCGCTGAAACGCTCGTTGGTGAGTTCTATCATCTTGGCGAGGTGGTCGTCCTCGATGCTCCAGTCGTCCCCGCCAGCTTCAGGATGGAAGAGCCACCTCCCGGAGAGCATTTCGAATACCTGTGCGCGCGACCGTAGCTCATTGAGCGACCATGTAGTTACAGAGTCCGACTAGAGAACTCACGATACATCCAATCGCCCAGATATCGATTGCAGGGCCGAAATCAGACCGCAGGATGACTTCTGGTGCGCGCAGTGAGAACGCCCCAAAGAGAGGGGCTGTTTGTTGGCCGACGGGGCCTATGCGCTGAGCTGCCAGATAACGTTAAATGACGAAAACCAATTCGGCGAGTGCGGCTCACATTGTCCTAGGTCAGTGAGAACGACGTTCATCTTCCGAATTCGCTCTTCAGGGTCGTTCCAATGAAAGTCTGCAGGCAGCGGGTGAAGAGCATCGTCCTCGTCTGACGGCAGCTGAGCGACGAACTGCTCGATGGCGTCCGGAGTCATCTCAGTGCGGAAGAGCATGTTGTCCGGCTTGATATCTGAGTACAGCGAGATGAAGTGGTAAGCAGAAGTCGGTGGCAGATGCGATGCAGAGAGACAGACCTGTATGTACTATGCCTAGTTCGTGCAAACGCGCTGTTGCCAGCAGAACTTGCTTGATAATGGTCTTCACTACGTACACGGGTAGCGCTTTCTGAGGTGCGCTACGCCGGAACGTGGCAATGTCTTGCCCATAGACGTCCATGACCAGGCACAGATGAACGTGTCCACGAGTGCGTGGTATTTCAAACACGTCCACCAGAGTGGGAAGGCACTCCGACCGTCCGCTGCTGCAGACTTTCCGCATAGATTCCAGCTCGAGACTCATACCGGTGCGATGGTCGTTCGTCGCGTCAAGGGTGAGAACCTTGACTGCGTAGAACTGCTTCGACGTTCTGGAATGCGTCAATCTTTTGTGAGTATGAGAGAGGGTAAGGCAAGAGGGGGCGCTCACCGCACACTCGTGTCGGTAACGAGCAGCGTATTCGACCATACTCCCGACCCCAACTTCGTGTGAACGAGATAGCGGCCGTTGAGCCTCTCGTTTTGATGAAAGGGGTAGTAGTCCGATGGCGGGGGCTCAGCATCCGTTCTCCAGAACAAGCTGAAAAGATGTCGGACAGCGTGAGGGATGTAGAACAGGAATGGCTGAAGGGCAACCATCGTAGTAGAATGCCATGAAGCTCTGCTTGTCAACGCAGCGGAAGCCTGGCTTATATAGTGGCAGTCTAGGGTGGGCATGGTGAGTAAGCTTCCAGAAAGGTCTTTGCTCTGATCAGATTTGACGGGGTGACAGCCAGGCTGTGACATGTCTTTCATACTAGCCATTGCACCGAAGGAGCCTTTTGTGGTCAACCTATCATTCTGGGAATGCATCGGCGCTGCGCAATATCAGGCCCGATCCTCGTTGGGTATATCCCCGCTAGCAACGTTCCACCATAAGACTCTGCCACCCGCTGATGTGAGCTTCATCCGCGGCTTTAATAGTGTAGCCGAGACTCCCTGGTCATAGATACTATCATCACTCACCACGTCGGGATCGCACAATAAGTACGGCCACAGCACCAGCGCCGCCTTTACAGGTCTCTGAAATTCACGGAATTCTGGACACTATGGTCCGTACTGAGACGCATTAATTCAGCGGTAACACTCAGCTAATATTGGCGTGCCAGATGTATCGACGTGCGAAACCAGTTTGACGTGCGAAACCAGTTGGATTTTCTTGTGTAACCAGCCTAGTCCGAGTCGAGCAGTTCTCGGTCACTAGCGACGGAGCTACGAGCTACGATGGGTCTGACCTCCTGTTCTCAGTACAAAACGTTGCGCCACTTCTTAAACGTCGCGCTACACTGCTTATGCGGAACCGCTCTGGACAGCAGAGATGTTTTACCTGAGAAAGCGGCTCCATTATACTGGAAGACGCGGAGACCCCGAGCCATCCAGTTCGCGGATGCCTGTCTATCGCTTCGTAGCCGGTCTTCCCCTAAGCCACCTGAATGGGTGATTCATTTCCGGTATGTTCTTAGGTTCTCTTTCCCATCACGTTGCAGCCCGTGATCAAGTCACAGGGGGGACCATAATTGTGCTTGTCGGGCACCGCTGGCACCGGATATGCAATCTGGTACCCTTTTACCTCCACGAAGACGGGTCGGACCAAGAGAACTATGATTCAATGTCGTAAAGATCCGTCTCGCTACCGCGGCTTGGTCTCCCATGAGGCCCGGGCTGGCATGACACGAAACACAGGATTTCTCGGTCACCGACAGTCGCCCACGTGTCGCGACGGCCAACAATGGCTCCCCTCGGCCACAGAAATGAAATTGTCCGAACTGTGCCTCAAGTGGTTAAGGTATAATATCACGCTTAAGCTCATACGAGAGCACGAGCAAGGTAAACAATAAAAGCAGCCCCAAATTTACCCCCGCGTAACCATCAGCCGCTAATTTATGGTACCCGCATGGGTCAGCCTGTCAAAGCACAACTACGGCAGTGAAGGGTGAGCGCAGTTTCTGACGTAATAAAATTGCAGCCGTCCGTTGGGAAACTGACATTGTAGGCGAGGCCTGATGAAGAGGCGGAGGCAGTGTCCAAAGTGACTCAGGCATGCCTCATGTCGCAAATGCCTCAGGGATGCATGGTCGACTCTCTGCAGGCGCGAGTTGAGAATCCATGCTACTTCTTGCAGCCTTCCGCACACCTCAACGTCAGGGTCCGTCACCCTTATACCTACCTTGAAAGCGTTGAGTGATGGGCTGAGGGTCGCCCTTGCAGCGGACTCAATCGTGGTCGCTCACATAAGCTTTACGAGTTGCTGAATTGAGCATACTGTAGGCTCAATTTACACAGAGTCCTAGGACGCAAACAGAGTGGTCATACGCTCCAGCGGACCTCGCGGTACGTCCCGTTTCAGGGGCTCCAAGTTCATGATGGAGCGCAGTGGGGGCTGTCGAATCAGCGACGCGCTCCATTCAGTCTGCCCTATAGTACGTGGCTGCCGCGTTGCTGATGACAACGTCCAGACCTCCTGTTCCAGCGCACCAACTGTGAAATGATGCATGCAGCTGGCCGCGCGTACGATGCTGGCAGATCGGACCTGCCTTTCGGTGGAGATCAGTTTGGTGAATTCAAGGGAGGCAACACCGTGGACAGCGCCCTGCGGTGAGCACTTCACACACGCTAGATTGACACGTTTACGACACCCTCAACACCACTATCTGCGACGAGTATCCGAGAAGGTGGGTGTGAATATCGCTGGGTGCACTCCCCTTCAACGTCTCGTCGCCCAAAGCTTTGCGCACTCCCTCAAAGTACGGTTTCGTGACGGAGCAAGGGGGCAACTGTATGCGAATAATTAATGGCTCTATGACAAGGTCGATGAGATACACGAAGACTATGCCAGGGAGTACGCCGAGAAGAATTGTTCAAAGCAAGGTTCAGAGGCCCTCAAGGTCCGGTGAACGTCGTCTGAGTGACAGTAGATCCTCACCTTAAGCACAAGACTGGATGCCCCAGAAAGGTTGCCCACGATAATGGAAATGGAAAGGAGAACAAAGACACGCTACAATGCGGCTCAACAATTGTGGGACTGTCGACATTGAGAGTAGGCACGTCTGCATGGACTTTGGAGCTTGCTTGCTGAGGTTGAAGAAGGACTAGATAACCGAAACACGTGTGTAATCATTTTCGGGCAATTTCATGGTTGTCAATCGATAAGGAGCCGCTGCCGCAGCCACGCTGCGGGCTGCGCACCGGCGTGAATACTACACTTGCCTAGTAGGGAAGGCCGGGCAGCCATCAACAAACAGCGGACGCCCGATGTTGAACTCACTCATCTTAACTCAAACGACAGGTCAGGCACTGACAGAGGCACTTCAGACACCGCTTACTGTTCAGCTGTATCTGCCGATCTGGCGCGATCTATGTAGATGCAGCAGTGCGTACCTGCGCACGACGACTGCATGCCGGCGGATGTTCTCACGGGCGTTCTGCATGTCAGGAAATTCAGTCTACGCTCATTCCGCTTCCTTGCCTCGCCTGGCAGAGTACAGACATGATTGAACTCTGCTGATTGCTCACATGTTGTGGGTGTGATAACCAGGCGTAAGCCAAACTATATCACGCGTGCATGGTTCGATTGGCCCGGCCGGCGATTGCTGTACTCTGTGAGCACCTCTTGGTTCATTTTCCACTTACCGGACTGCGTCAATTGATTGGATGTTTGTTGGAGCACAGTGATATAGCCTCAAAGTCACCTGTACAGCCCAGGAACAAGCCGCGTCACGTTCTTGGGTTTAATAGGGTCTCGGGCAGTGTCGATCGACATCGCCTCAGCTCTCAAGACCGCCACGAATAGGAACACGTTTGCTTCAGCTTGACCTTCTCCGTAGATTATGTGCATTAAATGGCGGACGGATATACGGGTCAAGGACGTCTAGGCTCCCCGCGCCTGCGCTTGCGAAGCGCGCCTGTGCGACCGTAGGCTATACACAGGTGTTTCGGAATGTTCCACGCACGACGAATTTGCTAATCTAAGTGGAATACGCTCAGCTGTTGGACCTGGTGCTGTGCGTTTTGTGGATATTGCTCAACAATCAGAAGTGCTGCAAGGTCTATGAAGAGAATGCGCAGAATGCGCAGCGTTTTTGCGCGTGTTCAGTGAGCCCGGCCTATGGACACACTGCAGACCACATAGATGCCTTCCGTCTTTTGGCCTTACTCATCTCCTTACCCTCATTCTTTGCACCGACCTGTCTTATATGAGGCAAAACCTTCTTACGACATCGAGCGACCCATGGACATGTACCCACCGCTAAGCACCATCTCGTACGACCCATTATCACCACTGACGACTCGTCACCCCCACTCGATCCAGGGAGCTGCAGCGTCGGATCTACTCCAGTGAAAAGTGCATGCGGCTCCTCGCACCCCAACGCCAGGTGCGTGCCCGTCAACGCGAATGCCCCGCTGCCGGACGATGTCCTGCCATCCGTATCGTAAGCAGCTCCCTTTCATTCCGCTTACGACCTACGCCGACGCACCATAGCCCGCCACCTTGCTGTCGGCTTGGCGCCGTGTCACGTACCCGTACGCAAGCCTCGCGCCCGAGCATTCGTTCGCGCCGCTCGTCGCGGCGGACCCGCAGCGCTGGAACGCGCTGCTCTATTGCACTGCGCTGCGCGCCGAGGGCGCGTAGGTAGCCGAGTGGCCTGAACGATGAGCCCTAGGCCCGAGCGGTTCCCCGGTACCTGGCGGCGTGGACTCAGGGCATGCGGCTGGAATCGGGAAATGGGGACATTGCGGGCGGATGGGCATGCCAGAGCCTGACGATCTGAGCGTGGGATGTGGGGCTCTGTTGGTCAGAGCGGACTTTGTTGTAGTCTAGGGACACAGGTATCGGAACCATATACGGAACGATGCTACTCTAGATGGATAGGTGATGATTGGATAAGTCTCATTCGTTACAGTCAATTTTGAACGAGATTGACCAAGGATCTCCGCTCGAATCTAGCAGGAATGAAATGTAGTGGCTCTGCGCGCATGGCGCTGAGG
Organism: Phanerochaete sordida; assembly: GCA_019973155.2. NCBI lineage: Eukaryota > Fungi > Basidiomycota > Agaricomycetes > Polyporales > Phanerochaetaceae > Phanerochaete > Phanerochaete sordida. The sequence goes on along the minus strand of BPQB01000015.1, from coordinate 80,690 downwards.
TTAGCTCAGAAGGGATGACAACGATAATACTTGTGTTTAATCAAAGTAAGCTAGAACGCTACGGTGCCTGATCGTGGGAAATACGCCTTAAGTGAACTAAGCTAATGAAGTAATGCTCATGGTAAGGTTAGGCAGCACAGAATCAAACGCTTGGGTAAGTCGCACTGTCCCAGTAGTAAGTACTGTTGCAATCAAGCTTGCCACAGCGCCTCTCTGAAGCTCGTTCGATTTCTCTCGCGCGCCCAAGCCTCGTTCTGCAACGACCTCGTCAGTGAGTACGCTATATCTCGCGAACACCGCAACCCTCCACCTGAATTCCCCCTGCGATCTTCTCCTTTCACCCCTTTATCAAAACCGTGGCATCCTGCCGCGTCCGCCTCGGGCTTAGTTCCCCGCGGCGGTGGCAGCGGCGGCACCGAACAGTGCCCACAAAACGGCCGCAGGCAAGAGAGCACTTCCCCATCACCAGAGCGTTGGACTAAGATGGGACGAAAGTGCAGGAATGTGGCATTTGTGATGCGTTCTCCTCCGGCTCGCAACCTCTTGTCTGGTGCCATACTAGGGCCGTCATCTTTGCGGAATTGCATACTTTGCTCAAGCTCCTCTCCCGCCTTTTGCTGCAAGGCGTTCACTCTGCCGGCTCATTACTCCCTACTTGTCCGTGTAAACTCCAAAACGTTCTCAATATACGGCTATTGCTTCGTGTACGCTCGACCCAACTTGGTCTCGAGCTGTCGTAGCTGTAGGTGACCTTTGAGCGCGTGTGGCGCCAGCAGCTGCCAGCGTGCGCGTCCTTTCCGTACAGTGCCACTCTGGCGAAGCTCAAGGTTGTGTGTTCACTGCCGTCATGAGGGCGGCGAGTTGAGCTACAATCGTTTAGATAACGGAGTACAGCAAACATGCCAACATACACGTCACAAGGCACGCCATAGGGGCACGAAAGATATGCACTGGCAGGTCAGGAGACAGCCAGTACGGCTCAAGGGATGGCGCGATTCCGTGCGCGTGTATAGTTTCGCATATGGCTGAGCTGTGCGGACTATCAAACTGCGCAGTATCCTGGATCGAGACTGCATATTCCAAGAATTTTAACGTCTGCGAAGGTGATCATCAGGCTAAGCTGTCATGTTCAACAGCGGACTTACTAGCTGCGTAGGTCTGCCGAGAGCGTACGCGCAGACCAGCCTCGCCGAGTGCGCGAGCTTAAGCCGCCAGAGAGGCGCACCTCAGTGGTCAGATTCCGGTGAGCCAGGGATGGGCTTGCAGGGCCTCCGCTGTCGGGCGGTCTGCAGGCTCTAGGCGGATGCAAGCTTTGATGAACTCGGCTGCGGGTCCGACCTCGTCATCAATGAGAGTCTTGTAGTTGGCGAGAGCGTCCTCCAGCTTGACGTAGAACAGCTCTGGAACTCTCAGAAGGTCACCTGCAAGGGACACACAGAGTTCAAACACAAAATTCGTGGAGGGCGTAGCAGTGGGACACGTACCATTCCCGTCAAAGTACTCTCTGGCGTTCTGCGAACGTTGAAGCATTGCGGCACTGAAGCGCTCCCCAGTAAGTTCGATCATCTTAGCGAGGTGGTCGTCTTCGATGCTCCAGTCTTCGTCGCCGCCCTCAGGGTGGAAGAGCCAACGGCCCGTGATCATCTCAAAGACCTTCGGGCAGATAGAACGCAGTACAGTCAGCACAAGCAGGTATAAAGACGGCGAAACCACGCACGATGCAGCCGATCGCCCATATATCGATAGCTGTTCCGAAGTCTGAGCGGAGGATGATCTCGGGGGCTCTCAGAGAGAAAGCACTGAACATCTTCGCAGTCTGAGACCCTACAGGCCCGGCCCGCTGTGCTGATCGAACAGTAAATATAAGCCCAAATAAAAACAGGGATCCACTTACCTTGGCCAAGATCGATAAGGGTGACATTCATTCCTTTCACCTTCTCACGCGGATCGTCGTACCTGTATTCTGCGGGCAACGGATGGACCTCACCATCCATCGCTGAGGGTCCGAGTGTCTTGAGCCACTCGTCGAGAGCATCTGCGTCCATCTTCGTGCCAAGCAGCATATTATCAGGCTTGATATCTGCATATAGTGAGTACAATCGCAAGGAAGCAGGCAGCTCGTGACGCACCTGTGTGAACAATTCCTTGCCTGTGAAGGCCCACCACGCCCCTCAGAACCTGTTTGATGATGACTTTCACCGTAAACACCGGGAGGGCCTTCTGTGGAGCACTCCGACGGAAGGAAGCAACGTCTTGTCCATAGACATCCATGGCGAAGCAGAGATGGGACTGTCCGCCGGAGCGCGGGACAGTGAAGACGTCGAGGAGAGCGGGAAGATGTTCCAGAGGACCTTTGTCCGTAATCTCCTGTAGAAATTTACGCTCCAGCATTATCCCTCCATTGTGCTCCTTCGTCGCGTCGAGTGTGAGGACTTTGACGGCGAGATATCGTTTGTCTTTCCTGGGGGGAAGTGTGAGCGTACGGTCGTCGGATGAAGTGCGCGCAGTTACTGTGCAGTGGTGTCACTGACGAGCCACGTACTGGACCACACTCCGGCACCAAGTTTCGTGTGGATCAAGTAGCGACGATTCAGTTTGTCGTGCGGACGGGGAACGAAATAGTCTGAGAGAGGCTCCGCGTTTGTACGCCAAAGAGACGCAAGTCGCTGATACAGCCACCAGGGAACAGAGAGGATCATGGCGGCCATTATTGCGGAGGTATGCGTCGACGGCTGGGTGAAGACGTGCGTGCGAGCATTCCGAGAGTACTTCCTTCTTATATAGCACACAGAGGTTGAGTTTGGGTTACAAGTTAAGACGCTCGCAGGTTGGCGCTTGACAGCCTGATTATTACATAATAATCACTGGGAATTTATAACAAATATGAGGCACAACCTGAGGTCAATCGTTGACCACTGGATCCATAGAACACTACGGCATGAGGCGTGGGCCTTGCTAGTGACGTTGAGTTAGTTGTTGCACACTATCGCTGTATCAGCTAATCATTTCTGACCCCCTACCCCCGACAGAGAAATATCTGGTCCAACGGGCTGGGGTCCCAACATCGGTCGAGGCTTCTGACGAGGCGATGCCAAGGGACAACGTGTGCTATGACTCGAGCCAGTGATCAGGAAATACGTCGCACTAGCTCGAAATCATTTGTTCTACGCTACCCTGCGCACAGCGAGTGAAGACTCTCCGCGACTCGATCACGTAACATGCTGGTAGGCCCCACATCCACCGCTTTGCAACGGTGCCGGCCGGTAGCCCGCAGCCGGTTTCAGTCAAGTCTTGTTCTGCGCAAAAGCTGCCCCAAAAATGCTCCAAGTTTTGTTTTGTCACCGGGATGCAGTGCTAAGGGAGTCATAAATTACTGGTATCGCCGCTGTGGCTCTATTCTGCTTGACCTTACCGTGCTCGCAGATATCCGAGAGGGACCACGTCCTATAACATTACAGGCAGCTACGGTGGCAGCGGTAAGGTGCGCACCCGTCTAGAAGCATCGGCTGCTTTCATTCGAGAATATGTGGATTTCGTCTTCACAGCAGCCGGAAACCGGACGCATACCTTCGCTTCCGTGAAGCTGCGTCCGTGACAGCTTTGACACCCACATTGCCGTGATTTCCGCTGCGAAGCTCCCGAAGACGCGTCTAGACGAATATGGAGGGGTTCGAGCAAGGGTTCTTGACTACGGAGATCGGAGCATTGGGGGCGTTGTGTTCGCGAGGTCGGTTCATTCCCCTCTGCTCCGTCCAGCCGTCTCATTCATATCATCGAATTTATCACCGGATTTATGATAGGCTGTAAATGCCTTTCCACGAATGAAGGGTGTTGAGAGCACATCGCCCCTCTCGAGTGGTGTCTGAACGCCAGCGCAGCGCGCGTTCCGGCCTTCTCTCTTATGCAGCAGTCCATGCAAGACTTGTGCTAAATATCTGATGGTAGGGGGAGCGTCGGAGCTCCGCTGCGCCGCAAGTCGGTATAGTTGCCTGCGTTGGACTGATAAGCCTCCACCAGCAACGTTCTGGGGGCCGCACACTCCGAGACCGGACCGCGTCTAGTCAAGACACGGTACAGTCCACTTCCAACATGACAGCCATGGAAGCTGTAAATTGTCCGACGGGGAACTTGGTGTGAAATGAGCTTATGGGCGAAGGGCACGCTCGGCAGCTACGACGTCGCCCGTCCCGACGTGCCGTCTCACGCTCCCACTCCACCTCCCCGCCGGACGCTTCCCCTACCCGCGGCAACATATCTCCATCTCTCTCCCGCTCCCGCTCCCGCAACCCTGCGCTGCGTGGGCTCAGACCGCACTCCCAGCCGTGTCCTGGGAATATATGTGGCCATTGCTGGCTAAACCATGCACAACACACGTGTTGTGGCTGCTGCGATGATCCGCTCGTATCGTTGGAGCGTGGCTGCGACACTCACTTCGATGCGGAACAAAGCCCATGCTATGTCCAACCACGACCGAACGGCTCGCAGGTACGCCCCATGGACTTCTACTTTCCTGTGCCCTGACACATTCACGTGTAAAACGCGAGTTTTTACACCGAGTCAGAAAGTACGTTTCCGTGTCTCCAAGACAGGTTAGACGCGACGATGGCTACTATTGGGGGCGTTTTCTTGACCATGGCACGGACACTCCTTTTTCGAGGACGTTCTCGGATAGAGAGGTCCCCGCAGCCACAGTGTCAGCGGATGCCGGCAGTGGAAGGTTGTTATGAGACTTCCGGGAGAAGGGAAGCGCACGACGAAGGTTTACAGGTCGTCGCATCCAACTAGTTATGAAGGTATGTGGCGTTATACATATCCTTAACACGAGTCTCAGGAGTTTACAGATTATTAATGGCGACCACGGGTATGTAGCGCCCTCCCGCGATCCACAGGGCTGGCCGCGACTTGGGTCCGCTGCAGCGAAGGAAGGCGGGATGGATAGCTGGCGAAGGACATCACTTACGACGGTACTCAGTCGTCAATACTCTTCCTTTCTCACTGTCATAGTTCCATGATTGTTGTCAGGACATCGTTGTTCGGGCCAGATTTGGAGACAACCCAGCATTCCCAGTATATCCTTGGGCCAGCGGTTCTTTTCGGCGAAGGAAGAGAGCACGAGGATCGTATCTCTGCGTCGTTATGAGGCGGCTAGATGTTCCTGCTATCGAGAGGTTAGTCACTACCCTCGGCATCGGTGTATGTGTCACCGTAGAGGCTAAGGAGCAGCCCGCTGCAGTCGACCGCATGCGATCTTAAGCTCCAAGGCAAAGCCCGTGAGATCTATACTCCTACGGCTTCGACCTACGCTGCGGCCCAAAATAACCCGGGCAGGGGCTGAGCCGACATTCTATGAGCACCGACTCATCTATTTGTCCTGCGCTGCCTTAGAAAAGCTGACAGAGCGGGCGACGCGTTGTCTAGCCTTAGCTTTCTGGCCGCGCCTATTCATATGAGCCGGTGCTTGCGACGTAAGAAGGAAGACACAAGGCAGATTCAATATATTTGAGGTTAGCAGAATTTTTCGGATGCGTACGAGAGGAACGAAAAGTACAGTATACCCTGGACTAACTTGAGTATATTTTATTGAGTATCCTTAAGCAGTCGATATGCCCAAATCGTCGCGACCAGCTTTTCAACGCGCCTTCAGCAGTACAACGGTCTCGCGGGGTGAGCGCCCGCGTGTTTTGAGTCCGTACGCTCGGCTTCCCAGCTTGCTCTGCGCACTTATCATCTGGACTGTTTAGCATTTCTTCAATCGCAGAACATATTGGTCATTGAAAACGGGACCTCGTGCTCAATAAGCTTCAAACTCTAAGCATTTGATCATCATGCTCTGACATATGCAGGATGCTGACACAGCAATCAACATTATCACTCGAGCCCTATCTAGCTGATTGTGCCAATTGCCATCCTTTATAGGCGTACATATACACTCATAGAGAAGGAACTCGTCTTCCTGTCTTCAAATACGAACATCCGCAGAGCATCCTGGGCATATTTGGCCGGTGAGAAATTGACTGGATCCGCAGTCCTGCCCCGATGATGACGGGTCATACACGCAGCATCTTCCTCATGGCGGCCTCGCTTTGCCCTAGGTACGTAACCTCTGGGCAGCTCCTGCTTCTTCACGCTCAGAGATGCCTCAGAGACCACTGTATTGAACGCCGTATAAGCTTCAGCTCTCACGACAAGTGTCCTAGGAAGTCAATGCAGCCTCTGCATGTCGCTACCCAGCCTTGAACCCGCGCCAGCACTCTACTCAGAGCTTCGAACTCATAACGAGCCGAGGCAGAGGCTATTGGAGTAGCTTACTGTGCCTCTCAGCTGTCCTGTGGTCAGTGCCTACCGCATCGCTGTAGCTCAGTTATTGACTCCTTGCCTCAGTGCAACGGAGAACATGACTAAGTCAGCTAGCAATAGCAATGAGCATTCCGACGGGAGGTGTAACCAGCCCTCTCCGGGAGAGCAGCAAGGTCAAGATCAGAGGAACGATGGGCCGAAAAACACTCAGACGTACGTATTTTGGGCATTCTGGTATCATTGACTTCTGATACATTCTACGCCTCGGTGCTCAGGCCCGGGATTGCAAAGAAAAGGGCGTGAGTACTTCACCCCCTTGCACAGCACGCTCGCACTGACTGCTTTTGTGCGCAGCCCCGCCCACTCCATGAAGGTGCACTTTTGTGACCAAGCAAAAGAGCAGCTAAAGGCGATTGATGAGCAGTTCCCCGAGCTTGAGGGAAAGGCTGCCGAGATACACGAAGAGTACGTCAGGGAGTACACAGAGCAGCACTGCCCAGACGCTCGTCGTGCCAACGTCCGGTGAGTACATTCACGGATAACGCTCAAGTATTGTTTTACCGACGGAGCTATTATATCCAGAAAGATCTCTCACGAAAGCGGAACCAGCCAAGAAGAGCCAGAACACGCCACGGTGTCGTTCAAGGGCCCGCGCAGCGTCGACCCGAAGGGCAGGCACGTCTACATGGACTTCTGGGCTCGTTTCTTGGGGTCGAAAAAAGACTAGATACTTACCTGTGACACGTGCATGGTCTGCGCGAGTAAACGCATCAATATTTCAATGCTGAACAGCCGTTGTGAGCCACGTTGTTGTCTGTGCTCCGCGACCGCTCGAATACCTTAGCTTCCTAATTGAGAAGAGCGGGCGTCGGCGAACTGCGGACGCCCAACGTTGAACTCGTACATCTCAAACCAAACAACGCCTCGCGGAATAACACAGGCGTCCCAGCAACAGTCTGCTATCCGGTCATAACTGCCGATCTCGCGCGATCTATTTCGATGCAGCAGTGAGTGCCTGCGTACGTTGACTATGTGCTGGTGATTCCGCGCACGAGCGTTCTACGTTTCATAGAAATTCTTTCTACGCATATTTGCGGCTTCCCCGCCTCCTCTGACAGCATACGGATATGATTGAACTCTACCTGCCGCTCACATGCCATGGGCGTCGTAGCTGGGCGCGATTCAAATTCTACCACGCGCATGGCCCGATTGGTCAGGCTAGCGAGTGCTCCACTCGGTGAGTATCCCTGAGATCGCCATCTGCTTCACGGGCTGCGTGGACTCATCGCACCTTCGTCACAGCACTGTGGCACAGCTTTGATGTTGTCTGTGCCCTGCCGTGCCACGGCTGCTCTTACTGGGTAGGAAAGGGTCCTGGGCAGTGCCGCTCGACATCGCCTCGGCCCTCGAGGTTAGCTCAAGTGGTGATGTGTTTACCTTTCGACAACATTGTCTGTGGACGCTCGTGGGCGTATATCGGCTGACAGTTTAGCAGGGCAAGAACGTCCGGGCTACACACATCTGAGCATGCCAAGCGCACCACGCCAAGGCCACTGGTGACCACAGGTTGTACGCGGATGTTTCGAAATGATCTACGCATGGGAATTTTGCTGACGCAACTGGAATACGCTCAGCTCCCGTACTCGGTGCGGCTGTGGCCTTTGTCGAGTCTGCTCAACAATCAGAAGTGCCGCAAGTTCTACGACGAAAATATGCTGCGCTATGGCTCGTTGGCTTCTGTCCTCGCGTGTGTATATATACCAGTCTCTAGCCACACTCCAAGCCGAACAGATACCTTCCACCCCCTGACTCCCTCACCACCTTTTCCACTGCCTTCTCGCCGACCTGTCTTATTCACTACACAACTACGTTTGGACATCGAACCACCCATGAGCCTGTACACGCCTCTGAACCCCATCTCGTACGCCTCAGTCTCCCAGATGGCGGCTCATCACCGCTGACATCTATCCATAGCAGCATCGCGGCCCCGTCGCTCACTGCTGACGGGTACACTCCCGGCTCAAGCAGCATGCAAAGCGCATGCGGCTCCTCGCACCCCAGCACCGGGCACGTCTCCGCCAACGCGAACGCCCCGCTGCCGAACGGCGTACCGCCCGCCGCACCGTGAGCCGCACCATCGTTCCTGCTCACGACCCGCGCTGACGCGAGACAGCCCGCCGCCGCCCACGCCAAACAACGGCGCACATGCCAACGCGCTGCCGACGACGCGCCGCGCGGCGCACCCGCACGCGGGCCTCGCGGCAGAGCACCCCACCGTGCCGCTCGTCGCGGCCGACCCGCAGCGCGCGTGGACCGCGCCGCTGTACCGCAGCGCTCTGAGCGTCGAGGGCGCGTAGGCGGCCGGGAGGCCTGAACGATGAGCCCGGGCGCGGGCGGGGCCCTGGCTCCTGGCGGAGGATGCTCGGGGCACGGGGCACGAGGCTGAGGTTGGAGAATGAGGCAATATGCGTGTGAGCCCGGATGCGCGGGGTGGCGGCACGGTAGGGTGTGAGTTGTGGGGCTCTGTTGGTCAGGGCGGACTTTATTGTGGTTTGGGGACACGGACATCGAGATCATGTACGAACGGTGATGAATGCGCGCGAGTTACTCTAGATGGATAGATTGGATGTGGTTCACTCGTTCGAAAGTCCGATTCTCTTACGATATTTGACGAAGGATCTCCGCCCAAATTTAGCAGGAGCGACAAGGAAACTCTTGAGTCTGCACGATTATTCAAATTGCAGGCAAGGTCAGGTGCTATACGTAAGCTGGAGTAACTGATCGTGGGAGAGTATGCGGTAAGTAAGCTAATCTAATAGAGTAACTAACAAGGTAAGACCATCAGCTGACGTGAAGGGATAAATCGCTATATTGACGAGCATGGCAAATCTCTGCAACGAGGGCTGCTGGGCTTTGTATAATCTCGTTATTCCTGCCAAAGGAGGATAAAAAGTATGGCTGCAATGAAGGAGTGCGGCTGAGATGAGTTTCGAGGCCAAGATTCACTTAAAGTGAGGGGAACACCGAACGCGACATGAACGGTGGGAAACTGCTGCAAAATATAACAATAAATACTCAAAGCCACGCTCAAGTCCGGACACAGACTGCAACAGAGAAGGAGAGATCACTGCAGACGGGAAAAGCGTGCCGAAGGCTCAGAGCGTAACTGATGCTCACTCACAGTCAGAACGCATAAAAGGCACCCAGCTAAGCTGCAGTGACCGACGAACTTGTACCAGCGAGCGCACACAGGGATGCCCTTCCCACGCGCTTTGCAAATCAAAGGAAAGAATGACAGAACCATCTGCTGTATTACTGGTCGGTCTTGCTGAACCACGGGTGAAGTGCGAGCTCTGCGGCAGAAGGACGGGCGGCGGGGTCGAGGCGGCAGCATCGGGAAACGAGGTCGGCAGCAAGTGCGATTTCGTCCTGATCAAGGAGCTTGTAGTTGCTCATTGCGTCCTGAATCTTGACGAAGTAGAGCTCGTCCACGCGAAGCAGGTTCCCTGCGATCGATATTGGGGAGAACACGTTAAAAAATTCCTTGGGGCGGCAGGCAGGGCGGCGCACCCTGGGTATCAAAGTACTCATCGCGCACGGGCGAGCGCGCGAGTATTTCCGCGGAGAAGGTCTCGCCGGTGAGTTCCATCATCTTCGCGAGGTGGTCATCTTCGACGCTCCAGTCATCTTCGCCGTCGACGGGATGGAAGAGCCAGCGGCCAACGAGCATCTCGAACACCTGGATACCATCACAGATACGTCAACGAGCAAAGAATTGAGCTGCCAGCTGCACCACGTACGATGCAACCAATGGCCCAAATGTCAATTGCGGGGCTAAAGTCGGATTTTAGGATTATTTCTGGCGCGCGCAGCGAGAACGCGCTAAATTGGGAGACCGTGGGCTTTCCCTCGGCCCACTGGCCTGCGCGGCTCAGTACGCATCGCTCAGCAGAGGTGCTGAAACAACTCACATTGGCCCAAATCGACGAGTACGACTTTGATCTTCGCAGCCTCCTCTGGGCTGCAATCCGGCGTGTACGGACACGGATACGGGCTGTCCGCCGTGGGATCCTCGATTGTGGCATCCCACGCTGCGATCTCTTCGTCTGTCAGGTCCACCTGGAACAGGATGTTGTCTGGCTTGATGTCTGCGACACGTCAGCCCAATCGGCTCAGAGAATGCAAAGCGGGACGCACCGGTGTGCACCATGCCCTGCGCGTGCAGGTGCGCGACCGCATCGACGACCTGGCGCATAATCGTGCGCGCGACGTGGGGTGCAAGCGCCTTGTTCGTCACGGACCGGCGGAAGGAGCCCACGTCGGAGCCGAGGAAGTTGAGCGCGAGACAGATGTGTGCGGACTGGTCGAAGGCAAAATCTTCGTAGAGAACCGGGAGACCCGCGTGTGGGCCGCGTTCGCGCAGCCGCTTCATGGCGTCGACCTCGAGCATGATGCGCCCGCGCACGTCGTTCGTAGCGTCCCGCGAGAGCAGCTTGAGGGCGACATACTGCGTGGTGCTGCCTGACGCCTGCTGTGTACTGCTGCCGTTAGTAATAGTCTGAGCGAAAGGCAGCGAGCTCCGCACCTCCCGCGTCTCTTGGCTAGCCACGTCGTCGAATACACCCCATGCCCAAGCTGGTGGCAAAGCTCGTATCGCCCGTCGAGCACATCGCCTCGAGCTCCAGGGTAGAAGTCTGGTCCATCTTCGACGCGCATTGGGAGTGCAGGCGACGGAGCACGCTCAAGAGGTGCAGGAGCTGCGCGAAGCCATGACGCAGGGGAGAACCAGGCTAGGAGACCGAGCATGAACAGGACGACGGAGTCGGGAAAGGAGAGGCATCACTGGTCTGGGGACGACTGTGAGTAAGTGACTGCTGGTAGCGCCGGAACCGCTGGCTTGGAGCTCGTGGCTGTGGTCGACCCAAGACCTGGGATGGAAATACCTTTTTCAGGTATATTGGGAAGGGTGACGCGAGATACTATGCGCAAAAAGGCTTGCGTTCATGACTTCTGCGCCAACATCTATCTGGCTCGGTGAACTGATACGGCGGTTCAGTTGTCTGCAAGCTCCAAGTGCAGCCCAAGCCCGTACAGGATAGCGGCTTAGACGCAACCTGGACGTTCACATCACTACGCTCGAATACCTGTGACTCGCGTACGCATCAGTCTCGCATTTTGTCAGAATGCGCTGTGGAAGATGGCTGTGGTCGACAAAGCGGGTTGCGGTAACAACTGCTGACTCAGAACATGTCTGTCCCAGACATCCGTCAGCCAGGAGGATTTCCTAGGACACTGCGACAGGAGGGACCTCTTGTCCTCTCTTCCACAAGGTGTGTGAAGGGTTTAATCGGATAATCAAAATGCTATACTCATAGAAAACCAGCATGAGCTGCTCGCTTTGTTCCACAGCGCCAGGCGGAGATGCAGGCTGCTGCTTGTCCCCACGATGAGGTAGGTAAACCTTGGCTCCACAAATAACCTTGTATTTATATTTACCACCAGGAGATAAAGCTCTGGTGCTATATCCGGCAGCCTTGTTCATTGCACGCCTATGGGAAGCGTCTACACCCTTCGGTCAACCTCTGGCTGCGCAGAAAATTCGTAGTTGGCTTGTCAAGTGAGCACCGATAAACGTCGGGACGCGCATTCCGGCATCGGCCTCTCACCGCAATCGCTCTGTTCCGGATAGCGAAGCGTCAGTAAGTACTCCATGCATTTCCTCCCGCCGATGGCCTCAGTTTGTCCCTCCCCAGAATTGTATTCCTTGCCCCAAGGATTAGTCTCATCTTTTGTTCAGAGAAAACATTCCACTCTCGAATACGTATGCCCCGCTCTAGACGGCCTCGATTAGGCTTCCGAGACAACAGCGGATCGGAGCAGCCTCATCATTCCACGCGGCAGTTGAGCAAGCACAGTACATTCGCGCACCACGTCACGAAGGCGCAGCCCCTCCGTGATGGGCATCACCCTGGGACGCCTGGCGAGGTGCGCAGATCTTTTATGTTTGACATTGCTTGGCTCCTAGGAGAACTGATGTGACATATCCTTTCCTTGTTTGTTGGATTTTACTGCAACTCCTTGCATCGGCCGAGATCGCAGTACTCTGCGCGCTAGATTGGATGACCAACGAGCGCTCCGTCGATTGTCCGGACGGAAGCTCGCCTCAGCTTGTATCGTGGTTCGTACGTCCGTTTGCCTTCAAGACAGATCTTCAGACAGCGTGGCATGGTCTCCAAAGCCTTTGTTCTCCACATGCGCGCGTTGCGAATCGCGACGTTCCTGAACGTCCGTTCGGGAGTGCAGGAAATGCGGTCGACAAGGCAAGTCGGATAATCAAAGGGCTATCCTCATAGGAATCACTAGTAGCTGCTCACCGTAATTCACAGCATATCGAATTGGCAATGCCGATAGCTGCTGGTACAGCCCTTCATGCGAGAAGGTACGTCGAGTCTCTGATAGTCAAAACGGATGTGCTGCCAGCGTAGAAAATTCGCACTTAGCACCGGCAAGCGTAGTCACCGATGCACCTCGGCACGCGCAAGAGTACAGCATCCGCCACCGGCTTCTCAACGTGAGCGCGCTGTACCGAGTAATCTGCAGTGTGTGCTGTTTCCATGCTAGCTTGAGATTATCCTCTACCCAGACCCCCACGCTGGGACCAATGGCCTATTCCGCCCAACGTCAAAGAGTCGTTCCATTGAGATGCCAGGGAAGCCACGTGGACACCTCGATCTCCCAGCGACTCCCGCGCCCGAGGAAGAGCACCGCTCTCCGAGCGCCCGAGGACAGTAGCAGCCGCATCCCGTTCAACAGCTGGGCGAGCGCAGCATCTGTATTATCCTTACCACGAGCGGACAGCTCATACCTATTGCCACACAACGGGTTGGAGCAGGTAGCAAAGTGCGTAATCCTGTCCTTTGATACTGTTGGCTCCTAGGAGATCTGACATATATGACATATTCTGTCCTTGTTTATCGGATTTCACAGCAAATCCGAGACATCATAACTCACGCGCCAATCCAGCGATGTGTGAGCAACGGTCAATCTGTAGAAGGCTCGGTCGCAAGCTTACCTCAGTCTGTACGTCCATTCCCCTGCATGAGAGATCTACGACCAACACGGTGCGGTCGTCAGAAACCTATATGCTTGCTGCAGATCGCGACCGTATACTTCTCGCGTGCTACGATGTCCTAACTGTCTGCCGGACAGCCCTGACGCGTTTGTTTGGAAATACGCGCCAAGAAAGTGCTGGTATATCCTCGGAATGTACATGCAGATGCCCGAATGTGTGGCCCTTGAAGCTTGGGCTTCACTACGATTGGATGCTATCCTGGTACGCGACGTACCTTCTACCTTCCTGCATCGCTCTCAGCGCGACCGCGGACCTCCGACAGCTCCCGATTGCTGGAAATGTTCGCGGCCCCCGCCGGTCGGACGCTTCTTCTTTTTGTTCGTCTTCCTCCGCCGCCGACTTAGCAACGCGCAGGAATGCTCCCAAGTCTCCTTCATCCGACACGAAAGCTGAGAGCGAGCGCCGGCCGCCCGCAGCGGCCGATCGTGGCTTACATCCTGACCACCGCCACGAGGACGCACATGCGGATGCGTAACGGCAAGATGAAATGATATGTGTTGTGCATGGTGCGTGAGGCTCTAGTTAGAGTGGCTGCAATGCCACACATCAGCATCTGACGAGTGGTACTTGGCAGATGGGGCGCTGTAATGCGCTTTTGTGTCGGGGAAGGCAGGTGGGGCTGCTTAGCCCCGGACAGCTGCTGTCTTCGCGGGCGCGGCGAAGCTTGTTCACGACGCTCAGTTATCAGAAGGCTTCTGGTGACTTGGTGTGGCGGTATGGATAAATGAAGCGCAGTTTTTGAAGCAGGATATATATGAGTGCCGTGCTACGACGGCGGCCATACACCCATCGACCCTCGAACGACACTGTCTTCAACAAACTGACAGCCTGCAAATATCTTGGCCTAGCTTTGCATATTCAGGTCGTAGGTGCTGCTCTTCTGTACGAAGTCACCCACCCACCACCCAATCAGCAGCGTCCCAACTACGTCTATCACGCCCTCCGTTACGACGCCGGCTCTGTCATCTGCAATGGAAACGACGGCCAGTGACCAACCTGCTTCTGATACCGCGCCCGCGTCGTCGAGCAACGGGTGCGCGTCATAGTCTCTCCGTCGCGTCGCAGAACTAACCAGCAAGACCTTCAGACCTCCTCTTGCCGCCGAGCTCTGCACGTCCGCGCCGACTGCGGCGCTGCGCACGACGCGCCGCCCCGCCCACCCGAACCACGATCCCGAGCCCGAGCACATCAGCGCGGACTACGTCGATGCCGACCCGCTGGCGCCGCTGCCAATCCCCCCGCCGATCCCTCCGGTGCCCGTGCCCGTGCCCGCGCCCGCGGGGGCCAGGCGGGCGCCGCACGGCGCGGACGAGGACGGCGATCCGGAGCACGCAAGCGTGCCGTTCGCGGCTGCCAATGGGCGCGAGCGGCCCGTGTATCGCGACGGTGGCAAGCCTGGCGCGAGCGAGTAGAGGCGCCTGTCTCTTGGTGCGCACAGCCGCAGACCGGGGCTGTGGATCGTGGTACTAGACTGGTGATCAGAAGAGTTGCAAGGGGGGACTGATAGACTGCGGTGGTCTTTTTCATGAAAGCTTTGCGATGATTGGCTATTCTTTCCCATTGTTTGACCGGCTGGTACCGTGGCTTCGGTGCGGAACGTTCGAGTCAATGAACGGATGTCTGCGGAGTTATCTTAAGTTATGTAATTGCCTATCGTTGTATACCAAATGTACACCACAGGTGACGATGTAGAAAACGATTGATGAGAATACGACTGTCGCTGTGGATGCGACCAAAGCGCAGAGGAATGGCGCCTTCGCTGGGCGCGAGCCAAGGGGAGCTTAGGATTACATAGCTACCACATAACTCCGTTAGTATTTGGACCACACCAGAGACACTTGCAGAGCTGGGAAGTCGTAGAGCATTTTCCGGCGTCAAGACTGCAGCAATCGCGGACGAAGGATGCAGCCGGAGAAGATACCACCACTTTCTAAAATCTCGTAGACGGTCATCGCATCCTCGATGGCAGTCTGATATGGCTCGTTCACTCGGTGAAGCTTTTATGCATAGACGGGGGCTAGTGTCAAACGGAAATCACAGCTCGAACGAACCTCGACTGTCACAATATTCAGGGTGGAGGGCCGAGCGCGCCAGCATCTCCTCTTCGAATCCCAGTTCAAGCATGGTCACCGAATTGAAGCGATGAGCGCACGGAGAGTCCAAATGAATAGAACAGCCGTTGACCAAACACGCACAAGATCAGTATATTATTCGCAGGCCGACACCCGGCTAGTTAGCTACCCATTTCGCAGGCAAAAATTGTACTACAGATCATACATGAGAACGGAAGACGATATCCAGAAGCAAGTGGAGTGACATGTATATAATTTTAAGGGGTATCCGGGGCGGAAGACGAAAGTGGTACAGGGGCATAGAAGGGAATATGGCGAGTGATCGGAGGATAATAGTGGAAGGGTATACGACGCGCAGGCGATAGAAAGCGACCAGAAATCAGCTAGATAGGACAACGTAGAGGACATAGCTTAGAAGCTCAGAGTGTAAACTCGGACCTTGAAGCTCTGGGCATATCTGAAGCTGCGAGCGATAAAACCTCAGATGCTCCTCGCAGGTATAAGCGATAGAAGCATCCGACCAGGAATCGGCGGCTTGTTTCGGGGTGAAGTAGTATGGAGGTGCGAGCAGGAGATGAATATGATGCGGCCCAAACACCTTGCGCAGCTCTGACCTTTCTCGCGAGCCGATGCGGTAGAAAAAGCCAGAGAAAATGGGGGAAGTTGTAGATGGATCCGATGACCTTGATACTCACGGTGCTGAGGCTGACCAGTCGAGAACGGGCGCAACAGAATCGAACCACGAGTCCTTACAAAGGTCTTCAGCGGTCGCCCGGTTCTTGGGATCGAGGTGGCAGCAGCGGCGGATGACATCGGCCGCAGGTTTGATATCGCCCGTTTCCATAATCCTGTAGTTAGCCATGGCGTCCTCGACCGAAATAGGGTAGAGCTCGTCAACTCTGAGGAGGCTCCCTGCATCAACCTTGAGTCAAAGCATGACATGAGACAGTATATCATGCGTACCGCTCTCGTCAAAGTACTGGTCGCGAAGGGGAGATCGGGCAAGGATGGTCTCGTCAAACGCCTCGCCAGTTAGTTCCATCATCTTGGCGAGGTGATCGTCTTCAATACTCCAATCATCCTCGCCGTCGACAGGGTGGAACAACCAGCGCCCGACGAGCATCTCAAAGATCTGACAACAGCCCCGAGACATCCCGTCAGCTGTGCACGGAGAACAACCAAGTAGCTGCCGCATACAATGCATCCGATGGCCCAAATATCTATGCCCGGCCCGAAGTCGGTCTTCAGAATGACCTCTGGGGCTCTGAGAGAGAATGCGCTGAACTGGGACACCGTCGGCGTTCTATTCGCCCATTGGCCTAACGAACATGAGCATGTCTATCCGGGGTTGATAGGCAATGTCACTGACATTGCCCCAGATCTACGAGAGAGACTCTCATCTGCATGGCCTCCTCGGGGTCACAGAATGTGGCCCAGTCATGGGGCAGAGGAGTAGGCTCTGTTCTGTCGCCAACATTGGCAAGCCAATTGTCGATCTCCTGTGCACCCATGTTCGTATGGAACAGGATATTGTCAGGTTTGATATCTTCACTGTCTTAATCAGCTTACATTATGACCTGCAGTTTGGGAAGACCAACCTGTGTGCACGATGCCGTGCTTGTGGAGGTGCGCGACAGCGTCGATGACCTGCAACATGATGACGCGCACAACGTGGAGCGGCAGCGCTTTGTTGGGAGCCGAGCGGCGGAAAGAGCCGACGTCGGAGCCAAGGACGTTCATGGCCAGACAGATGTGAGAGCCGTGGAGGATAGAAAAGTCCTCGAAGAGAGTCGGGAGGCGCGGATGGCCACCGAGATCGCGAAGGTTCTTCATCACGTCGACCTCGAGCATAATACCCTCGCGAACTTCGATGGTAGCATCTCTGGAGAGAATCTTAATAGCATGGTACGCTGTGGTCTTCCCTCTTTCTTCCTATCATGTAAACTTCCGAGTTTTCGCGTTCAAGCGAGCTGCACACTAACCTGGAATCCGACTTGGCTAGCCAGGTCTTCGAGTATATTCCGCCACCCAGAGTGACGAGCAGCTTGTAGGTCCCGTTTAAGACCTCACCAGGACGTGCGTCGTAAAAATCTGTGAGTTCGCGCTCGGGGGTGGGACTCGCCATCGCTCTATTGGCGCTAGCGGAGGTTGAACTTCCGTAGACGCTGCTGACGAGCTTCAAGAAAAACCCGTACGCTGAAGAGAACCACGTTTGCGGCGCTGACATACTGGAGTTGCAGAATGTGCTGTGAGAGAAGAGAGATGGGGCTTTACGCACTACGGGAAGATTTGGATGTGCAAAGTCCGCCCATCGAGCTATAAGTCCCTCTGTTTGGCTGTGCTTACTATGTGACAGATCCAGAGTTTCCGTATCACACTGGTTACTTATCCACATTTCACTACTATCCGCCTCCCACGTCGTACTCCGAGCCATTCAGCTTCCTAGGAACTATCGCTTTAGCATGTAAACCAGCATTCAGAGGCGACTCAGATCGTATATCTCTGGTGAGTGCTGCAGCTCGGTATTAAGTTCTTAGCTAGTAATATCACTGCCCGCTCGCACAGCAGCTGACTGGTGCTATATTAGCTTCCGTCAAGGAATCGATCGCGGTTGTCACAACGCGACCCTCGGATGGAGATAGTTCGCACTGGTGAGAGCCCCGCATTGCCCCTTTACGTTATCAGAGTTTGTTTCTAGCCTTGTAGCTGTGCTCACGGCGACCTCATGGTCCGACGAGACCGGTTTGAGGTTCTACAGCTCACGAGTCACACAGCTTGCGAAGGTAAGCTCATTCTAAGTGCAGATGCAGGGGCTTCTCGGAACTCTCGTACGTGAGTGAGAACCTTACGTATCCTGCATATCTCCACCAATTTTGACGCGAGCAAGCTACAGGTGTGGATATTGGATAGATACGTACCAAGGGATACTTCCAGCGAGATTTCTGAGAAATCTATGCTTGGGCGCAGCACCATGGCGACGTTTGGGAGACATGAAATCCGTCTGTACCTACGCGACCATCGTTCAATATCCCGACGCTCCTGCAAAACCAGTCTTTCCAAGAGATGCTACACCGGAAATTCTCCCATGGACCCTTGACAGATCACGATGATAGAAACCAGGAGCATTGGCCTTGTCTGAGGCACGGTAGCTGTTCCTAGATTCAGATAACTATCCCAAAGCTTGTCGGACGACTGCACCGTGGCCGCGCAGTCCTCGGTTTGGCTGCGTCTTTCCAGATTTATGGCCTCTTGGTTGGACGTACTCCTAGAAGCACTTCTAACAGTGCACCCCTCGCCACAGGATATCCATAGCCTGCACGGCGCATCGCACAAGTGTAAGGTTGTGTCGATATGAAACGACTCGTGGGTGCTGCACGACAATGCAGCTTGCCGAAGGCGTCCTAGGAAATCGCGAGAATCGTGAGTCCATCCCCTTATAATTCGCGGCATGGCTAGAGGAACGCGAGAACTCGTCCCGCTACGACAAACTGTCTCTGTAAGATTTTTCATAGAGTCGATATGGTCTCAGCTTATTTATATCTTATGCAGGAGGCGACATATGCAACATGAGCTCCAGAAACTGGTTGAATTGGCCGGTGAACAGTAACCAGAAAGATAGGCGTGATGAGGAAGATAGGCGCGACGAGGTAGATAGGCGTGACGAGGGAGGACATCCTCAGCCACCCCGTCATTCTCAGCATACCCAGCCACCTGTCCGCTCCCAGCACGCTCAGCCACGCTCTCATCTTCCGCCATCTCAACCCGCGCCGCCCCCGTACGATCCGCGGCAAACGCAGAAACATGTTTACCAATCCCAGCCGTACGTGCAGCCCCAGCCCCAGCAGGCGGCCAACTACAGGACGCCTCAGTAAGTATAGCACGCAATACGCATAGGCAGATTGCTGATCGCGCATTGCCCCAGGGCTTATGGAGGCTCCGTTAGGGACTCAGAACGGGTCAATCGTCAATTCACTGCTGCAGGGCCGGCCCCTGCACATCATCACGGCGTTCCTGCCATGGAGGCGTGGGTAGACTACCAGCCTCGTCATGCTACGTCTGAGCACCCGGCTACTGGGGGAGCATTACATGCTCCTCGTGGTGCTCTCGTCGCGCATGCACAGGAGGACCGCGGTCGCTCTTTGCAGGAGACCTACGCGGCCACAGGATTGGTCACCGCTTCTCGCGGTGTCCCTGCCACAGAAAACCGGGCTGACAATCACTCCGGACGCTCTTCGTATCCACATACAAGTCCTGCCGTTGACACAGAGCCGTGGGTGTTCTGCTGCGCTTTATGTGCCTTCTCTTGACGTTCTCCCACAGGTCTGCGCACCGGCTCAGAATACACTTCACCGGAGAAGCGGAGAGGCAGCTCGTAGAGCTCGAGCAAAAAGACCCGCGATACCGCGGAAGCGCTCGCGAGCAGCACGAAAATGCCATCGTCGAGTACGCGAAGAAGCACAAGCCGGGTGCCAAGCGCGCGAACGTCAGGTGAGGGCGCTCGAGCGCAGCCGGAGGTGAGGCTGATGGTAGCACAGGAAGGTTGCGCACGTCGGCGGGACGAACTCCGCAGAGGGGGAGCACCAGACGGTCTCCTTCAAGGGCGGGCCCGGGGAAGACGGAAAAGGTGTCCATATTCCGATGCCTCCGCGTAGCTTGGGGAGAGACGTGGCAGGCCCATCGGCGCCGCCTACCACGAGGGAACTGCCGAATGCTGCGACCTACAGGCAGCACAGGTAATAATCTGTCAATCTATTCACCTGTGCCTCTAGATGTGTCACGATCCGTGATTCTTCGGGGCTAGAGTTGACGGGTTTGTTTCGAGCAGACTAAATACCTGACAGAAGACCGCCGATTTTCAGTGTAATTGGTGCAGTGGATCTGGGACCTCGGGCTAATATGGTCAAAAATCTATTTAATATAATCTCATCTGCCTCACTCATGTATACGAGCAGCCGGCACGACGCTGGCGGCGCACATCGCCTTCATCCACAATGTTGACGTTACTGGTAATCATCTTTCTTGTATGCCTTTTAAGGATGCGCGTGCAAGAGGCGCTAAAACTTTCCGCCCCGACGAGAGATGATTGTACATAGTGGTATTACTCCATTGTCGCGGCCGGCGGCCGCCAAGGACTTCAAGTTGCCAGCCCTGTTTGGGTCCTCGATAACAGATTCAGACTCCTCCTAGGAGTTTCTGCCAGCCTTACGTCCAGCAGAACCTCAAGGACACCACGAGCAATGCGGCCTGGACCTGTACTGACGATTATGGCGTCCGGGTTCTCGCAGATACCAGTCCTCGTGCCTACAACGTTCGTGAAGAGTGACTGATTACGCGGGTAAGATAGGCCAGCTTCTACTAACCACCATGACGCAGCCCTATCTAGACTCGCTCGTGCTGTGCCTGCGGCGCACTTCGCCCCTGCGCCACCGCGGACATCAGCGCTTCCGAGACCGATGCGGCAAACGGCGGCGTTCTCCTCGACTTGACGGTATCACATCGTCGACATGAACGTGTGAGTCTTACCAGGTGTATGCCACTCATGCGCCACTCATTTACCCTAAGCTTCACAGTTTAGTCACGACATCAGCACATGCCCGCACATCTGACCTGTCTGACCGACCTTCCCAGCGTGCCGTATCGCACGCCACTCAGCTCGCGCCTCGAGCGTCCCGTCAGGCGGCGTCGAGGTTCGATGAAGCAGCTCTGCATGTGAAGATCGATTTCATCGGCGCGCACATGGCGCACGCCTCGCGGGAGCTTGTGGCGCTGCAGCTGGTCTTCTCAGAGATAGAAGAAGATATTGTACACGCGGTTCTGGATGCGAACCGTGGCCACCTCAGGCGGAGCATCCCAGCTGTACTGAATACTTGGGGATACAAAGGTCCACACAGACCAAGGGCTGCGCCGCTGAATGAGGCCTGGTGATAGTTTGTTGTGTATCTCCGAGAGGCTGTTCATTGATGCACACAAGGATATCTACACTGTGTTATGCCCAATGGCGCTATGTGACGCACTCTCGATGAGCGTTGCAAGCTTTGATATCTGGTCATATCGCCCATCGGAAAGCTAGGTTCATCGCGCTGTTCCCGCATCTTCTGTTCTGATCTTCCCACTGCAACGTGCCTTTTCCTAGTATCGCGTACTCGTGTTTGCTTCAGTAATACATGACACATACATACTTATCGCAAGCAGCCAGTGGCAGCACTAGGGCTGTTCATGCCCCACATAGGGATCGCCGGTGTCCCGATTATGTCTTGACTCCTGTCATTCGGACTGTATTGTCAGCGCATCTATCCACTATTAGTGCTCCCGAGCTTGACACTAGCTATCCAACTAGACTACCGCCATTGTGCTCCGCCGAGGGCGCACTACCTTTATGCCGCCGCACGGAATGGATAGCTCAGGCACCTCTGCCGGTGCATTCAGCGAACCGCGCTCGGTGGCGTGGCATCCTCTGAGTACAGCGTCATTTCGACGCGCTGTATTGCCTAATATTAGCTCAAGTACGGTATGCAAGGGTAGGTTGGCTGTTCGGCACTGTAGCCATTGCGATGTACTGTCTGGATATCTAGCATCTAGTTCTTTTCCGCCGCAGATCTGTGGATACCTGACAGTGAGAAAGCTACCAAGCACTTACTGCCAAACCTCAAACACACCTGTTATTCAAATGCTTGAGAATTTGTCCGATTTTGAATCCTGTAGCAATTGCTAACTCGTCCAAACTTGCGTGCCTTTTTTGGACCAAAGGGCGAAGGCGTCTAGGTTTTCATCTCCGATTGGCCACGTCTCGGGCTAGGCGTACGCGTATCTCTTCTCTTCACCTCGGCGCCCATGCTCTCTTTTGGGTCTTGCAGGCTGTATTGAGAATATTGAGAGCTGGACGCTTGACACTCAGGCGCACGATCTGGACTACCTGGCACAAATCCCTATCAGCCCGCGCTCCGGTGGCTGCGCTCCTCAGTGGATATCCCGTTCTCTGGTACGGATCTTAACAGCACTCTTTCCAAGGCTGGCTTTGTGGCTCACCAGCTGACCAGGACTTCGTCGACCCCGTAACTGTGATTGTTCAAACGTTCAAAGCTTCTACTGTCCAATCAATCGCCGTATTCGCACCGCTCCGCACTCGCGTCAACTCTTTCATCCGGACTGACGCAGTTCTCAGGAACCCTCAGGAACGTACAGCTCGGTCGACACGGCTTCGGGTGATGTGCCACCTGTACAATCTAGTGAGGTACGTTTTCTATCACATTGACCCTGTTCTCCCGAGGAATATCGTTTGCGAGAGACATGCTGACTTCGAAGGCCTCACAGAATGAAGCCTCTCTCGCTACCAATTTCACACAGATGAACCAGATAGGTGAACCCCCGAGCCCCCTATTGCATGCGCCCCTGCAGGACGACGGACCGCGACGCTTCTTTTCACATCCAGGCGCTGCCAGCTGGACCCAATACCCCATCTTCGAAGCAGTGCGGGCGTGCGGGACATTCGCCCGCTCTCAGGGGGATCGCATTCCTAGGTGCTGAATTGTACGTAACTTTTGCGCTGCAAGATGAAGCCGTTGACAAAATCCTAGGACACTCTAGACGCATGAGATAACAACCTGTTTCGATGCGCGTCACATGCGATGAAATCAATGTAAACGGCACGAACGAGTTGCGCAGCACCGGATACGGAGCATGACGGAGCTCCTTGAAATGCGCTTTATAAGTTAGAGGCTTCCTGAAGAGCAAAGGGGCTCCCCGCTCCCCTCGACGTGCTCTAACCATGGACAGACGACGTAAATCCGACCAGGACACCAATTCCTCGTCCGATCTCTCGTATGTACCTGAAAACGCACTTCTGTACAACAATTCTGATAGACCCATAGCGATGAATTCGGTGACATGACTCTCGATGGCAGCCGGCGGCCGGACGGGACGAGACGCACTGCAAATACTACCACGCCACGACCAACCAGAGATCCTGGCTACATAGCTCCGCCGGAGAGCACTCCTCGCTCCAGAAACCGTGATCGTTCACAACGCCGGGGGGACAATGAGGTTGCTGCGCATTCTCACCGCTCCAACCGGTCAGAGGCCCACGCTTGGCAAGGTTCGCCTGCTGTGCCTCAGCACTCGGTGTAAGCGCCTGGAGCTATTCTACGCAGCCTGACAGCCTCTAACTAGAAATTCCCGCCAGAGGCGATGATGGCCATCCTCCCTCGGAGACCGTCCATTGGACGGTGTACCCCAGCACGCGCCCGCAGATACAGGGGACAAGCGCGACGCCCCAGCGGGAAGATTTCGCTCGTTCGCAGACGGAGGAAGCATACACTAGCCCCCGCATCCAACAAGAAACCCTCCAGTACGGCGGTTACCCTGGGTCCCGTAGGGCCGCCGCGCCCCCCACGCCCGCGCGTGCGCACGATCAAGACTCACACCATCACGCACCCCAGGACGCTCGCAGAAGTCCCGTCACTCGACGTCGCAGCGATTCCTATGAGTCACAGACGGCCACGCCGCCCAGGCTCGCGCCCGCGTATGGGTACGAACAGGACTCGTACAGTCACCCTCACCAAGACGCTCGCGGAAATCGCGTCACTCGCCGTCCCAGCGATGGCTATGAACCACGGCGCGCCGCACCCCCCACGCCCACCTATGTGAACGCCCAAGACTCGTATAATCAGCCTCTCCAAGACACTCGCGGAAATCGCGTCACTCGTCGTCGCAGCGACCACTATGAGCCACAGACCACTGAATACGTTAATCGCGCAGTGGGGCCCGACGCTGGTCGAGCCGTCCTACCTGTTCGTAATCCGCAGAACGAATCGAGGTTCGTCTCTCTCGAGATCTGTTCTTTCTGGTCCTCTGACATCATACAAAGCATAGCAGATGAAGAGCACTCAGGACGCTATCGGAGGGTTGGTGGTAGTGAACGTAGCAGGGGAGATGAAGAGCGCTACTATCGAGGGAGGGAGACGAGTGATGGGAACATGCCCTCGGCTTACAGCACTAGTCCCACCTTCAGCCGAGTACCACTCGCCCGGCCATCCAACGAAGAGCATCGCGTTCGGAGCACAAGGCCGTCGGAGGCGGTGCCCGTAGAGCCCATTCAACAGCCCCGGACGACTGCTTCACCTTACCAGGACGATTATCGCGGTCCCGCGCAGCGCGCCCCCGTCTCGGTCTCCACGTGAGTCGCAGCGTATTCATGGGTCAAACGCTTGTCTGACTGTCCAGTAGGTTCTACGCGCCGCCTGGAAGTGTCACTCACACCGAATTTCGAGCCTCGACAGCGACATCTAGCAATCAGGACCGAGGCCATTCGCGAGAGAGAGCCGCAAGGAGGTCTTCCAACCAACACGAAAGCGTCCACGACACTACTGCACGAGAGACCTCCGATCGCCGTCGGGATACTGGATATTCTCGTACGGCACCACAAGTACAATATGGCATGTCTGTGCCTACGTGAGTGCCCGCCGAGCGTAGCTTAACGTGTACTGACAGAGGCGTTGGTCAGTCCGGATCTGCGCTCCCGCACAGACTATACACGGGAGCCGACTAGAGAGCAGCCGCTCCACAGCGAGTCGAAACCCCGAAGGGCATCTCATGACCCGCTGGTAGACACTTGGACCATCGATGACTCACATGCCTACCGCCCATCAGATGCTGGCCTCCCTCCTCGGTCAGTGGAGTCTCAATACTCATCGCTTGCTATATCCTCTGATCTCGTTCGAACCAGTATGTTCCGGGAAGGCGTATCGGTTACTCAGAACCCCGTTTCGTATGCGGCAACACCTGAGAGTCGATATAGTAATGCCAGCCCCAGCATCGCGCGCTCTGCAAGCTCTTGTGACTACGCCGACCGCGTACCATATCAGGAGGCGATAAGCACCCCTGCCAGAGCGACATCCGCGGCAGGCGGCGCTATGGCTCCCGCGAGCGACAAGAGCTCGGCCACCAGCGCAGAGCAACGCACAGACGACTACCGACCGACCAGACGCACCGATCGCAAGGCGCTGACCCCAGTGTGAGCACCGTCATGTCTGCATGTTTTCGCAGCTCATCCACCAACAGCCCGGAAGGCAGACCTTCGACTCGCAGCGGTACATTGGCGACAGAAGCTACGAGGGCTCCGATGGCATCAACGCGAGAGCAGTCTGTAGACTCTACTACGGAAGGGAACGCCCTTGGACAGCGCCGCAGCTCGAGCAGAACGCCCTCCATCTCGCCCATGCAGCGGCGACGCTCCTCAGGGTAAGCTCCTCCTTGTTTCATAACGTACGCACGTCTTGACGCCTGCACAGGTCTCGCGGCCCACCGCATGGACATGCTCCAGGGAGCGATTACCCGGACGAAGAAGGCGGACACGTCTCGCATGACCACAGAAGCTTCAAGAAATATTGACCGCTGAGGCAGCATCACGCCTTCAAGTTACCACCGAGTCGGTACTTGCCATCGACTCGATGCAACGTCGATAGCTTCGACCACAGATCCTCATCCTGGGATGCGCTGGACGCGCCCATCAGCTAAACCCCAAGCGCGCTCTGCCGAGTTGGGGAGTCCATATCGAGTTGCTCTGTTCGCTCCAGTCCTGCTGCTTGTTTTAGTTGCATGTGTACTTCTCCCATTTTATATTATCAAACATATCCTGCGACGAGGAATCGCCCAAACTGGGGATTACGTCAGCCCCCGCGTCTG
This sequence comes from Phanerochaete sordida, assembly GCA_019973155.2. NCBI lineage: Eukaryota > Fungi > Basidiomycota > Agaricomycetes > Polyporales > Phanerochaetaceae > Phanerochaete > Phanerochaete sordida. The sequence goes on along the minus strand of BPQB01000015.1, from coordinate 54,509 downwards.
GGCATGTTCGCCGCCTCTCTTCCATGTGCCGTCATGTCACTACCTCCAAGAAGTGTTGTTTCCTCGAAGATCATGTTCTATGACTTTTCATTCTCCTTCGGAACTATGGAGGCCTACGACAGGCCAGTCAGGTCAGTATCACGAAATCGAAATTCGTGGCTCTTCAGCTTGCAGACGGGTACCTGCGAATCGGGAAGATCAATGCCTTCGAAACAATCGCTCACGATTTGCTTCCCCGATGCGTCCTCTACTCCAACATCATCTCCCGCGCTGGGCACGGGCTCTGAAGGTCGTCCTCTGTGCGTTCGTCTGGAATATCATCCACGACCACATGGTGCAGTCGTGCGTATGCGACAAATCGTGAGCCTGCTGTACTCCAGACGTCCCTCACGCAGTGGTTTCCTGGTCATCATGCTCATCTCTGCCTCTGGTGCGCTCAAACAGATACTCGCGCGCGCTGTGGTACTAGAGTTCATTTACCTCCTGATCGATCCTCTATGGCATGTGTGCAGATATTACTTGACGCGTCCGGGGCGGCGACCAAGGATCCGGATCCCCGTATAATTTGCATTGTCGGCGTTGGTACGCGCCCTCGTGTCGGATATGAGCCTGCGCGGTAAATCGACTAAGTCACATGGCGACGCGAGAGGTTGGTGGACCCTAGCCAGGAAGCAGCACCCCAGGTTCCCGCTCTCACGTACCTGTTTCCTAGGACGCTCATAGATAGGACAGTATGCCCCGGCCATCGCGCAGCTCTGCGTTACAAGAGAAGAGTGGATGCGTTATAAGGCGTACCAAGACGTGCAATCAGGCTGACACCGTGGCGAGGTATTGACCTCAGGTACGGCTCGGCGCGACGTACTGGCTGCATACTGATGTGCGTAATGGAATTACAGGACAAGGCGTGACTGCGCTATCGAACGACCTTTCGAGGTAAAAGTGCCAACACCAGCTCGCGAGTCGCCTCTCCACCTTTCTATCTGCTCAACGTCCGATCGGCCAGAGTCCGATGTACCAGACAGCCTCGGGCGGAGCTCAAGCTGCGGGCAATTCGCAGGCAGGTAAAAGGTTGCATATGCTCTCTAACCTGTGTCACCGAGCCGCCTAACATCGCAGCCAGGAATGTCAAGATCCATTTTACCGAGAAAGTAGAAGCGCAGTTGGCGGAGATCGACCGTAGATACCCTCACCTCCGAGGTGAGGCGCGCAGGATTCACGAGCGGAAGATCTCCGAGTACATTGAGCAACACTGCTCGGACGCTACCCGTGTCAACGTTCGGTGAGGATCGCTTGCAGCCTGTTCTGTCAAAGTCTCTCAAACACATCATACCACAGCAAGATGGCACACTCTGGCGGGACTGATCTCGCCGAGGCAGAGCACATTACGATAACCGTCAAAGGTAGCAAGCAGGTGAACACGCAGGGCGTGCACATTTACATGGACCTCCTGGAGCTCATGGGGCTTAAGGAACCATTGTCCAAAGAGAAATCCCGTATGTTTTCGCGCTCTGAAATATTCTTTCTATCTCACTTCGAAAGCGGTAGATGCCAGTCGAAGCCCGTAGCAATTTGTATCGACGCTGAGATTGTACAACGCTTGAATTATCTTGCATCCCTAAGTCCATCTCTCGGCAGGGATGTGGAGGCGACGCCAATACCGCGCAGGGTACGAAGTACACTATACTCACGCAGCCCGCATTTTAGACGAGGCTTACGCCAAAGCCGCCTGTGAACTTGCTCGCCGTCACCTCGCACCTCGCTCGCTCTTCACGTCACGTATCTCCACGCGGTGCTATCAAGCCGAAGATGTGACGAAGGCCCACTTGTGCTCTGGGAAGATATACAAGACGACTTTCTGGAGTCCTGGAATGACGAGGTCAGTTCAGACTGATCCCGCGCGGAAGTAGTGTAATCATGAGGTAGACAGCCTGCTGCCTCGGCGTCCTAACGGAGGTCGCGACAAGTGGCATGACAGCTTTCCAACAAGGGTCCATGGGAATTGCAGCCTGTCGGATCCCACGCAGCAAGGTACAGCACGGATTTCCGGCATACGCTCTCCCACCCTGAAAGGGTCTATGCGTTCCGATGTGCATCATGAGAGCACGATTCACCGGGACGGCCCCGGATCCATCATATTGGCTGGAGCAGAGTACCACAACGCTGGCAGCGTCTTGCAGCTGCTCGCTGATTCATTTATCGCGACACGGTTAGGCGTCCTGCTATTCGCTTCCCCAGCCAGACACTGACTGGCTTCATACGGGATACGAAAACCCCGTCCTCGTACAGACATGCGCGCTCCGCTCAGGCTCGCGACAGCCCTTCGGGTCCTTTTCGGCGGGCTGTGCATATGACAACCAGTGGGCCCGATTCGGCGATCCTAGGTTTTCCTAGTATGTGTGCGCTTGAGCTCGCACGGGAGATTGGCCTGATTTTGCTTTAGGGTTCCTACGCACGCGACATGTGCTACCCACGCTTTACGGTATGCTCTCCGACGCTATCTCATAGCAGGGCTCGCTATGTCGTATATAAAAGGGCGGGGCTACCCGGAGAGCACACAGCTGCTAGCTCAGTACAGAATGTCTGACGTACCGTACGCTATTCGCTGTTTTGATTAATCCCGACATTGCTACTCACCGTCTAGCTAGGTCCAGCATGCCTACCGGCCCTGTCGAAATTATTGTCGAAATTATTTGGACTGACCCCGCTTTAAAGCAGTTGGACATCATGCCTGATGAGCCACGCTTCAAGGGCGACAAGAAAGCTTGGCACGAGAAGAGAGTGCGTAAGCATGCAAAGACGAATGCACCGAAGGCCACACGCGCTCGCATCAGGTACGATTGCTGGGTCTGTGTCTTGTCAAAGCTAGGAGCTGACTCGGCGTTGCCTCCGCAGGAAGCCTGTGCACTCAGGCGGTACAAAGCCGGACGAGCCCGAGCATATCACCGTCACATACAAGCAGAGGAACAAGGATCTTGGTGCTCAGCACGTCTATACCGACGGTGTCACCACGGAGGACGAGGCCGAAGGAGCCCAGACAACATTCGCGGATGCCATGTCCACTTGAATTTGTCTACGGCTGCACATCCTCGGCACTGCCTATTCTTTCTCATCCTTCTTCGCGCGTGTTGTATATGTACCTTCAGTCTCGATGTACCTTTGTCCCCGCTCCAACGCTTCTTGGTCGTATATTCTCCGTATAACTGATCCAATGTATGTCGGCTATATCTTTTGCCTTCTCGACGAGTTCATCTGCCCAGACTCTGGCTCCATTTTACTGTAGACAGCATCAGGAAATCGAGATCACAGACCGCGACCGTTGTGGCGGCGCGCCAGAGCGCCCGCTCTCACAAGCTGCTTTCCCCCCCACTACGTCCGTCGTGACCCATCTGCCGCCCTCCCGTCTATACGGCCACTGCTAGCACTTCGTGAGCTGGTGGTACATGACTCTACAGGTGCGCACGGTCTCTCCCTCTCCGCAACCAACCCTGACGGGCAGGTGCTGTCGGGAAGAGGCATAGGCTGCCAGTGCGCTCGGCGACCGTCCCACAAGCACTTCATTTCGCCCGCCATCGCCACCCGGGTCCCGTACTTCTGCAATGTGTTCTGGGAGTGGGACATTTTCAATAATGCCGTACGTCCCGTCCGCATGAGGTTCTAGCCTGGAGCGGTGCAATATGATCGTTTGCAGCATGCCCATCCTCGTTGATAGGGTTCCAGGGGCGCAGCCGGTGCTCATCGGGCGCGCGAAGCTGGTAAGGCCCGGCATCCCCCAGCGACTGGTAGGTCTGACATACCGCTGTAGTGAAGATGCTCCATAAGCTCTGACAGCTGTCCACGTCCAGTCGCTCGCTCAAGGCGGAAAGGCAAAGGATCACACATATGGCAGGTGTTCGTCACGCCCAGCATATTGTGGGGTGTACACGTACGGCTTACGGGGCTCCGCATACTGGGATCGTCAATACTTCTTCCAGCAGTGCTGGCTTCCGGCAGAATGCGCGCTCGCACGGAAGCACGACATTTGCTAGCGTCGTCCACAGTGCTCACGCCCCGCCACTCAGGGCGCATACATGAAGGACGCCGCTGTCTATTCACGCGCCGCTGCGGTACACACTCAACGCTACGGCGTCTTTAATCTCAACATCCTAACAACGTCAGCAAGCACCCTTCGGGATATATAAGATGGCTCCCGGAGTCGGTCCTCCGCCAGCACGGCGAGATTGAAGCTGAGGTAGGCATAGGCACTCTCCGCACAGGCCTTTCGAGGCTGATCAGTGCCAGCAACACCGCCATCATGTCTTCTAGCGACGACCCGGGCCTCCCCACGATTGCCTGGACCAGGCCCGCAGAAGACGACTTGGAGCAGCTGCCGGACGACCCGCGATACGAAGGTGACAAGAAGGGCTGGCATGAGAGGCTTGTCCGCTCATTTGCGCGCGAACATGTGCCTGAGGCAGATAAGGCCAGAATCAGGTGCATGGAATCACACAGACCCGTTGCGCGATAGCTTGCTCAACCATTCGGTGTGCAGAAAGCCTGCTCACAGCGGGGGACAAAACCCAAGAGAGCCCGAACACATCACCGTTACCTTCAAAGTCGGGAATAGGGATATCCGCATAGAGCACGTTTACACCGGCTGGTCTTGAGCTCTGTGCGTCTCTGGATGCTACGTCCTGCACGTCCTCACGTTCCTACTCGCCGGTTCCCGAGTTCTCGCCTCATCCCCACTCGCCCTTTCTTCGGCGGCTGGGATTGTATTTGTACCTGTCGCTCTCCGCTCTGCTACGCTTGATCTCCTCAAGTTCTGCTCCGACGTACGGTGTTTTGATGTACAGTACTGTTTGAGGTGACAAATGACTGATGACCATACTCGATCTCTTCCTAGTATCCCTGCTCGGGGCACACGCCCTGATGCCTCGAACCACATCTCAGCACCCCACAGTCGCGTGCCCTACCCTTGCTTTATCACGACTAAACTGGCGGCAGGTCCGTAAGACCACAGGTGCGAGCATTTACTGCAGCTTGCCAGCTACCCTCGACTGCGAACTTCAGGCTGCGTGAAGGTACTCACGACAGTCCGCTGTTACCAACGCTTGAGCGAGCCGCCGCCGCAAGCCTCGTTTTAACGACATTCCGTCGGCATTGTACGATGCTATTTGGCAGCTGGCATGGGCTCGGATGCTTTCAGCATCCATTCAACGTACCTCAAGCTTTTGGCTATGGTGACTGTGCGTGCGTCGAGCTATACCTTGTCGCCTCCCACTCACACTTGCCAGCCCTCTAGATACCTACCCCTCATGTCTTCCGAATCTCAATCCCAGACATGGCCCTGTTCAGGCGATTTGAATTGATCTGCTCGTAGCGGGTCACGGACAGGCGCCTGCCAGCTGAGTGTTATCGGCATCCCGCGACAATTTTGTCCCCGTCTTCAGACCCAAGTGAGAGCAGTTGGGCGGCATGGGAATATATCGCTGTCAACGCACGCCGGTACGCTTTGAACATCAATGACGCTTGACGCTGCACCAACAGGTGCGTTCGTGGCCAGCGCCGAACGACAGAGTCGGACAGACTGTAGTGGGTGAGCGGGAGCTGATTGTGAAGCTCAGCGAACACGCTCCCAAGGCATGGCAACGCGCCTCCAACGTGTTCAGCTATCGGGATCAAGATCTGTCTAGGGTCCCGGCGTCAGAGGCGGATGGTACGGCGCCGAGAGCTGCAAGTGAGAGGGTTGACCTGGAAGCTACCCTGAGGCTCTGTACTGCATGCCATCTCTGTCCTTCTTCCATGCTACGATGACCGGTTCACTTGCGCAGGCAATTCCAGCCTTGGGATAGAGGCAGGACTCCCCACACATCGGCGCACATCGAAAGACCAGCTGGATACGGTCCATTTCCGCTGGAGCATTTCATCTACTGTCGACATACGAACTCGGCGTAACGGCATGTAGACGACCCCAGCACGCCGGCACTTCCTGGAGCTGCGGGACCCTAGCCACGCCGATCATTATCACGCCGTTACTTTGATTCCGTGCTCTGCGTGCGCACAACGCCTTGAAGGGCTTCCAACTGACAGCAGGACTGGTCCAACCCATGGCGAGACTTATCACTCTAGCGCAATCGCACTGGACGGCATATAAGAATCTAATGCACGAGGAATGGCCGCCAGGGCGGATAGAAGACTCGCAGTCAAGGTGTGCCGTCTGCATCCACGGCCATTGCTCGACTCACTGGTCTCGCGCCTAGCAGCATGACTGGCGAGGGCGAACAAACACACGATCTCTCCATCGCATGGACCAATCCCGCACAGAGCCAGCTGGTGCGGCTCCCCAACGACCCGCGCTTCAACGGTGACCCTCGGGCTTGGCACGAGCGCGAGGTGCGAGAATATGCCAAGAGGTATGTACCGGAGGCCAATAGAGCCAGGATTAGGTGCGTCGTAGATCAGTCGAATCATGCGCACCGGCCATGCTGACTTGCGGACGTAGGAAACCTGTTCATAGCGGCGGAGTCGACCCCACAGAGTCCTGGCACATCACCGTGACTTACAAGAAGAACAACAGGGATCTTGCCATATGTCACGTCTATACTGCCACGGCGTAGACGTCAGCAAAACGTCGTGCGCCCAGTCCTGGAGGCCATGGCTTATGGTTTCGCGTGTTCTCCGTGCGCCTCTCCTCTCGTGCGCCTCTCCTCTCGTGCGCTTCTCCTCTCGTGCGCTTCTCCTCTCATGCGCTTCTCCTCTCATGCGCTTGTGTTAGTATGCGTCCCAGTTCTGCGTGCCCATGACCGGAAAAAGCTAAAGCTTCCTGCTGTATCTGCTAGGTTTGGAAGGCTCGACGAGTTGTATGTTTTATGATATTATTTCAACCCGGATATGATCTTGTCGTTGCTCATGGGGGATGCTTCTTCAGTCGCATGCTGGTTTGAATCTGGCTACGATCCTACGCTGTATTCGCCGAGGCCAATGAGCTAAAAAAAGGGGTGCCTGGGAGCTATTGGTCATTATAACAGAGAATCTAAAAAATTAGCACTGGCAGCGAAGGATGGGTAAATCACAATGGCCTTCGGCCTTCGCGGCGCAGCTGACGCTCGCGTCAAAAGCTCCAGCTTTCCTTCTTTTTCTGAGTGGCCCTCAGCGGCATCCCCTGCCATGCACTCACACCCTCCTTTGCTATAGGGTACTGCCCGAGGTTGAGCACCTCTTGCCGTCTTCACAGCCAGGACTCCATGCTTGTTTCTTGCGCTTGGAAGCCGCCATGGCCAGACTTCGATTCCACGGCAGTTCACGCCGCTGGGAAGTACTGCTGACTACGCTGATTTTCCAAATCTCAGCACACGGGCCGCGCTGGTCTGTTCAGATACAGCCGCAAGCGTAGAAGGTAGACGAACGGTACGCACAGTCTCATGACTGATCATTTTCTCTCGAGAAGGCTGTCAAACGCGTCGCGTTGCATGTACCTTTCTCATGCTCCAAGGGCCTTGAGACCCTGGATGACCACGACAAGGGGACGCCTGACAAACACACACTCTAATTGGGCGACGCGATATCCCACGGCACTCACGATTTTGAACCAGTCGCGCACGGGATAGCGGAGCGTCATGCATCGCGGCGAAAGGCCGGAAAATCCGGCAGAGATGGGCTCCGCGGCGGCAGGGCAGCTTTGCATATTCGGAGGTTGTTGTAGCGACATATCAGACGCATCGGACGCGTTAATAACTGCCTCAGCGGCACCGACTCTTGGTGAGCTACGAGTATTGTTATTCGCGGTCAACAGCCTGCCCGCTCTCGAGCTACAGAAAACAAAGTATACATATGTGTTCCCCGCTGTGCCTTCTGTTTCTACAGTGCCCTGTCATGCCAAAATTCCCCGCGTCTGAGCGGCAGCGGGATTCACTGGATCACGTCTGCTCTCCACCCTTCGTACCAAGCTCTATGACGTGTCGTAAGCCCTCAATAATTTACCTCTCCGTAAACGTTCAAATACAGATGACCCTATGAAGGCACGAAGCCCGTCGAAATCCTCTAGGCCGGCCCTACGAAATGAAAGCTCAGCGCTCGCCCGACTCGATGACCCTCGCTACAAAGACGACAACAAGACGGGTGCGAGTAGAAGGGCCCCAAGGATGCTGAGGAAAACGATCCTGTTGGAACGAGGATGAGGGTATGGTGCTCAATATTATCGCCATCATAGATCGCAACTGAGTCGGTCCAGTCCGGACAGCTGGCGCACGGGGCGGGGTGGACTCCATAAACCAAGAGCGTTGCACCGTAGCCCATACGCTGAGCAACATAGATCTTGGCGCACGCCGTATCTATATCGACGCACAGGATTACAGGAAATACCTCCCTGTCCCTGCTTGCGCCGGACTTCTCTGTGCTGCCTGCATTTCGTGGGGCCAAATGTCTCGCCAGGCGAGTCCATGCCATTGCATTAGTGTGAGTTGTGCTTGAACCCTTGTCATCGCATGCAAATTGCATGCAGAAGAGGCTCCCTACTTCATTATTCTGGTCTTATCTGCTGCGAGCACGTTATCATGACTCCTGCAAGATTGACCTCTCCATGACAGCGACGCTCGGACAGGCGTCGACCTCGCCCTGCTTCACTGTGTTGATTACTTCTAAACAAACGGAAATACTCCATAAGTCGCGAATATATAGGCTGAGAACAACGAACCATATAACCCACAACTTGGCTCGGCAGGCTTACAGTTCTAGAAATTGTTCCGAGGCCCGGGACCATTGCGCGGCGGGGCCAATATTCAGAGCGCCAATCTCTTCGCGTGTCTTGCTTCCGTACCAACACGACCACGAGCCCCCTGCTGCCCTCGAGCACCTGAATGACCCGCGGGAGTTGCTCCCACCCTCACAATGTGGAGGTACGAGCCCATATTTGATGTGCTCTTCTCGTACCAATGACCCCGGATGCTCGCGCAGGCCATCGCTCGATGACGAACTCATACCACGCTGGCTCAACAAAGCTCTGAGAGAACCATCGCTGTCATAGCTCGGGGATGCGTGTTACAGCATGGACCAGCAATGCAAACCAAAGGTTTCGTTGCAAGTAATACGCGGGTATCTACGGTCCGGTACTTCGGCACGGCTCAATCGCGTCGGCTTTCAGGGTACCAGAGGCGCAGGGGGAGGCCAGCGTCCCGCAAGGCTCGGATGTGCAGCACTCGTATGGATGGATCGCTGCCAATTCCTGGTAGGTTTACGATCTGGCTGCATTATAAATGTTCTCTAAGCTTTCCCAGCCACTCTTACATAGCTCTCCGCTGACCGCGGATGACCAAATATCACGTAGGCAGCGTCAACTCTATGGGGCAACAGACGGCCGAATGGGTTCTTATTGGTAGCGAGTCCCCGTCGATGGGAAGGCTGTCAATGTTGCTCCCAAGGTCTGTTGTTTATCGGCTCGTAGTCTGGTCGCATGAGCATATGACCGTTCCTAGGATTTCCTAGGACGCCCAACCCTGGCTTCTCCAGGGCACGACTGACACCACTATGCGCCGCAATGCATGCTCCCTGCCCTGCAGCCTGCCCTCGTTCCCACATCCTCTGCACCTCTGCTATCTCTTTGCCATGGAGTCCTCAATCGAAACATATATAAGCGATCTTCTCGGCGCCCCTTGGTTCAGCAGGACGGAGCGACCGTGCTATCCTGCGGTGAGTCCTCGCATCTCTTCCGCGACCCAAGCGATGTCGCTGGCTTGCCCAGCGACCCTCGACGCTGGTTGTCACGAGTCAGAACCGACCTGACCAGCTATCCTAGAACCCCTGGACATCAAGCCCGCTGCATAACTGAGTCGCCATGCCAGACGAAGCGAGCGGTACACAGAACGTCGAGCAGACCGTACCTCAGACGGACAAGCCCAGGACTAGGTTCGGTCACAATGCACGTCGTGCGGCGACGCCGTGCTTATGCGGATTACAGGACGTCTGCACACAAGGGCCCAGCGCTTGCCACCGAGGGCGAGCACATCACCATGGCCTACAAGGCCAGCGATAAGAACTCCCCAGCGCGCCGCGTCTACGTCAACCACGATTAGGCCGGTATCCTGCGGATGCCATGTCCTGCAGATAGTTCCCCTCCCTGCCATCGCACTCACGCCCTCCTTATCCCCGCCTCTTAGTTTGTTCTGGCCCCTGAACGTCGTCGTTGTATTAATATCTCCTTTCCACGAAGTGTCGCTCAGGCTTGCCTTCTCCACTCTCCGCTCGACGACCCCTAAGCCTTTGCATACTGTACTCGTCAAACTATCGAATGAATCAGTTTTCTGATCTGCTCTTCCCAGATATCTGACTAGACTGCTTCGAGCTAATTGTTTTCCTGGTAGACCTCTCCTCGACATCATCGCGTATTTAACAGATGGACAGCGTGTAGCTGATCCAGCTCATCCCAGCTCACTCCGTTCCCTCGTCCACAGCTCGTGCTCGCGTACAGGATAGCTCGCGACACGAAAATGTCCAGCAGCACCAACACCGTCCCAGACGCGCCGCAGAGCGCGCCAGCGAGCGGGCAGACGCTGACGGTCGAGTGGACCGCGCCTGCGAAGGCAGAAGCCGTGCACATGAAGGACGAGCCGCGGTTCCGAGGCGACGTTGAAGGCTGGCACGAGACAAAAGTCCGCGCGTATGCGCGAACGAAGCTGCCGATCGCGACGCGTGCGCGAATTCGGTGCGTGTGTTCGTAGCCTCCGTACGTTCGAGCGTTCAAGCTGACGGCGCGAGTCCAGCAAATGCGCGCATCGTGGGATAAACGGAACAGAGCCGGAGCACATCACGGTCAGCTTCAAGCAGCTCAGCAGGGACTTGGGAGCGTATCTTGTGTATACGGAGTAGCTCTGAAGTGGGACGTCTCGTGAGGTTCGCAGGTTGCAGTGCTTCGGCCTGGTCATCGCAAAAGGGCTCTGTGCGTCTTCAAGCTATCTTGAACAGCTATTGATATGCGTCGACAGTGTGGAATACCGTCAATGATAGCCACAGATCTCGTCTTCGCGAAGGGTTGGGTGCAAGCGGTCTGTCCAGGCGGGCACAAGCTGCTCGGCTAGTAAGCAGCTCATTGTTTATCAGTGCTTACCCACGTAACAAGCACTTCAAAACTGTAATACATAAGCATTCAAGGGCAAGCTTATTCTATAAGCCAGTGGTAACGAATCTCTGAAAGGCGTGTTCAATCGACGCCCGATCTTCTCTCTCGTCCACCCACCGTCTGGTTCAATGGATCTCGTCAACCCCCTATACGAGTTCACCCAGCAAGGACATATCGCATTATGAGCTCGGGCAAATGGTCAAGATATCAACACAGCATGACTGAGGTTCGTACTACTTTATTCTTACTTGTGAAGTACAGCTGATGGCTCATGCCACTTTGCAGTTGCTCGACGCCCTCCCGACTCGAAGTTGATGGTACCCAACCCGCTAGAAGTTGGCCCTCCTTTTATTGGATGACACTAGATGCGGTGGCAGGCGCAAGGGCGGAGTCAGCTCAGCTAGAGAGAATCAAGTACTCTCCACGTTCATGTCCTATCGATCTCATGTTGAACCAGTCATGAGCCAATAAGGGACTGCGTCACAAACCCACCCACCCACACTCCCTCGTCGCATGGCTTACTACCGGAGTCGAACGTACTTCAAGAGCAAGCGCCGGTCTTTGGTTGGGCGATATCAATGACTTCGTCGTACGTCCACCCCGGCTGTGGACGCTCAGGCAGGATGGTCTCAGGTGGTTTAACCCTACTATCTACACGCATTGGTGACTCGTGGTTGATCTGTTCTCCCCACAGACGCAAGCTAGACTAGAGGAACACTGCCATTGGGCGCACATTTTCCGCGGCGCACACGTTCTGCACCTGTATCCCTGTAGCTTGGCAAAACACAGATATCGTTCTTCTATGCGCATCGAGATATAGTACGCACTTGACAGTTTTGTCTAAAGGTTTCGCGTGGAAGCCTCCGCTCTTGGCTCTTCGTGTATCGCGCTGCTGCATTTTTCTACGCTCTCAGCGAGTTGCTTGCCGCACTGGAGAGTCATCTCAATATGCCGATCTAGACAGACCGCTGCGAGTGCACAGCCATGCATGTCATTGGTAGACGGAGGGCTACAGGCACTCGATGGCTGCATGTGTCTAGTGCGAAACTAGCTGGGTATAGCATACTACTTCACCCTTACGCGGCATGTTCGACGGCGCGCTCAATCGTTGGGGTGAACATGTATGATATTGCGTCTGAGCAGTTGCAGAAATACATCCACAAAGATTGCACGAAGTGCGAACGGCGAAGACGAGAGATGGAAGCGGTCAAAAAATGCGAAGATATATATGCAACAAAAAAGGCTGAGGAAATTGGGATGGATGCGAGGACAACAATGCGGAAGAAAGTCACGATGGGATGGAATGTCGATCGAGAGCAAGAGCACAAGCAGAACATCATCAAGCAAGGTTCTCTATAGGAGCACGTTCACGTCCGTGGCGGCCCACCGCCGCCCAAGACCTTGAGCCAGAGCGACAGGGACAGATGGAGCAAATAATATTGCACAAACTGGATCAGCGCGTAGCCTCTTGCGTGCCGACGTATCAGGTCGTGAACCGCAGCGGCACCGGGCGCGGACTGGTTCGTAGCGTAAGCAGCGATAGAGTCGTAGGGAGTCGTGGGGCGCGATGGGACGAGGACGGTCTCCTGCGGCGCGGGTGATACCGGAGCCGACTCGGGCCCGAGTCAGTTATCGACCTGTATCCACGGTGCGGGCTCGTCGCCAGGGGTGCGCGAGCCCGAGCTTGACTCGGAGTCGCTCTGGTCGTCCTGGGAGGCGTTCTCCTTGTTCTCCTCGATGTCGATGACTACGGGGAGCGCAGGGGGCGCCGGGACTGGCACTACGATGTCGGTGATCACTGCTGCCGTCTGGCCAGCAGCAGCAAGCTTTGCAGCCTCCTCCTCGGCCTTCTTCTTGTCGGCGGCCTGCTCAAGGAGTTCCTGACGACGTTTCTCGCGCTGGAAATAGGCGAACAACAATAAGTACCAAATATGGCAAGCGGATGTAATGCGTCGGGATTCGCCGAGATAGCCATCGATACTCACCGCCTGCTTTTCCTTGAGCTCGCGTTCCTTCTTCAACCGCTCCCTCATCTCCCGCTCCTCGACGACCCACGCAGCAGCGATGCTTGCAGCCTTCTCCGGACTCGACTTGTTCTTCAGCAGATCTGGGCGATACTCTCGTCAGCGAGCTCGACGGCGACGGCAGCATATAACCAGACTTACAGCCCTGCAGCGCGGCGACACTGAACTCCTCGTCGGGAATCGAGTCGGCGAACTCCTTGGCGAGCTTCGATAGCGTCTCGCCGTCTAGTGGAGGTGAAGTGTGCTTGAACGCGGCAATGTCGTCCTCCTCGACCGCTGGCGGCAGATAGGCTTGGTTCTTCAAAGCCTCGAGAGGATTCGCTTTAGGGGCCTTGGGCGAGTTCATCGTCGAGCCGGCCGGAGTCAAGGGCGTTGACGAGCCAGACCATGACGACACACTCGATGTCGCCGGGCTGATGGCGGACAGAAGCGACGAGAACGTCGAACTCGCAGACGATGTCGACGGCGACGGCGGCATGGGGAGCTCGACACCCTCCAGGTCACCCTCGATGATCTCCTCTTCTTCGTCCGAGGACGGGAAGAAGTTGCGGAAGAGGAGCTCGGCCTGCCACTTCGATGCATTGCGGAACTCAACCCAGACGTCCATACGACCAGGACGTGACAGAGCGGGGTCGAGGCGCTCAAGATGGTTGGTCGTACTGGCGGAGGGTGGTGTTAGTTACAGAGAGCAGTAGCGGTGCGTGTATGCGCATGACTTACGCGAATAGAATGCGACCTTCGCTTGCAGCTACACCGTCGAGAGCATTGAGCAGCCCGCTGAGACTGAGCGTGTTGACATCGGAGAGGTGCTCTTTGTTGTGACGCCGACTACGTGAGTGCGAGTCTGTGCTTTCCGACGAGTTGCTTGAAGTCTTTGACTCGGGGCTACCCGTTGCCTCTTCGTCTCGTGAAGTGCTCCTGGTGAAGGCGGCGTCGAGGTCTTCGAGCAAGACAATGCAACGTGCCGGCACGCGGCCCATGAGTGTCGTCAACGTGCTATCGTTGATCCAAGATGACGACAGCGATACAACGTAGATGTCGAGCATAAGTTCGCCGGCGATAGCGTGGATGAGCGAGCTTTTGCCTGACCCGGGCACACCGTGGAGCAGGTACCCTCGGCGGAACGGTATGCCGCGGTCTGCGTACCACTAAAGGGGTTCAACGTTGTCAGCTCTTAGGTTCCGATGGGCCTCAAACAGCGTGCGAACGGATCCAGGCTCCGCGACGACGGTACTCTTAGGTACGTTCGAACGTTGCTTCAACGATAAGACTCATGACATTACCTTTTCAGATTTCAAAAAATCTTTCGTGTCCGACAGCAGCATTTCCTTAACTCCGGGGTTGAGGACGATGGAGGACATCGGCCGCTTGTGGCGCGAGTCGGTCCACCTCCAGCACCCATGGGAATCAGCGAAGTAAATCTGAATTCGGTGCACCGCCTCTGCCTCATACTCCTTTTTGGCTTGCAGCACCAATTGCTTCAAGATGGAGTTGTTGCGCGCGACGACACTGATGGAGAGCACTTCGCTGCTGCCGCCGTACGGGTCCTGCTTCCGCGTGCGCCGGACGCGGAGCCAGTGACCTCTGTAGTAGATGGTATGTGTCGTATTCGGCGTTGGCTGGAACACTACGCGCGTCTTGACTTTTCCAGGCACGTCGTCGTCGTTCTCTTCATCGTCGCCGAAGGAGTTGTCTCCCGTGCGGGAGCTGAAGCCCGGCGTCGACGTCCGGGTCGTCGTCTCGAACTCGCGGGAGCGCTGCCATTCCGGTCTACGCGACAGCCACAGCATCAACCAGTCATACGGGTAGTCCTCCTCCGAAAAGTGCGCGGTCAGGAAGAAGGCTGCGGGGCGCGGGCGGGTCAGTCGGTGGCGGCGCACACGTTCGTGGAAAATCGGAACGTACAGTTTATGAAGTGCGACCTGGGGGCCGGGAGAAGACAATGGGCGGTGAGCGTGCGGGTTCTCACACGTCGCAAGGGCACTCACCAGCCAGAGCTCGCCATTCTGCGTGCCGTCTCGACCGTGCCACCGAGCACGACGAGCTTCACGCCGTCAATCATTGAGCCTCCGCTTCCGCCGACGAGGGGTTGGACAAGAGATTTGAGTGCGTCCATCGTGGTGTTTGTATGGCCGAGGGACTGGCGGATCCAAAACTGCAGGGACTAGGGGCGAAGGTATGGAGAAGAGGATGGTGGAGGAGCGGAAGAGAAAGGCACTCGGAGACGCTGCGGTCTCGGGACGATGAGTCGAGTGGCGGTGGTATCTGGGTTCCAAATCCTAGGACGACTGACGATGGCGGCACCGGATGACTACGGTACGGAGCCGACTGATGGGTGCTTGCTCGCTGCGGGCGACGGCGGGGAGGGCGAGTGACTCGGGACGAGGTGTTGGTCGTCGCGGAGAAAGACGCGTCAGCGGGCTATTGGACGAGCGGGGGGAGCTCTTGAACGGTGGGGGGTCGTTTTCCAGGGTCGCATTCTACCATAGAAGGGAAGACGAGCCCGCTGGCGGCCTGATGGACGCCCTCGGCGCCATCGCCGGCTAGCGGAGCCGCCACCGAACGCAGCATCTCTGCGTCCTGCCCCGTACGCTCCTGCCCACTTACGTCGCATGCCCAGACTCGAGGCAGGTACAGTTCCATCGTACGTCAATTCACTCTCCTCCAGACGTTTTGCGACTCGCATCCCTCCCAGGCCCCCCTAAACTCTCAAGCTCAGACCTTGCCCCTCGGATGTTTTACAAAGGCCCACTGCCGCCACCGACGCCTGACTTAACCTGGAACACTCCTGCTCAGAACGGTACGGGATGGGCACTGGGCATCTTCTCTTCTCCTGTTCCATCTAAACCCAGCCGGAATGAACGAGCACGAGTCGCGCCTACGCACAGAATTGCGCTGCAGATGACTGACACAGGCTCCAGAAGAAGCTCGCGGTTTCGCCCTTATGAGCTCCGGAGCCTACTCTAGAACGAAGCTCAGTGGGTAATGCCCTCTCGGGACGCCAGTATCTACCACCCTGGGCGCCCGAGCATCACGCTAATATATACGCCTTCGCCTCGTGATACGCCCAAGGCGCAGCGTATCTGACCAAACCGAACAGCGTGCCCAGATCGCGCACTTGCAGGTCGCACGCTAAATGCAAAACCGCTGCACCGCGTGCTCGACAATTGCTCGCGATGACGTCTCACCGAGAGGCTCGCTGCACACGCTTGACAGCCGTGTGTGCGTCCGTGCGACCCTGGGGCTTGAGTAACCGGAGCCCCCGCCGCCCCTGCGGGCCCTCGCAGTCGCCCAACGCCCGCTGCGCTCCGACGCGCGAGCGAGCCTAAGCCCACGACGCGGCGCCGCAGCAGGCTGCGCAGGGCCGCGTGCGCCGCCGGCCGACGTAAGGGCACGTTGCTCCGACGCAGCCTCGCTGTCCGCGCTCGAATTCGGAGACAGCGACGGCTGGGATCATGCCCGCGGTCAGCCCGATGGGCCACATGCGCGCGAGAGTTTTCTTTTACGCCGGTGCGAACGTTACAGCATCGCGAACGCCGCAGCGAGCGGACCTCCGCTGCCGCCGCCGCCGCTGCATGAGCTTGGGCAATACTCGGCAGGGCACCCTGAGGCAGTGCGCGCGACCCATTCGCATGCGCCGTATGAAATGCAGGGCCTTCAGGGAAGGCTCATGCTATACGTTCATGACCGCGATGTCTCGAATGGAAATCAAAAACAACCCAATCAAACATCACGAGGTTCGTTTCCCGAATAGATCCCAGCAGTACGACATGATACCCAACATGACTGTGATTGACTCCTGGCGGCCGTCCGTTTACAGCATGTGGTCGCATGATGACTGCATCGCCCTTGCAGCCCGAGCAAGCACAGCTATCCCGACGACAGAACCGTCTGCCTATTCTATCGCCAGGCGGGAGACGCAGCACCCTATTCGGGGACAGGGTGCGGAACGCTGAGACCAAGCCGTCGCTCACAAAGCGTCCTAGGAAATTCTGCGGGCGCAACGCTGAGGCTACTCGGACCAGGGGAGCAGGAGCGCGTCCACGACCCTAGGACGCGGAGGCGAAGCGACCCCGGCGGTCTATCGTTGGGCCCGCAGGGCGGGCACGAGCCTGCCCAGCGCGCCGTGGCGACCGACGATCCCGGCGAACGTTCGCACCCCGCGCGATCTGCGGCGCACCGCGAGCCCCAGCGGGAAGTTGGCACGGCGCGCGCGCCGGCCGCGCTGCCTTCGCGACGTGCGACGCACGTCCAGGTGACGGCAGCCTGGGGAGGGCCTTTGCGCCATTCGCCCGCGAAGGCAGCTCGCTGCGTGAAGACGTGGGCCGCTCTACATGCGCCGATGACACGGAGCGGCGGACTGGCAGGGTGCCAGGCTTCGGATTCCCACCGGAGCGGACGCGAGCTCAAGGTGGCGCACCCGCGAAGGTTTCGAGATTGCAGCGGCGAAGACATCGCCGCGCAGGGCCCCGCTTGGCGTGACCTCAGTGTGGGGACCCTGGGCGACTGCTTGCGCGTTCGTGCTTGTGAATACATGTCGGCCCGGACGCCAGATTTTGCCCTGACAAGTCTCGAGTGTCGTGTAGTAGGAAAACTAAGGATGACGGTGAAACGGTGACTATGCGAAGGGCGGACACGACCTGAGGGACGATCCATGTGGTGGCTTCGACTGGTGGGTTCCCCTTGCGTCTGGAAGGTAATTGTGAGCCGTCGCTTCAGCAGTGCACCCAGGTACGCACCGAAGATCCGTCGTGCACTTTGTCAAATTCACACACTAAACCTTATTGTGCGTGCTTTGCGGCAGCTAGCTGGTCGTCCGATAACACGCAAAGTCGCAGCCCATCGCGAGTGTCTCGACTGCTTGTCCACATGGTCGTGTCTTGTCTGCAGAAAGCTCGTCGGAGCGTCGAGGCAGATAATTGGTTCTCTGTTCGCTGTCTGTGCTGATTGGTCGAGAGAATGAGGGTCTCCATAATTGGCAGAAAAGCCACGGGCTAGAAGCGCGAATAGGATCCAGCTCTGGAGCCTTGGCGAACCAGAAAGGAGGACCAGCAAGGGTCTGTGGCGTCTGAGGGAAGAGCTGATTACTCAATCTGTGGCGGCAATAAGGTCCGAGTCCAGGCTCATTCGCAACTTGCAGAGCAGTGCTGGTACACGTCCTGTGATATTTGCATGACGAGATGCATGACGAGATGCCAGATAGACCTATAAACCTGAGCAGAGGACATGATCGATAGAGCGGACTTTCCGGAAGCGAATACAACCCGGCAGAGGGTTCCAATGAGCAGAGATGCCGTACGGGCACGCGGTCCAGATCGTTGGACAATAAGCAAGCCAGCGAGAGAGTAGTGTGGACCAATGGGATTGGCTTCTGGTAACAAGGTAGATCATTAATCCGCCTGACGTGCAGATTTGCTATCGCTGCATTCACGGGAACTGAACTGGAGAGATCGACGTCGAACCCTAGGCATAAACGTGTATTGTGCCCAAAATGGCCATGCTATGCAATCGACGCGAATGCTAGAACGTTGCGCTGGTAGTTGTACACGAAAGCTTCCATTTTTACGATGCAATCGCGAACATCGAGGTTGCGAGAGGGGCCAAGTAGCATGGAAATGGGGTCAAGAAGTAGTGTAGCGTGGAGAACCACGCAATCGGCGGACACAGTTGTCTGCGAGCGACTGACAATGAGGCGCAGGTCTGAAGCACAGAGCCGCAGGAACCTCCGGCCTCAGATGCGTAGTCGTGATAACAGACTGCGACTATAGAGCCAGAGGCTCAGCATAGACTACTCGAAAAAAGCGGCGTTAGCGACCAGGCACATCGATGGCTATTATTTTACATACAAATCGCCAATGATGGATATCGAGCACAAAGGGTCATCACCAAAGTGATGGCCAGCTCGATGGCTCTCCAGTGATGATAGGCCCGGGATGCGAGCGTTTGAAGCGGATGATGTAGACGGGCCAGGTGTTTGTCGCATTCAGGGAAGGACCACGCTCTGGCCTGTCAACAATTGCATCGAGCGCAGCTTCGCGGAGGATGTCCACTGTCCGCTGAACTGCTTCGGCATCTCCTGCCTGCCCCTGCTCCGAACCCGACTGCGGGGACTCGGAGCTGTTGAAGAGCTTGCGAACTCTCACCTCGACGTCATCGAGAAAGTCCCCAGGACTCTCTCCGTCTCCTGCACAGATCCTAACTTCGCCGAGTTGCTCTCTGGATTGCTCATTGGGAAAGGTCGGCATGGATGGTGACGAGAGTCTGTATCGTTCGAATGTGCCGTCCTCTGGGACAGGGTGAAGTACAGCGATTGAAGCATGACCATCTTCGGAGCTGGAAAATTTTCCCACAACGAGGACAACCGAAGGATATCCAGGCGAAATAAACGTGTTCGATAGTCGAGAAAACATGAAGATAACTTTGAACGTGAAAGCCGAGGACAAGCTGCGATCTTGGATGTGGCGCGCAGGCCAGATCAGATAACAGGCGCGGGCGATCTTATCTTATCTTATCAAGCCAGCCCAGGAGCATGCACGGGCGAAGTCTGTGAGATTCAGAAGGCAGAGTCGATGGATTCCACCAAAACGCATGGACAAAATACACCGTCAGTGACAGAAGGAGGATACAACTTGGCGAGTGTGACCCTGTTCGTACGGCGCCGGTGGCCCGACGCACCCTGGCCGACCGTCCCGAATTTCAGGCAGGACACATCGAGGGACGCGAGTCTGCCGATGTGCAAAGAAGGATTGTGTCGCGACGAACTTGCGATGCGCGCACACACCCTCCCGGGAGTCGCAGCGGCCCGAGAGTCCCTTCCGAGCTCAGGGTCTCGCACTCTGAGACGAAGTTTGTTCGCTCTGTGGGTGGTGTCGCGCAGACGCTGCGGATATGTCATGCGATGGATTTTGGAGGCTCTTGTGGCGCGTCAGAACGAATTCAGGGTCGCATCCGAGTAAACGGAGACTCTGCGCCGCATAGCGAGCATAAGCTTGTCTCTGCACCTCATCCCGACGATCCCGACGCACATCAGGATCCGAGCATATACGGGACCCTTGCTGGAAATAGGAAGTTGTGAGTCGCATGATACTAGGCACCACGGAAGGCGTCTTATCATGGCTGAGAAGGACAGCGGCGCTGTGCACAACATACTGTAAGGGCGGCAAGGACAGATGAGCAGACGCCACGCACCCACAAGGCGAAAGCAAGCCGCACCAAGAATTCTGGCAAGGGTCTTCGACTTCAAGTTCCACGATGAATGCAGCTTGCAGGAAGTTGGCGGAACGAGGTCCGGCTCGAGGTTCCGTCACTTCCAAGCAGCTCGGTGTCCTAGACCTAGGCCGTCATTCAGCACCGACGTCCTCGCCAAGCCCGCGTGTCATGTTGGATAGCTGGACAGGCAGGTCAACGCCCTTGCCGGATGCAGAGAAAATAGGACTCGGACGTTCTCAAGCCGCTGGTGGAGTTCGTGACGTCGGAATGCTATGCACTGCAGCCGCAGACATAGAACGTTGGAAGAGCCAATGGTCACGTCAAGGAAGTGAGTTCATCCTGGTCGAAGGTTTCGTATCTCTCGGTACTTTCAAGATGTGCTTCCGACACGCAAGATCGCCGGACCCTAGCTGGAAATAGATGTGACGCTAGCTATCGCGTGCAGTTGTGCAGCAGTGGAACTTGCAGCAGGTCGATGTGGTCCTGCTCGGCGTACTGGGCATCGAAGGTGAGTTCCAACAAGGGTCCAGATAATCGTCAAACGGTGCCACCGGACCGGGCTTCGAGATCTCGAGCTTGGTATCGTATGCAGGGAGCGTAGGTCCGGTCGTACATGCGTACCTAGGAATGCTTGATACCATGCGTACCGCGACGCCACCAAGCTACGCGTCATCCGCAGCCCTAGGAGACAAGCGTCATGGGTTTGCACTGCCAGTCGTCAGTTCAAAGGGTAAGAATGGACGAAGCGCATGCGGCGGCCGGCCCGATGTGCAGCGTGGAAGTTTGGCAAGGGCGTCCGAGGCGTCGTACGGCGGCGCGCCCTGCTGCGTCTGGGTTTGGACACTGGAACTTTGACCGCGAAATTTTGCGGGCATGCCGGCAGCGGACACTCGTGTGTTCTGACGATGGTTTCCTCGGGAATGCAAATGGGGAGACGGAGCGACCGAACGTACTGTATCATTTCCTAGAAATCAAGAAGACTGGTGCCTAGACGCGCCACGGCCGAAGCGAACGAGCGTCGAGGTAAGCTTACCGCCAGACCCTCTGTAATGCCACCATTTTCCGCGCAGAATGAAATTCTGGGTTCCTGGTTACGTGGAAGCCCAGGGTGGCACTAGGGCATCTGTGGCATTAATGACCGCGCAGACGCGCAGCAGACGTCCTCACACACCTGTGAGAGCGACGTGTACCATCGCACGCCTTCAAAGCTCTGCCCCTTTTCTCCTCAGCTCCTGCCGACACGCAGTGCTAACTGCCGCGAGTACGTGTCAATGACTGGCTGTGCCGTGAGAGCTAGGGCCGACGCATCGGAGGGTTTCGAGGAAGTGTCGAGTCAGTGCGCATTTGTCTCGTCTCCTGCATCGTGCGGAAGAGCTTGTTGACATTCTGAGATCTGAGCATAGTTCGCAGAGAGCACATATTCGTTCTGAACGCATTCAATGGTGACCATTCCTGGAAATCCGCATATAAGTACACAAGGGCTTGGTATTATCCGACCGTCTAGAGATTTGCGACCGCCGCTGGCAGGTCGACGACCTTGCCCACAATGCCATATCGTTTCCTGAACAAGATGGACAGGATGAGCAAGAAGGGTACAAGGAAATAGCACCGACGACTCACGTGAAGAACTCGTGCCAGTCGTTAAGGACCTTCATCTCGCTCTCAGGCAGAGTGCTGTAGTCTGGTGACGCGTCCTCCTCCTTCAAACTCGACATCCCGAGTGCGCGCGAGGCATCCCTGCCCGCGAAGAGGTTGTACGAGCCGCCCTTGCCGTACGTGTCGCGTTTGCGCGTGACGTCGAACACAGTCCCTGCAGTGTCTTCAGCCACACATGACACACCCCAGGAGGAGGCCACGCACCTTTGATAGCGACGTAGATCGGTTTCGAAGGATCGGCACCATTGAACTCCTTCAATTGTTCGAGCGTAAAAGGGTCGTCCTTCGGAGGCGGGAGGTCGTCTTGCGCAGGCTGCATGATCGTCTTGGGCTCTTCGTTCGCTTTGTCGCTGGTTCCCGCCGCTGTGTTAGGCGACGCTGATGAAGTTGAGTTCGTGTAGAATCTGCGGTAGAGGAGAACGGCAGGGATGGCGAGGACGAGGGCGGAGATGACGGTGTAGGTGGTCATGAGTGCGAATCGGCAATTTCCGAGCCAGTCGCGGAGGCGGCTTTGTCGTGTGCGGGCGGTGAGAAAGCGGGACAAGAACCATCGCGACGGCCTCAATGCTCGACAAACAATATTGTTGTCAAGGCTTGTCCACTGTACAATGCGTGCAAGGTATAAATTTGAGGCTACATCTCGAGGAAATCCATAACTCGCCACACCACTCAGCCCTTCTCCAACCATGCAGAGTCTCATCTACGTGCCCTCGCCATACTCACTTACCAACATCTCTTTCGAGGAGCTCCCACACCTGGCTCAACATTACCTCACCGATGTGCTCTCCATCTCTGCGCCACATGCGATGACTCCGGGGCAAATCGAGACAGAGATGTCGCGGCTGTGTGCCCAGCTCTGCAGAGCGCTCGAAGGGAACACCATGGCCCTCGTGCAGGCGAGGCGGCAGGCAGATCTCGCATGCCTCGACGCTGAGCCACGTTCTCCCGTCGATCTGGATGCCGACAACGCCCAGAGGGTGCTGGAGGTCCTTGGGATTCTCTTGCCCGAGCGAGAGCGTCTCATGGACGACTTCGTCGGACGTTTCGACGCTCTCGTGTGGCTCGACCTGTCACAGCCGCGGGAAGAACCACTCAGCATTGAACAGCAGAAGAAGTATCGAGACGAGCATCCGCTCTTCCAAGCCACCTTGCAGAGCGCGAGGGACGTACTTGTGGCCCTCGACTGCGAAGTGGCCCTCTTGGACGAAATGAGAAGGGGACCGAGCTCTGTTTCGCCAATGAAGCAGGTGTTCTGGCAGGGCGACCAGCACTCTATGCCTAGTCCGCGGGCGAATGGAAACTTCAGCGGTATCGGTGCACGGCGAATGAGCCATACGTTCAGAAGGAACAGCGAAGCTTCCGTTGCGAACTGGAGGCGGAAGGGAGAGAGCCACCCCGCCCCACCCTCTGATTCAGACGCAAGCAGCGATGCAGGAGCGTCGCACTGTGCATAGCGGTCTCCTTCAACGGAGCCGTTCGAGTGACCTTGCCACAGTGTTGGCAGGTCTACGTCTGATGATCCGTGAGCAATTTCGGTGTCTCTGCGTATAGCCCGGCTTACCTGGATCTCTAGGCTGTAGTATACGATGAAACAAGTGCTATTCACTGTAATACTCGCGTTACTTGTACTTGCTGTCGTATAAAGTCCCTGCTGGATGCAGCGTTCGATGTTGAGAGCTGCGGTCAGACTTTGGCCGTATTTGGCGTGCACGGTCGAGTTTTGTAGACGCCGAACTCTTGTCCCTGCCACCCATCCCCGTCCGAGGCGAACATCCGCCGCGTTGTCTGTATAATATGTCCGGCGAGGATAAGTCGGAGAGGCAGCTTGTGCAGGACATCAAGGACCAGATCGCGCGCGCTCGCCGAGCGCAAGTGCGGACGTCTGCCGTTGTCGCTCAGGTGAGTACCCGCGTCCATGTTGTCTGAAGCGCGGTAACGAACCGAGCCTTGCAGCAAAAGGATACCCTCAAACGCCTCATTGAGATCGTACATTCACCGTACTCTTCTCTGAAGACCATATCTGCGCAAAATATCAAGTTCTTCATCAAGGAGTTTCCGGAGCTGGAGGATGATGCCATAAACGCGGTGTACGACTTGTGTGAGGATCAGGACCAGAAAGTGCGTCTAGGGTGCTATTCCTCACGTTCCCTTATCTAACCTTGCACTCTGGTAGGTTCGCAAGGAAGGGTACCGCGCTATCACGTCCGTCTCGAAGGAGCAGCGGAAGTGGGTAAAACGCAACGCGGATGTTCTCGTGCAGCTCCTCCAAAGTGGTAAGTCCCCGTCTGACGATGACGTCCGCTGCTTTCCTAGGGACTCTCCTCTCTTCGCCCGTTGGCCGCTCTCGCTTCCGCTCTCCAAGTGCACCCCAAGCCGCTAGACTGATCGTGCGCGCAGATGAACCAGAGGAAGTTGAAGTCGTCGAGGCGCAGCTGACGGAACACCTCGACATGGATCCAACCGTGACCCTTGGCGTGCTTTGCGACCAGGTCGCGCCACAGGACGAGGCGGCGGACGACGAGGAGCAGGCGATACGCGATCGCCTTCGAGGGCTTGTCCTCAGCTTCATGACTGGCAAGGCAAAACGCGCGATCACGGAGCGACATGCCAACACCTTCGACACGCCGGCAGAGACGGTACTGGTCCAAGGAATGTTCAAGGTGTGTCGCATGGAGCTTCTATGCGCTGCGCTTTACAAACCGGGTCCGCCAGGCGATCACGAAGCTCCCTCCTCCCGATGTGGAGATAGTCGTCAAGGAAATCCTCCTGCCACTGCCGTCATTTAGTCCATCGAATGCCCCAAGAGGTAGTGAGTTGCTGAACGTCCTGTTGGACGAAGCAAAGGCAGCCTGGAAATCTGAACAACCGAGAGACGATGACCGCCACTCAATACCTCGCACCAGGTTTTTCCTGACAATGGCACATGAAATCGTGGTGGAGAGGCGCATAGCAGCCCCACTCAATCTGACGCGGTTTTACATCGCGACGTTTGGGCCAAGGACGGTCTTGCAGAATCTCACTGAGGATGCGCAAGCGTTCGTGATCAGACACGTCGCTGAGAGCTTCAGTCTCATGCAAGACACTGGCCGGAATGATTATATTTCAATACGCAATCAGCTTGTTGAAGCGAACAGTACGCTAATGGCGGTGAGTGAACAACCACCCATGCATAGAGGCTCCTCGCTGATGATTGTATGCAGTCCTTTGCTGAGCTGAGGCCTGACATGAAGCACTGGCCTGCCTGCGTGACTCTTTTGAGAGCGTGCAAACAGGTCAGGACTTTGGCTTGTAAATTGTGCCATGAGCTCAACGCCTGTGGTTTCAGCGTCAGGATACTTCGAAGTGGAAGCCAGCACATACACTTGTCGTAGCATGTCAGCAGCTGCAGGAGGCTTCAAATCAGCAACTTTCGGAAGAGCACGTACAAGCTGCAGAAGAAGTGCAACGCCTTATCAGGGTTCGCAATGGGCCGTCTTTTCGTTTTCTCCGTCAGAGTCCAACGATGTCCTCTTCTTCTTTGAGCAGTCACTCCTCCAGACCGCGCCTGCGTCGCGCCAGACGTCTGTGGCAGCGGGCGCGCCGCATTCCGGGCCATCCGCTAATGTAGCGAAAGGTGCGTCCGCCAACGGCAAGCCCAATGGCGGCCGCGTCCAGATCAAGCGCAAGGCAGAGTCACCAGCAGAACAGCAACACGTTCTGCACCACCAACTCCCCTCAAGACCGCCCTCGCAAGCGTCAATGTCATACCGACCCCAGTCTCCAGCACAAGGCTCTGGGCGACAGCTCCCGCCGCATCTCAGTGGACGCCAGAACGACCGTCCGCGGACCCCAGGCGGGGCACCAAGCGGACGCGCGACGCCAGTGGGTGACGCGGAGCCGCCACCGCCCACGAGGCGGCCAAAGGCCCTCGCCGCGGAGCCGTCCGTGCCCTCCCTGCTGAGCCGCATGGCGCTTGGGGGCGAGAAGACCAGGGCGTCGCCCCCATCGACGATCCCGGCGAAGCGGCGCGCGGAGCCTGAGCAAGACCAGCGGGCGCCTTACCAACAGCAACAGCTGCGACAAGAGCCTGGGCAGCGGCAAGAGCGTGCACGGGCAGCGCAGCCGGACGCGCATGCGCCGCCGCCGGGCGGATGGAGCATCAAGGGTGCCGCGCGGAAACAGCCGAGCCCGCCGGCGCAGGACGCGTCCTCGGGGTCGTTGCTCGAACGTCTGGCCCAGAGTGACGCGGGAAGCGGAGGGCGCAGGAAGCGGGCGAAGACCTAGTGTATTCTTTCCATATGCTGTCTATTGTTGTATGCTCTGGGGGTGCTATGCGATTGGAATACCTTGTAATATGCGAGGCGAGCGTGAATGATACCCCATATCTTACGACGACTGCGGTTCTACTGCACGGGCTGGGCTTGTTGACCCGTCCAGTATAACTGCCTGTGGATCTACGCCGCCTCGAAGGCCGTCTCGCGGAAGAGCGCCTCGAAGGCCTCAGTGCTGTCTCCAATGACTCCAAACGTCTCCTGCAGTGTCCGTCCGAGATAGTCCAGTTCCTGAATGACGCCCCGCATCGTGATGGCGTACGCGAAGAAGAGCAGCTGGCGTGAGCCTTTGACGTCTCGATTTTTGACGACATCGAGCTGCCGGATGGCGTCGACCTGAACAGCCGGGTAAGCTTCAGTTGGTTCTAGAAGAATGGAGGACGTACGAGATGGCGCCGCGCTGGCTCGGCCGGAGGCAAGTAGGGCGGCAGCGGCGACTTGAGGCGGAATGCCGCAGCGAGTGTTGAGAAGTAGAGGATCACGTTTCCGACCATGTCACGTCGGGGCCTGTTTGTTGGCAGGATGAAGTCCCGGCGGACCGTAGTATGCCTGTAAGGAACCATCTGTAAGCACAGCCTAAGCTACATGATCTGGGGCTGCCGCTCACCATTCTTCACGGGAGCTCACACACCGCATGCTGTGCAGCTTGTCGAGAATCGTCTGCAGGCTCGTGAGCATCGAGCGGTAGAGCTTCACCGGGAACGGGCCCTTGAGGCGCGGCTCGTGCTGCGTCTGAGCGAGCAGACCCTGCAGCTCGATGAGCTTGATCTGCAGGTGGAGCTCCCTGCAGGGTTTTCCCGTCAGCAAAATGCGACGCGGAGATGACTGCCGTGACGTACATAGCCATGAAATGGTAGACAGACTCGTTCAGATGTGATGAATCGGCAAGGAGCGAGGTCATCTCCGTCGGTTCGGGGGCCTCGACCCTGCCAATGGCAGGTCCAGTGTTATCCCAGGAGTTGAAGGCGACCAGACGAGTGTACAGCCATCCGATGTTGAGGCAGAAGCTGCGGAGAAACGGTATCAGGATCGGTCACTGCGAGTGCTACCAAAATACGTACTCGCCGAGAGCCTTGCCGAGCTCCCTCCTGGCCTCAATTGGCCACCACCATCTGGACACGACCGCAGCCCAGACAACGCCAACAGTGACTGCGGTCGCACGATGCAGGGCTATGCTTGTGATAGGGATGTCTTTCTGGCGGAGATTGTAGCTGCGAGCAGGTTAGATATCGAAGACGGTGCCGAACTGACATGGCTACTTGCCTATACAAGCATGTCAGATTATACGTCAACAGCACGAATCGCGCAGATGTTGCATATTCGGGTTTTGCCACGATGTAGTAGAAGCAGGGTATCGAGTAGAAGAATCCGAAGATGGAGAGAACGTAGGGGTTTTCCGGAAATGCTGTCCATATAGCCACCGCAGTTGCTGCGCCGATTCTACGAGCGGAGATGAGTCTTTTCAAGGTCAAGAAGCTAGCTCGTACGTACAATGTACCAAGAACACGATGCAATCCTAGGAAATTGGTCTTTGCTGATTGTCAGTGCTAGAATCAGGTGCAGTAGGTTCCCACTTACCGCTCCTATGGTGGGCGAAATGACTACGAAGAACTACAGAGCTGTGAGTAACAGTTTGATATCTGAGAAATAATTCCCTCGTACCGAGATAAGAGCCCACTCTCCCCGATACTCCACAAAGATGGGTCTTGTCACGTCGAAAAACGCCGGCGCGGCAAGCATAGCAGTTGCCATCCCGGCCTTCACCGCGTACCGCATGTCGTTCTGCTTGAGCCTATCGCCAAGAGCCCATATCGACTGGCCAATGCGTTCAGAGAAGGTAAGCTCTTCGCGGGCGGGAGTCTGCTTAGTGTTCGGCGCGTGCGGCTTGATCTTAGGGAACGCGACCGCGTGGTGAGCGGGGTCGGGGAGGAAGTAGGCAGCTAAGTAGCATATAGTCAAATTCTAAACTAGGAAAACCGATGGTGGCCGCTCACATAACCGCTTCCGCACCCCGCTTCGCCTCTTCTCGCTCGCGGTGTACCGCATGTGCCGGATCTTGCGCTGTACGTAGTACCACGGGCGCAAAAGCCTTCGCCAGCCCGTCTCACGCTGGATGTTGCAAATGCGGCTCATGGCGTCGACGAGGGAAATCAGCTCCTTGGTGAACTCCTGAAGTGTGAAGAAGAAGCTGCAGTGGCATGAGCGCCGAACCCGACTAACAACGAGAACTAAGCGTACAAGTAAACCAGGAAGATACTCTCGCTGTCCGAGCCCATGAGCACGGAGTTATCTTCACCGGCATTCTTGAGGGATTCGGCGGCCTCTTCAGCCGTCGCGCCGCCCGTGCCTTTGCGGTAGAGCCTGAGCACCGCGTGGTTTGAGGTGCTCTCGAATGTGAAAAGGGCACGCTCAAGATGGTCAGCCAGGTCGTGGAACTCTTCTGGTTTGAGCTTCTCAATCGTCTTATGCTGCGGGTCGTTGAACGCTTCCCGCAGTCGTTCAAGGCTCGACGTGCAGGCTGTCTGAAGAGTATCACTCGTCAGATGGCTACAGATGGAGGAGCGCGAGCATACGTACCGCGAGGGCTTTTAGTGGCGGCCCGAGGTCCTCGATGAGATCTCCAAACGCGTCCGCTGCGGCTTGCAAGAGCGCCGAGTCCTCGTCGCTAGGGCCATCTGCAGCCCCGCCGCCGTTGAGGTCGACCGACTTGCCCTTCCCGTTCGCGCCATCCGCGGTCCACGTCGACGCGGTCTGCGCGCCACGCTTGGTGCCGCCCTGGTTCCGGAGGCGGAGGCGGCCATCGCGGCTCGCCTTGACGAGCTCGTACTGCACGCTGATGCCGCTACGCAGACCGTTGAGGTGCTGGCCGAGGCGGTTGATGCTGTCGACCGCGTCCTCGTACGCCTGGCCGAGGTGCGTACGCGGCGAGTTGTCCGCGAGGCCGAGCGTCGCGGCGGAGAGCGTCGCCTCGGGCTTGCCTGGCCCGCCGACGAGCCGCTCGCTCTGCGCCTCGGCGAGGTCCTTCTTCAGCTTCGTGAAGCTACCCTGGTGGTCCTTCGCGGCCTTGTCGAGCGCGGCCTGGCTCACGAGTAGGAGGGGCTCCTCAAGCAGGAAGGTCTCCGTGATCATTGTGAGCAGCGTCGCGAAAGAGTCGAGCGTCTGCGTCATCGTGCGCTGCAGGTTGCGCGTCGCGCGTTGCGGCCAGAACGTGAAGCATATGAGGTTTGAGATGAGCGAACCGACGAGGATGATGAAGCAGACTTGCAGCAGGGTGTCAATCCCGCCTTCCTTGACGACTCTACGATAGAGTTAGATAAGGATATACAGCTTTGCGAGATTCACTCACACAATGAATAGGATTATAGAGGTCATGCTGCAGGCTAGATACCGAAGTGAGAAGAAGGACTTTCGAGGCTTTCGGTATCAGGCGCTTACCAGTGTTGAACGAGGGCTTGCCCATCCACATCTTCATGTACGCCATGGAAGACATGCCTATGCCGATCCACAGGATCACCAGCGAGTCCGCGAGCCATTCCCAGCCGGGTTGCACTTCAAAGAACCAGTACATGGACATGCTGCCCAACGACACAATGGTCGCATAAAGCACGCCCATCATGCAGAACGCGTCTGCCTCAAACATGGCGCCTACAGTCTTTGCAGGGTTAAAGTACACAGCGCTGTCGGACTCGGTCAGCCATGGCAGAGCACCGGTGCTACACAGAGCAACTTACACAGTGGCGACCATGTGTCCCGAAGGCGAAGGGGTGTGCTCCCCGGGGCCATTCCCCGTCAAGTCGGCAATGAAACTCGACAAGTACGGGTTGAACGTGAAGAGGCTTCCGATGAAGTACGCAATGGCGCACTTGAGGATGTTGCGCTGCACGAGCGTGAGTGTCGGCACCTTGAGCCAGGCGAACCGACTCTTCTTCGGTTCCGTGTCCGGCGCGCCCATCGGGCTGTGCTCGCCAGACGCGCCCGGTTCGGATGCGAGTGTGCTGCGGTCGACGGCGTCGGAGGTGTAGCTATCATCTGGTTCGGAGGTCATGGGCTGGTTCAAGTCGTAGCCGGGTGATGGCGGGGGTCCCGGTGAGGTTCTTTGTGATTGTGCTCGGCTAACAGAGAGGACGTCCCTGACGGTTTCCCTCGCGGTCGGGCGGCGCATGATAGATGTCGAGTAAGACTGCGTGTGGGCCTCGTCGTGGTCGTGGCCGATGAGCTCCCCAAAGACGGACCACTCCCTCTCGTTCCTGTGCGGGCGGTGGCGGCTGCGACGCGTGAACCCGAGGAAGCTGCTAGTAGCATCCGCAACAGTGGCGATGGACGAATGGCGCTGCACAGTCGTTGTGGTCGCAAAGGAAGAGGTGGCGCTTCTCCGATAGGCAGGTCGCGAGGGGCCAGCGGCAGGCGTCGCTGGGGCGTGCCCATTGCCACCCTCGGGTGAGCGGAGCGTACCAGGCGTCTCGGGAGTGAAGTACTCGGTCATTGATTGGCTCGGGAGGCTGGACAGGTTCTCAGGTGACCCGACGAGCTGACGCCAGCTGGTCCCCTCGCTGTCTGCAACGCCCATTCGTGGTGCGGGAGCAGGGATGTCGACTGGTCTCGACTCCGGTGTACTGTCAATTACGACATCGTGGGGAGTTTGGTTTTCGCCCGAGGTCGGAGGTGAGGTCATACTGAATCTTGGTGAACATGGCTAATCAGTTTCATTGACTCTTGTTTGGCAGTACGACAGGATGGCAATGGGAGGACATGAAAGAGGACTTGGAGGATGTAGCGCAAAGCTACGAGGCTACATGTTTCAAGTTACTCACATGGACGACGCAGACTATTCCGCCACCAGCTATAAGGGAGACTATGAGACCACCAGATCAACATCGCTGAAGGTCAGAATCCTGCGCACAGATGGGGTCGACTTGCGGGCTGCGGACGCTCCGAAAGCGCGATGCTTGTGCGCGAATTCCACGCGTTTAGCGTGCGGACGTGACGGGCTGGCAGCTCCGGAAGAAAAGGGAAGAAGGAGGAGGTGTTACGACTGTTGCCCAGTCCTCAGTAGCCAGAGCATAAAGCCATACTTCGATCCTCACATACGCGTTTTGGGCCCTTGCCACCTCCTGCCGCTCGCGAAGCTTGAGCTAGCTATATTGAAGAAGCTCTGCTCAAATCGGTAAAAGGGCAACGCGAACGTTTCTAGGGACTACAGGGAGTGCAGACGAGGAGTGGTTGGACGAGATGTATTCGATCCGAAGGCAGAAGATCTCTGCTCGCGTCGGCATGTCTCAAGGTCGCGGATATAGCAAGCTACGCGGTATTGTATGCTACATAGAGCACATCACCTAAGGCACTATAGCCAAGTGGTTAAGGCGATTGATTCGAATCGGCAACGATCATCAATTCCCGTTTCGGGGCGCAGGTTCGAGTCCTGCTGGTGTCGTTTTGTCTCGTCGGTAGGCGATTCGGTACTCTTTTGTTCAGATTTTGCACTGCCTCGGTTTCCCAGCGCGGTTCCATTGTATCTTTTTCGTCGAAGCTCGAACGTTGCCTTCACCTCAGCCTGGACCATGCCGGTAGTGTAGATAACAGTGTCTCCCATACTGAGAAAGCCGAACGCATGATTCGCACTGGAGTGGTGCCACAGAATCTCAAACGTTTGCACCCTGCAGGTCTCATCCTGATCCTCGCATGTCGTCGGCACGATGCCGTTACCGCGCTGAAGGATCCGTGAGCGGCGTTGCAGTTGAGAAGATCAAGTCCATCACAGAGACAAAGGCGGTACAGGGATGGAGGCGCCCAAACTGCTTTATATTGGAGCGGGCATCTTTTTCTCTCCTTCATCTCCTCCTTCACCCCCGGGCATCTTCCCCTAGTCCCGCCTCCGTTTCCGTTCTTGTTACGACCTAATCCTCCGCCGCCCTAGGCAGGATGCTTTCTTTCCTTACTCTTCCGTTCCTTGCTTCAGCAGCTCTCGGTGCGAGCCATCTGCCGCGCCGCGACTTCCACCACCACCTCGCCCGCGACATCTCGGCGATCGCCAGCGTGACGAACACGACGACCTCCGCCAATGCGAGCGTAGACATGATCGCCGCGGCGTACTACGCCGGCTGGCACGGTGTCGGCAACTCCTTCTACAACTTCACTCTGGAGGATGTTGCCTGGACCAAGTACACCCACCTGATCTACGCCTTTGCGTGAGTGTTCTTCAAACCTGTTCTCACTGCAAAACCTGACAGTACTGCAGTGTCACGGACCCCGCTGCCCCCGAGAACGCGACGCTCGCCGACTCTGACGAGACGCTTCTCACGCAGTTCGTTGCGAACGCCAAGAATAACTCGGTGAAGGCTATGCTCAGTATTGGCGGCTGGACCGGTGGTCGCGCCTTCTCCACAAACGTGGGCTCGGAGGCGAACCGCACGGCTTTTGTCAAGACGGTCATCGACCTGAAGAACAAGTACCAGCTGGATGGCATCGATTTTGAGTAAGTGCATTGCCCCGTTCCCGATCTATTGTCCATAACAGGCATGTACCATTCCAGCTGGGAGTACCCTAACGACGCCGGCATTGGCTGTAACGCGAATAGTCCCAACGACACCGCCAACTTCCTCACGTTCCTGCAGGCCCTCCGCGCCGACCCCGACGGCAAGGATCTCATCCTCTCCGCTGCGACGCCCGTCCTGCCGTGGAAGGACGCGACCGGCTCGCCCAGTACCGACGTCTCCGCATTCTCCGATGTCCTCACCTTCATCACCGTCATGAACTACGACGTCTGGGGCAGCTGGAGCACCGGCGTTGGCCCGAACGCGCCGCTCAACGACACCTGCGCGTCTGCTGCGAACCAGCAGGGCAGCGCCGTCGCTGCTGTCAAGGCCTGGACCGCCGCCGGCATGCCCGCGCACCAGATCGTCCTCGGTGTCGCCAGCTACGGACACAGCTTCACCGTCCCGCCGTCCGCCGCGTTCACTTCGAGCGACGACAACACCCTGGCTGCCTACCCGGCTTTCAACAGCACCTCGCACCCGCTTGGTGATGGCTGGGACGGCCCTCAGGGTACCGACGTTTGTGGTGTTACCGACCCGAACCCGAGCGGAAACTGGGACTACTGGGGCCTCGTCACTGAGGGCTGGGTTTGGCCTAACGGCACTGCTCGCCCTGGTATTGACAGCCGCTTCGACGAGTGCAGCCAGACTGTAAGTCGTGATTTCAATTCTGCTCAATGCAAAGCTCACCAATCGCTTTAGCCCTACGTCTACAACAAGACCTCGCAGATCATGGTCTCGTTCGACGACCCGACTTCGTGGAAGGCAAAGGGCGAGTTCATCGTGTCCTCGGGTCTCCGTGGTTTCAACGTCTGGGAGGCCGGAGGCGACTTCAAGGACTACCTCCTCGATGCGATCAGCGTTGCTACCGGCATGGCGGACGAGGGCGACGATGACTGCGGCGACGACACCAGCAGCGCCTCGGCTGTCATCAGTGCCAGCATCTCCGTTGGCCTCCCGACCGGCACGCCCGTGATCACCTCAGTCGCGGCTGCAGGCGCGCCCCCGAAGTCCTCGCCCACCGCCCCGAGCGGCAGCGACAACGACTCGCAGCCCCCTGCTCCCGCCCCTCCTGCCGCCGGAAAGGGCGGTGTCCCCACCGCGCCCGCCACGCAGACAACCAAGCCCATCGCTCCGGTCCTGGCCAACGGCGGTGGCGGCGCGCAGCCTTCCCCCGCTAGCGCCCAGACCTCGTCCGCTGCCCCTGCTGCCCCGACCGACGACGGCGAGGGTGACGACGACGATGACTGCGACGACGACGGTGAGGGCGATGAGACCTCGTCGGTCTCGGCACCGGCTTCCACTCCGTCGCCCGTGAACAACTCCGGATCCGGCGGTGATGGCGACGACGACTGCGACGATGATGAGCCCTCGACCACCCCTGCCGCTCCCACGTCCGCCGTCGTGTCATCTGCTGTGCCCACCCCCGTGATCACGTCCTCCGCTGCCGCGCCATCTGCCTCCAGCACCGACGGCGATGGCGACGATTGCGACGATGACTCGTCGTCCTCCGCGTCTGCCGCATCTACCTCGGTCGCACCTTCGTCCGTCGTCTCGACTGCCTCCGCATCCGTGTCCACCCTTGCGTCCGCGTCGAGCGCGAGCTCGTCCGCGTCTGCATCGGTCTCCACCCCCGTCTCGGCGTCGAGCGCGAGCTCGTCTGCCTCGGCCTCCGTCTTGACCTCCCTCGCGTCCGCATCCAGCTCGTTCGACAGTGCTGTGAGCTCCGCCATCCCCAGCTCGGTGTCGCTCGACAGCTCCGCCGCGAGCTCCGCCACTCCGAGCTCGGTGACGCTCGACGCATCGGCCTCGTCGTCTGCTGCCCCCGCGTCCTCCACGCCCGCGTCCTCCACGCCCGCGGCGGAGTCGACCCCCGCCGGCGACGCGTCCCCCTCGTCGTCCGCCGCGTCCACCTCGGTCGCGCCGACGCCCTACTAAGCACCCGGAAGAGCCCCACGGGACTCCCCTCACACGCGCATCCCGGGAAGATGCCTCCTCTCTTGACCCGCGCGACGCGAGCCGCCGCGCCGATACCACCGTCCGTGATATCACCCCACGCAGCAGATTTTCTTGCGACGCGCACGGTGGACCCGTGTCGCCGCGCTCGTTCATTGTACATAGCCCCTCGTTTTCGCTGTTGTGTTATATCCTTGCCTTTCCTTTGTCGCTGCTGTATGATTTGTGTACCGTGTACATAGTGCTTGTCCCAGAGGCTTGCTAGAATTTATGCTATTGAGTGGCTCAGAGCGGTGTGCGTGTGAGCATGGGGTGCGGAACGCCTTGGCGGCCACATTGTTTCCGACACTGGCGATCTGCGAGTAAGTAGACAAAACTTGGATGGTATGTACAGTTGCAGCTGAATCATCCGCATGACGGGATTGGTACACTCGCATAAGCTCGAGACATTCGCAAAAACGCTTCAATGTGCGCAGGACCTCGCGAGGGAACACGTAAATATCTGCTCTCACCGCTGCTGCAGCTTTCCCTGCGTCTGTGGCTGCCAGCCAAGCAATTTGGAGCAAAGCTCGCGGCCAGCGCTTCCCAAACGCCACCACGCCGCCGCTTCCCAAACGCGTGCGCCTCTCACGACGAGGCACGCCGAGCACATGCTCGCAAGGCACAGGCACACAAACGGGGCCTCCCCACATGCGCCCGCAGAATATGCAGCAGCCCCTGAGATACGGCGAAGATGCGACCCTAGAAATACACTTTACAGTGGTACAACCCTCCCCTGCGGACGCGCGTAGATCTCCCTGTCCCCCCGACGACACTCCGACGAAATGCAGCGCGTCCAGAGACGGCGAGTGCACGATTTTGGCGCTGAGACGGACCCGCGGGCGTGCGCTAGCGGACGCTCGGGTAGCAGAGGCCCTCGACGGCGACGTTCGCCTGCCAGACGCCGAGCCGGCGCACGAGGCGGAGCATCGCGGGCGCGGGGAGCACGAGCGCGAAGGACACGGGCACGACGGCGACGAGGAAGAGCGAGAGGAGGAGCGTGAGCGGCGGCTTGAGCACGAGGAAGTAGAAGAGCGGCGTGTACGACATCGCGTCCGTGAAGAGCGCGTACGCGTTCTTGTAGAAGGACTGCTCCTTGACGGGCCGCAGCGGCGCGCCGTGCTCGAGCTCGTCGGGCGTGGGCAGCCGGATGCGTATGAAGATCGGGTGCGGCGGGCTCGGCAGCGGGAAGAAGAGCGGGTGGTGGAACGTGCTCTGGAGGTAGAGCTCGCCGCGCGCGAAGAGGCGTGCGCCGAGCAGGTCAAGGAAGCAGACGACGGCGCCGAGGGGCAGCGCGACGAGCGTCGTCGTGCCGGTCTAGATAACGGTCGTGTGATGATAAGGTCAGCGCCGGGCCGGCGTGCACGCAAAGCGGGACGCACCAGCGTGAAGGCGAAGAGGAACACGAACGCGGCAAGCGCAAAGGGGAAGTTGAGGACGAGCAGGTGGAAGAGCGCGACGTAGTACGCCTTCTTCGTCATGGGCCGGAAGTACCGCGCCCAGCGCCCCCGCCGCCGCTGCGTCACGGGCGGCCCCGCGTGCGCGCTGGGCTCGGACGCTGGCAGGTGCTGCGGCTCCGCCGAGGCTGCGCGCGGCGTCGGGGAGTCGAGGAGGTCGTCCGAGTCGCTGTCGAGCGGCTCTGCGTCCTCAGGATCGAGGTCGGCGTCGCGGGCGGGGTGGAAGGCGGCAATGAACGTGTGTGCGAGCGACGGCGCGCACGACGTGGCCGAGTGCACTGTGCTCGTCACCGAAACTGTGCGCCGCCGCCGGCCTATGCCGCCTGCGGGTAGACGGGGGCTTGTGCTTGCGAGGAGGGGTGTGTGTTCGGTTGCTTCGTGATAAGGCACACCCTCGGTACTAGGGAAAGGCGACGGGGTGTCGTAGTCTGAATAGCCATCTGTGCTAGCAGATGGCACCTGTAAGTGCTCTGACGTATCTGGAGGTAGACCTGTTGCAGTCTGAGCGTTTGGGATGGTCCTTCGTCGGCGCCCTGAGCGTATAGTGCGCTGTCTGCGCTCGCCTGAGGGATACGGAGGTGGAGGTTCGTTTGGGGGTGTCGTGGAGAGGATGAGGACGGGGTTGGGTACATGTTGAAGAATAGGGGACGCCGTTGGGGAGCTCGCCGTCGCTGAACCCGCCATCGTCGAGGATGTCTCTTGCGAGGTGGTGGATGCAAGCAGACTTCGGATTTGGAGCTGGGCTTGTGATTGGGCTACCATGCTGGCGTCTAATTCACACGTGGCGCCGCCATCACCAGGCCTAATTGTGGGCGCCTGTGCAGGCCCCGAACTCGTTCGAGCTCAGGTCGAGCCTCCCGCCGTCCCACGCTCGGGTCTTGCATGCGCCGCCGCCATGTCTTTCTCAACGCACCGACAGCTCGCGAGCTGAGTGCTGCCAGCCAAACTGAAGAGCGTACGTGGTATACGGTGCAATATGACGCGTCATCCAGCGAGACGTCCCAAAGCGCGAACCTCGCTTCAGGCCGCAAGAGTTTCCCGCCAGAGGCCTTGGAGGCGGCGAGCCGTAGGATCTCCATGATCTACGAGAATATGATTTTCAAAGAGACTCCAAGTGAAGAAGAGGAATACCTCGATGATGATGGGGCTGCCGCAGACAGCAGAGATCTTGGACAAAGCCAAGGTGGGTGCACTGTCACTCGGATATCTATGAGATATGCCCCTTCGCTGGCCGTACAGTGATGGGCTACAGTTCATGTCTTCGTAATGCGCCTGCAACGCATCCTGAGCTGCTGGCCATGCAGCTCGCGATCCTCGACGAAGTGCCTACCTTGCTGATCATGTCGAAATTCTGCAGAGCCGACCACATTTATAACATGGGATCCAACTACCGCTGGAGACGAAACGAGGCTGGATCAATCAGGGATGTCCGGCGCGCGCGACGCGACATTTCTACGCGCCTCACAGTCGCTCTTCCGCTCGGTGCACGAGACACAGGAAACGACCTCCTTCGGCTACTCGCAGTACACCGGCGGCGACAGCGACGCCTCGGTCATGCGCTTCCCCGCCTTCCACTTCGCGCTGCACACGCTCTCCTCGCTCGGCGCGCTCGCGCACACGCCCGCGCCGACGGGCCCCCCGCGCGTGTCCTGCCCGTTCGCGGCCGGCAAGCGCAAGGCGCACCTGCTCGTCGCGGTGCTCGAGCTCGACGGCCCCGACGCGATCCGCATCAAGAAAGGGGCCGATGCTGGCAAGGAGGTCGCGCTCCTCCGCGTCGTCGTCGGCGACCCCGACGGCGGCGTCTGCCGCCTCACCGCGTGGCGCGAGGTCGCGGAGGAGTGGGGCGGCGCGCAACCCGACGCGGGCGCGCCGTCGCTGAAGAAGGGCGACGTCGTCCACCTGCAGAGTGCGTTGATACCACGTTCACGTGCGGCGCGCCTTGCTGACAGCGTCTGTGTCAGACGTACTAGTGTCGAAGGAGAGCCCGACTCCGGTCGCAGCGGGCACGCGTACGACGTCGTCGATTGCGCTGACAGCGTCTCCCGCGCTCGGATCTGCCGTGACGATCTGCTACCGCACGATGCCGTGGGGAGACGATCCCGCGGACGAGAAGCTTCGCCCTGATCTCCGCCTCGGTTTCAGTGACGCGGCGGTGCGGAAGGTGGCAGATGTGGTACAATGGGTGCAGAGCACGGCGGGGCTGCCCGTACTGTAGTCTTCTCGAGGAGCGCCACGTATGTGTCGTACGTAAGGCTCTTGTTCTCGATGTGCTGTGCGCTGCTCATAGACAGTTAGGCACCCGTACGCGCACAGAGCACAAGGTCATTGACGACCGGAATCAGCGACCTGTGTCACTGACTTCACCTAGAAGCTCTGCTTCAATTCCATCGCCCGCACACCATCTCTTCTAGTGCTGTGTCCTTATTCCCAACCCTAGCGATGCTGACTCGCCCTGGGACGCTTCCCAGCTTAATGCCATCGCGGCTCTCTACAAACACCGAGCCCGCCACGCGCAGACATCCCCGCCCGCGCATTCCCGCGCCCTTCTGCATCACCGCGCGCAGGGCCGACGTTTGAGCCTGCGGGCCACCGAGTTTTCTGCTGGGCCCGCCCTGGCGCGCCGCGCGCCGCTGCCGGCAGCACGACGCCACACGCGACGCACGGCGGGCATCCTTCGCCACCTTGGATACGCGCCGCCCCATCAGATGCGTCGCACGCTGGCGCCCGCGGCGCCGTGCGCACCCGCCGCGTGCGTCAGCTCGCGGCGTCGGCCCTGCGCTGCGCCCGACGCCTAGCACGCGGGCCACGCGCGTGGCGCGGGCCGCACGCGGACGGAGCACGCGTCATTGCCCGCAAATTTACGCGAAATGCGGACGCGCGGCGGGCTGAACCGCGCATGCGCCGATCCCCCTTGCGACCGCGCGCGGCGCGTCGGGGCGTGGCGCGCGAGTGCGACCGCCGACGTGCCGGGCCGCGTCGCCGTCGCGCGGGGCCCGACGGGTCGCACCCGCGCTGGTGCTGGTCAATTGCGCTCCCGCGGGGCGTGCGGCAGCGCCCGAGCCTGGGGCACCTGATTGCGCGTGGGCGGCCTTTCCTCGGGCGCGTGGACGCGAGGGCGAGCTGGGGCCGCGGCGCGCGTCGCTAGGGCGGGGCTGTGCGCGGGCATCCCAGGCCGCGGTGTGTCGTGCGCCGCGCGGGCGGCGGCGCTGGTGCGCCCTGCGAGGTGCGCCGGGTCTGCCGGGTGCAGGGGCGCAGGCTGCACGGGGCGTCCTGGGAAGCAGTTCGGAAGCAGCCTGGGGTGCGCTGCGCGGGCGGGGTGCTGCGCGCGACGTGCGCCCGGGTTGCGCACTGGCGCGTCGTGCGCCGCGCCCAGGGCGGCCAGCGCGGCAGGCGTGATGCCGGTCCCGCAAGGCGTCGGGCGCATGGCAACCAGGGCGTATCTGGGCGCATCGGGCTGCCAAGCCCCGCGGGAGCTGAGGCACGCTCGTGGTGGCGCAGCGTCCGGCGGAGCTGCCATATGCGGCAGGCGTTGTGGTTCGCGCGCTGGGCCGATAGGCTTTCGCGGCTCGCACGCTGCACCGCCCCGCCTGCAGCGAGGCTATCAACGCCTATTCCGCCGGTGCCGTCGTGATGGCCTGCACGCGCACAAGTGCGCACAGCCTGCTGTTGGAGGTGGGGCCTCGCGTGCGCGGACGTGTTTCAACGGAGGATGCGAGCATGGGCATGCAAGCCCGCCATGTCTGTATGGAGTCTATCTACGGTTCGTGACGAGAGTCTGGGTCTGTTGCGCGAGGCCACCCACAGCCTCGTCGGGCTCGGTGTTGGGTGTTGGTAAATTCTGATGCTGCATACCCCTCCATTGCACCGCTCCTGCGGTCTGTCCGCGTGCATCTCGCAGCTTCAAGCAGCGCTCCACGCGCGCGCGTGCCAGGGCCCGTCTCACCTTCCATCGCGTCCTATCGCGTCCACAATAGCGCACCCGCGTACGTGGCAGTCAGCTGGCCCGCTG
Source organism: Phanerochaete sordida (assembly GCA_019973155.2). NCBI lineage: Eukaryota > Fungi > Basidiomycota > Agaricomycetes > Polyporales > Phanerochaetaceae > Phanerochaete > Phanerochaete sordida. Next base: position 14,230 of record BPQB01000015.1, on the reverse strand, counting down.
CGCAGCGCACCGCCCTGCAGCCGCGACCCAGCACAGCGGCACCAGGGACCAACCAGCGCTGCAGACAGCTCAAGACGGATGCACGGATGGATGGGTGCAGATGGGCAGATGGGCACAGGCGATCTCCGCGGGGCTGCGCCCGTTGCGCGCGGGGCGCGCGGCGGCACCGAACGCACGGGCTGCGGGGCCCCGCATGGGCTCGCCTGCGCGGCGCCACGCCTGGGAAGCGATGCCAGGATGACGCCCCGAGGACGCACGCCCTGACAGGCCCCGCGTGCCTTGCTGCCCACGGCCACGGCGCCGCTGCTGCGGACGGCCCCGCGGAAGACGCACCTGATTTCGCGAAGCGAGGAGGAAGAGCTGCGCGGGAGGGAGTGTGGGTGTGAACTGTTTTCATTTCTCTTTACTGTGCTAGGAGAGTCCATTAGTTTGTTCTTGAGAGTCCGTCAGGGGAAGCTATAGTCCGTTCTGCAACAACAGCGAAAGACAGCCAACGGCCCAACAGCAAAAGCGAGGGGAGGGGGAGAAGTGTCACAGACTGTGGTAGTACTGTAAGTGCGAATAATGGAGAATATAACTATAAGTACGTGTGAGTGTCTATGAGTTAGGCAAGTCTAAACTACAATGGGTGTGCGAATGAACGAGTGTCCGAGTGTGCGTGAGCGTACGTGCGGTGGTGGAGAAAGCAATGCAAGGGGGTGCGCGATTAATGCAACAGTAGTGTCCGGTAATGAAGCGATGTGTCCGTGTGGCAGAAAGTGTCCCAGTGTCCGTATTAATGCAGTCCGAAAGCGCAAAGCGAACGAAAGAAGAGTCTGTGTGGGGAAAGCAGAACGGCTAGCTCGAGTGTCTGAAGGAGAAAATGTCTGTTAGAGCACAAAAAGGTCCGTCGTCCAAACCAAACAAGTGTGCGTAGCACCTGGCGAAGGGGAAGACAGCAAAGGGGGGAGGAGTCCGTGCTCGGCGAAAGGGGAGCGAGGCAAAGAATGAACGTGATAGTCGTGGGTGGCGTGCAGATCGAGACAGCCGTCATGTCGTACCACAGGTAGAGGGATGTGTCAGGGCCCGCTGACCCGCAAACAGGGGGAATGAGAAGAGCCGTGTCGCGCCGCGACGGCCGTGCCCATGAGCGTCCAGTGTCGTCACGAGTATTAAAAGTCGTTTTTGTGCGTGGGTGGGGGAGTGGGGGGAGTCGTCAGGGCGCCGCGCCTCAGGCCGTGTCGAGCATCTTCTGCATCTTGGACGCCTCGTACCCTGCAGCGGAGCGCGTCAGTTCAGAGTGCGCTCAGCGGCGTCGCAGGGGGGACGGCGTGCTGACCGAGGAGGGGGAAGCGCGCGCCGAGCTTCGTGAGCGCGTACAGGAGCGTCCCGAGCTCGTTGCGCAGGTCGGTGGAGTTCATCGGCGGCCACGATGCTTGCATCTGGGCGATCTCGAAGGCGAGCACGCGCGAGGCGGTCATCCAGCACGTCTGTGGGCGGGTAAAACATTGAGCGGCGGCATCGGCGAGCAACGCGGGGTACTTACCCCGATCAGCGGGTCGAGGTAATCATAGTCGGCCTCGGCAATGTGCTTGACGACGACAACAACGGACCGCGCTGCCCGCAGGGACTTGTCCCGGGACATCTGGTCGTCCGCGATGAACGGCTGGTGCAGGCGCACCATGGACGTGTGCGCCAGGCTGTGCACCAGCAGCATCGTGTACTTGTTGTCGGGCGCATGGAGCAGCGGCAGTGTCGAGATGAACCGCGAGATCGTGCTGTCGAAGGCGCGGAAGTTCTCGCTGAAGTTGGTCGACGATGGCAGTCCTGCGCGGTGTGAGCACGGAGAATTACGGAAATGGCCAAATGGACGTACTCGGGTTCCAACTCGACGAGAGCTTCTGCGAGCCCTCGAACAGCGCCGACGCCTTGACGTGAAGTGCCGCCGAGCTGAAGCCGCCGACGAGCGCCGTTGCCTGTGCCTGGTGCATGAAGAACGCTGTGATGATCGGCGAGCCGCTACCAACGTCGAGCTCGCCCTGGCGACTCGAGTGAGACACGTATCCAGCGCGGGAGGAAATTCAGACGTACCGCCTCGTACTCCTCCATCCGCTGGGGCCACGGGGTCAGGATCGCCGTGCGCGGGTGCTTGCTGTCGGGGATGATCGACGGCCGCTGGAGCGCGACCGACCAGCAGCGGTCGAGGTTGTAGACCTGCCAGAAGGTGAGCACGCGCTCGCCCTGCTCGATGGCGTCTGCGGGCGGGTCGAGGCGGAAGGACGCGTCCCAGTCGGAGAGCACGCTGCTCGGGGTCACGTCGGCGCTGCCAATCTGGTGGAGGCCCCACTGTATCGCAAGCGACGCGGCGGAGCTCGCGTGGTAGCTGCCCTCGAGGAGGCGGCCGTTCGACAAGAAGTAGTACGAGAGGATGCACTGCGCCTGGATGAGGTCGATGACCTTGTCCGGGTTGGCGATGGCGTCGGTGAGGGCGGCGAGGGCACGCGCGAGGTAGAGAGACTCGTGGTCGCTGAGGTTTCCGGGGCGCGACATGTAGCATGCCCAGAGGTAGATGGCGTTCATCAGCACAGGATGGCGGCGCTCGGGCTGGGGACGGTTCAAGGACTCCCTGAGGCGTCCGACATGGACGTCGAGGCCGCACTGGTGGCGGTGGGGAAGGAAGATTTCCAGACTGCCGGAAAGGCGTCAGACCGATATCCATATCAGGAAGGCGCAGCCACCTACAGCATCTGCGCGAGCTCGAGCGGCGGCTCGTCCGGAGTGAATGCGCCTGCGATCTGACTCGCAGCAAACTCCTGCAGGCCGCAGTCAGCTCGCTGCTCGAAACGTCGCACGACGACGGCAGAAGCACGCACATTCAGGCTTCCCCACTGGTCTTCCCATGACGGAGTGTCCGCGTCTGCGGTCGAGGGCGGGTATCAGAATCTGTCAATCAGGCTAGGGCTGGGCAGCGGACTGACCTAGTGGGAACGGGACCGGAGAAGCTGAAGCGGAGAGACTGAATGCGCCTGGCGAATCATGACTCGAAGATGAAGACGACTCCGAAAGGTAGGGCGAGACGGCGTGGGGGTCAAAGAGCGTGACCGGAGGAGAGGTCTTGTTGTCGGACGTCTCGAGCTCCTTGATGCGGAGCTCGAGACGGGCAATGTGCTCGCGCATGAGCTGCGTCCGCGTCTTGCCCTTGCCGTCGTCGTACTCGCAGGCATCCGACTTCTTTGCTTTGGCACACTGCTGACAGGCGGGCTTTGCGCCGTCGCATTTCTGGCACACTACCATCAGTGTCGTGCGACCCCGGAGTGGCGGCGAGCGTGTACACACCATTTTGCGCTTCCTGCATCTTAAGCATGCTTTACCTGCGAGCGGACGGTCAGCGCAGTCGGTCAGGGGATGGCTTTGAAATAGAACAGACCTCTCTGCAGAGTGTTGGTGCTGGTGCTGGGACCGGCTGCTGTCGTCCGCTTCTCGGCCATTACGAAATTTAGAAGTAGTAGAATAGTCGAAAGGAAAAGTGAAGGCGGCCACGGCGACGCGGTGAATGAAGCAACTGCGGAGAGGGGAAAAGGAATGGCAAAGCGGTGCGGCTAGCTCGGTACACGGCACCTGAGAGTGGGCAGGGCGTGTGCAGGAAACGTCGCAAGCGACCAGGGCGACGAGCCGAGCGTAGGCAAGAAGGAGAAGTTGAAGATCAGAGGCAGGGCGAGCGGAGGCATGAGTACTTGTATGGATCTGGGGAACGGCTGTACGGAACTGTTGCGACAAGGACTCGCATAGCGCTTGCCGAGAGACGCCTGCAGCCGATCAGGATCATATGAGGCCTCTTGGAAGACCCCTCTCACCACGGCTAATCAAGCCCGTCTGCCTACAAACAGTCATCGATCCTCGTCCAGATCCCATGTCTTGGCACCGGAGGGCAAGTCGAGGGACGACCAGCCTGCTCGAGCTGCGCAGCGCACCAGCGAGCACGCACCGAACGCCGACGACGGGCAGCAGCGCGCCCCCACCGGCGATTCCGACCTCGCGCAAAGCCTGGCACTTCTCGCCGGATGCGATGCAGCCCTGTCAGAGATTGGCGGAGAGCTGCTCGGAGGCCAGCATCGCCCAAGCCAGTGTCCGTTCCGACACACCATGTGGGCCCCGACGCTGGGCGTGCCGGGCGCACCCTAGCGGAAGTGATGTAGACACCGATCCTCGTACTCACTTCGCGGCCGACCTCGCAGGGGTCCTCGACCGTGCACAGCATACGAGTCCGCAACGACTGATCGATTAGCTAACCTGCCTCCGCGCCAAATCTGGCTATTCCCTCTTTCCGCCCTCGACGAATTCAACGTCGCCCGCCGTACAGCCCCGTCTCTACCCAGCGTGCACCCACAAAATCTCCTCCCAGGCCTTCTTTTTTTCGCGCTCGATTTTATTTTTGCCGGGCACGTCTACCCCCGCTCTGCCACACGGTCCGCCTTCGCGAGGCTGTGTGACTCGCCCATCCTCCATCCTCCGACCGCAGACGGCTCCGTGGCGTTCATGCCACCTCCGTCCTCATTCAGTCGCGCCTCTCGGCCGTCGCTCGGCACAGGGACTTTGTACGCCATAGATTGACTCGCGTGGCAATCGATTCGGGTGTTCGTTCCTGGCTCTGATGGCACAGTAGTCACTCGTCCACAACAACGTCCGACTAAGCAGCGTCAGGGCCCATTACCGCACGCGGACCCTGCGCTCAAATCACGCTTTGCCGGTCCCGCACCGCGACGCTTCAGGTCTGTCAGCCGCAGCTGCCTGCTCTGCACGTCTAGATAACAAAAAGCTGAAACCCCGTACCCACAGCGGGCTCCTCGCTGATCGCGACATGACATCTTCTCCTGCGCAATGTTTTGTCTGCGCGTCCGAGCGCATCGCCTCTTACGAAACCCGTGTGGTCATGATCTGCATTGCAACGGAAGCTAATACAGCAGGGCTCGCACAATTCACAGTCACATTCCACGCCTCCAGAATCAGAAGCTTTTGCACTGGTACAATGCATGCGCCCGCTCCTTCGAGAGCCCTGGTTGTTCTCTGGGATGGTCGCGTTGCTACGATGCCTCCGTGTCACATGGCTACCAAGCTCCGTGTATGCAGACTCGTCCACGCGCACCTCCTTTGGAATTGGAGCAGGGGCCGACGCTCGAGCTCGTCGCGAGCATCGCCTGCGCTCCAAATCCCCGCACACCGTGTGTCCGCCGCCGCCGTGCTCCGCCTGGCCATTGCAAACCCGGCGCCCGCGCGGCGTCCGGCACGCGCTCCGGTGGCGAGCGAGCGTTTTTCATTTTGGACGACAATCAGGTGCGCCGTGCGCCCCCTGCGGCAGCAGCGCACGCCCCACTCAGGGGGCCTCGGGTGCTCCCGCGCGAGCCTCCCTCGGGATGCTGTGCGGCGCGGCGCGGCGCGCAGATCAAAAAGGGACGCGTCCCCAGGAATGCATGTCATGCGCCTCCGCTGCGAGCCCTCCTCGACAATTTTCTGCCTCCGCACGCGGCGGTGCCGGATCGAGGGTGCGCTACAGCCCTGCGCTAATGCATCACCGACGCACGGCGGCCACGCGACGGCCCGCTGCGCTGGCTCCGCACGCCCGCAGCGTTTCAGGCCGCTGCCCCGCGAGAATGTGGCGCCCGCCGCGCGGCACCGACGCGAGCAGCGGCGCCTCCTGAGTCGAGGCTGCGCGCCGCGCTCGGCCGACCCGAGCGAGGCGCATTGCAGGGCGCGCCGGGGGCGGCTCTGGCGCGTGCGTTGGCTCCGTGCAATTTGGCCATAGCGGGCGCACCCAAACTTGTGTGCGCACCGCCCCGCAGGCCGTCCCATGCTCTCCCGCGGCCGCGTGGTGCGTGCGCCGCGCATTTGTTTCACGGGCGGGCGACACTGAGCTGCTGGCGCCTCCTGCAGAGTACGCTTCCGGCGGCACCGTCGAGGCAGCGCAGCGACAGGGGGGGCGATCTGGTCTAGTGCGCCTCGGAGCCTTGCAGGGTCGAGCGCGCCCCGGCTGGCCTCCGGTCGCACCTGCGAGTCCGACGCTTCTTGCGCCTTGGTAATTACACTCGTAAAACCTGCATATTTCCATCGGAGCGGGCTGTGTCTCTGCTCGTGTGCACGCACGCCGTGTGTAGTCATCGCCGCCTACGACGCCTCAGCTCGCGTACGCGACCTCCGAGGAGGCTCGCGCGAACGCGAGCACACCTGCAGCAGGCCGAGCAGCAGTCCGCTGCACCGAGGGTGATCCGAGATCGAGCGGAGAATAGCCAAAATGCTCTATATCACTAAAGTAATTATGGGCAGACGTATGTATCAGAGACGGGCAGTGCGGGGCTGCAGGGCCCCGGCCAGGGTCTGCGCGCGAGGCCGCACAGCGCCGCGCGGGCCACACGAGCCCACATGCGTCCACAGCCGGCGGCGCGGCGGGCGCAGGACGCGGCGCACAGCGCGGACAGGCGATCACGGCGCAGGCGCCCGCCGACCGAGGCGCGGCCGCGCGCTGTGCGCGACACGTCTATCGCTGATCGCCCGCGGGGCGGTGCGCGCAATGCGCCATGCGTGCCCGGCGCGGGCAGGCTCAGGCTGGCAGGCGAGCGCGCCAGCGAGCCAGCACGCGGAGCCCGTCGGACGCGTGTCGGACGAGCCGAAGCGGGGCATCGGGCTGCGCCTCGAGCGCGCGTGCTCAGGCTCCTCCCGCGCACGGCGGGCCCGCGGCGGCGCAGCTCAGCGCGCCCCCGTGGCTCGCCGTGCTGACGGCGCGCGCGATGACGCTAGCCGCCGGGCGCACAGCCTGCGCGTTGGGTGGCCGGCGGACGCTGCTGTCATCCTGAAGGTTAGGCTTTGCGTTTGGACCTGCGCATCGTTTCAGCGAGCTCCAGACACCGTGGCGCATCGTCTGGGTCGCTCGCGGCACGCGCTGAGTGGCACGCGCCAAGCGGCGAGGACGGCTCGGACCCGTGAGGCCGTCGCTGCTTCGTCCTTGACAGCAATGCGCATACTCGACGCAGCGCAATGGCCAGTGGTATGTTGCCAACTTCCTTCTGTTACAGATCCCTGACGGCGGCTTGTTCATACATCGTGCTGCGCAGATGGCGTCGCGAGAAGGTGACTCACGAGGCCCAAGATTCAATGTTCCCTTGTCCAGGTACGGTCCACAGGCGCGAGCGGCAAGGCGGAGAGTGCCTTCGGGACACAAGAAGGTGAGAAGAGACCTTGTTCCTTGATTCTTTCCCAGGTTGCAGCACCGAGGCACTGCAGAGCCATATGCTTGACAGCGTGTAGCCGAGCCGATAGGCAAGTCCTTGTTCACAACAGCCAGCTGCGGACAGATGTGCTCAGGGTCTGCTATAGCGAAGCGGCCACCGGTACAGGGACGACAGATCGCGCGGGGGTGACACAGACCTGGGCAGGACTGTGACGGCTCAGCCGCTGCTCATCTCGAAACAGTGGCCACTCACGGAGTCCCCGTCTATCCTCGCACACCCTTCTACTTGCGCACGTCTCCGTCTGCCCTGGCGTCGCCAATTCGGACCCGTCCGCGGGTCTCCTCGCAGTCTCATCACGGCCCGCGGAGCGTCCGTGGCACCGCGCTGCTTCGCGCACACAAGCGAGAGGTTCCAGCAGCGGCGCTGCACCCGGGCGCAGACGAGCTAGCGGGCGCGGGCTCGCGTTGGGCCGGGAGCGTCCATGTGGGCGAAGGCTGTCGACGGCGCGCGCGGCGACGGCCCAGCGACGTTTCGCGCACCAGCGCGGGCAGCCGGGAGCGCAGGCGGTGTCGCGGGCTGTGCGGGCGGGAGGGGTGGGGGGCGAGGGGCCCCCCGTCGTGCGCACGGCCGTTGATATACGGGCGGCTCGGTGCTTCATCAGGCATGGGCATCGTACGCCGCGCGTGCGGGAACGCGTTCCCGCGCGGCCGCCAGGCGCGGCCGCGCGGGGCGTGCCCGCGCAGAGGCTCCCGACGTGCGTCGCGCGGCACGGCGGGGGCGTGGCGGGTGCGCAGAAGATCATGCGCGGCGCCGCGCCTGGCGCGCAGGCCGAACGCGCGCGAGGACCAGGCGGCGGGGTTGCAGGGCGCGGGCGCGGCGCGCGGCGTGCGCTGCCCGCGCGGATGATGCAGGCCAGGGCCCGGCACCGCGACGTCACCCGCGGGTCTCAGGTGGCCGGCCGCAACGCGGCAGGCGCGGCGCAGGCAGGGAGGCGGGCGGGCTTACGTGCGGCCCCACCAATGCATCAGAGGTGCGGCGGACCCTGGGTCATGCGTGGGGCCCCGTCTGCGCGATAAGAGGCGCGAGGCTGCAGCGTGCGCGGCGCGAGCCGCAGGGCGTATTTTTTGCGGGGTGATGGTTGGCGCGCGCGCAGCGTGGACGCTAGCGAGGGTGCGGGTGACAGCTTCCAGGGTTCGCATCACAGACAGGCGTACCTGGTATCCGACCGCTCCTGGTTTCCTTCCGTCCCTAATGAAACACCGTGGAAACGACGCGGAAAGGAGGCAGCAACTGAATGGTTCACCCTACGGACCTCACGATAAAGTGCAATCCCGAAGTGCCTATTGGCATTTGTGGTCACGAGGTGAGGTCGGCCACTTCGTACGGAGACGTACTAGCTCCGAAGTATCCGTCAGAAAGAGCTGGAGGAAGATTTGCGGCAGAACCCACCAAGTGTCCTCTCTGTATGAAGGGGCCCCGGTTGGAAATTCGCAACTAGAAGCCTCCAGAGCGCCAGAGCCCGACGTTTCGAGGGACATGCGCAGGTCCAATCGATGACAATTTGGCTGAGCGCACAGCACAGAGGGGCGAGACCTGGGCGCGCCACGTTCAAGATCGACGTCTCGCAGAGTGACGGCTCAAAATTTGAACAGCCACGGGATCCCCTACTCATATTGACGCGGCTTCGATAAAATCTACCGCTGCATATCTAGAATGCAGCTTGTGTCTAGACTGAGGCAGTGAGCCGTGTCTTGCGGCCGAAGTGCTGTCTAGCATAGACGCAAAACCGCCGCTGGCTTTGTGAACTCGGATGACGATCAGTAGCAGAGGCTTGCGCACCTCCAAAACATCGGCCAAGCGTCGAACATGTAGAGCCTCTTCACGATCTGGCATGTCTAGAGGCCTGCGAGGACCGCACCGAAAAAAAAGACTCAGGACTGTGCTCGAAGTTGGTCGACGCGACCGGCAAAGTGGGAACCCGGCAAGTCCCCGAAGCCCGACCGCAGGAGGCGGTGGTGCGTCTCGGCGACCGGAGATTGCCGCATCGCCCGCGGGCGTTTCGCCACCACGTCCTAGGCTGCCAAATGCGGATAATTGCCTCGGTGCTTCTGCCGACTCGGGCTGGGGACGTCCAGACTCCAAAGCAGGACACAGGGCGAGCGGAGGCAAAACAATAATTCGTCGACGTCTACGCTGTCTATACGCACGACATTCTACGCGAGCTCCACGTAGCAGGGGCGTGTACGCGGAAGAGGTGGCTATCTGCGCGCCCTGGAGAGAAGCAGTCGCGGCCCCGAAACGACGGTACGCACGTCGGAGCCTTTCGCGGTGCTGCGCGACAGCGGCAGCATGTGCGCAAAAGCACGTTCGGTGCAGAACGCGACAGTGCACGGGACCACTGCTCGCGCTGCGCAGCACACGCGCCGCCGCCCGTGGCACGAGGGCGAGGGAGAGCGCCGCTGCGGTCCTGGCTGCGCTAGAATGCGCGAAGGCTGCTATGCGCTTCGGCAGGCGTCACAGCGGCTGCGGCCCTTATCGCAGGAGTTTGCAGTGGGGTCCTCGGTAGAATAAGTGGAGGGCGGACCGTCCTCGGGCACGTGGAGATGTGAAGATCGCCTTCTGCGTCGCCAAATAGAGTGGAGTGTCGGAGACCTTCCGCGCCCGACGCGCTTCACGCATTGTATTGCCACTGCTTGAAGCGCGCTCGTAACAGTGAAGGGTCTATGTGCACTGTCAGCAATACAGTCGACCCTGCGCGAGCATTCCTGTGCGCAGCCTCCGCGTCTGTTGTACCGAGTATGCAAAGGCTGAGCTGCTCCGTTACAATGCCCAAACACGCCACGCAAAATGTTCTTGGCCCGACGCCACTGCCTCGTCATCGTGTACATTCAGGGTTCCGGGGATGGCACATTGATGCCCAACGGCACGCGTCGGATCGCTGCCAAGACCATTCTGTTCGTCGCGGAGCCGCAGTAGCATTCAATGACGCACGCTGGATTTCCTTGCACTTCGTCCTTGCTTCGTCCTGCGACGTTACCGGGCGCGCTTCGAGGGGGCCAGGAGGACGCCAAGCACATCAGGTTCTGTGTCCCGTCCATGTTCCGAACGCAGTGCACGGGATTCAAAGCGTTTGCGTCCCCCAGATATCAGTGCGCTCCGCTATGTGCATTTGCAAACACGGTTGATATGCGTCGCTCTTGTCCCTACGATCAGCCTGCCCTGCTATCGGTTGAGTCACATCGACAGAGCATGTGCTCACCTCGCCCCTCGTTGGCTCCTCGCTGCCTCGTACGTGCCCCAAGAAGTCCCCTCCGTGCCGCTCATGCCTTGATTCCTAGGGTACCGGTGCTTGTCGCTCCGGAGGGAGGCTGACGACGAAGTCCGCGTATTTTGCCAACCGTCCCCTAAGGAAAGTTGACAAAATACGGTGAATCCATCGCACCCTGCGATGCTTGCGACTTAAAAATCTCTCTTGAAGTGTCGAGGAAGGTTTTGAGCTCGCTATCGTCCACGGCGTGCGCGAGCTCGAACGCTCATCGATGCGTGGTGGTGGTTGGGAGCAAGCTTCGCTGGCACATCGATCTGCGATACCGCCGCGAGACGCCCGGCGCGCTTACGGACGTCGCGGTCCCGCAGGTCGTCCCCTGACCTCACCCATGGTGTTTTATCACGCCATGTCTTGCCCATCCTCCCTACAAATACCTGCGCAATGCGCAAAGCCACCTAAAACTCACACTTTCCCCTGGACACCCGCGCGCACGACCCAGGATGGCGACGAACTTCTCGAGCATCCCCGTCATCGACTACTCGCTCGCGGCCGACGCAGCGACGAAGCCGCAGCTGCTCGCCGCGCTGCGGCACGCCGTGACGCACGTCGGCTTCTTCTACCTCGCGCACCACAGCGTCCCGCCCGAGCTCGTCGCGGCTGCGACCGCGTACTGCCCGCGCTTCTTCGCGCTGCCCGCCGCGGAGAAGGAGCGCATCCGCATGGTGCACAGCCCGCACTTCTTCGGCTACTCGCGCTTCGGCGCAGAGCTCACGAAGGGCGCCGTCGACCAGCGCGAGCAGTTCGACTTTGGCACGCACTACCCCGACGTGTGGGTGCCCGGGCAGCCGGAGCACCTCCGCCTGTGGGGCCCGTCGCAGGTATGCCGCCCTCGCTCGAGAGGTGGAGTGGATGCTGAATACGATAGCCCGTCGTAGTGGCCCGCCGAGAGCCTTCTCCCCGGGTTCCGCAGGTCGTTTGAAGACTACGTGCAGAAGTGCCAGGAGCTCGCGAACGACGTGCTCGCGCTCGTCGCAGAGGCGCTCGGCCTCCCGCGCGACGCGTTCGCGCACTTTTTCGAGGAGAACAACCAGGACCGCGTCAAGATCGTGAAGTACCCCGCGCCGACGGGCGACTCGACGCAGGGCGTCGGGCCGCACTACGATAGTGGGTTCCTCACCCTGGTGCGCTTGTCCTCTGTGCGTCCCGGAAGTGCATGCTAATCATCTGTGTAGCTGCTGCAAGCGTCGCCGCACCGTGGCCTGCAAGTGCAGAACGTCTCGGGCGAATGGGTCGACGCTACGCCGATTCCGGGCACTTTCGTCGTGAACATGGGCAAAGGCACGTCGCTGCATGCCTGTATGCAGTCCCAAAACTGACCTTGCTACGCAGCTATGGAGACAGTGACTCAGGGCGTCGCCATTGCCACTACTCACAGGGTGCTCTCGCCCGAGAAGGACTCTACTCCGCGCTACTCGATTCCGTTCTTCCAGATCATTAAGCGTGGGACCGTCATTGGGGATGAGGTGCTCGACAGTAAGCATACCCCGTGCAGAATCCACATCCTGGAAATTTACTCACAAGTACTAGTGCCCGTGGAAATTCTGAAGATCAAGGAGACGCGAGGCCAGATCGGGTCTGACGGTTCGTCCAACAATTCGTACTGGTTGACCTGTCACTTACCGTCCGGCAGCCGTGAACTACGCGGAGTACCACACGCTTCCATCAGGCGAGGTCGCGCTGATCGGGCGAGTCAAGTGCGTCCTCGCCTTTTCTCTGCTCCTTCATTCTCACTAACAATTATTATCTCAGGAGCCATCCAGACGTTGCCGAGCGTCACTACCCCGAGCTCTTCAAGAAATACTTCCCGGACGGCCTGCCTTCGCAAGGCTCTGCGTACTGAGCTCGCAGGATGATCTTCCAAGCCGCAGCTTTCCCCAAATCTACTCTGCTGACGGGCTGCTGGATATGCTCAACCTGTCCAGCGGAAACCCCTGTATTATATTGCACTCGACGGACAGATGAATATTAGCCTGCCAATGTACTTGTTCCTGACTATCGCGGCCACTCACGGTTGCGCGCCTTCCCCGCTCCCAAGTTGACAGATAATCCCCGGACACTACAGTACCTTCAGCAGATGAGCGAATTCCGCCAGCATGTCTGTGTAGCGCTGTAGCACCCACCGCCCGTGTTCTGGATCCTCGGGCCTTGCCACGAGCCGCATACTCACGACGCTTTAGGCAAGCGGCGACTTGGTGGCGCAGATGACGTCAGGAAGTCCAGGATATTACACCTACTGTACAGCGAAAAGTGGGTATCAAGAATAAGAATAAGCACAACACGCAGTCCGAAAGCATCTTCGGGCAAAAGCAAGGGCCGGCAGCGTCGCGCAGAAGCTCATCGTCCCGAGGGCTCCCCTTTCTTCTCCTCGTGCTCGTCGTCCGCCTGCCCCTCCTCCCGCTTCGCCTGCGTGTCCTGGTCGTCGTTCTCCCTTGCGCGCTTCGCGTCCTCCTCCACGACCGCCCGCATATCCCCCGTCTTCACGCCCTCCGCGCCGCTCACCCCACTCACCCCACTCCCGCTTCCCGCACTCCCGGCACTCCCGGCACTCCCGGCGCTCGACACGCTGTCCGCGCGCACGAGCCGCTCGCCGGCCTTCGCCTTCTTGCGCGCGTCCTTCCACCGCTTGAGGCGCGCGTCGAACGCGTTCAGCGCCGTGACGCGGCCCAGCGCGCCGAGGTTGCGCGGCGACGCGAGGTACGCGTGCAGCACCGGCAGCAGGTCCGCGCGCGGCCGGTACGTCCCCGAGTCGTTGTCGATCACGAGCTCGTACTGCGCCGGGTCGTCGGGCGGGTGCGCGTCGTCGAACGGCGCGTCGTCGGGCGAGTGCTCGTCTTCGGGGGCGTCCTTGGGTGCGGGCGTGTCGTGTTTGTCTGTCGGTTGTGCACCGTTTGGATGCGTGTCACCGCCGGCCTCGTCCGTATGTGTGTTTTGCAGGGGCTCAGGCTCGCCGGGCGCGGGGTCCTTCGTCGCGTTGCGGCGCCGTCGCAGCGGGCGCACGAAGAACTCGCCGCTGTACGCGATCTCGACCGCGACGTCGGAGTGCATGGTGTGCTTGCTGAGAAACTCGATCGCCATCTGGTCTCCGGTTTCCTGCATGCGGATGTCAGGAACCAGCACGGGCAATACACAGCCGCACGCACGCACCGTGAACCGCCACTCGCCGTCGAGCATGATGACGTAGGTGAAGATGCGCCCCTGCGTCCCGTACGAGGTCATGCGCAGGAACTGGCGCGCCATCGCGACGGAGTCGCTGTCGACCGCCGCGCCCTCCTTGCCCGCCTCGCGCGCGTCCGCCGCGCCCTCGCCGGCACCCGCGCGGTCCTTCTCCTCGCCCTGCGGGTCCTCGTCGCCGTCGCCGATGACGCCCCAGACGACGTTCTTGTCCCACTTGTACAGCGCGAGGTGCTGCTTGTGCAGCGTGTGGTGCAGGAGCAGCCCGCGGATGCCGCTGCGCCGGAACATGGCCTTCACGAACGGCGCGAAGCCGACGTAGCGGTGGCGCAGCACGCCCGGGACGGGCCCCGCGAGCTGCAGGCGGTTCGCGACAAACGCGGTCGGCTTCACGAGCGTGTTTCGGTCGCCGCCGTCGGGCGAGTTGGACGAGCCGAGGAACTTGCCGATGAGCGGTGAGAAGTGCCGGACGTACTTTCCTAGAGGGCGCCGCGTTGTTGGTGTCAGCGGTGTGAAAGAGTAGAATGGGGCG